>JAJSPD010000016.1:0-600000 GCA_021307315.1 Bisporella sp. PMI_857 | reverse complement strand
GTGCTCATCGCCGTTCACCCAGAAATGGGTGGTGACTAATTTGCTACAGCGCCATGATATTAGTATCTTGGCTGGTATCTTCTCAGATGAGGCGACTTACTTTGGCTTTTTCAGGTGTGACTGAAGAATTAGACCCTGGTTGCCACGGAAAGGACTCGAGTTTCTATCACTAGTGAGAACTGCCTGTTCTGGAGCAGCGAGTGGACTCCTACCGTTGGTAGGCATCCATCTGCTGTCTCCCTGGGCCATTGTTGGTGCTGGTTTTAGTGTAGCAGTTGACAGAATCTGACCTGTCGGTTTCTGTTTGTGAGTTGGACCTCGAGAGTTGACCGAGTTTGTGGCAATCGCGGAAGCACTGGTTATCAACTGCCCGCTCCCTTCTCCCGGACCCACTCGAGGCATGTTCGGGACAACAGCAAGCAGGGATTGTATAAAAGGCCGCGGGGCAGCGCCCAAGCTCTGGAAGGAAACAACGTCTTGAGTAAAGGGACTATTCGTAGTGGAGGATTGAAGCAGAGGACCGTTTCTGGTGAGAGGATCACTGCTGTTGCGGCTAATCTAATAGGAAGTCAATAAGGCTTCCTCTTGCAAAAATTCGGGATCGAATGTGGTACCAACGGTTGGGAAACGAGATAATCGATTGTTTCTGCCAACTCGATGGGGATTCGTGATGTGAGGTGAGACGGCGTCGGGAAATGTTATATGGATCGTGAGGTGGATTTCCACAGGGACTTGATAGGCCACCAGATGGCAGTTGATGTCCTCAGTTGAAAGCTATATCGACAGAATAATCAAGGGGATAAATGGGATGCAGTATGCTATTATAGACAATTTTTCAAAAGACTCCAAGAAAAGAATCTCATGCTCGGCCACAACTAGTGGCCAGAGAAGTGAGGATGTTGTGATAACGAAAGGTTCCGAGGGAAGCAGGAAATGAGGACCCTCTAAACTGGTCGGTCGTACAATCTGCAGCGCTGTCTTATCGTTGCATAAATCCAGTACCATCGTTATATTCCACATTCACTAGAGGCAAAATGAGGTCCGAAATGTAAGCGAATAACGAGTATCATGACAGAAGTTTGCCGTCCCATCTCGACTTAGTTGTTTAGTACTTCTAAGGTTCTTTACATATTATCTTCGTTATTCAGGTATTGCCTTTCTTCAGACATCAATTTTCACTTCTCATACATATATACATATTTCGTTTAGCAAGCTTTCCCTTTTTTCTGGTTGTGGTGGAATCTCAACCTATCATTCTTTACCACTAAAGCCGCCCATACAACCTCCAAATCATACTACAATAAGCAAGAAAACTCGGAAAATGAGGGCTCTTTGGCAGATGTGATGAACGATGAGCTGATAGGTGGAGCAAGCAAAAGGTGCAGTCTAGACATCCACTGCACATTTATTCCTCTCATCTTCTTCTACCTGGCTATGGTACTCGCCTTTCCAAAATTGCAACATCCCAAACCCATGTCATGGGGTTCTCAAAACGTTGAGAGAAGGACGAGGATAGTCGTTCTAGGATAAACACGTGACTAATATCTAATCTAATCTTTGGCCCCACATCCAACTTCACTTTGCATCGCGGGGTCGAAAAAAAGTCTAGGAAGCCTCCTTCACAGCTCCAGACCAAGGATCAAATCCCCAAAACCCCTCCCGCTTGTCTCCTGCCATTCAAGTCATACGCACATTACAAAGAAGCTTCCCCATCATCAGAGAAACCTTTTAAAACGACACAATGAAGCTCTTAACCCTCAACTTCCTAACCTGCGCCGTCAAGACGTGTAAATCCTCCTCCGCCTCCTTCCCCCTCCACCCCAAGAACTGCGAGCTCGTCTCCGACACGCTGGCTCCCAACCCAAAACTACTCGCCAACATCCTGCCGCGCCTCGACTGGGCCGCATTATCCACCATTGCGCTTGAGGTAAGGCTTCTCCGTTCCCTTTCCCCTTACTCCTCCCCTACCAGCCGTTCCGGCATAGAAATTAGACAGAGGTTGACGTGCGTAACAGTTAAACCTCCCAACCCTTCCGGAAAATGCGCCCTCGCCCGAGAGCCTGGCGGAAAACGAGCAATTGACGAAAGATCTGCATAGCCTGTTGCTGGAGACGCAGATTAGCGAGGGGGCGCTGGTGTGTGCGAATTGTGGGCACGAGTATGCGATCAAGGAGGGGATAGCGAACTTCCTGCTACCGAACCATTTAGTTTGAGCTGATCGTGTATAATTTTGGCTTTAAGAAGGGGAATCTAGAAAGTGGAAGGAAGAGGTTGAGGATTTAGTATCTGGGGAAGGTATGTGGTAGGAGGAGAGGAGGGCCATAATGGAAAGGGAAGGATGAGCAGATGTGCGCTGATACCCAGATTTTGTGCGAAGGAGATCTGGGAGATATCTTGAGAAGTAGGCATGAGCATGGAGTCTGGCGTAGAAAATGGATATAGCATTATGGGCTTTGCTAAAAGAGAGTTAGATATCAAGCTACAAGATCAAATTGAGCGGGCATCTTGAACACCATTTTGTTTGGCCGCCTTTCCTTGGGTCATTGCTAAAGAACCTAGGAAGGATGAACAAATTAGCGCCTTATCTGCTAAACAGACAAGCACATCTCACTTTCAAGGAAAAGTGATCATGCTTCACATAAAACAATTCTGCAAATGTCTGCACAATCCTCTATTCTGCCATGCTATATGCACCGGTATCTTCATCCTTGGCTTGCCAGTCCCATTACTGGTCGTGCCTATCTACTCATACAAGGCCCCTCGCTCCATCTGAATAATCACTTTTGGCTCGCCTCCTCAAGCCCCAGCTAGCAGAGAGAAGCCTCTCCATTCCAGAAATCTGTATTAGACAGTATAAAAGGTTTGCTCAAAAAACGCCTGTGCAAAAGACTCGGTTGAAAAGAGTACATTTTTCCCGCCCAGCCCAACCTCCGTTTCTGGTAATGCATCGCGTTGAAGAACTCCGGAGAAAATAGTGTTTGTGCAAATGTACCGTGACAATGCTGCCGGGCCCGAAGTAAAGCCAATCCTTACAATGCTGTTGATGTAGGACAAAAGAAAGGTATTAGTTGAGAAAGCCTTTACATGCCGCTGTCCCGCAAAGACATGGAATTCGGTCTGTGCTTCCGATCTCGCGCTCAAATTTGTAATCGTAGGTGAGTTCTTCGTCTATGTCATGTTAGTGCTGAGCCTAAATAATGATATGAAACAGAGCTTACTTTGACCGATATCGCGCAATGCGTAAATGACGATCCGTTTGCTCTTCTCCACTGTAATGATCTTGGCGGTACAGTTTGGCATGCAACTATGGTTGATAAAGCGGGCAATGCCTCCCTTTTTTGTTGCATCTATCACAGTGTTCTCATCAATTCTGAACAGATAACTGCTTCCGATACCACTCTTGAGGTAACGGTGCTCACGGAGATCTGCAACTTGTTGCCGAACCTTCTCACCGACGTATTCAATGATCATATCGTTCATCGGAATATTCTCCATGGCATAGAGTCCCCAGTTGTGAATTGCCGAGCGTGCAAATTTCACAGGTTTTTTCCGTTTCTTGAGTTGATTGAAGCTAAGTAGATCAGCATCGGCACCAAGCGTCTTCTTTTGATCGTTAAGATCGGCGGCGATGCGACGGTCTCTGGCACGATTCGATCGAGAGTTCCCTTTCGCGCGTGCTTTTTCGGCGGCGATCTTTAATGCTTCAGCAGCTTCCGCAGCAGTGTCTTTCCCAGCCTTTGCAGCTTGAGCTTGACGCTCCTCACGGGCCTTCTGTACCTTGATGCGATGTGGTAGATAGAGCGACTTCTCAGAATTGAGAATCTTTTTGATCCCTTCTGTTCGAGCACAACCAGTTGAGTTGGGTATATAGTAGCCCTCAACTGTAGTATCACTCGTCACAAGTCCTCTGTATCCATTTCGGTTCAGTGCTTTGACCTCATCCTGTCTCCAACTGAAAGTTTCCGCATCACCGACAATCGCTGCGGCTTCATCGAAAGTCTTTACAGCCGAAGGCGCATCTTCCTCATCCTTGAGCATATTTTGGAGTCCATTCATGTCCAAAATGTTCGAGAAATCATCGTCCACCGTTGCTCGAGGAGTGATCCCTGACATGCCCCATTCAACAGATGTTTCAACCGGTAGAGTCTCAGTAATTTCTTCTTCCCACTCTGAAACATCTTCTGAAGGACCGCGAAGAAGCTCCTCTTCGTAAATTCCCTCCACTTCCCGTTTTCGTGCTTCTCGCTCCTCGAAGATTTGTTTCTTAGACTTCTTTTTAGATTTAGACTTGGCGGCTTTCTTCTTAGCCATGACGACGGTTTCCATCATGGCATCAAGGTCGCCCATCGGTGTATCTTCGGTGTCTGCGGATAATGGGAACTCTCGCTCGATTTTCTCTGCATCTATACCAAATAATTCTTCGTCTGTCTTCTTCTGGCGTTTCAAGGCAACTTCTACGTGCAGGTCGAGTTTTCTCTTCTTCGTTGGCAGGGTCGGATCTGCTACAGCAAAGTTGGCTTCACTCATAGAATCTTCATCCCGGGTGTCCACCGAGTCGCCCTCGTCTTTGATTTGGTCTCTTATATCAGATTCGTCATCAGATGCCTCATCATCAGTACTCATGCGACTATGTGGGCGAGATTCTGGCTCCTCGGTATCACGTCCTCTGGATCTGTCTTCAACATCGTCATCAGAATCTTCATCATCGCTCTGAAAGAGGCGGTGATGCAAAGGCCGAACAAAAGCTTTCCCAGGTCGGACTCTACCATAAGGATCTTTGAAGCCAACATTAGGTTTCTTGCTGCCGCCTTTGATTTTACGGATTCTAGGAAGTGCATTGATGTTCAGACGTCCGGGGCCCGTGAGATGGCGATCAGAAGGGTCTGCACGAGAGTTGGGTGTACCAATCGCAGAGCTCCCCTCTCGGTCATCATCTTCATGAGTGAATGGCAACTTCGCATCTCGAGGATCAGCAATATTCAGCTTGCGTCTTTTCGCTGCATGATTCATAGGGTCCATGAAGTTGTGAAGTAATGGTGCTGCAATCTTCGTTTTGATGTTCCGTAGAAGCTGGTCCTTGAGGTCTCTCCGGATAACCTCAATGGCTTCCCTCGCAGGATCAAAATTTTTGGCCCTCTCTCTCTTCTCGTCCTCGAGATCAGCTTCGGCCTCTTTCTTTCGATCGATTTCATCCTGCTTGTCTCTCGCAACCATCGACGGATCAAGGGGAACTGAGCTTCGATCATATCTCCGTGGATAATCTGAGGAACGATGTTGGTAGGAGCCACGTTGAAAGGAACTGCGGCGCATTCCACTAGTCCCATATGGTCTCCTTTCCATAATCATCGTGTAGGTGAAGAAAGGCGTTTTATGAACAGATCTATAACAAGCCTCCATGTCATCCCTGCCGGTTGTATTGTTCTCGAAAATGATGTAGTACCCAGTTCTATCCAATCTTACGTCCTCTGCATGAAATGTTCTGATCCGTTTTTTCATATGCACAATGGTCGTAGGAAGCACGGGAACGGATTCTTTCGAGACAAATATGTAGGGTTCGACTGGAAGTTGTTCGGCTACGGGCTCGTCTTCGATGAGTTGAAGTGCCCGTGGCTTGCTCGGCGCATTAGTTATCGGACTTGAGGGATTCGGTGTAACGAACTGTCTGAATGGTGCTCGGTTCGCATAAGCGGCAGGACCTTTGGGGGCGGTTGGCGGAGGCCCAGAGAATTTGACGGACTCTGTAGGTTTCGCGGATATGGCAGGCTTTGGAAGTTGGGGAAGGGCAGGTATTTGGCTCGCCTTTATCTTCTCTTCTAGCATACGGCTACTCTTGTTTCCATCCGGATCGAACTCAACCTTGATAATTTGGCCCCCCATTTGATGACCATTTCCAGCACGCACAGCCTTCTTCGCTGCCTCGATTGCTGGCATGAACTTAACACCCTTGAGAAACTTAGGATCTCTGTATCTAAATGTAGCAAAACCCATGAAGCTGCCAGTGTCTGGATGCATCTTGTTACTACTCTCTGCAATCTCCCCGAAACCTCCAAAGTACGCTGTCAACTGGGTGAAGTTGAAAAGAGGATCGAAACCTGTGACAACGATTTGAGTTGGCGGACCAGGACCGATTGATGTCTTTGGATCATAATGGTAGGGTCGAACGAGATACGCCACATGGCGTAAGCGTGATTTTGGTAGATGAAAGTCGGTATTAATGTAGCTAAGTCGTCCATTCTTTAATCGTGGGTCCGCCGGGGGAGCGTCATCTTCCTGCAAGTCATTAGCCAGACGTTTCTCACATTTAGATGACGCTCCCCAACAGATTATGTATACGTACCAAACCAAACTCCCTATATGTAGCTTTTGCCTTTTTCTTCTCACTCGTGCTCAGGGTCTTGCTGAGAAGTGGATCGCTTTCTTTGATATTTCCTTTTACACTTTGATTTGGATCTCGAGCAAAAATTCGCGGTTCTGAGGCCTGCAAAGGAGAAGATGGTTGGTGCGCCTGTGTGACACTATCGTGAAGGGCATTATTGTTAACGAAACCACTCGTATTGGTCGCCTGTGTGCCTATTTTGTATTGGCTCGGACTCGTAGTACGACTTGGAGAGGAGTCTATATTCGTCAAGGGTGTCAGATTGCTAACATTCCGGGATGTGCCAAATGCCGACATATTCGATTGTTGTGCTGGTGCGCTGAAGACTGAAGATACAGTGCTTGAATGCGAACTGGCTGATCCGACGCCGTTCAGTATATCGCCAGGTGAAGATTCGTTGTCTTCTGCTAGAGGAGCTACAGTATCTATGCTGTGATTATTGCTCTCTCCTGCAGAGCGGACCGAGCCAGCATCGTCAATTCGAGAAGTAGTATAGACCACTTGAATGTCAGCAGATGTGCGTGTGCTTGGTGACTCCAACGTGTGTGGTTTTGACTTGACTCTCTCTTTTGCCCTCTCCTTGGCAGCTTTTGGTGCAGCTGGAAAGAACTGCGCAAAGCTGGCCGCGCGAGACATCGTTGGACAATGATCGATCTACCTCAACCTCCAGCGTCCGACCATCATCTCTGGTATGATATGGAGAGTGCGACTGCATGCAGGGGAAAGGCGATGGCGATAGCCAGGTACGCGCAAAAAATCAAGGGGATGATGCACGCGACTACGATTCGAGAACGGACGGGGGAGTTTCGAGGTAAGGAGGAGCAGCAGCTGATTCGAATGTGGTCGCAAATACAGAGTATCGATGAAGGCTATGATGCTTATCGATGGAAAGAAGGGTAGCTGGGCGTAGAGGTGGTAGTCTTGTGGTTGTGGTTATGGGTTCTGGTATGGCTTGGAGGAGACGAGGTTCGTGGTTCATTCCTCTTTGCTCGGCAGCGCTAGTCCACTCTAGGCCAACTCTAAATCAAGGAGTTGAGTTCTGCATCACAACAATTCTACCAATACTAATAATAATAATAATAATAATATCCACCACATGTATTTTTTTTATATTCATTGAATATTATACGTATCATTTCTTGTTCACATTTTTTCTCCCCAGAAACTAACACTCTTTGTTTCCTTCACAACAACGCTTCATTTCTTTTGAATTGCTTCAGGATCCACTCTTGTTCTTTTACGGATCCAGATTCAATCATATTGATTGACTCTCTGGTTTAGATCCACTTGCGTCACCGATTTCGAAATTGCCTAAAACGCGACCAGGTCGCGAACATAGGGGAAATTTCGCTTTATGTTCACTTCACGCGCATTGTTTATTCAACTCAAGTTCACCAGAAATTTTGTCATTTCAAGCCAAAAAGCGTGTTTTCGCCGTCAGCCTAAGGGCATCTTGTTGTCAGGTCAAGACAGCCCCTGAGTTGAGATTGGCAATCGCTTAGAGAACCTGCATTGTCATCCAATCGATTCCAGCAGTAAGTGTTTGATGTTTTCATTTACTATGTCATTCATATGGCGCTGCCCTCTTGTTCACTATCGCTGTAGTATTAATGTACGCTTCAAGGCGTGCTTCTAGGCTATTCTCGACCTCCAGGCTAGTATTATTTTTTAGTGTTGTGTTCATTTACATAATAACTGTTATTCGGGAATCATAATAAGAACGTGACTCTTTCTATCCCATCTTCAGCTTGTATTTGTCGTCTAAATTACGAATACCCTTTCGATTCCCAAGGTAGTTCAGTAAGATGACTCCATGCCTCGCCGACTTATCTAGCAATAAGTTTAACACTTCAGATTTTATATTTCACTTTGTCATCACATGAAAGCTGTTCGTGGATGATAAAAGGTTATCGCATAATCGCTTAGAACTACCTTGTAGCTCCAATGGGTCTTTCCTGTAGCAGACAAGGTTAGAGCTGCTCATTCGAGGAGCTTAGGGACATAGACGTAGCACAAGAGGAAATTCTCATTTAAGATACTGCCAGATATGTCTGGATTGAATGAGTAGTTGACTGGCGCACTCTCCATCATGCTGTAAGATATTACATGTGGCCACTCCGTGTTCATCGCACGTGGCCGACAGTATGTGGCGCTTCGCTTATCCAATGTTAGGCAACTTGTGTCTACAGCCAAACATCTCGGACCAGTCAGCCAAGTTTGAGACTAGTATCTGTTTAGAGCTTAGAGCACTGATATAATAAGCCATCGTCGATATTCGATGTGACTAAATATGGATATATACTGGCCATTATGCGATTCCGACGAGATTCGGCTGCTGCATCTTCAGCCTCGTTCATCGAGCCATGAATCAGAAATCGTTTGTTCTCTCCGTCATGTTCAGCTCTCGGACTATCTAGAGCGTGAGGTTTTGTCCTACATGTGGGGGACGACAGATTCAGCTAGGCTGTCCACCTCGAAGGACACCTGTGTATCGTTAAGGAGAATTTGAGGACCGCCTTGGAGTATTTGTGGTTTAAACACGAGACTCGAGTGCTTTGGATTGATGCCCTTTGTATTAATTAGCACGATATATACGAGCGTAGTCACTAGGCTGCTTAAATGACTGAAATCTACAAGCAGGCTCTTAACGTAGTTGCCTGGCTTGGATGCCTAGAAGATTTTCTGATATTTACTTTGCGCTTCTTCAGGCGGCCATACTAGAATCGGCTCTGGATTTTACAGGAGTTAGTTTTGGCTAGAGATATAGTTGCGCAATTTGGGGGTGAAAATTTCAACTGGAAATATCTGCGGGACTTCATGTATGAGGCAAATTGGATTGCTAGGAACCAGCAAAACTACCGTGGGGAGATTTGGTCTATAACCAAACAAATATTGGAAACTATGCCCTCGAGACTTCTCCGAGAATGGACAGAAGCTCACGAGTATCACTATTATGGATATAAACCGGGAACATTATATGGCCTATGCTTTCGCTATGTTTACTGCGAGTGCAAAGAATCATAAGACAAGGTTTTTGGCCTGCTCGAAATTGCCCCATAGTGTTGGCAAGAAGCTGTACCTGTAGATTATTCTCTATCGATGTATGACACAGCCGCGTATGTTCTAGAACATCATTTTACTTGCCACGTCTACGAAATCCAGGAAGGATCGGTTAAGAGCTCAAATGGCCTTTTGGAAAGCGCAATATTCAGAGCTGCTCGGTCTTCCACCAGGTCATGAACATCCAGTGGACGGAGACCTCATTTTCAACGGTCGGTAACTACGCCCAATTCGAGTGCTTGAATGATTAAGTTACTTCGATTATAATGCCGTTTCATAAAGGTGATGAAATTTCGAAGACAATTTCTCTAAGGACTAATGAGACGAGATACTCGACTGAGCACAGTAAACCGCCTATAAATGATGAAACTTGGGGAGCTCTGGCTTCCGAGAGGAAACTTCCAATCCAAGTTGCCGCACATTTGCGAAGTCGAGTCTGCTTCATTCTTAATACAAATCAGCACGGCTTGCTTTCAGAGGCAAAGCCTAGCTTGGCAGAAGAAGCATACCGCAATATGCTCAACGGCATCGCATTGTGTGGTATTCAAAGTAACACCTACGATGTAAGAAATACGCTAAAGGAGCATTCTCGCATAATCCTTAGTTCACCCTTGCCTGTAAGGTTCGTTCCGTGTGGAAATATTTTTTTTCCTCCCTCAAGCAACCAACAACCACATCGGTAGGGGATATAGTATGCTCCTTTACGGACTCCAGTGTGCTGGCCGTCATTTGTTTCTCAATCAGCATTGGAGAAGTTCTAGGAACTGGACTTGATCTCTATGAGCCTTCTGTGCCTCCAAGAAAGGTCAAACTTGGCACTAAGCACTTCTCTGCTATTCTTGAACTCGACATCTCCGCCTTATAAACACTAGCACGGAATCTAGCGATACGCCATAACGAGTCTTCGAAGATAGAACTTATAGCCTGGGGTACTGCCCAGAGATCGCAAAGTCAAACATCCGATGAAAATACGGCTCAATTCTGACTTCTTAGGTTTTTAGCAGGGATAAGTGGTCTTGATTACAATACCAATGTCTCAAGCGGGCACAGGCAGCAGCAGTCCAGAAAGCGGAGCTAAAGTGCAGGTTATAGCTAAAACCCAACGACATCTGCCATCCCGCCCGAGTATTTCCAGGCATATGAGCTGGAATAGTTCTGTCGGGTTTTACAAGCTTCATCTGGAGACGACAATCTTTCTAACCCAGGGGGGAAATCCGCACAAGAGGACGACTCGCGCCCATACAATGTTCGCTACGAGAGCTGAAGCAGCAAACATCCCATTGTACACTTCTTGTGGATTGATTGAATCTTGTAAATCCTCAAAATAGCTCAAAAAATGTCAACTCATCTGAAGTACTGCGCTTTATAAGACAGAGAGAAGCAGCAAGCATGGGTGAGCAATATTTCTCGAATTGACAATCACATCCTATAGACAGTGACAAATGAATAGCGGAATCGGAAAGCTCCTAAACCTGGACAACATGCGAGGCTCTATCACTACAAGCCACAAGTTGCGGTCATTGAAGATTTTTAGCTGTTGATAGACTCCATTTCACAGAGCTATCGACTATTTCCATAAAACTCCTCCATCTCATCCCTCACCTCCTTCCATCTCCGTCGCAATTCCGGCATCGTAGGTTCCAAAACGCTCCCTTCAGTCCACAATTTCGAGTGCACACTCCTCACACCGCTTTGCACATCGTTTGCGTTGGGCAAATTAATATTCCACTCGTGCCTCAGCCTAGACCACGGCATATTCCCATTCTCGCGATGCGCATAATTTAGAAGATTTTGTTCCGGATACGTGCTATCGAACCTCCCCTCCAGGGTCAGCAAGGAGGCGTAATAGGCGAAGACTTGGAGGGAGGGCTGGAGAATGAAGAAGCCGGCGTTGAAATAAGGGAGCGTGAGTGGCGGGTAGGAGTGGATTATGTTTCGCACCTCGGGGAGGGTGGCGAAGAGGTAGGACGAAGGGAGGGGGGCTTCGTCTGGTTTATTTGGGACGTTGGTGAGCGCTGTCAGAGGCATGACGGCTGGGTCGGAGAAGATTTTTTCAAGGGGCTTGAGCAAGAAAGTGTCCGCATCGAGAAAGAGGATGCGATCGTAGTCTGTCAGCTGGAATAGACGAAGCTTAACCATCACGTCTCGCCAGCGTTCAGTTAGTGGCGTCATCCAATTCAGATCTAGCTTCTCTACAACAACTATCGTTGCTCCTTCTCGCTCAAGGTGGTCTCGTTTCCATACTGGGACATCTGGAGTAACTAGGACGAGGAAGGTAATCGATTTTGAGCCTCCTGTTGAACTTGAGTGGAGGAGCTGGTAATTCAAAATTCGAATGCTTAGCAAATACGCATCAGAGTCAGACGTTGTACTATTCGACGCTAACAAAAGTGTCGCATAAGCAAGCTTAAGTCCACTCTTTAGCGGATCAAGTCTCCATGCCGAAGCGTCATCCCGGAGAATCCACCAATTTATCACAAGAATCACGACGCCAGCAATCGAAACAACCTGTAAAAGCCTTGCAGGTCTAGAAATGGGCTGAAGGATCCGCCCAAGAGAAGTCATGGCAAGAAGAAAAAAACATTGCTGAAAACAGACCAAGCAATGTAGATCCCCACTTGAAAAGACGGGACTTCATATATAAACGCGACGTAAGAATAACTAATCGGCACTATGAAAGCTTGTACAACAACTTTCCATAACCATTACGACCCATGTCCGTAAGGAGAAGAGAGCAGTAATAGGATATCCAATTGGAGAATTGGTGGTTTGGGGGGATGCCACCTTGGCATATTAGCCGTGATGCTTTTATCAACGAGAACCCCTCAGCACACGGTAGATCTCATTCCGCACAACGCGCCCCGTAGAGAGGAGTTGTGTCAATACATGCATGTATTGTCCTCTGCTAGGTAATCGGCCTTCGTAAGGGTTTCTAAGAACTGCCATGATGGCTTTTAAATGTGGTTGTGGAGACGCTAGCCCCCAAATTTGTGAAGTCGCAACAAACTTCTCGCTTGAGAGTGGGTATTTTCCGGGAAATTTTTATTTTGCGGCGTCCCCTGTAGGTATGATGTATTGACAGACAGATGGTGGAAAAGCCGTTAAAAGCTGCTTTGCCGACATAAGCACGAATTGTCTCTGGATACAAAACTCTTTGTAAAGCGTGAAACTAGCCTCCTGAGCGTTGGTAATGTAAGTTAACGAATGAGACTTGAGATACCTAACAGTATAAAAGTACAATAAGTTCCCCATTAGTCGTTCTCCATCAAATATTACATACGAGTAATTTTCCATGACTTAATCTTGACCAATCACCATCGTAATAATCCGAGCTACTTTCTGAGCTGCTTTGACAGACTGTATATCATATCCTGAACGCCATGCTACGAGCCCCCATCTAATACTTAGGCCATACACAGTCTTACTCAAGAACTAGACCCTAGCGTCATAACAAACTCATCTTCATCTTCCTCTCCTCTTCGGAGACAGTTAGGCAATACTCCCCGCAGGCCAGGCTCCAAATCCTCATCAACATCAAACGCAGCGAGGAACTTCAGATGACTCCAATCCTCGCTATCAGGACCGTCCTTCTGCTCGCAGAAATTGGCTGGTGTTATTGTCTTGTCAGAACTTTGAGATACGTTGCTGACAGATCTTGCCATGGGAGCAACTCTCTTGTGTAGAACACTGGACGCGGAACGACCCTTTGTGTAGCCAATGGTGCTTTTGGAAGCAGCAGCAGCAGCATTGCGTCGCATGGTGGATTGATTCAATGGTGCGGAGACTGGTTTTGATTGTGAGAGGAACCCTGTGGCTTTAGGAATTGTGTTGGACGTCTTGTTTGGCATAGCAAGCGATTTAGAAGAAACCGAAAGAGCAGTAGCAGCCTTTCTGGAAGCAATCGTACTAACGGTTCTTGTTGGAATTGTTGTAGTCTCCGTATCTCGAGTCATTGGCTTCTTTGTTGAATGATCCTTTTTCTTAAGATGCTTAAATGTTTCGGGAACATCACCAACAGTCCAATTCTCGTCTGACTCAATCATCTCCAAAATACTGGCTTCACACTCCTTTACTGACTTCTGATACCCTTCTTGCGCTTGCCGCTCTATCTTGGTAAGACCATTGTTATCGACCTCATTATGATACACATTGAATATTCCTCTCATGAGATTTTCCGGCTTGAGAACATCATAATTGAGACAGCCCCTTGGGAAGTCCTCAGAGTCATACGGTAGGTCCTTGGGCTTTGGGGGAGCATATTCTACGTCTCGTTCTACCAATGGACTTTCATCACCATGGATCTGTAGCTTAACAGTTTCACCGTGTGTAACCTTCTTTGGTCGTCTGCTACTTGTCTTTGGAGCCTGCGTCTTGTCCAATTCCTTATCTGGTGCAGGTCCAGCTGGCGTTTGAAAGACCTTGGCTTTCGCATTTGTTGTCTTATTTCCCAGAGGGGCTCTAGTGCGCGGTCCTAGGTCCTGTCAGTATATGTCATATGGCCCAAACAGGCAGCTTACCCATCGGAGTAACGAAAGCATTCTTGTCAAATGTTGTTCCCCTTTTGCCAGTAACCAGATTCTCTATTCCTTTTCCTTTTCCTGACTTCCCACCGAATCCTCCTGGCGCATTCTCATCGTTCAGTGGAAGCTTCAATGGTGTTTTCGGGAATTTGTTGCCTGGCGTCTTTGGTTGCAATCCTCTGACTCCCTGATTGAGTGGTTTTGCAGCTGCTGCTTGGCGATGGCCATGCACCAGATTCTCTTGATCGCGTGCTGCTAACATTTTGTTTTATTCGTAGCTGTGTATGGTTGGATGGATGAATGAATGGATTACATTTGGATTGTCGTGTGTGCTGTGAAGAAAGGAGTGATCCTAAGCTCGTGAAAGGAGGCCAAGGAAGGCCAATCATGTTGATGGTTCGTTCCTACAGCAACTCCCTCACCAAAATTGGAAGCCACAGCCCCATACCCCTGTCTCCTATGAATCGGCTGCTTCGCTCAAACACTCACCCTCACCTCCATCATCAAACTTACACTGTTCAATCATAAACCGCACATCTCCCTTCAGTCTCTGCTTCTTAGTTATAATATACCCTCCAATCTATTTGCATACGCAACAAAC
This sequence comes from Bisporella sp. PMI_857, assembly GCA_021307315.1. Lineage (NCBI taxonomy): Eukaryota > Fungi > Ascomycota > Leotiomycetes > Helotiales > Helotiaceae > Bisporella > Bisporella sp. PMI_857. The sequence goes on along the minus strand of JAJSPD010000016.1, from coordinate 585,443 downwards.
AAACGCTAACAACCAGACCCCGTCAAAATGGATCGTATCAAGGAAGTAAGTCCCCACTAACCCCGCCATACCACACTGCTGGCAACAGCAAATCTCACCACAAATTCTCAAAACCTTTATTTCATGGCTATAGAATGTCATCTAATCTGGGCCTCTTTAAACAGAAAATGAACCAGCTCCGCATCGAGGCGGATGGTGCAAAGGAGGAGGTTGAGGAGCACAAGGCAAAGGTCAAGGCCCTTGAGCAAGACAACCTCCAGAAGGAACAGGAGATCACTTCTCTCCAGCACAAGAACGGTCTTTTGGAGGCCGAGGTTGAGAAGTTAGAGGCTCATATCAAGGACCACAAGGTTGCTGCAGAGGAGGGTCACCAGCATGGCACACAAAATGAGGCTCTTCAACGGAGATTACAACTCCTGGAGGAGGAAGCTGAGGAGGCCGACAAGAATTTGAGAGAGACGAATGACAAGTGAGTAAACTGCTTCTATGCCACCGCTTTGTCTGCCCGTCTAAATTGAGAAGACGCAAGCTAACAGGCTCAGGCTGCGTCAAACCGATGTCAAGGCCGGACACTTCGAACGCAAAGTCCAAGCCCTCGAGCAAGACCGCGACCAGTGGGAGGCCAAGTATGAGGAGATGGCTAAGAAGTATGATGCTTCTCAAAAGGAGTTGGAGGCATTCCAACTCGAGATCTCAAATATCTAAGGTCTCCTCCACGGTGGTTGACGATATAAATAGTCACGATGATGATGTTCTTAGATAGTCTTTGATGCATAGGGAGGTTTTTATGGCTGAGCAGTGACCGTAAGCGTTGGCGGTTGAAACTGTTTCTACATGGGTTACTTGCTGTTGTTAGGGGGTCACATAATCCCGAAATGAATGGCGTTTTACTTCTCATTTAGTCCTTGCCTCTCCTAGCATCTGCTTGACTTTTTCTCTTAACCTTTATTTTCTCTCGACTGGCCCTTCTCTCTGCTTTGCTCTCATATCTGAACTTCTCTTTTCGGGACTTCTTCGGCCAGACCTTCTTTGCCTTTTCTTTCTCTACTGGTTTCACCACTAGTTCTGCTTCGTCCTCACTATCATCATTCGTAGGTTTCAATAGCCCTGCTTTCGAGACTTCCACTTCCTCCACTGTGACAGTCGTATATTTATCCTCATCTACGTACTCCTCTTCGTGATCGACAACGGGGAGCTCATCTGCGATGCCTTCCCATTCAACTTCCTCCTCGCTGCCCATGCCTCCCTCCCCCGGGATCTTAGCCTCCTTCAGCAGCGCATTTACAGCATCGACATGCTCCTGTAATTCAACCTTCCGTTCGTCTCGTAACTATGCCAGAAAATTTATTAGTTGATGGCCCTCGATGATGCAGCAGACTAGCAATTCCGACTAACCTGTTTCCTAAGCACAATTCGCTCTTCCCTAGCCTTTTTCTCCGCCTCTAATTGTGCCTGCTTGACTCTCTGAACCTTCCGCTTGTGGAATCCAGTCAGGTAATCTTCCCGAGCGCTGAAATCGAAGTTGATTTCCTCGATTTTGTGCTCTGTCTTTCGTTTCTTGGGGGCATGTGCCAACACTGATTTCTTAGGCCGAGGGTGATTAAAGATCTTCATTTCCGTCATTATGATATTTTCTTGCCTTGGTTAACTCGGCGAGAAATTACTCGTACGAGAAGACCTTTCTGAGAGGTGAGGCTGGAGGGGGAGAAATTCTGGGGAGAACTTTATTACGGTAGCCGAAGTGTGGCTTGACTTGCCAAAGATGCAGTCTTAGGTTGACATCGAAGCTTGAATTCATGGAAGCGTTTCGAGATATCACAACGACTCTTCAGCCATGCGTCTTTCAATCGCTGCAATCGCTGGTGGCCTAGCTGCTGCGCAAGCCTGGGAGAATACGTCTCCATTTCTAGTATTCTCCACATCTTCGTATGTGTTATACCATACCCTTAACAAAAGCTACCACCTCCAACTATGTATCTGGCTACTCTTCGAAGACATATGCTGACATTAATTCTACAGAAAATTTAAACCCCTCCAAGATGCTCCTAAAGAGCAATTGCAAGCCGCCTCCACACTCCTCTCTACCGCAAAGTCCTTCATTGAGTCGTGCCCCTCGGACTTCTACTACATCATCGAGCAGCCTAAGCTCTCACCTCTAGACTTCCACCCCGATGCGATGCCTCATTTACTCCGCGAAAGCACATCTCCAGCTATTAAAATAAAATATAGCGTCTCGGACGTTGTGGGACTAAAAAATGGTGAAGGTGGAGCATTCAAATCAATCCTTGACTTTATCCAGGCGAGTTGTTCGAATGTCCAGGTTCGTAATTGGGAAGCTTTCGATGGAGAGGATATCGCAGAAGGTCTCAAATCCGGGGAGAAGACTGCTCTATATCTCAAATTTGATTCGAATGAGCTCTCGCTAGCCAAGGGAAGGAGGGAGCATCAAGTTCGAGCAAATGGTATGTTAACCATACCTAAATGAGCTACGTATCAGACTAATATGTATCAGATGCTCGAATTGATTCCATGTTGAGGAACACGATGGCACAGGGAGCAGATTATACGGTCATCTATATCAGCACTCCCTTGAACGGGACAGTGAAAGAAGAAGCAATGGTTTATGAAGCCGAGTTCGACAGCCAGGCGCATATCGATCTGAAGAGGAGCATTCAAGCCCGAGTTCCAAAAGAGACTCCAAACAAAGACCATAGACCGCTGTTCGAGAAGTATCAGTTCTTGACACCTGGTGAGCTTCCTCTAGAAACAACTAACAAGCGCACGGACTAATCCAGCCAGGCATCTTCATGGGCCTTATCACAGTCATCATAATGTTCATAATAATCAGCGTGGGAATCAGCGCAGTATCAAGCTTACAGGTCTCTTATAGTGCATTTGACAAGGAGAATGGTCCTGCCGCTCAGAAGAAGCAGTAATCTAGTCCCAATCTGGGTCAATGGATGGAGGTGTATAACATCATTTGTGTATTAAGTACCTGAGAAACAGCGCGTCTTGTTGAAACGAGGATTCTGGTTTGGAATCCATAGGAATTGGGGATATAGAATTAAAGCTTCCTACAAACGATCTCACCTGTTCTGTGAGCTCCCATAATTGCAAAGCGCCGTGTCGACGATATACCGTCCACAACTTCACGTCAACAAAATAAGAATAAGTCAAGATGTTCCAATCACTGTGTATTAGCGAGATAGAACACATTTTTAATGACTGCATTTCAGGTATATTTGAATTTGCTCTTGTTCATGGGTATCCCCATCTTGAAATAGCCTCCTCCAAAACGCCTGCAATGCCGCACCATAAACGCCAATTTGATTGCCAAAAGTATTTCAACAGATATTTCACTTCTCAGGTGCATCTGGTAACCTTTCTATCACATATTTACCTCTTGCTACCGAAACGATGGGCACACCAGGTACTGGGTGATATTAGCAGAGAACCTCGTAAAGAGGAGGAACAAGGTCACTTACTTTTCCTGATTCGTCGCTTCAGATCCCGATCGCTATACCCATGTTATCCATTATTTCCAGTCCGGTGCACAAGAGGAAGAAACGTGCTTTGTGGCTACCAGCCAGACCTTCTCCTTCATGACTCAACTAACGATGCAGTCATCCGTATACTCTGAGGAATATTATCAGCAATTTGAAGGATTATATTACTCAAGTGAAAACATATAAGCAATGCCATTGAATGAGGTGCAACTAGGGCACTTTCCCCTCCTGGCATATACATACCGGTGTGCGAAAGAGAGTTTGTATCAATGAGAACTAGGAATCAGAGTTAGCGACTATCTAGGGTTGAGTATCACAACACTGAGGATCCGAACGCTTACCTCTATACGGCAGTACCAAGGTAGTATTATACTGGAAGAACAAAGCTGAGCTAACCTGGGATACTGTATTTGCATCAGAGCCGTTCCAACAGAAAGAAAGTGTAGACGAACATATCCCTGACTATCTCTACTCCCTTAGGGCAAGATGTGGGGTAGAGGTTTGGCTCTGGGAGCTGCACTCCCCGCGCCAAACTTTCGTGTCTTCTTTGCGGAGCCCATTTTCAGTTCAAGGTTGGATCATTGGGCAGTTTGCACTGGGTTAATCCGGCTATTATGATAATGTTCTGGCTCTGAGGTTCTGTAGGTTGCAATCATCAGACAACAATAAGCTCGAATGAACTAATTTTTGGTTCAGCCTTGGATGCGAGGCTGATGCTCGTTTCATCCAGCCCAATTTCATGCCTTAGGCTTCTACTTCAGGGGGGACAAAAATAGTGATTTTCTCAAGCTAAACCGCTTTTGATCCGGAGGTGAGAATGCAGGAACGCCTGTTTGGAGAAGACGACATAACACGAGAACCAGCTGTCATCCCAAGTGCTACGAACACGAGGTCGAGCACTGAAGGTGCTTTCTGACACCACCATTTCTACTCACATTCGCTTCTTTCCTTTTTATCAAAATTCTAGCCACCACATCTTCGTCAAACCGCCAGGAATTCATACAGTGTGAAGTGCGGAGGATATTCCGGGAGGGGCGTTGTAGAAACTGGGCACAACAAACCGCAGAACTTGGTCACGTCAATCCGTCGAGATACCTTGCACGACACCGACGACACTGAACATCCTGCGGACCAAGTGGCCGCAGATTCGGTCGCCATACTTTTCACTACGTCGCCGACGTCTCGAAGTTCTCTCTTGATTACCAAAGGCAGGACTTGCACCAGCGAGCAAACGACGGATTCGAGGCAAGGGCCGCTACAATTGCCTTTCACGACTAGGCACATCTCCTTTCAAACTCACGACTTTCTTTCGCAGCATTAATTCAACAATGAGATTCTTACAGCTACCGCTGCTTGCCGCAGCCACTCTCTCCATCTTCACGATCACTACAGCGCAAACCACCAACCTCCCGGATCTTTCTGACGCTATATCTTCGCAGGCATCTGCCGAATCATCAAAAGAAGCCGCTGGGACAGCGACACCTACTACGAAAGACAGTTCTTCAAAAGCTACCGGAACAGCAGCAAAGACAACTAGTACTGAAACGAGCGAATCGCAATTTGTCGTTACTGGTTCGGGTTCTTCAGCTGCTTCAATATCCTCTGTTGCCGTTATCACTGGTGGCGTCTCGGGAACAAACTCGCTACCCAAGAATCTACCAACACTTGCGGGTGCTTTTGTGATTGTGGCCCCTTCTGTGCCACCAACTTCAGATGCTCCATTCATGCAGAGATCCAACCTTCCCGAAGGAACCGTTTTCATCGTAGTGGGCGCCGTCCTCGGATTTCTTGCCATGTCTGTGATATTATGGCGTACACTAGTTGTCTGGTCTATGAACCGGAGTGTCAAACGTGCCGCGATTCAGCAAACCTCTCACGAAAAGCCTTTGTTCCGCTCACCCGCCGCTACATTTTATAAGTACAAGGATCGCGAGTCATCGATTACTTTGACCCCAATCGGGAAGAGGAGCGAGAAGAGGGGAAATGTACGGCCTCCGACAGCCCCTGGGGCGGCAAGCTCAGCTTCATTGTTCTTTTCTCCGACAGCTGGTGCAGCTAGTGGAGGTATGAACCAAACTGGAAATCGTGCGTCAAATTATCTTCCGGCAGGCTATTATGCAGCTGGTGCATCACAACCTGGAAATGGACAAGGGCAAACACATATTGGAGGTCATCATGCATCGATGTCCATGGCGAATTTGATACCAGGAGACAGATATAGCAAAGCTCGGAGTATGGGACAATCTCCCCCCGGAAGCCCAGAATTTAGACCACATGGTGCTTCGACTAGCACCGTGAACTCCAACAATCTTAATCAAGCTCCTGGAGAGCAAAGAGCACCAAGCGCATATCTTGACGATCTGTTTGACAGCGAGAATGCTCCACCAGCCCCAGGATCTCATCATTACCAAGGAGGCCAGGGTCGATTTTGAAACAGCTATGTTAAATAGAAGGATAGGTTTTGAGCGTGATTTGCGTAATTGGGTGCATGGCTGGGATGGGTATAATTTGCATTTTAAATATCGTCTTTGTAATGGTATGGGGCGTCTTTGCTTCTAGATTTTTTTGGTGTATTTCTTTCTGTTGAATGGCGCGTAGCTCGGAATAGTGATAGGATGTAGGTGTGACTTGTACATAGTCTAGACGAGACATGGGTGAATAAGAACTTGATCCGACGGTTCCGCCGACATCTGTATCAGTCTCTGTACTCTTTTCGTGCATTAAGAAGTCCTCAAGCTGCTGCCTCCCTCCAGCCAATTCCACTGGCTTCCACATATCAAAAATGTTCCACATTAACTCCTTATTTGGCAACACTCAGCAGTGACAAGTTTCTAGGATTCAGTATAATTCCAATACACGTCTGAGACTACTTAAATCTTGTGAATAAAGTAGAGCTGGGGAATGCAATATTTTCAATATTCGCTTTTAGACTGTGCTGTAACACAACTCAACGTAAACAACACCCATGAGTACCAATTCCAACTTTGAGTTTGCTTCGAACATGAAACCTGGTTGGGTAATGTCGGTGCCTGTGGAGAGTCCGTCATGCCTTGGTGTTATATTTATGATTTTTGACGCAGCTCACCGATTCGTGTACTGTCCAACTTCATCAGCGTTCTATCGGTTATCACTCAGGTCTCGGGCCGAATGATCGGGTAGAGAGAGGGTTACCCGACCTCACGTTGCCTCAAGCGCCTTCTAGCCAGGATGGAACCCTCCAACGGAACACACTAATAAATGAAATATAATGGTGGGCTTGAACGTGGTAATCCTTTAACATGTGACCAATTGATTCTTCTCCCTGAATTCTCTCCCCGGCATAGCAAGTCAAGTCCTATGAGAGTCACGATTCATGATATTCCCAGCACGATGCAAATAAAGTTTGATGCTCAGACCTTGTATTCATTAGGTATCGTAACTCCACCATCACAAACAAAGCAGTCCCAAAAATGAGTACTGAAACAAAGAATAGGAACTCCAGGGCACTAGTAGTTACTCCAATACAAGCAGGCCCCAGTAATATCTTACAAAAAAGTGCCCTAGCTAAAGAGAAAACCATGGTCATGCCACAATATTAGCAGTAATATCCCGCAATAGCAACCTGCGAAACCCGTCGCATATGAAATAGGAGAATTAAAGAAACGATCAATGCCTACCACGAGTTCTAGAAAGAAAATCAATAAATCAAGCCGACTCCACACATTGTGCACCTATTTATGACAGAGGCAAGGGAAACGAAGCTTAAGTTTTCTGCTTCTGAATAGATGTCAGTATAGGTCTTCGAGTTCATGAAGCTCATCACGAGAAGCAATGTATTTACCTTTAGCCGTCTTTCCTGAATGAAATTGCACAGAAGTGTCAAACGTGCTTCATGGCAGCCTCAGTTAGAAACACGCTTACCCTTGGGATGAATAGCAGTATTAAAAAGGCGGTTGCCAGCGTCACGAGAGCTTTCCACGGTGTTCGTGATGTCGCCAAGAACATTAGTAACCTTGACCTTGCCCTTGCCATCAATATGATTTGTCTTCGGAGTATGAATCGCAATACACTTCTTGAAAGCCACGGCGTCAGCATCGATTAAATCGGCCTCGGTTCCAGCCTCGTAGATACGCTCCAATTGCATGCAGAAATCCGCATCTGGAACCATATCAAGGAAATAGGCAACTCTTAATATGTCACATAGCTGACCAATTGGTATATCCTTGAAACTGGTGCGACCATGGTTTGCATTGATGATATGACACAAGGCAAGCCAGAGGCTAGCTTAGCCTGGCTAATTCATAACCTGAACGTGGCCCTTGATGTTTCGACTCAGAGCGTACTCTACGCGTTTGTATTCGTCGTTGCACTTCTTAGCATAACGGCATTGCCAGAGAGCTCGAGCACCGAAGTATTTTCCAACAGGATCACCTTCGGAGAGAACTGTAGAGGCTTCGGGGTCGAAGATAACTCGATCGAGGAGTTGGCTGACCGTTAGAGGATCAGTGGCATTGAGGCAAGCTGCGAGGAAAGGCAAAGTGGCCTGTAGCCATGACTCCGTTACGGCGTAGTTTGCAGGTTGATTTCGATCGTCAATATCGAGAAAGGTGTTGAACTTGATATTGCCATACATTATGTGAACCACAGCAGAGACTAGAACACTGTGGTTATGTCAATATGTGCTGGATCAAATGTGGGAGTAAGTTAGGAGGCTTAACTTACTAACGAATGAGGGGAACCTGATGGCCTTTTCTCTCACGACGACCTTCTACAGAGACTAGTAAATTAGCCAAGAGGTACAGATAGATGTCAATCGATAGAGCCGCTTGCTTAAAACATCCCTAATATCAGTATTTTTACGATTCTCTTCTGTTTGTGGTACAATCTTGTGAACAAGAATTTCAGCATGTTGTAAACAAAGAAGTTATGCCGATACCAGATGTAGTATTCAAAGCTAGCCTGACATGGAGAGTATGTCATTAAACGATTCATACAAGCGTCCCTTGCTAATGACGAATATACAGAGCTGAATGAAAGTAGCAGAAGAAGATATCTCCACTTACAATTTTGCGAGCGCCTTCGCGAGCACCATATCCTGTAATTGAGAATATCAACCCGTCGCCGCTACCACTGGGGTACATACCTGCGCAGTCTTAGCCACTCTGACAGGTTTATGTTGCGTCACATCCAATCCGAAGCTTACCAGCGTCAATCTTCCAAAAATTGGATCCGACTTTGGGTTTGCTGATGTACATAGCAATTTTATGAGCTAGCAACTGAGTTTATTTTGTGTGATGAAGACATGGACTGATACCAGCGGAGGACTGTGTGTGGTTGTGATGAACCAACTGGAGCAACCTTTTTGTACGTGGTACATTGACTGTTTGCAGCTAGAAGAATAAGATTAGAATCATGGCAAAATTATTAGCTTCGAGCTTAGCAATTTCCTAGCGCCCTCATTTCTCTTGTGCTCAGCCTTGCTTCTCCCCGAGGAAACCAAAAAGAATCTCCGCAGGTGGTGGATCTATGAGTGTGTGTGGACCTCGGTATTCAGAGATAGATAGAAACCTGAGTACACCCCCGAATTGATATCTTCATTCAATATTCTGTAATATGTGATATACCCGAAGTTGAGATTTGAAGTGGCCATAGAAACTAAGACTATAAAAACTAAGGCAAATCCCAAGGATATCCGAAGTGTTAGCTATTCTCAATTGTATTTTAATTATTCTCTTCATGTAGGAAAATCATTCCTGCCAAGGCCGTATGAACCAGAATTATGTCAGTATTAGTGTGGTATGTAAGATATGCCACACTAATAAATGAGCTGACAGCTTTCGTCCAAACTTCTCCATAGAACATACACCTCCAATGTGGTAAACTTTTCCTATGCTCAAATTTCAAGCAGTTTCCATTTGAGGACTCGAATGCTCGATAATTTATTGTTTCAAATAGTTGTATAGAATATTTACAGGCCTCACAACATCAAATTCAAGCATGGCTTTGCTTTAATGTTTATAGTGAATTGCATCATAAGGTCACTAACTTATTTGGCGGCTTCCTCACCATGATCTTACACGCTTTTCCACAAGCCTTCCACCTAAGAACAGACGTCTACTTTATGTTAATGTTGGTGTATAGATTAGAGGCCGGATCAATATGAGAGAAATTGACGGTAGAGCAAGCAGATATACGTCAGTCCAGCTTTACCTTTTCAATAGACGCTTTCGCCATCTTGAAAGGTCGTTGCAGTTGTCGAGGTGCATAATACCAAGGATGCTACTTGTCCGTCATTGTTTGATTCCGCTCCTAGCAGCAAGCAACACCATATTATAGCTATCGAGACATTTCTTGGAAATACCAGCTCCGCACGAAGTGCTTTATCATCTCCTCAAAACAAAATAGTAGATATCTTTGAGCGCTGGTTTGCTTCCATCCATTTCCGAGCTTTTACATAATTTTCAGCGAAAAGTCTGAGCTCAGACTGAAGTGTAACTGTTACGAGATGTTAAATCAACTTTGTTCTCTGGTTAGCTAGGGCTATTAAGCCAGTTAATTGGCTCGTCGAAAGTCTCAAATATCCCTCGCCATACTTTGTTAGGCAGGTTCAACAGATTTTCTAACGAGAGGGGTTCTTTTAAGAATTCATTAGCCAATTATTGATAATTTTGAAGCAATTTAATGTCTCCTCATGCATCATTCTTTGCACTAAGAGTGACGAAGTCTTTAACAAAATAAACAGGAAGATGTTGTACAGAAAGTGTAATTGCCTTATTTCTACAGAAATATGGCTGCATTACAATATGTATTGCCGAGCCAATCACAAAGCGAGAATTGAGGTGATAGCTACGTGTACTAATGTAAGAAATAAATATGTCAACGGAGCAAACCGGTGGCCTGGGGGTTGCTGTATACTGATCGGATGGTGTACAAGCAGAAGGCCACTGAAATGTGTAGACTGGCGTGAAGATGTAAACGTGTCGGCCAGGAGCTACCGATATAGAGGCGGTACAGAATGTTGGAACCTCAATCTCGCAATCAAACGCCACAAATAAATCCAAAACCAAGAGAGATCCGTTTAAGCTGGTTCTTGGCTTACCTATGGTAAGGAAGAGGAGGGAAGAAGGTGGGACGGAGAGGAGAGGAGCCTGGAACAGTAAGTATAACCTGGTTCATCTATTTCCTGCTGAAGAACATTAGATATCCTGTCTCTTCTTTAGGAGTCCCCTCAGCGTTGTAGAGCATCCCTTTTATATCATCCTTAGACCAATCCACGCTTTTCCAGACACCTGGGTATAATATTATGTGATAACTTCACTTTTGTTTTCAAGAGAAATTAAGTATCAAAGACTATTGTACGTTGTTTGAGTGATGGGCAACAATGAAGGCATCATGATGTAGAACTGTCATTTTCCCTGCCATCATTTGTCTATTTTTTTTATTGTTGGCTCCCAACGTCGCTGTAGGTGTGGGCAAGCGAGGCTAGCCAGGAGGAATATGCATTATTACCGGTTGGTGAAGTGACGACCGAGGGAGCATGGAGGAGTATAAAATCTATAGAGGAGGCGTTGAGGAGATTCTTAGACGCCGTTCTTGGGAAGCGATCCGTCGTAAATTGCCAATGTTTCTATACGAACAGTCAGTTTAGCTTTAACTATCCTCAGATCACATCCCCACGTATCCGTGGCATCTACCTTTCATGATTAAAATGGGTAAAGTACTTCGTTTTTGGAGTCTGTAGGGCCGCTTTAGCACGTATTAAAGAGAGACTTTGGAAAAACCTGGAGGAACTTAGGTACCTGACGTTGAATTTCATCATTGAGATGTTCTTACATGCAACATGCTAAATCCTAAATCTAGCGAAGATTGTATTTAAGGCTGAGTGCGGTGTGCAGTTGAATGGGTTATCCTTGGCACGCTACTTTGTAGCATATATAAAATTTTTTGGAAGTTTTATGTTTGATTGTAAGTCAAACTTCTCCCCCCCCTCCTTTCGGCTAACTACTGGTGCTCAGGTAAAGACATTGCGACGAATGTAGCCTAAACGCCTGGCGGAGACGCTATGGGATAGTTTACTACTATGGGATAGTGTGGGATGTAGGCATCGCGGTGGTTTACCATTGCAAAGAACAGGATTGTATCGAGTTCTTCATATCAGTTGTCTAACCTGAGAATCACTCGCGGGTGAATGGCGCAACATTCTAGCCTTTTTTTTTTCCTCGTCCCGCTATCTTGCAGCTTGTTATGCTAACTGAAGGTGAAGCCGTGGTACATAAGTGCCTCTTGGGAATTCTAAATTTGGTTGCAAGTCAAAACCACTCCCCAGTCTCCTGTTCAGTTAACCTTCATTCTTGTGGGAAAACCCAGCAACCACAAAATGAATATTTAATTGCCTATAGAAACAGTAAATCTGGGGACTCTGCGAGGCGCAGACCACTGAATGATGATATGTATGATTCTGTGGTGAGTTGGTAGCCCGCAATGGAGGTCTTTTTGATGTTTTGGCCGTATAACACATGGAGTCATGGAAAATTTTCCTGCTTTGTCCTATTATCTAAACCTTTTTTATGAAACCTATTTATTGAAAAGCGCCTGGGTAAAAAGTATTATTCTAGCTATCAGCACTTCTGCTTTATGTACGTGAAGTCTTTCACGTGATCAGTATGATACCCTAGCAACTAAAGCTGACATGCATGAATTTGGAAAACTATGCTTGAAATAGTTATAGTTAAGATCGAATCAACTACTTTATGCATGTTACTTATTTCAATGAAAGAGATATAACAATGAAAGAGCACGTAGTTGAGCGTAATGGCCTTGTTGTCACACATCAGTTCTGCCCAGATAGGGCCTACATAGAATTAGATATACCTGATGATGCACGAAGTGTATCATTTGTGGAGTTCAAGGTCGTGAGTCGGGATCAAGGTACCCTATTCCAGAAGTTGGTTTTATTCATCCTGAATACTGAGTTCCGTTGTAGGCTGGGCTGATGGCGAAGGCCATTCTTATACTTTTTTTGATGCTTCAGTGCGACGGCCACCCAATCGTCCGGAGCTACGTACTCTTACTCTGTTTGACAATGATAGAGGGGTGGCAGATTTCAAGGAGCATAGAGCACGCTGGGGCCATAATTCAGCACCGGCACAGCTATTTTGGTGTACTGCTTTGCGACCAGGAGACTTCATTCAGCTTGTGCCTAGATCGGCTTATACTGGATGGGTCAACTTTGTCAATAATGCTCGAATAACTGTTGGATATGAACCCATAACCAAAGAAACTGTCCCCCCGAAGGCTACTCCATGGAATTCCCGACTCTATATCAATTCATTAGATGCAACTTCAAAAGAGATTTGACTTCTCATTCTTCAGCCAGGGATTGGCGCAGATGCTGTTGAATGCTTTCTCATGCATTCTCAACTTAAGAGTGGACAAGAATTCGATACACTATCATATTGCTGGGGTGATTTAGCTGATATTGAAACGATTATCATGGATAGTTCCTCAATCGGCGGCGCAAAAGAAACGGTTCAAATATCCGCTTCGGTTGGGGCAGCCCTACGCCAGCTCCGTTATCAGAACAAGACTCGAATGATATGGATTGATCAACTATGTATCAACCAGCATGATCTTGAAGAACGCGCCTAACAGGTGAAAATTATGTCGGATATCTACTCTGAAGCATCAGTAGTTCATATCTGGTAAGTCTAGGTATTGGTATTTAAGGGCTATCATTTCAAGAAGATTAAGAGGATCTTTATTCTCATACTATTTCAAGTGTACATGAACGTCTAGACAGCATGCGATTCATTACGTAATATCTCAATCTAATGGGCAAGAAAGCTGACTCTGAGATTCTGATGTATAGGTTAGGAAAGAGCGATTGCACATTAATAAGTGCCTTGAAAATTCTTCGAGACGTGCACAATTTCAACATCCGTGTTTGCGATGGCGCAGATGCTTGCAAATGTGCCGAAACAGCGCATACTTTGACTGCAGAGCAGCTCAACAATTTCAGTAAAGTCAAACACTCTTTTAAAGGATTCCATGAAGTCTTCACTTACCATAAGAAATCATTTCATATCGACGTGGTGCACTCTGCTGGAGGATTGAGCAATGAGCAGTTATCTAAATTGATGTCCTGTCTGTTCTCAAACCTATGGTTTCGACGAGTATGGGTTTTTCAAGAAGCCATAAGAGCTCGAAAAGCTTTCGTACATTGTGGCGCTGATATGGTAACCTGGGAGGAGGTTCTGGACTTCAACCAGTGGTTTATGGACAATGAGGCTGGGATCAACGATCTTCATCTTGCGCCGAAGATCACAATGCCATTGCTTTGGCACGACTTGCGTAAACAAGTCTCTCACACTCCATTATTGAGCAAAAGCTATCAGCTAAATATTTTAGATGTGTTCATCCGCAGTCTTGAGCTCAAAGCAACAGATCCCAGGGACAAATTATTTGCACTGTTGGCATTTGGGCGCGAAACTAGTAACGCTGCTAGTCTTCCTGTACCTCTACAACCCTCGTATAGCAAATCTGTTGAGAGAGTATTCGCCGACTTCACGAGATGGTGGATTCGCGAATATCAGTCTCTATTGATTCTATCCTCGACGCACTGTCATCCAGGGAGGACGTGGCGGCGCACTCTACACGACCACGCAGAACCGCTGCTTTCGAGGCCAACCTGGGCTCTAGGAAGTGATGGACAAGTGAAGTTGAGTAATGCTACATTGGGAGCTCAATTCAGATTCTGTGCCAAACCAAGAACTTCTAGCTGAAGAACCTGACTCAAACGAGCATCTACTTCGATTGCAAGGCTTTCATGTTACAAACATAAAAGAGATCAAGTATCTCTCTTTAGAGCCTAGTATGGTGGAAGGAGCGTCGAAAGATGTTAATGATCTGCTTCGAGTGTTTGACACAATTATCGATCCTATAAATGACTTCAAGTTTTGGAACTCGAAACAAAATGGGCCAGATGACTTCCCCTCAGCCACTAACCGAGACCTGAAAAAACTGTTCACCCAATGGAACGGGCTTCCCGACCATCTCAGGGCACATTGGGGGTATTTCGGACAGCCGAAACTACCTGCGATAAAAATCCCCCCAAAATTCTCGAGTAGTAGGGTCTTAGTTAGGTGTGAAACTAGTACCATTCCAACCTGTATCGACCCCTTTCTCTTGGTCACTACAGATGGAAAAATTGGTCTCTGCCCCTGGGTAGCAAAGAAAGGTGATCTTATTGTGATTCTGCACGGTGGACAAGTACCATATCTGCTTAGGCCTTTAGAAAACACACTAGATAAGGATCCTCAATATGAGTTTGTGGGTGAGTGTTTCGTAATGAGGATTATGTACGGAGAATATTTCGAAGAGCAAGTTGAGCTTCAGGAACATCCCGAAGTTTTCTCTTTGATCTAGAATTGACGATGGCACCGTATTGTGATTCAACTGCGTCATAATAGATCCGGTCGAGTAGGACAGATTTTTCATTGTATAGGTTCAGTATATTACTTAGGCCACACAAGTATTCTTGGCCAACCATTAGTGGCGACTATCTAGATCTTCTAAGTTCGGATAAAAGCCCGTCTTCTAGGAATAGATGGAAACCACAAATCAGCAGATTAATCTGTAGATTCTGTCGCTAAGAGTTCACGTCCCCGGCATCACATGCGTTCCTGATATTTATCTGTGGCCATAGTATAGTATTTATGCTTAGATTATTTTACAATCTATTGTTACAGTCGATATTTTTAACCCCAATCACTGGCCCTCGAAAATACTGTTTCCTAGGTCGCTTCACAACTTCCATCGCTGTTTAATCATTGGCGAGCCAAAGCCGGGTTTACTACATTCAACCACCGATTGGAGAGCTCATCCATTGCGTCCTTATCCATGATTACTCCGGCCCACGTAAGGACAGTCTGGCAATCTGCCCACTTTGTTCCTTTAGCATCCTCCTTAAGCATTAGAATGGCCTGGTCATGCCGCTGAGATACCCATTCTGCAATGACAGATATCCAAAACCAGCCATCCTTTGAGGATATTCGGCGTAGCTCTCTGGGTAGTTCTCTGTCTGAGTTGTGCTGCTTCTTGAAATAATCCCAGTTCATAGGGCGAGCACCATAGAGGATTTCCATTCGGTCGGGATCAAACTCTTCGTCTGCATAGTCCCGATTTTTATTGACGCGATCTTCCCATATGACTACCCTCCTAAATTGATTTCCTATTGCAACATCACCAGAATTATCGAGTTCTGTGGCAGCATATCGAATTCGCGACCAAGTCCGGAAATGTTTTGGAGCTATATTGCACATCTCTTCACTAAGCTGAGTTCTGCGAATGCAAATAGGTATTCTAGAGCATAACCATTAGAGAATTATCTTAGTAAGTGGCCAAAAAGGATAAGAGCAGAGGCTTACAAAGAATTGCTTGTGGCTTCAATTTTGGACCGATCTGTAGGCTTCACTACCCCAGCTGCATTGCTAATGTCTTCTTCAGCTTCCTCGGTTTGTGGTGTGATTGTTGTTGTCGATGAAACGTCACTTTCCAAGAGAGAATGTACAGCGGTGGTATCTCCGATGGTGCTTAATGAAGCAGTGGATTGAGAGCTTCCCAAAGTAGGACCGTTGTCTGGCTGAGCTTTATTATCCTGAATACCCAAGCAAGTCATGAGCTCCCTCATCTCATTCTCCACGGAATCCACCAAACCGGAGAGTCGCTGCACTTTCCCATAGATAGAATCAAAGTGAGCAGTGCCCTCCTCAGTAAAAAATTGATCGCTTTGAGATTCTTTCTTAGCTTGATCAAGACGTTTCAATACTGAAGTCGATATTCCCTTAAGATGATTCAGACCATTGGCCACACCTTGTAGTTCCTTCTTCGCATTGTCCTTTGCTAACTTCAGATCTGAAGGGCAGTCTTGGTAAGAATGGCCCAACTCTTTGCAAATTCGACAGCGCATGATTGCGAGTTGGATTTGAGGCGCCTAAGTATCGATGAATTCTCGGTGTATTTGACGCTGTGAACGCGTTATATTAGAGGACTGGTACCACAATTCGAAAGACAGGAATGAGACTACGTTGCTGTTGTTGGATCACGAAAGTGAGTTTCAATATGCCCTCAAGCATGGTATACAGCCTTGCCGGCCTAGACTTCTCAGATAGTGGCCTATCGTTCTTATCAAATACCCTTATCCTGCTTGCTATCTGACCAAACTGAGGTTAACCGATGGCATTGCCATAGAAGCTCGTAATAAATTCTTTAACTTTTTATCAAAGAATCTTAGAGCTGGTAACAGGATTGCCGCCGTACTGACTTAAACCTAGGTCTACACTCGGTTTAGTCACTCCTCATGATACGGTAGTCAGATTTGTCCTTTCAGAGTAACCGATACTAGACGTCCGCCATCAGCATGTCTAACAAGCATGCAAACAACTTTGAATATTATTTAAAGCTTCCAAGTTCACGTTGCAAAGTAAGTGTGCTGGGCCGGTAAATATGTGACATTTAAATGGACCAATGCAATTAGCGGCAATAGTACTGTGAATTAAGAGCAAATAAAAATGAAAACGCAACTTGGGTATCACTTTTCTTTGAAGTAAAGTTATTATACAGTCGCCGCGGTGATGCCTTGCCCTCGATTTATCTGGATCACTTTGTCTTCTCCACCACTCACGATACCAACTTCTTTGTCCCACACAACGCTAAATACCTTGACTCCCTCTCCCCCAACAGGCTTCTTCGCGCTATTCTGGGAATTTCGTTCAATGATGTACATTGCTTCTCCTACAATTCCGGATCCTTCGTCTTTAGTGCCCTGCCTTGTGCTTCGTAGATCCCACCTAAGCCATGTCAGAATATATGCTCTATAATTTTGTCTACTTTTGCTACATAATTTAGAGATTTCGGTAAGGAAAACACTCACACGCGGCACGTTCCGTCATTGCTTGCAGAGACCAAACCATAAGTACTCTCCGGATTTGGTGACAGCGATGTAACCAAGTTAGTATGGCCACGGAGAGTCATAACTTGAGTAGTCGACGCAGAAACTCGCGGGTCAAGAAGCGTAATATGCCGTGCTGTGGTTCCCGCGGCCAGTAATTGTGAGCTTATGCCTGGAAGTGCAGTTATGGAATACAGGGGATGCGATGTAGTTCTTGTGTCAACTAAACTGGAGGTCGTGAGATCAAAGGTGCGGGCCGTGTGGTCCTGGGAACATGAATACGCAACGGTAGGATCCAAAGGGTTGAAAATAACGCCGTGCACTGGGCCTGTATGTGCTGAAATGAGCGAAAGAGGACCCTTTTGTGGTGTTGATACAGACGTTGAAATTTTGCGCCTTTTAGAGCGAAGGGTACTGGGAAGAAGTGCAGTAGGAGCCTGTAGTTTTGGCTGTCAGATTGAACGGTTCTATATAATATAATCATGATGTTCACTGCTAAGGACGTACCTCAGGCGCCGACGATTCGCTGGCTGTCCACAAACCTACGAGGATTTTGTTAGCATCAATTGGATATATTGAAAATTCAACGTGATACGAGAAAATCCAGTTTTCGAAGGTTTAAAGCAGGTTCCGTACCAATTTTATCATCTCCTGCAGCGGAAAGGATCCGGTTGCTGGGCCCATGTACTGCTAATGAAAAGATATATTGTTTGTGACCATATAATTCCATTTTGGGCTTCAGCTTTCCCGAGTCTCCAGCTTCTGATTCTGTATATTGCCATATCCGTATGGTTCGGTCCATACCCGCAGAAGCAATTCGACTGGGAGATATGAATTTCGCTGCCTTGATCCCATGTGTGTGTCCACCATCGCTAGCTGTTGTTGAAGTAGCAATTGGCTGTCCTGATTTGTTCCATACACGTAGGAGTCCGTCATAAGATCCAGATAATATCCTTTCCTGCCCAGGTACAAAGTTTAGTGCATCGCGACCAGATGGACCTGCGGCAGATAAAACGTCCACGCTGCTGACCCAATCATCATGCTCAAAGCTCGCTACATATATTGGTGGTATGAAACTTCGAACATATTCGAGGAGTAATTGCTTTTCCGCCGAGAGACCATGGCTTGTAAGGTATTCTTCTAAAGTCGTTCGCAGAAATGATCCATTGATAAGAAACTGGTATGGGACGATTTTGGAGTGGCCAAGCATAGACTCCGAATTTAGAATTTGTGACAGGCCAGATCGACCAATGTCTGTGACTCCATCAGCATAATAGAACAGTGAAATATGGCTTTTCCTGCGAAAGAGACCTACTTGTTGGAACGAGAAGCTGCTGCTTCCCCTCCGGAAGCTCATCTTCGAATGATTTTGTAAAAAACTGGACTTGAACCTGGCGCACACCAGTTCCAGCCATTGGCGTATCCATATCGAGCGCGGGATAAGTATACCTAGTTATTTAACGGGATTGCAAGAGATATCGCACGGCTGACGGGGTAGGAAAATACATACAATTTTTTTAAATTGGAATCTCAGCCTTGTCATGTGAGTACTTCCCACCATTCAGCCAGATCCACCAAGGCTGCCTCTAGCCTCATTTAGTGTAAGGAAAGGGGGCTGACATAATTTGAAGGACTTTAGCGATTGTCAGCTCACTACCCCAATTAAGGAAAATTCGGACTTTCGGCGTATGACAGAAATTGCCCAAAGAGGATCGGTGTGCTGACATTGCTCTCTACATTTCATATATTCCGGATCCCTCGACAAGAATCAAAGCCATGTCTATTTAGGTACAATTTCAATGTCTCCGAAAATGACAACAATCCTTATGGGTCCGACTCTCGAGTACAAAATCAGCTTTGGGCTTGATCATACACTACAATGGGACCCACCCACGAACTCAAAGGAGCTAGCTGTTGCATTGAGTTACCACTTTCCTTTGGAGCCTGATCTTGAGAGCAAGATGAGGGCTGCAATGGTCAAATTTTTGCAAATGGAGAAAAGTGAAGCAGCCCGTCAGGAGAATATAAACAGATATTTAACGCCTGAAGACGATAGCCCTCCATCCTCTACAGCTAGTAGTCATGTGACATATTCTGTGAAGCGGATCAAACCACACAAAGAGGACAGCTTGAAGGTCTTATCCTGGAACCCAGAGAAGGGAGCTAGAGGAGGATTCAAGAGGGAGGTCAAAAGGCGTCGATATGATGCAGAAGAAGGTGCAAAAGTTGCCAAGAACAGAGGCTCTGCTTGTGAGGAGCATCGACGGCAGAAGCTCAAGGTTCGTCGTTATAAGAATAACATTAGCTTAGACACTAATAAGATCAAGTGTGATCCGGAGATTTGCCCGAGAAATAAACAACGTCTCAAGAACGATACATTTATTTCGAGTGGCCAGGCTCATAGAGGCGGTCCTTGCCCCAGGACCACTCTAACCTCGACTACGTCGACTGAGATTCCTCACATCGACCGTGAAGATGTACCACCTTTGAAGATTGCCGACGATCAGGAGATGCATATGCAATCCAAATCTCCTACTGAATGGAGCATTCATTCCACTGTGATGCTAAATGAAGAAATGAGCTCAGCTGAGCTCACGTATCCAGGTTTATGGGAACCCAATGTTCGATCTAGTGCTCAAGATACAGATACTCAGCTGCCCTCGAGTATTCTTAATCACTATGATGATGTGGCTTTGAATATGATGCCTCTCGACTCCAATTTCAATTGGGATTATCCCATGGGAGAGTATATGAACATGAACTCATTCTCTTGGCAAGGCAGCTCAGACTTCGATCCAGGAATTTTCTTCCTCCCTACTTTACGGCATTTAGATCCATCAACGCTCCCTTTTGTTTTGGAAGATACAGTGTACCCTGATATACCCGAAGGACCCAAGCCCAAAAGTTCAAAACACAATGCTCCTTTACTTCCCACAGGTTTTGATAGCTTTCATACATTTGTCTTACCTTCGAACTATGCACAGACACCTGAGATTCCAGTGGTGGCCGATTTATCAGCCGATGTTGTGACATTACCTCCGCGCGAAACTCCTGGATCTGGAACAGGTGTCGAAATAGCTTCTACTGAAGCCACATTTTGGACTTATGCCGAAGGAACATCTAATGACGAGCAGATGTCGGGGATTACAATCAGCATAGGGAATGGGGACAACTCTATATCCATCGACTTTGAAAACAAGGCAAATCTCCTTGCCAAGCTACGAGATCTTATGACGGACCCAAATTACTCATTTGTATTTTCAGGTTGTAAACCCGATATGGAAGGGCGAGTGTCTTATTGTCGGGCAAGTTTGGGACGGAAAAGTGCTTGGAAACGATTGAAAGAAATTCCATACTGTCAAGTGCGGCGATGAAATAATGCCCTCTTTCGAAATAACTTATAATAATATCTGATGATACTGCCATAGAATGCCCTGCTATGACCCACATAGTCATATCTGTCCGATTACTTCTTTCTGTCCTCATACATCATGGTTAACTAACTAGAGGACAAAGGATGATAATATCCCCAATTTGGACATATTTATCGATTGCAATCAATAATGCAATTCTTGAGACACAAAGTGTTCTTCTAACATTGTTTTACAATAGGAAGAATCCTCTGGTTTTGATCAAAGGGCATTTCTCAAGACCCACTTGACAAGCGAACCCCTGAATTTCAAGCGAAAAGTCTTAGAGACCGCACTAGGTATTCCAAAATAATCTGACTTTCCAATGTATCAAAATTATTTGATACATTGGTCCCCAAGGATAAACTTCTCAGAGGTTTGGATTGTACAGGTGGTTGAAGGGCATCTTTCTTACCTAAGAGTTACGGTATACGTAATCAGATTGAGCTCAGCCAAGATTCGTTGTTACTAGTATTCCGAGAAATTTGACCCTGGAGAAGATTGCAGGTCTTTTTGAGGCGAACATACATACATCCTTGTAATTTTGTCTCTCGATGAAGCCATTTATCTTTGCCAATCATTACTATATTCCAAATATTTGCGGATAACCTTCTCCTTGAAGTTCTCCTAGTAATTAGTCGGCGTCAAATTAATGATACATTCAAAAATTATTCGTTTGCAACCGAGTTTATGACTTCTCCTAATAGGATTCACCTCACCTAGGCAGCAATTCTTCACAGCAATTGTCGCAACCTGCCTACCCCTCCAATCTCCATCTCTCACCTTGCTCAGCCTTCTATACTAACCTTTATTCCCATCCACATACAAAAGAAAAACACGAAGAAAACGAAATCCAACACTATGTCGCCTCACAGCCATCCCAATACCTGTAAAATTACTCCCCAAGAACGAACTTTCGTGAGCTCTCTCGCCCCAACGGGTCCATCCAGCTCGAAACCCTTCCCCACCGGTTCCGCACGCCCAGGCAAGCATGCTCGCGCTCGTACTCCCGGCGGCCCTCCCAATCACAAGCCGTCTACTAGTGGCCCTTCAAATCCGGCCTACAAATTTTTTTCAAAGAAAAGGTTCCGATCCAAGAAGAATACTGGTACTGGTGGTGAGATTGATGACGCTAGTAATCTCCCCGCCACCTGAAGCAGAGTCTCGCATCAATATTAAGAGAAGAAGAAGCTGATATATAGCTTGACAGGTGCCGAACTGGCTCTCCTCCCAGATAACGTTCTGTCCAAGCTCTTAGATCTCCTCCCACCCGTCTCAGCAATCTGCCTCTCACTCACTTGTTCCCGTCTGTCATCCATCCACCGCGCCAAGCGCCTTCTCACCAACACGCCACCTCTCTCCCTCTATGCCTATGATCCCAACCCAAATGGTAGTGTCTCTTCTCCACCACCCCTCTCACCTGTTTCTCCTCGCCACACTGCCTTCCAGATCGAGAAACATCACAGTCTTTCCCTTTGACCGCAAAGTCTTTTCTATGATATGATTTTCTCCTCCTCTTTCATGCCATTTATACTAATATTTTCGCTCGACTAGGGCTATGGGACCCTGCCGACCTCCTCTACGTCTTGATCCGCGGCTTCATGTCACCGACCTACCACTTCTGCTACACGACGCAGAAATTTGTGCGCTGGTCGCGACCCAACTTATCCGTTGAAGAAAAACGCCGTGAGCGCTGTGATGCTCGTATTTCTTCCTCCGTCACTCGTGGAAATGGAGGAACGGAACAAGGGACTGGGGGAGAAGGAGAGAGTTGCAATTTATTGTGTGGTGAATATACCGGTGTGTCTGGCAGTTCTTCGTAGGGCCGAAATGAGGTCCTTGTGGGCATATTGAGATTGTGAAGAGTGTTAGTTTTGATTGATATTTTGTAGTGAACTCTTCTGCTTTCGGAATAGACTGTTCTTCATTTTGCTTGCACTAGTTGTGGCGCGTTAATGCGTCGCATTACTTGAATGGGAACGAGTAAGCAAAAGATACAGACAATGGTGTTTACTAGTTTCGACCTCTGCCTTACCAGCAATCTACTACTTGATATGGTGACGTTTGAAATTGGGTATAGCTCACGCCTAGGAAGAGTAAGAGATTATATTCCGAGCCTGAAGGAGCCTAGTATTATTTCATTATCATCAAATAATGTATAAAAGAATGTAATATTTGAAGAATGTCAACCTTTGATTGAGAGAATGAAGAACAGCATGCAGCATAAGAACGGGGATAAATTCTGCGTCTACCTAGCTTCGAGCTTGTCATATTCTCTAACAAAGATTATATCAAATGAAGCCATGCAATCTCGAAACTCCATCAATCAATCTCATTATCTGCTTTATCACACTAAAGTATGCCTAAAGGCGAGTCCGCGCTGACCCAGCAGCTTTGCTTGCTGGAGCTGGTGCCTGCTTCTCAGTCTGTTCTGCGATTCTCCTCCCAAGTGCTGCATCGACCTTTCCAAACATCTCATAAGTCCGCTTTCTCGTATCCCCCTGAGCTGCACTCAGATGGCCAGCCACGTTGTTAACGAAGTTATCCTGCTGGCCTGGTGTGCGGCCAAGAACATCCCATAGACCCTTAGCTTGCACATAATCCTCATCCGTTACCTCCGAGAGGTAAGACACAGCAGCTCCTGCCCACTTTTCGTGGTCGTTGGTCGCCTTGACAGGTTTGTATGTTAGGTTGCGGTAAGATGAAGGATAGTTGGGGTTCGCGCCGTAGTTTCCATTCACAGCCATGGCGCCATCGCGCTGGAATGGATTGAAGGCACGAAGTGGTGCATTGACGGGGATTTGTTGGTAGTTGACACCCAGACGGTGGCGGTGGGTGTCTGGGTATGAGAAGAGACGAGATTGAAGTACCGGATCTGCGGATGGCTCAACACCTGGTACTAAGTGAGACGGCGAGAAAGCAACTTGCTCAATTTCGGCAAAGTAGTTCTCAACATTTCTGTTGAGCGTGAACTTGCCGAATGGCCGTAATGGAACTTCCTTCTGTGGCCAGACCTTGGTCAAGTCGAAAATATTCCAGCGGAACTTTTCGGCTTGTTCTGGGGAGAGTACTTGAACATAGACAGTCCACGATGGGTAATCACCCTTCTCAATAGCATTAAACAGATCTTGCGTGTTCCAGTCCGGATTCTCTCCTGCAAGCTTTCCTGCTTCCTCGTTTGAGAATGTCTTGCTTCCTTGGTCGGTTTTCAAGTGAACTTGGACGTAGTTGAAAGTTCCATCTGGCTTGGTCCATTTGTGGGTATGTCCCGAATAACCATTCATGTGTCTATACGAATATGGAGTCCCACGATCACTGAAGAGATGCATAATCTGGTGAACTGCCTCCTGGTGAGTAGAGAGGTAGTCCCAGAACATGGTAGCATCCTTCAGATTGGTTTGTGGGTTGCGCTTTTGGGTATGAATGAAGAGAGGGAACTTTGTAGGATCGCGGAGGAAAAACACTGGTGTGTTATTATATACCCAATCCCAGTTGCCTTCGTCGGTGTAAAATTTGATAGAGAAGCCTCTTGGATCTCGTGCAGTATCTGGTGAACCCTTCTCGCCACCGACAGTAGAGAAACGAGCGACGGCTGAGGTCTTCTTGCCAATACCACTCAACATATCTATTTGTGTGATATCACTGATATCGTGGGTAACTTCGAATTCTGTGCTATGTTAGTATATTGCTATAAATAATAGATATCATATTTTATTCTTACCTCCATAAGCTCCTGCACCCTTAGCATGGACAACACGTTCTGGAATACGCTCACGATCGAAGTGTGCCAACAAATCGATCAAGTGGAAATCTTGGAGCAAGAGAGGGCCATTTTGTCCTACTCTCTGGTATGCTTCTGCACTCTCTACTGGGCATCCATTGGAAGCTGTATAAACTGGCTTTTCAGAATACTTGAAGGTCGACGCTGGCTTGTCGTCTGCGACCATGATTGCGTGTTTATGATAGTTTTTGGTATTGACCTGTTGAAGAACTGAAACTTTCTGGCTGATCAAATCTGTTTAATTTTCAGACGAGGTAACTTGGCTAATACAATAAATATAACGCTGAGTCTATGTGGTGGGAATTCGTATTTATAGTAGACGCTTTAGATAGCTATGAGCGTGGCAAGTGTGTCGAATGACCAATAGGTGCAAAGTAATTTCTAAAGCTCAGCCCATTAATAAAGACTTACATATAGAACTGAGAACTTAGATGAAGAGCAGATAATCTCACTCTCCCTTGTTCAACGGTTCGACAGCCGGTAGTTTGGAGCGGGATTGATACCAAAGCACGACTTGCGTAGCTAAACTGGCCATCCAGGTTCAAATCCCGAGACTACATCCCCACAGTAAACCCTTTCTCACAATCCAAAGCTTGAGCTTATTTGAACTCGCATAATGTACAGGGCCCTAGCGTCTTTGTAGTGGCGTTCCTAAAGTCACAGCACCCCGCAAATCCACAATAATGCTCTATAACCTACTTATGTTAGGGAGGGTCATAACGAATGAGGATTGCGAGTTCCTGTCAAATGCCGTTGTTGTTTCTTCAACTAAATTTACATTCAAAAGGTCTGATAATGCCTGACAATAGTAAAGCATAGACACGCAACTTAGGAGTTTCCTACCACTTGCATGTGCTATACCCTCGGTGAATGCGATGTAGTCTGCAATGTACGGAGGTAATGTGTACTTACTTCCCGTCGCCGGAGTTGTAGGCTTCAGCTTTGTCATACAAATATTTCAAATCCCGCAAGATTGATTCCGAGAGCGCCTGCTATATCTCTTACAATACAACCCTAGCAGTGAAAAAAGACGAACACGAAATTTCTCACCGTGCATTCAAGTCTGGGCGATGTCGTGTCCCAGTCATTCACGTAATCACGTGTGTCCGTAGAATCCTGGCAGGCCCTTTTTCAGTGGTCAGATTCGGGAACAATGGAACGGCAGAAGGTGATATGAGAGTCATGACCCATGAATCTATGTTCAATGCTTATAAACACTTTGGTATCGTAACCGCCGCCTCGATCCATCAGCTCCTTCCTAATAGTCGCTTCCACTCCATCCACGGATCAAAGCCAAACTCCATGTCCATGCCTGCATCAACTTATATCCTTTGAAATGGTTGTATCATAACGCCAGTTGAAGCTTCTTATATTTACCCAACTTAGTTCTCAGATTGCACCGTTTGCTATGAATTGTCAGCTCATAACCTTGATAGCCATCCACTAGGATTGAAAATGCGTCAAAGCTTACCACTAGCCAGTCCATTCCCTCGTCAACTCCACTGCCATCCACTGCGCTACAAGCCACGATACTCCAGTTCCGATCTCTCAACTCTCCAAGCCTCAACGCCTCACTGATTTCACCTGCTCCCTTCGCCCCTGGCTGATCTTGTTTGTTCGCGAAGACTAATAATGCAGCGTCTTTCAGCTCATCTTCGTTTAACATCGCAGCTAATTCTTCAGAAGCTGTACCAAGTCGATCAATATCTGTGGAATCAATCACGAATATGACTGCTGCTGTGTTGGCATAGTAACATCTCCAATATGGTCGAATCGACGTTTGTCCACCAAGATCCTGAACGCCGAGTTAGTAGTGTTCAGCACAAGGAACGATCGGTGTGCATAGACTGCAACATGGCAGGAACCAAACATACCCAGACATTAAAATTCAGGTTTTTGTAAGTCACCGACTCGACGTTAAATCCTATGGTTGGGATTGTTGTAACGACCTCCCCGATCTAAATGTTATGAGCATCTCTGCCAGATATGCGTATATGGGTAATAACAGACCTTGAGTCGATATAGCAGTGTTGTCTTTCCCGCATTGTCCTGTTTTGCCACGCGATCAGAAACTATTCTCGAATATCCTTGCATTTAGAAGTAAAAATTACATACCAATCCCAAAATCAGTATTCGAATCTCCTTCTTCGACCAAAGCATACTCGATAACCATGAGACGCTGTTACCCATGTTGCTCAAGTGTCCTTTCTTTTTTCCCTGGGACAAGGGTCTCTTCTAAATTTGAACCAGTGTACGGCGCTTATTAATTTTAGGCTCTATGCTCTGTATGCCGACAGTCCCAGAATCTGAAGGTGTCGTGGTTGATGTGATATTCGCCCCTTTGAGTGTAGAAATGTTCATGAACATGCTCTTCAAAGCTTGTATTTCCAATCGTAGCCTCATGACAAGCCGGTAACGCTAGTCTTAAATTGGATGTTATTAGTCAGAAGCTTAATGCAAATTTGTCCTATCAAGGAGGCCTGCTTTCATGGCCTGAAGCTCAAGGCAGTAAGGCGGCTAAACTCAAGCGAGGACGCACAATCGTCAAAATTTCTGACTTCCAAGACGAATTCAAGACCAAGTAAACCTCGACAACAACGACTACAGTCAAGATGCCGGTACGTGCTATTTGAAGAGTGTAATATTTGTGCATCATATCTCCACGGCGCATATGAATTTGCGATAGGCGCTGCGCATATTATGAGATGGAAGATGGAATCAACCTTTCCTCTTGAGACGGCAGACCACAGTATGAAGAGGAAGAACAAGTAGCTGACTACGAGGATTACAGAGCCACAAGTCTTTCCGCACAAAGGTCAAGCTCGCACGAGCACAAAAGCAAAATAGACCAATTCCTCAATGGATCCGATTGAGGACTGGTAACACCATCCGGTACTACCCCTCCTCACTCTTTCCTTCCCTCTCCATCTCCATTCACGGTAACTAACCCACGAAACCAGATACAACGCAAAGAGAAGACACTGGAGAAAGACCCGCATCGGTATCTAAGCAACTCGCCTTGTCACAGTCCCAACCTCGAACGTTCAGTCTCTCGACCTTGCTCTTCCCTGAATTTCGCGATCAGATCAATATTCAACGGCACGGATGGACGGTTCCTTATGATGGAGATGAATTTCCGAGGCGGATCTTGCGGTTGGGGTTGATGGATATGGATGCATTTCTTGGTTGGGGGCATGGAATTTCATTTGATGGCGTATCGACTGCTATTGCCGGTTAAGCAATGAATGGAAATTGCTTCTCGTGACGAAGATTATACGGTTTTCCTTTTTCTACGGACACAAAATGCGGTGATGGATCTATGTGATTTTCATCCCGAGGGACAAATCCTCGTTCGAGGCACTAATTGCACAACAGGCAGGGCTGCCACAATTCCGGATACTGTCAGGAATCAAAGGAATGAGGCGGAGCAAAAAAAAAGGTTCGAGAAGCCGCAATGAATCTGCCATGAGGATGGGCCCCTACAAACACATTATTTCGTACCTGTCTGCACGCTCTTATCACGTCCAAGAACTGGTCCAGCATGCCGCATGATCGATATTACGTTTGGGAACACGTAAAACTGACATTCTAGCACTCTGACGTTCTCCGTTCTCGCAGCAACTTGCATCATCTTCATCCTCAGCTAGCCAAACAATCGTCCCAGGCCCCCTTCCCCCCCCCCCCCCCAAAAAAAAAAACAGATCCCCTCATAAAAAATCGCCCCATATCCCCACCTCATAAAAAGCAGCAGTAGCAGCAGCTACACCAGGGATATTAATCAGCCATGCCGCCTAGGCACGGCCTACATAGCAGAGCTAGGCTTGTAGAAACAGTAGCTATGAGAATACCTGCCGATACGGGGTGGGGGATTAAGATAATATGCAGTGATTCCATGATGGGAATATTGCTGGTTTCACGGTTTGGGTTAAATTGACGTTGCACAGATCCGCGTAGGGATTCGGGAGTGGCGCTAAAATCAGGCTAATTAGCTGCGGTGGGGATGGCTTCATGCTCTAGATTGTGGGTTTCGGTGCGAATGTTGAGAAATATCAAGGCTTTAGTGCGCACAGTAGAAGTGTGCAGAATCTTGCGGTTGGCGCATTTGGAAGGGTCTGACAGATGACGTGGGAGAAATGCGGCGCGTCACAATGAATATACAACGAGGTTCTATGTACCATGTATTCTTTTTACTGCCTATCTACGAGGAGCAGCAACGGATCCGCAATTGAGATAGATGCCCCATAAGAGCAACGTGCCCACAAGCCCACCGGAACTCCATGCGTGACCAGGGATGTCGTATCGTAAAAAGAATGGGAAACCATGCATGAGCAAAACCAACGAATATGGTAGAGGGAGAAAGCTGAAACACCAAGATATGCAACAGCCTTAGAGGAGGGAATTCAGTAAATGCCAGTCAATGGGCGAACCGGTTAACCATGCTATAACCAAAGACCCTCCATCAAAATATGGTAAAATTTGGTGAGATGGAGACTTAGCGGTCCTCAGCCCACTCGTTCTCGCGGCGGATTTGTTCTTCCTCCTCAGGGGTGAAGTCGTTGGTAATATTGAAGGTCTTGCGGATCTCCTCTGGCGACTTGCCCTTAATCATGTTTGCAACGGTCTTGCATCCAACGTCCAAGAGAGCTTTGATATCAAGGTAGTTGGCGGCCTGTAATATGTTAGTGATGATGGCAGCAACTGGAGGTTACAGTCATCTCTTACGAGGATGATCTCGAAAAGCATCTCCTGGTCGACCTGCATGAACTTTTGGTCCCACTCCTCGATGTCAGTAGTCTTCTTGCGCGAATCGGAGTCGTCTTCTGCTGCGGGCTTTGGGTCGTTGACGTGGTGCTTGCACCACTCCAGAACCTTGGTGAGAACAGCCTCGTTGACCTGAGACGGAATTGTTAGTTACGCGGGGCTGTGGTGGAAAGGTGAGTCGGAGGGTTAGCTTACGTTGGGAATGGGAATTGGCTGATCACCAACACTGTCCTCTCCGAGATCCTCAATCATGTTGCTGATGAGCATGGAGCGCATAATGACCTCTTTCTCTGTTGCGAAATATGAGTCCCGCCTGCTTTGCTAGAACGAGGATGTGCGGGTAGATCTTACCAACGCTGATGACATTTCCATCATTGGGAGCCAACTTGACTGTAGTCTTTCCTTCAGTTGTGGCAGACATTTTGTAGAATTATGTGCGGGATTAAAAAAGTAAGCGTAGTGAAGTGATGGTAGAAGGGAGTTTTGTTCTTCAAGCCTGGGTGAAGACAAAAGCTTCGAAGTTGGTGAGTGGGAGTTTGTTAAAGTGTTAAATTTTGGGGGATGTTGAAGGAAGGAGATGTTGGTGGTCTTTTGAAGGAGAAAGAGGAGGAGCAACCTTGCACTACGGAAACCCACTTTTTTCCGTGTGATGGGAGCCTGGTGGTGAATCGACAGTGTTATTGGCAGTGTGGCGGGGTTGTGTCTACTCTTTCTAAAAATGTCAAAAGGGCTGGGTCAAAGTACAAGTGCCGTAGCATCAGGATCATCATATGAATGAAAGAATCGCCATTAGGGTGGTTTTTTTTTATTTATATTGCTATCGCCCTTTGGTTTGTCTTGCTACAATGATATACTACTTGTTTACTTTGATTGTACTGTACATACCATTGACATGATCATCATCAATTATCCCCTAGCAATCAGCGAAGCGGCTGATTGACTCATCAGGCCAGGCCAGGCCAGGCCAGTGCACTGAAAAATCCATCAGACCTTCAGCCTTGCGTCTCCCCGTTTCCCCCCTTCAGATGAACTATGTGATACGCCAACAAACGCGGGATGATTTTAACATGGTTATAGTGTTAGCCAGCAGTAACAGTAACACGCCCTGTAATCTAGTACCAGCCTGGAGCTTCCCCAATTAAATAGGCATTCACGGTCTTGTACAACGGAAGCCTATCACCCCCCTCCCCCCATCAAAAAGTCTCAAAGTCTCATCATAGCCTGGAGACCTACAACAGCAGGAGGAGTGAATGGCATGATGAGGTAATCAGGTATGATTACATAATTGATGTGGCGGTGCCATCGCCTCTACAATGCACCACCCACCTGCTGTGGCTCGTAATAACACTAACACTTACCCCCTCCGCGCCAAACAGAATCCAGCAAAATGCTTCCTCCTCTAGTACGTACTGAAGCTACGAATCAATCCCAGTAATTATTCCCCCCCCCCCCATTCTTCCTTTGAATCCTCTGAAATGTAATTCGTTTCCAAATCCTGTTATCCTCCATAATCTCCTTCATGATACTCCAGTAGAATCGCATCCTCTCTTCATGCTCTGCTCATGTAATCCGCTTCGAAATCTCGCCTCCCTAAATGAAACCGTATCATACTGTAGGCCTGAATCTGGATTACCGATCCTGGGCTCGGCGGCCATTCATCCTTGCAGCTCCAAAAGGAAAATGGCAATAACGCGTTTTCCACTGCTCATCTCCTGAGCTCCCACCATTTCTTTCTTCATCACATACAATAAACTCCAATGCTGGTAGTCGTGTTTCCATCGCAAAGGCGAATTCCATCTCCTAGATGTGAGACTCACACTCCCTGATCCAGCTCATGATGTGGCGGCGCACATACCTATTTCTGCTGCTGGTCCGATTGTATTTTGCTTTATCCCCGAGCTACCTGCATCCCGATGAGAACTTTCAAGGCCCAGAAGTAATTGCTGGTATGTTTCTCAACTCTTTATGCATCGTTTTGAAGCGCCTTCGTTCAATTCTGCAACTTTGTTCCAGATCGGCGCATTCCCGAAATGCCACGTCGCGGAATGATAACAACGGCATCGTCATATTCTCTTGGCCTGCACAACATAATCACTGACATGCTACGCGTTTTCAGGTGAAATATTTAGCTATCCAGTCAAATTGACCTGGGAGTTTACCACCGCCGATCCGATTCGAAGCGTATTCCCATTATGGCCGGTCTACGGTCTGCCAATGCTCGTCCTCAAGTGGATATGGTCGGGAAACGGAAATGATGGGGATATACCGCCAGCAGTGGTATTCTGGACTCTACGAGTGCTGATGTTCGCCATCAGCTTCGTGCTTGAGGATTGGGCTTTGCACGAGCTGGTCCAATCACCACGGCATCGGAAGCTTGCGGTGATGCTGGTTGCATCTTCCTATGTGACGTGGACATACCAAATGCACACGTTCTCCAATTCCATAGAAACGCTGGCTGTCGCATGGAGTCTCGTACTAATACAACGGATTGTCGAAACCAAGGTACTTGCGCTTCTACCTTATCACTCCGGAAAATGCTAACAGTAGCAGCGTAAACGCTCTTCTGCTTTAACATCTTCGATACTTGCCTTGGTTGTCATTTTTGGCATATTTAATCGCATCACGTTTCCAGCTTTCCTCATAATACCTGGTCTTCGTCTAATACCCCATTTTATCAAGAAGTACGAATCATTACCAGCTTCAAGATCTCTGCTGACTATCTGCTAGGCCATTATCACTTATTTCGTTGCTCATCTCTGCGTGTCTCACAACCGGCATCGCAATTTGCCTAGACACAGCATTCTACTCCAAATCGCCAATTACTTGGACCTCTCTGATCAGCCACCCTGTTATCACGCCTCTCAACAACCTAACATACAATCTTGCGACAAGCAATCTTGCAAAGCACGGCTTGCATCCTTACTATCAACATGTACTAGTTAACCTTCCACAGCTCATTGGGCCCGCGGCCATCCTTCTCTTTGTACAACCTCATCTCTCTCTACGACTTTATTCTGCCATTTCAGGCATCTTCGTCCTCTCTATTTTCCAGCACCAAGAAGCACGATTCCTCCTCCCTGCCATACCCTTGATTTTAACCTCCGTTAAGCTCCCGAAGAATAAACTACATTTGCGGATATGGGGCGGGGTATGGGTAGCTTTCAACCTTTTCTTCGGACTGTTAATGGGCGTGTACCACCAGGGAGGCGTGGTTTCTACACAGCTCTTCCTGAGCCACCAGCCGGATGCCACAAATGCCATCTGGTGGAAAACATACAGTCCGCCTATATGGCTCCTCAATGGCAAGAACGAGTTTCTCACCACCCATGACGCGATGGGCAAACCTGGCGTGGCGATGCTGAAAGAATTGGGTGTCATGGCGACATGCCACATCACATCAGAAAACATCACAGAAGCGAAAGAAGGAACGTATTTAGTTGCTCCCGTCTCGGCAACATTTCTGGATGACTACATCAGCGGAGAAAGGGGATTGAAGTTTGAAGAGGTATGGAGGTATAGTAGACATTTAAATTTGGATGACCTGGACTTTGGGGATGATGGCGTATGGCCAACGCTTAGGAGAGTGATTGGGCGAAGGGGATTAGCAGCGTGGAGGGTCACCAAGGAGTGTGCTGAATAGCAAAACGTCAGATATCAAAAGTTGAATGAAGCATCTGATTTCTATCAAGCGTTGTTTGCATTCTCGAAAGTTTCTTTGGTTAACAAAGCATCAAGTAATGCGTCTCCCCGTGTCTAAAACCGCGATACATCTCAGCTCCAGTCCGACAGCATACAAAAAGCGGGAAGTTACTTTCAAATAGTCCCACGCAACCATCTAACCATCTAACCCTGTTCTCAACCTTGCACGCCTCGCATCTAGAGCTTAGACGACCCCTTAGGCCGTTCAAGCTGCGCGTCCAGCTCCCTCGTTTTCCGCTGGAAGTTCTTGACCAGCTGCCGAATCGCCAGATCAAGCATCACGTCCTCCGAGCCGCCTGGTATCCGCGCGCCGGGGACCTCGCGGTATATTTCTACGGTGCTGTCAGCTTGGCTCATCTTGCATACTTCTCTCTCTCTCTCTCTCTCTATACCATTCACGCAACAGCGTATGGGCAGTTCAAAGGAGGCACGAGCAATGAAAGGAGAAGGAAAAACACGTACTCTCGACGATCTCTCCCTGCCCGCTGCGCGTATACCCGTTTCCGCCGAAGAGCAGCACGGCGGTGGAGGCGCACACCTCGACCACGCGGCCGGCCTGCGCTTTTGCCAGCGCGGTCAGGCCGCCCAGCTCGGCGTTCGCCTCTGCCTCGCTGAGCTTGGTGAGCATGTAGGTGAAGGACTCGATCCAGGCCCAGTGCGCTTCGAGGTCCGCGCCGCATTTCGCCAGCCGGTGCCGCACCACGGGCTGCTCGATCAGCGTCTTGCCGAACGCCTCCCTTTTCAGGCAGTACTCGAACGCGGACGAGATGGCCACGCGCGAGACGCGGTTTACGCTGATGGAGATGGTGAGGCGTTCGTGGTTGAAGTTTTGCATCACGTATTTCATCCCTGGTGTTTTGTCAGTATCATGTGGTCAAGCTTGATATGGGGTTCCTGATCAGGAGATTGAAGCAGCCATGCACTTTGGTGTTATTGACTTGGTACGCTGCAGGATAAAATTTCAGAGAATAGGAAAAAGCTCGTGAACGTACCTTGACCCTCCACACCAATGAGATTTTCGACCGGCACCTTGACGTCGTCGAGTTCGATGAAAGTTGTTCCGGCTGATGTCTGTCCGCCGACTTTTATACGCCTCATGGAGACGCCTTCAGTGTTTAGAAGAGGAACCACAAGCATTGAAAGACCGCCTGGGCCAGGACCGCCGGTGCGGACGGCCATGGAGGCGTAGTCGCTCCAGAGGCCGTTCGTTATCCTTCTTATGTTAATTTCTCTTTTTTTTCCCCTACTAGTTCTGGAGGGGCATGGAGAGTTGCCTTGCAAAAGGAAGGATCAAAACACACCATTTCTTCGTCCCACTGACAATAAAGTATTTCCCACACTCACTCCTGGTGGCTGTCGTGCTGATATTGGAAACATCACTGCCAGCCTCTGGCTCCGTGATAGCAATACAGATTCTCTTCCGTCCCGTGATCAGATCCGGTACGAATCTATCCTGCAGTTCTGGGCTGCCAAATTTCAGAATAGGTGGCAGACCGAATGCTATACCCGTGGTAATTGCACCAGAGGGTCCAAGGGATCCAGTCCGCGCCATCTCGTCAACATAGATCAGCGTATGGAGGTAGTCGAATTCCTCGACAGGAAGACCGCCTGGAAGGGTTTTGATCCCTAATTTGTGGAGCCATTTCACGGGTAATGGAGCGGACAGATTGGGGATCAGAAAATTGGCATCGACGAATTTCTGGTAGAGTTCCGCTGGTAAATCCGTTAGAGATCATAAATCCATGAAGAGGCACTACTTTCTGAAAGGGAGGATGAGTATTCATACGTGGGACATCGCCGGCCTTTTCCCATTCCCCGCCCTCTTGCATTAACAGCTCGTCCACAAGCGCTCGACATGTCTTTTGCCATTTCTTATGTGAATCGGTATAATACGGCGACGGGAGTCCCATGAGCCATGGTGGTTCTGAGAACGGAACTGGAACTTGTGACATGATAAGGAAGATGACGATACAGAATTTTCAGAAAAAGTATTACATCAAGAGTACAGATACAGAGAATAGTAATGCTAATTATTCAGTCGGCTAAAAGCTAAAAGCAGAAGAGTCAGTAAGAAAGAGTCGGCACAAATATGGGGAGATAAATGTATATCTGCGGGGGTGACGATTGTCAGGCACAGCCATGTGCTTCATGCCGAGCGGCCTCGGTGCAGCAATTGACAGTTTCTTTGTCTCTTCAATTGCAACATATATAATCCCAGATATGTGTTCTTGTTCCAGATACGTTCTCTTTAAAGGAGTACATCTGTTGTCACCTCGTGCACGTCTAGCGCAGCATTCTTCCAACAGTTGATGGAGGATACAGGTTGCCTTTGAGAGTTGAGGCCGAGGTTGAACAGCTCGCTTATATTATATCTTGGCATCACTCTACAAACCTCCCATTTATTTTAACTCGTGAATCTCTTCTATATATCTTTACCAAATCAGAGGGTACATTTCACAACCCTCAAAGCCTATCATCAGATCTTCTCATATTTTCTGTGCTCTCTAGTGGGATGTATTGGAGTACAAGGTGTAAAGGAATAGACCTAGTTGGCTCCTTCCTGATCCTTCATAGAGAAATCCTCATCCTGCTGTATTGTTATGCTTCCATCGACCCCAAATACTGTCCGTGCCTGACTGTCTGGCTTTTGTTCAAATTGAATGATGGATGCTGCGGCCACCATGTGTACCAGCAGGATGCGCGCAGGAAATACCTCGTCCGCATTCAGAGGCATTAGAGAAGGCCATGATCGGATTGCTAGCAAGCGCTGCTCTCTTGTCTTAGTTACGTTTGTGGATTTCCTAAAGGACCACTCACCTATGGAACCACTTGAAATCTGTCAGAAAAGACAAATTTCTCTGCAGCAGATATGCACCTGGAAATGGGGATTATTTGCACGCTCATTTGACAAGATGCCGTTATATCGCTCGCCCAAAACGAGTATGAATACACAGAAAATGCTGTGGATAAAGAATCTTTCATTATTTGATGGATAACTGTGGTCTCTGCGTCCACTCAACGCCATCCTTCTCACCGTCAATATGAGTCGATGCAGGTGAGCCGCATTCTTACAGGAGATTCGGAAAGAGACTCCTCAATCAATACTGTACTGTTGTAGGGTTGTACTCGTATCCTAAATCGAATTCTATTGTCTAGCGTGAGGACCCCACTCTCAAAGATCTTTCATAATATGGGGCCGAAATTGTCATGCAGGACGCTATGTAACTGAAACACCCGCAGACCTTTCTGCACCTCCATCGAGCTCGGTCGCTACCCATAGTGTGCATATGCATTCGAACCCGATTGGACTAGCTTCTAAAATTTCATCTTTTCCTTTCCTATATGGAGTTGATGCTACTTCAGCCTCGTTGAAGCTCCTGCAAGGATCTTCTAGACACTGCTATAGAAGTCATAGGGCTATAGATTATTCGTAGACGGGGGCCATTCCTCAGACTTCTCCCTGTCTGGTTTGTTTATGCATGGATTCTAGTATCAATATATCTGCAAGCCTCGGGTGTGCAGCTTCTTATCGAGGTACTGAGTCACATGCTGGCTAGCTGTCATTGAAGAGTAACAGCACAAAGATATTGAAAGTTGGTTATTGTCCCAATTTTCAGAGTTCTTTCTTGTCAAACCTGGCATTCCCGCTCAGCTGGACTGATTAGCGATCATGTCCACCCTTCCCACAGTGACAGCTTATACCGGCATAGCAACGCAAGCCACCCCTTTAGCAATAACCACAACCTTCACCCCCCCGCCACAATGTACAGAACATCGTCTGACAATGCTTGAAAACCAAAAGTTTGAGCTTTGGCTAAATTCACCTGTACCAGTAGAGAATATCACCATGACGGCTTGCTATCCCAAAGAGTTGCTGGATAACATACTTTTGGATGATCAGGGAAGTGTATTATTTCCGGCGTTTGCACCTTTCATATGCCCAGAAAAGTACAACAATGTGCTTACTGGAGCCTCGGGATATTTTGCTTGCTGTCCAAGGTCAGGCTTCTCCCCAAGAATATTAGATCGTCGTTAACCTGCGGATAGTGGCTATGGCCTCGCTCAAAACAGAGATGCTCCGCTTACACGTCCAGGTGCGGGTGGAACCTGTTACACCAATATCAAAATGGGGGCAACTCTCAATATTACTGCATACGACAGCTCGAGTCTTGTCGGGCCAACTACATGGGTGGCGACCACTTCAGGTTCTCAAGCTTATGCCTACCCTATAGATGGTTATAGGACCGGTAATTTCACGGCAGGTGCTGGAACGAATGCTGAGAATCAAACTAGTTCTTACTTAGTGCATCCTACACCTACAATGAGCTCGCCAGCGACTGAATCGACTCCACAGCCTCTATTAGGGCTTAAATCAGGAGATAGTGATGCTGGCTTGAATAAAGCAGCCCAGATAGGCACTATCATCGGCTCTATTACTGGAGGTTTAGGCCTAATTGCTACTCTTGTATTTGGAATTAAAACAGTAAGCTCTCAGTCCTCCTTTCTCTTTTGAAAAATGCCATACTCACTGCACGGCTGTCCGTTACATTCATTTTGAACTACACCAACTAATTTCTCAAGCTTTACCAATGGAAACACCGAGATCACGGTAGCCAAGATGATATGAACGAGTCAGGTGGTGCCTCAGGCTCTACAACTTTGATCTATCACGACCCTGCGGAGAACCCAGTTGGAAATATCGCCTCTGCGAAGTCCTTGCCCCTTCGCGACTACTACAATCAAGGATCGAATCGAACACCATTTCGGCGAACCTCAAATCAATGGTTGACACGCCAAGCTACCAATTTTATGAGCCCAAGTGGCGAGGTTTCTAGAATTTGCTCGTCTCCAGAGCGCATTGATAGTTTCCAAAGCTCGTTACAGGCTGAAGCCGCGCCTTCAGCATCTCACCTTGGGCTTTTGGAGAGTCTTAAGAAGTATCCATACAGTCCAGAAGAAGAATATTTCTCCAATAGACCAGACGTATCTCCTGTATCTCCCGTATCTCCTGAGTCTCTTCAACAACAACCACAACAGTCCTTTTCCCATCCCACAGATTGGTCTCATTTTGAGCATGAGATAAATACCCCTACCAAAAGCTTGACTGCACCTTATCCTACGCGTCAAAGCAAATACGGCGTTGCACCACTAAAACTACCAGTCAGAAAAAACACACAAGCAGCATTCGCGATATCGAGCTCTCCTGAAAGAATCACGTACGAACAAGCAAGGGCGTTCTATATACCGTTTCCGGATAGTCTAGGATTGCCGAGCACATCCAACATGGAGCAGGTTGACACGAAGCGAGTTACAAAGATCGAGCAATCAATAACGAGAGAACAGTCAGAGGGAAACTCTGAGGAGCGACAGCTAGATCAAGAGTTCACACTCTATCCATGTCCAAGTCCAGATGGTTACTGGGACTTCATCGAGCCCGAACTCTATCATACAGGTGATAGTGTAGGCGAAGATGTGTTAAGAGACAGTTGGTTGGACACATGCTCAAGTATTTGAGCTACTTCTAAAGATTTGTTGTACTAATGATTTGAATGGGATCGAAAATCCATGTTATACTTCAGGGGCCATATTTTGTTAATATAGATATCATTTCACTTGTACATAGTTCAAACCTTAGAAATAAAAGATTACGCCGCCCTTCCAGCTGCATCTACAAGTTCCGTCACTCGGAATCTTTCTGCAAGATCATTTCAATATTATATTAAAGTATATGCGTGTTAAACTCAAAAACAGATCTTGCCAATCATTCACCCCTTAGGCATATTCCTTAGGAAAATGACTTCGCTTAGAATCCTGGCCCCTATTCCATCTCGCTTAACATCTCAGCTTGGGCACCCAACCTATGGATCCTTAGACGCTCATGCAGGATCTCAAAGCAGAATAGCATTTCATTCTCATCTCCCGTGTCGAAAATATTATCTTTTGAAAAAACTGAGCTTCTTTCCTATTAACATAAGCAGATTACCAACATTAAGATTCCCCATATTTATGTAAGCAAGGCTGCTTTCCAGCCTCGTACCGTTCCATCACGACTTCGTCCATCTCCATTTCGTCCATCTCCACACAACATCACATCACGCATCAAGCAGCTAGCTACCTTCTAGTTCTCAACATGCCACTACAAAGCCCCCCGATTCGTCCATACATCTCTCCACTCTCCTCTTCCGCTCCTCCTATCCCACTCACCACACCTCTCAATACCTCCCTCCTAACACCGTATCTCCCGCCCCTCCGGACCCTCTTCCTCGGCACATCACCCCCTCCTCCCCGCTATCAAAACCCACCCGCGAGCCCCTCCTCTTCCCCCACCTAACACTGACCTACGCCCAATCCCTCGACAGCCAGCTCTCGCTCGCACCAGGCATGCAAACCCTGCTCAGCGGCCCGGAAACCAAAGGCATGACGCACTTCCTGCGCACGCGGCACGATGCCATCCTCGTCGGCGCGGGGACCGCCTTAGCCGACGACCCGGGCCTGAACTCGCGGTTCGAGAGCGTGGTCGGCGAGGGGCTGGAGAACCAGCCGATCCCTGTCGTGCTGGATTTCCAAGGGCTCTGGAGGCCCAGGGAGGGGTTGAGGGTTTTTACGTTGGCGAGGCAGGGGTTGGGACGCGCGCCTTGGTGGGTTGTTGGCGCGGGCGCGGGTGCGGGCGGCGGGGATGTAGATGCAGGAGTGGAAGCCGTAGAGGCGGTGGGAGGTCGGGTTCTGCGGCTGGAGAGGCGGAAGGATTGGAAGGAGATCTTGGGGGTGTTGGCTGAGTGTGGAGTACGGAGCGTGATGGTTGAAGGGGGAGCGTCGGTTATTAATGGCCTGTTGGAGGAGAGGAATCAGCGGTTTGTGAGCAGTGTGATTATTACGATCGCGCCGACGTATCTTGGGGAGGGGGGAGTGGTGGTTTTGCCGAAGAGGACGGGAGAGGGAAATGCGGCGAGGTTGAGTGATGCGAGGTGGTTGCCAGTGGGCGAGGATGTTGTTATGGCGGGGCGATTGGTGACTAGATCTTGAGGCCAAGGAAAGGATCTTTTGAGACATTCGAAAACCCTTCAGCGCGGGCAATAGGTTCTTGACATTGGCTCCTGGTACCGCTGGAGTGCTTTTCGTTCACTGGCACATTTGTCTCCATGACTGGATAAACGAGCTGTAAAGCTTTAGTGGTAATACCCCAAAGTCCCCGGGCTCAGATGCTCATTGACAATAAACCAGTCTTCCATGCACACTAATATCCACGAGGAAATAGTGGCGGAGGGGACGGTGTCTGGCTAGGAGCAGACAGAGCAGTCATGATATCTGCGCACAAGAGTGCAATGTCAAAGGCCACTTGACACCTCGTCGTTGTTAGGTGGCTACTAGGATTGTTTTTTGTTAAAATGATGGGCAAGTTCTCAATCTTTCTAATTCCATTACCATTTTGCGTTCTTGAAGCTATTGCAACCGAGAAGTGATCTGCTCAAGCGGCTGTAAAAGTGCCTCGACCAGCCAGAAACCTTGCAATCATGCGACTTGTACTTAAAACAGGTTCAATCATACAATTATTAAAGTTGTGGGTATTCTCGAGCCCGAGGTATATGCACTTTTCAAATATGAGGATTATATGACTGCTATTATATCCCACGCCATTTTCCTACACTCTCTCGAGCGTATGGCTCATTTCTAGTTCGCCCCATTACCGTAAGAGACATATTAAGCCCAACTCTGATCACAATCTCAGCCATGAGATACTCATATTCCATGACTACCGGTCTTAGTTTATGATGTTGACTTCCTTTACAATTAACCTCGATGAAAGGCGTTACGCTCTGATATGAAATTTACGACCTGATTTTCTCCCGAGCTGCCCTTTGCCGCTGTGCTCTTCCACGGCCCCATACTCCGCAGTTGCAAGCGATAGATGAAGCTTCAGCTCCATCTCATCTACCTGCCGCAGCGCTCGAGTGTATATTGTTCTGGAGCTTTATATCCAGCTTAGCTACTTGAGCAGCTTTTCTGGGTTTCAAGAGCTACGTATTTCCGACGCAACCCTCAGAAATTTGTTGACATATCGCAGACGCTCGAATATCTTCCTTTAACCCGTGCCAAACTCCAAGAATTTCCCACCCTCAGTCTCTCCATCCTCGATCACGGCCCACCCAGCTTGCTCATCCTCAGTCAGCACCAACAACTCACTACTCGCGCTCGCCAACCCTGCCTCAGGACACCATTTCAGCACCTCACCCATTCTGTCAACATACGTCTTATTAACGCCATGATACCCAAGCGGAAGCTCCGCCCAGATAAAATCCACCGCAAACTCGCCCGCCTTCTCCGCTGTCGGAAACCGCGCGTTGAAGCCCTTCATCCTATCCCAGAACCAGACGTCTTCCAACAGGCCCAAGTCCGTGCCTTTGCCAACGTCGTCCGCGATGTTAAATTTGTTTATGACTTCTTTTGAGAGCAAAATGTTCCGCAGAGAGAGCCGCCATTCATGGCTCCTGGGTAGAAGGGGTGCGCTGCGCCAACGAAATCGTACTGGAAGAAATCTTCGACGCGTCGCCCGCTGTTGGCACAGATGATGCTATCGGTCTGGAAGAGGAGTAGGTGTTCCGCAGGCGATAACGAGTCCCAAAACCAATGCGAGGCAAGAAAGCCGCTGACGCCTTCATATGTTTCAAGTGTTACGTGGGACGGGAGCTCAATGATCTGGACCTGGCCGGACTGGACCATGCGCTTAAAGGGTTGCGAGCCGTGCCCGAATGCCGCAAGCGCCTGTACTGTGGAGGCCCGTGTGAAGAAGAGGACGGGCCATGAAGGTCCCAAGACGGCCGCGAAATGCGTTATCAATGGGATCAAGTCGCGCAACGGACGAGTCTCGACGATTGCGGCTACCTTGGAGGTAATTGCGAATGTACCAGCGGCTGCTGGAGTCGAGCCGTGGGTTTTAGTCGCATTACGCAGGGTGGTGAGCAGGTTCGAGATGGTCCCATGGTCGCTGGTCGTGTACCACCAAAAGGAAGTCAGAAGAATGACGGCAAAGCTGAGATGGCGGCGACGGCTATTGCCCCCTTTTTGAAGGAGCCAACATGGCGCACATTGGCAATAATTTGCTGGGTAAAGACGGGACGCGAACACTGGGATTAATATTTAGGCGATCCCAGGAGCTAAGGCCATCCCATGACGCGGCATTCCCTATCTCCAGGGTTGTTGTTGGAATTCGGTGACATCAGCATAATGTTACTGTTAGGTGTAAGCACGGGGCCTACAGATAGACAAGGAATCGTAAAGTAACAATAGGAGTTCAATTACCACAACTACTCAATTCTGTTTTCTTTCTTTTGCTGTCGCTTTTTAATATATGTCCACAAGCCGAAGTTTATTTAAATAAGTTTAATTAGTTGTGCATGCCCCACCACACGCCACCATGACTAAATATAGATGTAGATCACATGTCTGATAGTCCCGAATAGGAATTTTAATCGAAATTTGCACGTGACAATAGTTGGGCGGACATCCAATACTTCATCGATAGGCTTTTCGCGGTGTACATCTACTCCTAAACTAACCAGGCAGTACAGGAGCTACTACCGTTTTTAGAGAAATTTCCCCCTTGTATCTCCGATGCTAGCTTGCCCTACATAATGAGTACTTGCAGCAAGCCTCGTCGAACTCATCACAAGTCTCGAAAAGGCTGTACAGAGTGCAAGAGGAGACATGTTAAATGCGACGAAGGGAAACCAACATGTTGCAACTGTAGGGTGTCAAGTCGATCTTGCAAATACGTTTATCTTGTGTCAAGGCATGCGGAGCAATCACTGACAGTATCTTCCTCAAATGATGATGGAGACAATAATCCTCGGCCTTTGAAACACGAACCTGGACGGCACTACACAATCGAGCACTTCACATTATTCAACCATGTTGCTACCAGTCTAAACGATTGGCTTGGAATGACCGAGTCAATGCGCCCACTTTCACAGCTGTATGTGCAAACAGCACTAAAGACCTCATATGTGATGCATCAACTACTAGCAATTGCGGCTTTACATCTGGGACACCAAGATATCCTTAAGTCAGAAATATACTGGCGCATGGCAATGGACTTGCGGAATGAAGGGCTGGCTTTGTTCACCAGCATCAATGAACAAGACGCCGTCAGTCAGTTCATGTTCTCTTCCCTAGTGTCTGTCCACATACTTGCGGAGGAACTCGTCGTTCGTAAGGGCAACGATCTCGACACTTTTATTGATAGCTTTGCCAATAATGTCAGTATCTGCCAAGGTGCTCGTATTGTTGGGCAACGCTCTTGGGACAAAATTCATGACTCTGAATTAAAGAGTTGGTTTCTCCAAATTCAGGAGGATCAGTCATACGATAAGCTGTATCTTTCCCGTAGCCAGGAATC
This sequence comes from Bisporella sp. PMI_857, assembly GCA_021307315.1. Lineage (NCBI taxonomy): Eukaryota > Fungi > Ascomycota > Leotiomycetes > Helotiales > Helotiaceae > Bisporella > Bisporella sp. PMI_857. The sequence goes on along the minus strand of JAJSPD010000016.1, from coordinate 541,966 downwards.
ATTTACAGCCATGCTCCAGTCTTCCACTCTTGATCAGGTAGCCATGCAGGCCTGTGAAGCTGCTTCGCAAACTCTGGACTTTGTGCGCCGTCGCCTGCACTCACCACGATCTTGGGGCCCTCATGCACCCATGGCTTGGGTCGTTTTGGTATGCGAGGACTATGTGCAGCTGCTTAAGTCTAGGACACCCGAGGCTATGGTCCTTCTGGCACATTTTGCGGAACTTCTCTATCAATGTCGCGATTTTTGGATATTTGGCGATGCCGGGGCGCGTTTGATACAGGCTATTGCTAACGAATTAGGGCCCGCATGGGCATCGTGGTTGGAAATTCCGTCAGAGGCCCTGAGGAACAAAAGAGTGTAGTACTGGTTCTAGTTATGGCTTGCTAATATAGGCGATCAAAACAGTATATTATGGCGGCTGCCCCTCTATTAATGTTCTCAATCTATTCATCGTAAATTCAAATCTGGTGGAACATATCCCATCCATTGGCGTTGGCGCCCTGGCGAGCTAAATAGCCTACCGTAAAGGTCCCATCAAGGCACTGACTCAGTGGTTCGCATGCAGACAAGACATTCATGCGCTAAGGGACATGCAAGCAAAACACGTGAGTATAGCTAATCTGATTCAACTATATTAGGACTATACACTGGCTCCCGGGTTGAATAAGTGACGAATCAAATCTAGATCCACGCAAAATTACAAATTGCAATTGGCGGCGTGGCGTGTCATAATATAAAGCCCAGTCAGTACCTTTACTAGATGCGAACTCTGAATCAGTATACTTTACCATTAATGTTTTTGCACTAGGCGTACCCGCAGAAACCTCTTGTCACAATGAGAAAACAGAACTAGGATACAATATCGAAATAGCATCATACACGCTGCAAACCATAGCACAAAAAGACTATAAAGATGACCGCTGCGGCTAGGGACGGGGCATGTCATGGTGAGACATGTGGAAAGAAAAATACACAATGTTATGTGAAAACTAGAGGTAGAGTGAGTTGTTGGGCACGCAAAAATATGACTGTTTGCAGTAAATGTCATACCCTGCTCAGCCCTGTTGGGGATACTACTAACGGCTTGAAATATAACAAATGAAAAATGTATTAGCCTTAATTATCGCTTTTAATCTTTGCGAGGCAGTGCGTTGATCCTTCATTTCTATCCACCATAGTATAGTCGGACTAGTTCACTTCCGGATCACTTGCATCCCTGTCCCAATTCCGCGTATAAATTTCGCATCCGAATCCTATTTCCGCGTACAGCGCGTCTTTCTATCCCCAATCCACGTATAGTGGTCACATTCCCTCGTACAGCTTGGCAAAGATCTCTCTATGTTGCTATATGTGGGTCTGTACTGATTTATCTTCCAAGGATAGACTCTTTGCTATGCCCCGAAAAGTCTGCATAGGAATCTCATGGTCATGTAACTCGATACGCTCCAAGCAACAAAAGGGTATATATACTGCAATTCGAGTTGTTCCTCGGACGTGCAAAAACATTCTTTTTCAACCATTCCTTTTGAATTTCCTTCTTACTGTAGTTACAATGTGGCCAATCGGCACCGTGCTGGTAGCCTCTCTTGTGGTCTCTGTGTTAGGCAAGTCTGTGTATTGGCCACCAGTCTACAGCAATGCCACCTCCGATGTTGAGATCCTGTCAGATCCCTCGAATCTTGATGGATATAAGATGAATGCATCCGCCATGATTAATGGTGCTTTTGACTTTTGGTATTTTGACGTTGCGTCAGAAAGCTCAAATGCTGGAGTTAATATTGTCTTTTTCAACACTGGAGACTTCTACTACCAACTCGGCAATGAACAACCTCTCGCTGTGCAGCTTACCGGCAAATTTGCCAATGGCACCGAGTTTTTTGTACAAACTTTTGCAACGGAAGGGGCTACAATACAGAATGATGAATTCGGTATTGCGGCCGACTTCAAAGGCTCCGGTGCCAGCTTTGTTGGAACCAATTTACAGGAACCTGGAGTCACATATATCATTACATACGATGGCTCGGCCGGTGGGGTTCGGGGCACTATCACGTTCAAGGCCGTAGGTATCCAAGTAATGCATATCAACCCAAGTTCAGCCACTAATTTTCATTTCTGGTGATATAGCGTGCCCCGGCGCACTTCCCTTGCGACACGATGAATGTCTTCGGTGCAAACCAGAATCTCCTGCCATATCTCTTCTGGGCTAATGCAGTACCGGATGCTGAGGCTGTTGTCAATCTTACTATTAATGGTTCTCCTCTTACGATCACCGATGGCATTGGATATCATGATAAGAATTGGGGTCAGAAGTCGGTCGTTACGAGTCCGAAATACTGGGATTGGGGCCATGCACGTGTCGGTCCTTACGCCATCGTTTGGTATGATCTCCTTGATTACAACGATATTGAGCATTCCTATGCCTATGTGGCAACGGACGGCGAGGATCCTATTGTTGGGTGTGGAGCTACCACTGTTAAAGTCCGTCAATGGGGTCCGTCCAATATGACCTATCCCTACCCTCCAACCAATAATTTAGGCCTTCTAGCAAACAACGGATTGCTGATTGATTACAAACTGCCTGGCGGAAGGAAATTATTCTTCAATGTCACAACTACTGCGATAATCAAGACGGAGAATGGAAATGTATATTCCCGCGGTGTAGGTGACGTTGTTGGTGGAGAAGTTGGTGGTCTTAGCTACTCAGGCCGGGGTTTTTATGAAGAGTTCATCTACGGGCTTTTATTTTAAATAGGCTTTGTACATAAGACCATAGATATATTATCCCCTTATGGAATATATTCACTAAGGAGGCTGTGATCACGAATTATTGTTTGTCGACATGTAGCCATGACATAGTAAAAGAAATTATAGGCAGCGTCTAAGTTTCATCGATACTCTCACCTCCTTTATAAATGCCTTCAATTAGGGGAGAGGCAGTCAAGTCAGCGTTCCCGGCTGATTGTCAAAAATGCGCTTCCCGGCTTATAGATAATATTGACTACACAATGCTTAGTGATCAATACTGCACACGCTAGAAAGGACATACTTGGTCTGTGTCATCAAATAAAGACAGATAATTATTCCCTATGCCGTCAGAGTCAGTATATATACCTTGGCTACCGATCAATTCTTTTGAATTTTTAGTTACCCTTTTTTTTTCTTTAAGTGTTTTTCCTATTTAATCCACAAACTATGCGATTGGTTTAAATGTAGTTTGTGCCATGCTATATAAGCATCTTAATGGTGAATTTCTTTATCTGATTTCACCGTCTTGGTGTTTGGCGATGCTAAGACTTCTCTTATACTTTAGATTTGGAACTTTGAGATTGGATTCAGTGCACAAAGTCTGTACCAATACATATGGTGGAGGGCATGGATGTGAAGCAAGAAGTGCTCTGGTTAGTGCCGCTTGCGAGGTAAAACATCTTTGACACAGGAGGGGAAACGTATTCTGCATATCACAAACAATGCAAGGAGAGTAAAGCGGTCTCAATTGTCTCATAGGATACGGACTGAGATATTCTGTTGCTACGAATTAGGACCTCAGATGGTACAACATCGACCTGGGTGAACTTTGGCCTATTTACAACTGCAGCACATTGTACTCCACTTGACTTTGGATATCACGAGAGCTAAAACCAACTCGAAATACGAAATTGCCTTGAGGAATGACCCAAGTCTGTGAAGTTGTGTTCCAATAGCTCAAGTCTCGTCTCAGCACTTGAAATGTGACTTTCTGCGAGTGCCCTGCGCCTAATCTTACTTTCTCGAATCCACGAAGGACCTTTACTGGCGTGCCAGGTGGTACCGATCTCGGAGGAAAGGAGACGTAGAGCTGAGGAACTGTAGCGCCAGCGACGTTCCCAGAGTTAGTGACAGAGGTTGTGACTTGAAGAACAGGGTCCCAAAGATCTGGATTGCCTCCTGGCTGGATAGCCTTTGTCGCATCAGGACTTGGCGTAATACGCTTGACGATTCGACTGACCCGTGACGTTTGTGCAAGAGAAAATGTTGTGTAACTCAACCCAAATCCAAACTCGTACAACGGCGTGATGTTATACGCGTCAAAGTGTCGATAGTCAACCAGCTGCCCCTCAGTAAAGTCATCCTGCCAAGCTTCCGGGGACGTGACCTGATCTTGTGTAAGATTGACAATTGGGATGTCATAGTCAGTTGATTTTGCTGGGATGGAATAAGGCAATTTTCCAGACGGGTTAACATCGCCCCAGAGAATGTCAACGATTGAGTTTCCTGATTCCTGGCCAGGATAGTGAGCTGCAATAATTGCTTTCACGTTTGGATTACTAGCCCATGGCATAATATTCACTCCCGGAGAGTGTGTCACAACCACGGTATTATTACATATCCTGGCCACATTTTCGATAACCAAGGTCGAGTTCCAGTCCAATTCATAGCCAGAGCGATCCGTATTCTCACCTGCATATGATTTAAGGAACACGAGACATATCTCAGGTATTGGGTAAAGACCAGAAAATGTACCAGATGCCAGCACAGTGTTGTGTAAGATATACTGCAACCGGATGCCATCGCTCTGAGTCCGCTTCTTGATCGCTTCGATTGGAGACACCAAATAGCTATGGCGGGCTGACGCAGCACCAGCACCAATATCAAGAGTCCCGATCTCGAAAGAACTTGTATATACTAGACTATCAGAAGGGTCGGCCGCATCATTACCAAAGACGCCAATACCCAGCGGTTTATTGAGAGGAAGAGTATTGTCAACGTTCTTCAACAAGACTGTGCCTTCAGCTGCAATCTTGCGAATTAGCTTGGCATGGTTTCCACGAACATCACGACTGGCCGGATGTGGCGATGGAAGATAACTTAAAGCATTCGACCAGGCAGCAAAGGCGTAGGCTAGAGAAGGATCTACTATTGGAAATTGAGGTGTGTCCTGCTGAAGAAAGTAATATGGTGTAAGGATCCGCCTGATCATGTCATCGAGTCGCTCTTCAGTGATTTGCCCTTCCCGGATCATAGTTGTAATGTTGTTACCCCAATAACTGGTGTCAGGTTCTGAGTAGACTGTTTCTACTGAATACCCCCCCGGCATGTTCAGATCTAGGCCAGAATTGATTGATTTTGCACCGGAGTGAGTAGCATACCAGTCAGAAATGACATAGCCTTGGAAACCTAGCTCCTTCTTTATAATATCGTTCAGCAAATGTGAATTCTCGCATGCGTACGTTTGATTCAGGCGATTGTAGCTGCACATCATGCTTGAGACGCCTGCCTTAGCAGCATCTGCAAACGGCCATAAGTACAGCTCATGTAAAGTACGGTCATCAATATTTGAAGAGATTCCTTCAATACGAGTACCGTTTGGGAGAAAAGTATTGGATCGCTGTGTCTCTTGCTCGTTGCCAACGACATGCTTGGCACAAGCTTGGACTCCATTCTCTTGCTGACCTCGGATGCTGTTTTGCATGGCTACCCCAGCGAGGTAAGGATTTACTGAGAAGCCTTCCCAATTTCGCCCTCCTAGGGCGTGTCGGCCAAGTGGACCAGCAGCGGGTCTAGAGAAGGATACATGGTCAGTCGCAAAACGTGCCAAACAGAAAAGATATGCTTACCCCAAGCCAATATTAATGCCTTTTCCCCGGAACTCTGCTCCAATTGCTTTTGCACGTTGATATATCAATTCCTTATCCCAGGTGGCACCTGTAGTAACACCAGAGGGGAAGACGCTAATAAGATCTGCAAGATTTACACCATTCGGACCATCCTGGAGACATAACCCTTTAAAGCCCACGCGGGGGATTGGTAAGACGTTACCTATGCATCCGCCAGTAGTCAAGGAGAGCTTCCCAGTGACCAGAGTGCTTTTCTCCGTGAGATTTAGTTTTGAAATAAGCTCATTAGCCTTGAGCACTGAGGAATTCCAGTCTCCAGATACGGTATTAGGAAGACCTTCTTATACGATTAGACGAGATGATGCTATCGAGATCCCCGTGACTGACCTGTTGGCTCAACAGCGCCGATCATAGTACCAACCACGACCATTACAGAAATCGCTGTGCGGTACGCCATGATGCGTTCAGATAGAAAGACAGTACTATATTACAAAGTAAAGGCTTGAGTCTGTTGTTGATGCCACCGGGAAAGTGGACGTGATATAGCCCTATTTATCTCTAGTCGGGAAGGAGAAAAGTGGAATAATATGTCCCTCAAATGCGTTCACATAGTTTGAGCGGTCAGGCTATCTATATTGCATTTTCCTAAGTCTTACTAGATATGTACCATCTCCGAAGATATCCATCTCTATTTCCACGTATTTGGGAATACTCGATTTTGCCCGAACTCAGACTCGCGTGTCAACATAATTGTATTTACTAGTTTCCCCGGTATGTGGGAATAAGCTGTGATCGAAGCTTAGCCCTAACATTCTGGTAGTTCAATCCCGAAGGGGTTGGAATCAACAATTGCACAGATGAACTAAGTGCTCCTCGACCCAACAAGTGCAAAATCCCGAACTAATAAATAATACTAGCACACCTAGAATTCGTTCCGAATCTAAGCATCTATTCAGCGAGCGTTGGAATTTTCTCCAACTGAAGGCATGATTGGTTTGAAATCAGGTATTTTTGCTAAGTCGTCTATGGACGCTTACTGGGCCATCTTTAGAGCAGTCATAATACATTGTCTATTCAAAATCTCGTTTCTGCCATGTAGCTTTGAGCAGATGGCCAAGACGTCAAAGCGTTATACGTGTATATGCATGTCGGGGATCAGAGCCCAGCTGGACCTTTCAGCGAGCTTTAATTCAGCAATCAGTATAGATAGCCAATCACACGAACAAAGTAATATTAAGATGTCCGAATTACGCCGAAGCTAGTTAACAGCACGATCGCAATATATTTCTATTAGAGCGGTTCACACATGATCAGAGTGGCTAGCCTTCGACCGCGTTACATGATAACCCTGGACCTTGTGCTCCCCGGTAAGTATCGCTCCCAGAAATATAAATTCTCCCTCTCTACAGTCTAGTTAACATTCCTGGGATTGTATGAGGGGTTGCAAGTCCGTGGTATATCACATTTTTCTCGCTTGAATCACAGAGGCAACAACTTCCCAGGTCTTTTAGTCATAAACGAAAGTTTTCTGTGAAGCTATAGTATAATCTAAGGAACTATATAAATGACGTTTGTTTGAGGCAGAGGCAAAGGATGGATAGGGTGGGGCGGCTATAGTATTGTAAGTTAGTAAAAATATTTCTGAGAATTTATTAAAGACAAAGAAGGTTAAGTTTAAGTTACTTGGGTTTTCATCTGCACGGACTGCTCCTTGGCTTTGTCTGCTTTAAAATGGTCCCGGCATTGAAACAAAATAGTTGGTTCGCTTAATAGCAACTTTCGGGGGGGGGGGGGGTTTGGCCTTGAATTTTTGCAATCACTCCTTTTGCTAGCCCGACTCAGTGGAAACAAATATAAACCCACGTGATAGTAGAGAGAGAAGTCGGAGATTAAGTACAGATATAGTTCACGTATCAGCTAGTCTAGAATAGGAATTGTAACCGAGATGGACACATGACAGCCGTGACACTTTAAAAGTGAATTTAATTATTATTCCTATTAATACAGCATCGAAACGGCTTCGGCCTTTTGTTGTCTTGGCTACGTGCAATATTACATGACACAACTAACCTCTAACATCACGTTTTTTTTAACCCCCCCCCCCCCCCCCCCCCCAATTAAACATGCATGTTTAAGCTAGTTTTGCTTAAGTATAGTCGCTTATTGAACACAACCTCGGCTTTGCAAAATGTTAAAACATATTTATAATAAAATATAATATTAGCGTAACTAAGAAAGAGCAAGCACTGGACCCTAACATTTAACATAATCAGAATTTGGAAAAGCTGGTAAGCCGCGTAGCTGGGGACTCTAACCTTAGGAAACGAACTTCGGACCTGGGTCTACTAAACATGTAACGGATTGGATATGGAGTTATGCAAGAGAAACACCTGGTTATAAAGGCCTCACTACGCCTAATGAGTTGCAATGAGTTTGTCATGTCCTATAGATTATCTTGGAACAGCCTTTGGAAAGTCGATGCACACGGGTCGGAACTATAGAGCCACGAAGTCAAAAGATTGCAACGAGTGCATGAAATCAGACTACTACTTTGTTTATTTATCAGTTAAAAGTCTTTCTAGCAAATCTTGGGCGGCGTGGAATGGCAGACTTAAAGCACTCTGGGACTCTTTGGCCTTATCCTGGTAACAGTGACCCTTGTGGAAAGGAACGAATAAATTGGAGCACAAATATAAACTTAATAGCTATTGAAAGTTATCTTCCCAAAAGCACTGAGGTGGCCCCTCGGAGATCCACCTTTACGGCCTAATTAACATCGACGCGTTGGTCCTTGGCTACCTTTACACATTCCATGATCCATTCCTCAACTGTTGTTGGCTTTCTCCCCAGTAACCACTCTAACACGTTTGGGGAGCCATTTAATCCATACCTCTCATACCATAGCACAAGTCTCTCTGCGATATCCAAGTTACCTGAATTATAGTTTTCGCCAAACTGAGCCATGATCAACCTCTTGACCGTCTCTTCATACGGTGCTTTGATAATCTTAATCTGCTTCCCAATTAAACTCTCGACTGGTGGTATAAGGTCCTTGTATGGGATTGGAAAGGTTGACGAGAGTGGATATTCCGAATGAAAGTGCTTCTCACGCTCTTGTAGAACCTTCACTGAAGCTTCAGCTAGATCTTGGAGGAAGATGTGGGAGTTCGGTATGTTGGGGTCGTACGGGAGGCTCAAGACAGGCTGGTCTTGGTGTGTCCATGCTGCGATTGGGAAAAGATTTTCTGTAAGAAAGTTGCAAGGCTGCAGAACTGTAAAACCCAGAGAGCTCTCGAAGAGATATTCTTCTATATATCGCTTTCCGTCGTGGTTGAGGGGCTTGCGTAATTGTGGTTTGAGGACGGATGAGAACCTGCAACGTAAGTAAAAGCTTCGTGCTGAATGCTTACGGAAACACTCACACAAAGTGCTTGAAATTGCCAGCTTTCTGCTCTTCTACTGCAGCATCAATGGCGTGGTATCCGTTCTGTGTCTCATGGTGGTGCATGCTGGGTCCTACATAATAAGTGGCAGTTACGCCTCGAAAGATCTCGCGGACAGCTTTTGGATCTCCCTGGTCTACTCGCACAACTTCAAAATTGGGATATTGGGATTGAAGCTTCTTCTGCGAAGCCTCGCTATTCACAACAAGACGTAGATTGTTAAATACTTTCGCCAGAAGAGGTACAAGAGGACGACATTGTTTTCCCGCCGCACAGAATACGAGAATAATATCTGATGGAGATGCAGGCATGGTTGCGTGTTGGAAATGATGTATCTTGATCATTCCATCTCATATACAGGTAACGGGAGGAGCGACTGAGACCTAGGATAAGTAACATGAACACAATATTCCTTGGCGGACAGCCCGAAACGACAATCAGCTTATAGATCCAGCTCCGCTCTTCGAGCGCTGGGGTAGCTTGGCTCTCTAACTCAAGAGAAGGAACTAGCACGAAGAACTATAGATTTAGAAGCCGCTAATGGAATTAGGGTTGTGTTTAAATTGGGATATTGTAAATATAATGTTCTTTAGCCGCGTTTGGCGGCTCTGGTTGTAGTGATCATTGCTTTGCAATATGTCTCGAGAACATGCTTGAGTTTATCTATTGGGAAATGCTGACCAAAACGGGTTGCTACTACCAGCCTGCATAGCACTAGTAAATAGGGAGTCCCGGTTTATCTTGATTCCGTAGTACACCGCTTACGTTCAATGGTATGTTTGGCGTGTTTGGCGTGTTCGGCGTGCGCGGCGTTCTTAGCGTATTTAGCATACTTAAGGGGTCTCAGTTACTCATTCGAAAATTCCTCCACACCTAACCAAACCGCTCATAACCTTTAGTGATCGAGTCTTTGTACAAATATAGACTATGCATGAATCTTACAATTTTTGTGATATTAAAAATGGCCATATAAGCCATAAATGGCCTGGCCATTTCCATTTTGTGATTTAATAGGGTATTCTCCAGTAAAATCAATTACACGGATATTAATCATTCATAATGGCACCAAACACCTTCAGACAATTCTGGTTACCAAAAAAGACAGGTTTTCACAACCTTATCCTCCGAGACGTACCATTTGAATCCCCTAAGTTTGGACAAGTCCTAGTCAAAATAAAGGCCGTCTCTCTAAATTGGAGAGACTGTGTCCTTGCTGTTGGAACATATCCATTTCCAGGTCCTGATGCTCTTGTTCCAGGAAGTGACGGAGCAGGTAAGTACTCACACACCTGGAGTCCTTCTTATTATCTAGTAACATCCATCAATGACTTCCTCGCAGGAGTTATCGAGGCCATTGGGGAAGGCGTAACTGGATGGCAAGTTGGCGACCGCGTCCTTGCGAACTTCACACAAGATCATGTCGCGGGGCGCCTCACCTATCCAGTATCACTTACCCAACTAGGGGGTGAGGCCCAGGGCCTCCTCGGCGAATACTTTAATTTCCCCAAAACTGGAATAGTTAGGATCCCCAACTATCTATCTTTCGAAGAGGCGTCTTGCCTGCCCTGTGCCGCACTGACTGCTTGGAATGCTCTCTACGGGCTTGTACCCGTTCGCCCTGGACAAACAGTCGTACTGCAAGGCACAGGTGGGGTGGCGACGTTCGGTCTCCAGATAGCCAACGCTGCTGGCGCAACAACAATCGTGACATCTTCCTCCGACAAGAAGTTGGAAATGGCAAGAGCGATGGGGGCAACGTATGGAATAAACTATGTCAAAACACCAGATTGGGCCACAGAAGTTAAAAAGCTCACGAATGGCATAGGGGCAGATCATATCATCGAGATCGGAGGCACTCTTACACTACAAGCATCATTCGACGCTATTAGCTTTAACGGACTGATCCATTGCATCGGCCATATTACCAATCCAGATCCACTCGGCGCGGGAAGAGATATGAAGGGTCCAGACGCAGCCTTTTTGGCGCTTGAACGCCTTGCGATTGTCCGTGGTGTAGTTGTTGGTTCTAGAGAACAGTTGCAGGATATGTTGGCATGCTTTGAGGCAAAGAATATTCACCCAGTAATTAACAAAGTTTTCGACTTTGATCAGGCGCAAGCTGCCTATAGATACCTCTGGGGAGCAACACATATTGGGAAAGTGGTGATTCGAGTATCATAAATGTAGCATAAGCGATATAGAGTTCAATGCACCCATAGTGAATCAAACACCAAATGCCCCCCCAAAAAACCTATTGTCGTGTCAAGTAAGTAAAAGCCCGCCACCTTGTCTTTTCAAGACGTCCTGCCAAGGAGTACCACTGGAGCTAGTACCACTCAAAGTACTCCTCCAAACCTCTTCCAGTACCTCACAAGCCCGTAAGACATTTCGAAATCCTCGGCTCTCGTTAATCAAATGCAGCCTTTTGCGGACAGTGTTCATATCTTGAATATCAGTAATTTCTCCTCCTGCAATGAACAGAGGGAAAAGAAGGATCCCTTCTACTTGGTCATTCAATGGCACATCTCTAATACTGCTTAGAGCCATCGCAACTTCTGCAGAAATCCTAGATTTAATTGTCTGTTGAGTTTCTGCCCCATTATACCCATCTGAAAGATGCTTTCGTATTCGCTGGTACAGATATATTAATGCAGCACTCTTATAAGCCTGCGCTATAGCAAAGAGCGACGATTCTGAAGTCTTCGCGCGCCATGCTTTGAGATTGTATTCAATGTTTGAGCAAAGGATCGAGACGACATTGGCCCTACATGAACTTTGCCTTCTACGATCTAAGAGTGAAGATGTTGATAGTGCGTTATTAACCGACAACACATAAGTTGGAGCAAAATCCAGAGCACTGATTTGAGAGATATAAACCAACAGTTGGGAATGAACACCCAAATACGAGTCGACAACCTCACCGATACTTTGGAGGTACTCGCCTGATATGAGTGCTGGCTTTCCTCGAGTAACACTTCCTAAAATATCGTGGTATGCAAAGTTTCGCAGCAACCACTCACCCTCGGGACTGCCCTTGAAGGCTTCTGGTCCCCTGATCTCGCGTCCACCAGGAACATGAGCACGAGCAGACAGGATTATGGTCTTTGCACCCTCAAGATGCTCAGCCCATCCGGTTCGTTGCCCGAGCACCGCCTCCGAGGTAGAGAGAACAAGACACGAAGCAAGAGCTGTTTCATGTTCATATATACCCTCCAGCGAATTTGCGATAGCTTTTCCCAGACCGGTAAGTGCTCGAGACCGGGCTTCAAGTGCCGCTAGTTGGTACATCCCGTCAAAATTGGAGAGGTTACCTGATGCGAAGGCAATGATGGCGTCTAATAGTATTGGCGATTCCATAGCCATTGGAAGAAAAGCTAACCGAGGTTAGCTAACATATGTGAGTTAGTCCCCTATCTTACCGCAAAGGAATGAATTGTTCTGATCAGTTGCTGTAAGTTTCCGAGCGAGGAAACCCACGTAGTGTCTCAGGAAGACATGCCGAGCAGGGGACCGCCAACCTGTAGGCCCAATTGAAAGTCCCCTGAGAGGAGAGACGTCGGTGCCTTGCCGCAGTGCTGCGGGCATCGAAATCTCCATAGTAGATTGATTTCGTATCTTTTCTGATCCTGCAAATATTGGTAGTCGTCTTGGAGGTTCTCGGACACATTCTAGATTTAGACGCGTACAACTGCCACAGTTTGGAAATGTGTTCTGTAAGCATTTCTTTCTTCTGTGGCGGCATGTTAAACAACCAGTTTTCTCGTGCCTGGTACCTCTCCGTCGTAGGATACAAGGACTCGAAGACATTATGCGCGGACGATGTGAATGAGATGAGGAGACGGTTCATTCGATCGGAAGTGGAGATCTGGGATTGCTAATTAATAAACGGTTTGAATAACACAGAGATAACTTAAGTCATGATAGCTAGGCTTCTTCCTAGTTGTCGGTTATCATGGGGCTTGCATCTCCCCTTTCTTTTTTACTAAGCTTTCGGAGTGACAATATCCGACATCCGGAACCTTCCCCCGCACAAGAACGAGTTTTGTGTTCAAATTATTCATATCCTGAGTCAAAATGGTTTTCAGTTGCTCCGATCTGCAACCAAATCTGCAACTTAAAAGCTAGTTTCCTGCTTAGAATCAGGCTGAACCAATTGACAGTCTCAACTGGCACTAGCCACAGTGTCGGTTAGTGGCATTGCGGTCCTACGAAACATCCCGGTTGGGGTTTTCTGTAGCAAATATATGGGGCTCACATGTCACTTTTGCCTTTCACAAAATCTCACAACCTGATGTGAAAATGGATGCCAATAGACCTAGCAAATCCTTGAAGCTGTCTGGGCGTCGCACACATCGAAAATCAAGAAATGGCTGTAGATATTGTAAATTGAGGAAAATAAAGGTCAGTTCCAGGCACATGAAATGAGCCTATTCAATTAAGAGCTTCCGTGAGCTTATAGCTAACCAAGCTTTTCCGACCAATCTAGTGTGGAGAGGAGAAACCCTCATGTATAAATTGTATCAGCCGCTCAATAGCATGTGAATTTGCGTCCCCAGCATGCGTCTCAGATTCGGCATTCCTCAACGCCACTGGTAATACATTGCCATTCGGGATATATATGCCACAGCTCCCGCATCTTAACACCCTGGACCTCGAGCTTCTCCACAACTACTCTATCTCAACATGCCTTTCGATATCCAATAATGCTGCTATGGAAGCATACTGGAGAATCGAAGTTCCTCAAATTGGCTTCTCTAACGCGTACGTAATGCGCAGCATTCTCGCAATTTCCGCTCTCCACCTAGCACGACTTTATCCCGAGAAGGGTAATATCTTCATCCCCTACTCCGTCCAGCAACACGAGGCCGCACTCCGAGAAGCGACGGCAATATTGCCCAATATCACGACAGATAATTGTGTAGCACTGCACCTGTTATCAGTCTTCAGCTGTGTCTATAATCTTGGCAGTCCTCGCAAAGCCGCTAGCTTCCTTGTCGACGGCTCGGGGTTATCTGAGTGGCTGTCTCTATTTCGAGGAATCAAGGCTATTGTTGATTCGGCACCTGAGGCAATCTATACAGGATCTTTGGCGCCACTGCTCCAAGCTGGACACAAACGTCTGCTCCTGCGAGAGACATACTTAGCTGGGGGCATGCGTCTAGATGAGCTTCGGCACTTGATCTTAGGGACTACAAATAATGGGCCTAGAAGCGAGATATATATACAAGTTATTGAAGACTTGGAAAAATCTTTCTCAGTTGTATATGGTAGTCCACCTGGCACTTGTGAGGCGGCAGATGTTTTCACTTGGTATATAAATCTGCCTGAGGATTATCTTGTGTCTTTGCAAGAAGGGGCTCAGGCGGCGTTGGCTATATTTGCATATTCTTGTGTGCTATTTCAGAAGTTAGAATTCTTTTGGTGGATGGAAGGATGGAGTGTTCATTTTGTCTCGCAGATTTATGATCTTCTTGATGAAGAACATCGCTCATGGATTCGATGGCCTATTGACCTGATTAGATGGGTTCCTCATTAGGAATACGCGCTATAACTTACGCCTCTTTTGAATGTTGCTTATAGATACCTGGAAAATAAGAAGACACAAGCCTAACAAGCCCATACATAGCCACCAATAGCGGTTCATAAAATATTAGGGATTTGACAAAAACCTCGCGTACCTGGAGGCTCACCCCATGAAGAACTGTGCACGCTCAAAGAATGGGAGGGTCGTAAGCGAGAGTAAAGCTTGTGGGTTGCGGGCCAGGACTAGCTGAATTGAGTCAAACCACGCACGCTAAAGCGTATTCAATCCGAGAGCGAGCCCTGCTCGACTTCAATACCGCATTATTGCCACAACTACTTCTCAAGAATATGTATGATATGCATAACGAACATAAAATGGCCGTTTTTACAATCGGATGTCAACTATTCCGAAGTGGTTTCTCCCCTAACCTCTGCACATATCTGGCCGTGCTGGTATTAGCTCTGAGAACGAAGGTAGGGACAGATATTTGTCTTAAAGACACAGAATCTGCATTTCTATCGGCGAATATTTCGAGACGGGCAACTTGCAAACTACTCAAGACTTATTTAACATGGCGCAAACCACTTCGGCAGCATCTCTGCTCAAAACATCGGACCAGGCGCTCCAGGAGCCCCAGGGCGATCTTGTATCAATAACCGCAAGCAAAACAATCGAGGAGGGTCAAAATGACTCTCTAGTTACTGATGTAGAGAAAGGTGCCAGCGAGATTTCTTCACAGTTTGAGGTGTGGTGGGATGAGCCGGCAGATCAGGATCCAAAGAATCCAATAAACTGGACCAGCAAGAAGAAATGGTCAAACATTGCTGTGTTATCTTCGATCACCTTTCTCACGTCAGGGGCCCACTAAATCCCCTACCATAAGCTGCTGACAAAATCCTAGTCCGTTAGCCTCGTCAATGTTCGCACCAGGAGTCCCAGCTGTCTTGAGAGAATTCAACAGCAATTCCAACACCGTAGCCACATTCGTCGTCTCAATTTTTGTCCTAGGATTCGCATTTGGGCCCTTGGTTATGGCGCCCTTAAGTGAGATGTACGGACGTGTTATAGTTTATAACATTTGCAATGTACTCTTCTTAATATTTACTATTCTCTGCGCGCTGTCTCAAAACGTCGGCATGTTGATGGCTTTCCGTTTCCTGGCAGGATTTGCGGGTGTAGCTACCGTCACTTGCGGTAGTGGTACGATCGCTGATTTAATGCCGCAAGAGAAGAGAGGTAGTGCTATGGCTCTTTGGTCTTTAGGCCCTCTCCTCGGGCCTATCATTGGACCCGTGATAGGAGGCTTCCTCATAGAGGCTACCGGTTGGAGATGGGTATTTTGGGTGATTGCCATTTGCGTAAGCCTCAGCTTCGTCATTGAGACAAAATGCTAATTAAATTTACACAGACCGGAATTATTACTGTCGCCGCCTTCCTAATAATGGAAGAAACATACCCTGTAGTCCTTTTAGCACGCAAAGCAGCCAAACTTCGCAAAGAAACTGGCAACCCCGCTTACTACTCAAGGCTAGCCTCCAATCTTGCGCCTAGGCAACTCTTGATCCAAAGTTTAGTCCGTCCCACAAAATTACTATTTCTGTCACCAGTCGTGGCAGGAATGTGTATCTACGTGGCGGTAATGTACGGTCTCCTCTATATCCTTTTCACGACATTTACTTTTGTCTTTGAAGACATTTATCATTTCGCAACCTCCTCCGCCGGCTTAGCATTCCTGGGAAGTGGTGTTGGTACACTTGTTGGGTTGGCATATGCTGGTATTATGAGCGATATGCTTATTCGGAAGAAGATAGCAAAGGGAATTGCCATCAAGCCCGAAGATCGATTGCCGTTAGTCCTTACACTTCCCGCCGTTCTTTCCCTTCCCAGCGGATTCTTTATCTACGGCTGGGGAACAGATAAAGCCGTCCACTGGATCGTGCCCCAGATCGGCTCAGCAGTTGTAGGCTTCGGCATGATTAGTATCCTGATGTGCATCCAAACTTATCTCGTGGATGCATTTACACTCCATGCTGCTAGTGTCACCGCCGCCAATGCGGTACTAAGGAGCCTTCTCGGTGCGCTTTTGCCGTTGTGCGGGCTAGATTTGTATGATGCATTAGGGCTAGGTTGGGGTAATTCATTACTTGGGTTTGTGGCGCTGGGGTTAGCGCCGATTCCTTGGTTGTTTTCAGTGTATGGGGAGAGGATACGAACGAATCCTAAGGCGAGGGTGATTTTATGATTGGAGAATTGAAATTGCAACCTTAAAATTCGATTTTTTGTGTTTGATACGGGCTTGTCAAGTTTGGTGTTTGGAAGATTGCAATGAAAATGGATAGCGAGAGCTAGAATTTGGTGGGCATCGCGATCCTCGCTATCAGGTACCTTGCATTTCAATGGTTGATAAAGGAGAGTGGGTTAAGCTATACGATACATGTGACTCTCGGCTTGAGATATCCCATATGTTTTTTTATATTTTGATGGTGTTATGCTTTCAGAGAATGAAGTTGAGAGACTCAGGTAAGGTAATTGCTTTTAGAGCAGTACAGATACCAGTGTCACACCACTGTGCCATGCTGTGCTTTATATATGACCAGTACCGTATTTACACAATTCCCAAGCTATCTTGTAATACACTTGCTTCTTTGAAAGGAATGGAAAATCATTCAGTGCAATGATTTAAATGCCGCATGTACCCTAGCACCTTGCTCATCACCCGGCATTAATTTAGTTCCTAATACACAAATCTCCAGCCTTTCTCATTTCCACTCTGTTCCGCCCAACCTTTCTGCTCATCCAACACCCTATTCAGCTTTTTCGCTCTTCATTTAACACCCCAACACAACATAAGTGCAAGTAGATAGTCAAATAAAACCAATCCTCCGCCAAGAAGATAAAACGGCTTTTAACCAGTAGAGAAGAAATATGGACTAAACCAATAACCAGTCTGACAGACACAATTCGCGATGGCAATCAGAGCCGCTTTTTTACTTCTTGGTACAGGAATCAGGTTGGTTTCTCAAGACAGATGCAAATTGAAGCCGTTATAAGTGTCTCTTACAAGGAGAACGACACCAATGTATCTAGCAGCGACGTTGAGGGTAGAAATCAGGATTGCGCTTCGGCTGCGGCGGCAACTATAGGCCCGATGAAGTGGTAGCAAGCGGTTATGTATGCAATTGCATAAGGCGGAGCTTAGAGGAGGTAGGTGGTCAGTTCAATCGAACCCAAAAAGTCTTGAGGATCTATAGGAAATATTAAAATTCTGAATGCGAGAGCAACAAATGGCATGGATAAAAAATTGAAGACTTGCCGATGGGAAAAAAGTCCTTGCAGCTCTGGGCGTTAATGAAAAGGAAATGCATGATCCAGGTGAGTGGATCTTTTACCGCTCCTTCAACGCTATCTCCAGTATCGCGGCCAACAACCTGGCTAGATCCTTCGCCTCTGCCGAATGGATACAGAGTGACTAAAACATCAGATTGCAAAAACGCGCAGATTAGATATCCAATTCGAGTTTCGGCCGGCACAAAACAAAGAAAGCCATTCTCTTCGACAGCTATACAGTAAATGATTTCCTTGTGGCATTGCTTCCTCGGCCTGTGTGACATCTATGACGTGGGTAGACATTCGAAGATCACCACAGGTACCGTACTTGACGGGTACTCAGAATCCCACTTCCTGAAATTTGAATCAGGGAATTCAAATATTGAACTCAATATATCCCTGGCTTTGACGATATGTGCACGCTATTTCTTCAACAATGTCCCTTTCCTTCGTAATCCCAATCTGGTCAAGTTCTACATGCGTCGCCAAAATTGAGCTTGAAAATAATTGAGACTTCGTAATTGGTTTCATTCCCTCTGTGATGAGATAGTTGCCACGTACATAAGTATATGGTAAGTCGGACCAGGCATTTTCTCCATTTGGCTGTACCATCCACTAGAGGTAAAACAGTTGGACTCAAATGGGTAGTGCGTCCCCAGACTCTGGTCCAAACCCTGATTGGATGCTAGTGCCCTTCTCTATTATGATCGGTTGTACCCATCTTATCAGCGACTTGCTTCGGAAACCTAAAAGGATCATCAGCGCCTTCAGTACTAATTTTTGGGACTTTGAGCCTGAATGCTAATACTAAAGGGCTTGGTTAAGCATTTCGGAAAGGGCTCGATGTACCACCGCTGGTATTTGTATTCAGTTCTTTTATCGGTAACATGGATTTCCACTTATCATGGAGATTAAGGTTGGATATGATGATCTGGTCATCGGCCTTGCGTCCAGGCGACCACGAAGCATATTCTTTTGAAGCCAAGCCTACTACCTTATGATATATTTGTGAGGTAATCATAAATGGACTTGGAGTTTTGGTCGGTATGTCTTGATATGCAGCGATGGCTGCAGAAGAAAAGTCTTGGTCATAGATATGATTCCGCGCTCAAGCAATAGACCGCGTATTTCGTACCTAGACAGCGAATAGTTTACGGGAATAACATTTCTACAGAAATCAGAAGCAAATCTGAGCAAGCCAAAGATCTTATTTCCAGAATCTTGACATTTAGACTCGGCGTATCGGAGAAAGATCATATAGATTTCGATCACGAATGAGCCTACCCTTCTCCAGTGCTTTGCGTATATCATTCCACCACCGAGAAAGTCTTGCAGGCATTGGCTCTCGAATGTTGGTACATAAAATTGCGGTAGGCCAGGTGATTCCAAGTAAACGTTAGGCAAATCCTGTATAGATCCAGAACACGAGTTATCGTAGACATGCTCGAGAAAGGTGAAGGGATTTGACCAATTCACTTGATATTTTCCACAGTATATCACAACATTCGATTCCAGAACCAGCTCCTGGATATCCCAACGACTATTTCAGTATTCTCTATTACGGAAAGATAGTACGTTCTCTAACTACTCGTGAATGAGGGTACTGATTTATGAAGCTGGCGATCTTGAGGCTCTATTGGTTGTCTCAACTGCTGACGGGCATCCCGCATTCATAAGCATGACCCATGCTAGAACCCGAACTGCCTGGATATAGATCCTTCCCATCTGTGTGACTTAGTGAATCCTTTCGTTGACATCTTCTTGATTGATGCATATCGCATCGACTCAGATGGCCCGGCTTCCAACCTGAGAACTCAGATGTGAAAGAGTATTAAAGAGGTTCTCTCTGACATAAAAAACCGTTGATCGAGTGATACTAGGTAGGCCTGATCCTGAGCACCCACATCTCCCCACACATAGGATAGAGCTTAGTACCCGGTTAGAGAAGATATGAGAAAGGCTGATATGTTTTATTTAGCAGACAATAGGCTCTTTGGAAGCGGGAAGATGAGGATCTATCACAAGAAGCTTAATCTCGTCGGGTTCTTTCAATGGTCGGCAGTTGTCAGGCGTGCTTCTGGCATCAAAGCCTCCATCTTGGCCGAGGGGCTGCCGATAAGGAGTCATTTGGTTGATTAAACAGAAATACATTTGGAACTCGGTTTACCTTGATTCAGTAAGATATCGATGAAACGGACAAGGCTGAGCCGTGCTCTGTCCAACTAGAAATATTCGATCCTCGCTTATATAACCAATAAACACCCATCACCCCTTTCCTTTTCTGAGGATTCTCACCTGAGTCACTAATTCTTCAGAGACTGAAACGTGCTGGTATAAATACATCGAAATATATGATTGGTATCATACTCGTGCTTCCCTTACGGGCTCCAAGAGAGTCTTTGATTAATTTAAAGATGATCGATCCCGTACACCATTTTAAGTCGATCTGATATTTGGGCCATGCAGAATTCAACGACAATAACGAATGAAGAAAAGGTCATTGTGATCCCACTGATAACAGCTAGTGTATACCTGTGAATAATATCAGCGCTATTCGAGCAATAAATAGAGATCGTTAGTTAGTCTCTTACCCATACGGGCCAGACCTCCCGCAAAACTAGTCAGAAGCAATGATACTCAATCTGAGAAATATCCCTCTTAAAAAGAGAAGGATGGCTCGACTGCAATGCAAGACCATACCAAGTCCAGTCCCCTAGCTGACGAAATCCCATCGACTGCCAGAAGCGTCTTGCATTGTTACGTAGTCCAACGCTATAGAAATATATTTAGCTATCAACGTCCAACCTCGCCATCAAAGAATACAAGACGGATACTCACCTCTTCGGCGCATCATCTATATCCATAGGAATGAGAATAATATGCTTCGTACCAACCCGCTCTGCTTGCTCACAAACAACCCTAACAATCAACCTCCCAACCCCTCTCCTCCGATACCTCTCTAGCACACGAATCGTCTCTACGCACAGAACATCGCCACCCGCACCAACATCACTCATATCCTCCCACCTCGTCCCAACATCACAACATTCCTAGCTTTTCCGTAAGAAACACGAACAAAGTCCACAGGGAAAAAAAAAAAAGAAGAAAAAAGGTAGAAAACAAACCCACACACGCAACCCCAACCCCGTCAAAGCACCCCAACTGCTCCGCCGTCTCGGCGAACCGACCCTTCGCCTCACCAACACATTCCCGGCCGAGGAAAACGCCAACCTCGATCGCCCGATGGCCTTCGTCGTGGACATCCACCTTGACCACGGCCGATTCCAAACCCTCGCCAGGGCCACCACCTCGCAGCGTCTCGCTTCCCGCCCGCCGCATATTCTCCGGCCCAAGGCTCGAGACGGGATGGAAGAGATCAGAGGCAGGAAATTTCAAGCGGAGGTGCTCGCACGTGTCGCCCTCGACGTCGTCCTCCCACTGCATCTCCATCCTTTGTGTGTATCAAATCCGGATGAGCAAGAAAACTTCAAGAACCGTTTAAACTAGGAGGCAGAGGGTGAGAGAGAGAGAGATGCGTGCCTTCGGCCAACGTTGAATCTGACGGTAAAATGAAGAAACAGGATGGTGCGATTGTGAATATCGCTTTAATCAGAAGGAGTATCGCGGAAAGGCGAGAAAGGAAAGAACGGTGATGCTGGTATACACAGGTCAAAAAGAGATCACCTGCAAATTCATCGAAGCGATCATTCATCTGAAAAAAAGTGTACATCAGTGATGCTTGGGTTCGGTATATTTTATTTGTCTTATGCATAGACACTTGCCTGAGCATCAAATGTATATTGTAGCTGGGAGACACCGCTATCTGAGACTAAGAACTGCTTATTTATGATGTTGAGATTGTGACTTTTCAATTACAGAATATTCCATACAAGGAATTGCCCCTAAATGATCTTGGGTGACTAGACGCCAATGATGATGCTATACTTATACACTTCACGCCGATTCCCTTTTCTCTATCTACAACGGCTCAGCTCTTTTCACTTTATTTCCATAACCTTTTGAAAGCAGGCGCAGGCGCCTCAGGCGGGGCATCCGTGCTCTCGTTTGGCGGTGGTGGCGGCGCACTCTTCTGTCCCAACGTCCCGCCTGAGAAGTACTTCGCAAACTCCTTATTATCGTCAAATGGTCTCTTGCCTAGTAAGCGCACCATATCTTCTCGTCCCAAAACCTCCTTCGCCAGTAACTCTTCTGCGACAATGCCAATCTCTGCTTTCTTCTCTGTAAGCAGGTCTTTACATTGCTTGTATGCTTCGTCAACAATACGGCGCACTTCTGAATCAATCATCTGCGCGGTAGCTTCCGCGAAAGGCTTGTGAAGTTGTTGTTCGTTGTCTTCAAAATGAAGTGGGCCGAGCTTCTTGCTCATACCCCATTTGGTGACCATAGAGGTCGCCATACGTGTAACCTTGTTGAAATCGTCGGAGCCGCCAGTTGTCACATTGTCGAAGTGTAGTTCTTCGGAGACACGGCCACCAAGCGTCATGGCCATGCGGTCCATGAGCTGGTTGACATTCATAAGATAGGTATCGCCGGCTGGAAGATATTGTGCGTATCCGAGAGCTCCTTGGCCACGTGGGATGATAGATACTTTGAGCAGAGGGTCTGCCCACTTGAAGTACCAACCGCAGATTGCATGGCCAGCTTCATGGTAGGCAACGGTCCTCTTCTCCTCTGGTGAGAGAACGAGCGACTTCTTTTCTAGTCCTCCAATAACGCGTTCAATCGCTTGCTCAAAGTGGAACATCTCTACGGACTTGGCTCGAGTTCGAGCAGCTACGTGATGTTAGCGATTACTCAGTTTGAGAGAAAACACAAACATACCTATTAAGGCCGCCTCATTGACACAGTTAGCAATATCCGCACCAGAGAATCCAGGCGTCAAAGCCGCCAAACGCCCAGTAAGATGATCCACATCCTCGTTCGTAACAATCCTAGCAACATGCACATTGAAAATTTGCTTCCTCCCTTCCATCGTTGGCCGATCAATGGCAATATGTCTATCGAAACGACCAGGTCGCAGAAGCGCCTTATCTAGAATATCCGGTCTGTTCGTGCCAGCAAGGACAATCACCTGTTCCGAGGTGTTGAAACCATCCATCTCAGTCAAGATCTGGTTAAGTGTTGCTTCTCGTTCATCATTTCCACCGCCAAATCCTGAACTCTTTCCACGCGCTCGGCCGACGGCATCAATTTCATCGATGAAGATGATACACGGCGTGTTCTTTCTCGCGTTTGCGAAGAGGTCGCGAACTCTGGAGGCGCCAACTCCGACGAACATTTCGACGAACTCAGAACCACTGACACTGAAGAAAGGCACGCCGGACTCTCCAGCAGTTGCCTTAGCCAGAAGAGTCTTACCAGTACCAGGCGGCCCAGAAAGAATGGCTCCTCGGGGAATCTTAGCGCCTAATCGTTGGAATTGTTCTGGCGTCTTTAGAAAGGCAACGAATTCCATGATTTCCTGCTTAGCCTCGTCCATACCAGCAACATCCTTGAATTTGACCTTGATATCTGTCTCATGGTTGAATTGCTTTGCACGACTCTTGCCCATGCTGAAGACTCCACTGCCTCCACCTCCACCACCGGCACGGCGCGAGAAGAAGTAGAGAACTCCAACGAATAGTAATGTTGGGCCGAAATTCATCAGTAGGTTGAACACTGTATTGCTCTCCGTGGCGTAACTGACCGGAATGCGCTCCGCGCTAGGGATATGAAGCTCATCTTGTGCTTGGTCCAACTTACGCTCAAAAGCTTCCACAGACCCAATAGAGAAATAATAGTGAAAGTTCGGGTTCGTAGCAGGAGAGTCAGGATACATAGCAGCAACGGCTTCACGATGAAGATCCACCCGGACTCGGCCGCTCTGATTAACTACTAACTTCTCCACTAACCCCTTGTCAAAGAACGTATTCCTGAACTCCTGATACGAGATATCCCGTCCAGTATCGCCAGGCACGACCAATCCATAAAGAAGCCAAGAGACAAAAGCCGTGAGCAGAATCGTGCTAAAGTCGAGCTTCACATCCTGAATCTTGAACTCTGGTCCACCAGGTCCTTTCTTGCTTTGGTTGCTTTCGAAGTTGGGTCCCCCAGGCGGAGGGGTAGCGTTTCCCTCCTCAGTCTTGCCGTCCGCCTTGGCCTGGTCCCTATTGACTTCCCTCTCCGCCTGCTTCCTCGCCATCTGCGTCGTCAATCTCATCAACCTAGCCACTGTCCCGAGCTTCATGGGCTTCCCTTTAGTCTCATCCATCAGCTGCTTCAACTCCGTCGGCACCCCCTCGTTCTTAATATTCTCGAACGCCTTCGAAATAACCTCCGCTTGTCCCGCTGGAAGCCCCTTCTTCAACATCTCCATCAATTCCTCCACGGCTTTCACGTCCTCTGGACTCAGCCTGGTCATGCCCTTCGCCAACTCCGGCTCGCCCGCCTCATTCCCTTCTGGCGATTTGCCATCCTGGGAAGGCGGGCTGCCGGCTTTCTTGTCTTTCAGGCCACCGCTTTCATCTTCCTTCTTCGGTGGTGTGGGTTGGGTGGAATACAGCCTCGACGACCTTACGCTCTGCAGCGCTATCCTCGCGCTCAGAGGTGCAATCCTACTCGTGCGAAGGCCCGTTCGTGCGCCGGCACATAATGTCTGTCGTGCGATGGCGCCGGACTGCCGTAAAATCGCACTCATACTTGGCGAATGCAACACGCCTAGCAGAGCGAGCTTCGGGCTTGCTGGAGCTTCGAGATGTAGTGAGGAGGGAAATTGGCAAGCCACTAAGATATGACTTTATCGATATCACCGTGTCATTGGAGATAATTGTCTGATGTTGATGCTCAGAAGGATCTGGAAGGAAAACATCGATTCGTGTGTCATAGATTTGGATATGAGCTAAAAATGTCGGATGGTCTTCGGACTTTAGTAACGCCGGCTCCACCTGCATGACTAATCCTCGACCTCACATCTACCTCTAAGTGTTCATGGTATCGGCAGGGTGGAATCAAAAATAATTTTATGAATCCGGACACAATGCTTTTATGCTCATCACTGTTTAAAACGCTACTTGAAGAAAGAGGTATATGTGGTACTATTATAGTTCCATTCTTTATACAGAGACGTCGAGCGTCAACTGAGCTTTGGTAGAAATTACCTCAAACAAAACTATCCTTGTCTCAAAAGTAGAGATTCGCTTCCCAGTATCCCCAAATTATCATTTTGATACATAGTACCAGGTAACAACAAATAGTCCTTCAATCTCCAACACCATGCGCTTCCCACAAAATGATATATCCACAAATTCAGAGGCCGTCGTAACTCGTAACGTGCTTTAGTAAAGAAGTAACGTAATGATCATCGCCCTTGATGCTGTAAATGCTGATTATTCGCACTATGCAGATTTGGATCTCCCACCAACCCATTTTCAAAACTAGGGTATTGGTCGCCCGTCATTTCCGCCCAATCCCATTCCAGAGTCATTGGCATTTGCCATAAATCCTGAGGTACAAATGGCTGCTGGAACGAATTTGTAGTCAATGGTGAGTTAATCTCGTTGCCATTTGTATATCCCTGCATATCAGCGAAGGGTGTCATACCATGGTTGGTTGGTGTCATGTATTCTGTTCCATTTCCGTAGTCAGTCTGCCAGACTCCAGAATTTGGTGATCCGTTCATTGTATTGGGACTATATCCGCTTTGCAGATTGTGGTTCGACAAGCTAGGAGAGAATACGCCCGACATTGGTGTCGGCCCACTGTTCATCAAGGGAGTCTGTGGTAGTTGTTGTGGATGTGACATTTTGGTTTTAGGATCGTCATGGGTTTTGCGCTTCCTCCTTGACGATGACTCTTTTTCGGCTTTGTCAAGCACAACCTTTGCAATTCTCTCGAACTCTGAGCAAACTCCCAACATTCTTCGCACTCCTCCATTCTCTTCATCTGAGTTCAGCATGGATAAGAAGCTAACCACAAGATTCATTAACCGCACATCTGATCGAGCTCGAGGATCCTGTGGATTCTGTAGAATATTTCCGAATAATGTTACAAGAGCAGAAACGGGAAAATATAGAATGAGCCTAGTTCCGTTAGCTATTATGCCCGCCTTATCATGTATGGCGATTCTTACCAAACGCAAGAAAAGTCCCCTTGCGGAACATATTTGATTAAATGTATCGAAGCTCGAGCTGCAGAAACACACAACGCCGCCGAGGAAAAGACACGAGGATTGAGGGGCTTCGCATTCAAGCCTTGAATGGCATAATTGGACAGGCGACTCGTCCAATATCCGTGGTGGATCGACATTCGATGAATAGTAGTGAGGCAGTTGTAGTAAGCGAAGTGAAGAACAACGACATGGAGAATGAGTGGCGTGTGAGAAGCCTTGATTTCATGTTCTGGGCGGAAGTCCACAGGAATACTGTCTTTCCACTCCTCGAGCTGATGATCCAGTTCGCCAATTGTATTGAGAAGTTCTCCATCAGATTGTTTGGATGCCTTGACCGAATATAGCTGTTTGTATACTTTACTTTCAATAGTAGCGAACTCGCACATCAGGCGGAATAAGTTGACTTTTCCCTTGCCATCAGCTAGTGGAATGTTCCCTATATTGTCCTCTGGATCCTCAGACGGAAGCTCCACGTTCATATCATCATCATCCTGCACTGGTGGTCGCCCCGATCTCAAGCAGATATCTTTGTCCAGCATGTAGCCAATCCAGAAGACTCGCTTCCTCTGCTCTATCTCCACGGGATTTAGGTTGAAGCCAGAACCGCGTTTGTGCAGCCCAATGCTGTGAGAGGCTCGTATGGCAGCCGCAACCATAAAAAAACTAGGCTGAGGATTAGGCGTGCCCTGCAAGAACAATGCCATCCCTAGAATTGCCTGTACGCTTAGTAAATCAGTATTTCGGAGAGTGAGTTCCGTGAACACGGCCAGGGCATTCTTTAGATAACCCCAAGCCTTCTCATCTTCTTCCTGTGGCACGAGATTACTCATAACACGGAGTCTGTGAGCAATAGCTAGAGCAACGTTGAGACTAGCCCACCATCCCGATCCTTCATATGGGT
Organism: Bisporella sp. PMI_857; assembly: GCA_021307315.1. Taxonomy (NCBI): domain Eukaryota; kingdom Fungi; phylum Ascomycota; class Leotiomycetes; order Helotiales; family Helotiaceae; genus Bisporella; species Bisporella sp. PMI_857. Next base: position 515,007 of record JAJSPD010000016.1, on the reverse strand, counting down.
CTCTCGAATACTGTCGCTCGACTAGATGCATGAAAGTCGGCTGATGGAATAGTGGGAACATGCAATTGAAGTTCTCAAAAAAGTCCTTCAACAATGAAACAGCCTCAGCCTTTGGTGGTAGCTGCCGGAATATACGCCGCTTGAAGATATCTCCGAAAACTTCTGGCTTCCAGTACATCCATTTGTTGTCATCCACAGATGAGGCGCTTATCATTTCTTGGAAGGAGGAATCTCCGGTCTTCTGGTTGACCCACTGTATACCCTTAGGTGAGAAGATGGAGAACCCGGAGGAAGACCCTATATAACGAGTTTCTCCACAGTTGTTTGTAACAAGGGAGCACATCATATCAGACAATTGCTCGACTTCCTCCGCAGGTTTTTCTGGTTCGGCAGTGCTCGCCCGAGTCTCTCCGGCTTTGGTCTGAGAAGGTTGTGGATGTGGATGTGGCTCCGGAGATGCCAGCGCACTTCGTGGTGTCGAACCGCTTGCTGCATCATTAGGAGTGTTATGCGACTGAGTATGCGAGTGCGACGGTGAGGCTGGATCTGATCCAGGCACCGCAGAAGCTCTCCTCGATTGCGCCTTCTCTGCTAACCTCTTCTCCAACGTTCCCAAATCCGTCCGGCCATTGTCGTCCTCGCTAAGCAGTCCTGCACCATGTTAGTTTCCGTGCATGTAAAAACGCATAAGTCCGGATATCCCGCATATAGTCTCAACATACCGGATAACCTGAGCAGGCTTTCCATTCTCCCCAATCTATTCTCCAGGCCCTCGATATACTTCGCCCTGGTCCGTTGTCAGTAGTAGTTCAACAATTCCTGTTAGTGTCGGACGCACCCTTTTGGTGGGTTCCTCTTCTTCTCCACCTGCGTAAACACGCACTCCGTCTTATAATTTATACAATGTGTACAAGCCGGCATCTTCCCATCGCACTTGATCTTCTTCTTCCTGCACATGTCGCAAGCCTATATCCCGTCAGCTTCCGGTACTTAGACCTTCGCCATCCCGCAACTACGGTGACCATACCCTTGCAATCCTCCGCCTTTTCGCCTCGTTACTCTCATCCAGCAGCGTCCCATCTCCAAAAATCGACCCAGACATATCTGGTAAGCTGGCAGCCAGAGGCAATCCCTCATGATCATATGCTCCAAAGATCTGAGGTGGGGGGTTCATCAATTGGGGCGGTTGCATATGTGGCATTTGGAAGCCATGGTCATGACGTGGATCCATCATTATGAACGTTGGGCGACTACCATTAGAGAGCGAGGTTGATGTCTGCAAGAATTGAGGTCTTTCTTAGGAGGAAGACTTGGATTTGGACCACCGTTGGCGGCCGTAGATTAAAGCGTAGCCTGCTGCGTATTCGGCTGGTGGGTTGCTTATAGCCGGTCTGTGGCCCTCTTAAGTCCCGACGCGAGAAAAGGAGCCAGGGTATTTACACCTTGTTATAGGGTGCTTTGACGCCTCAATTCAAGAGCATTCAAGTTCACAAAATAGAAACAAGAATAGAAGTTATAGAATTAAAAGTTAGGAATATCCTTATCATGCACACGTAGAGACTATGGAAGAAGTCCCGACGTCGGATTTCTCGCTCTCCTTCCAATGCCGGAGGGGGCATCACCTTCACACTAAGAGTAATAAAACAGCTCTATGTAACAACGTTCTTTTCTTTTCTTCTCAAACCCCATTCCCAGATCTCCGCGCATCGCTATGGTAGGGAAGCCGCCGCAGATCAGTGCATTGCAGATGTGTCCTGTATCAACAAGGTGCTGCGCCTCCTTCTCACCAGAAGAGCACACCATCAACGCTCGGAAACTCCAATACACCGGTGTTGGTAGAAAAGCCATACCTGCGACGTTTTGGCGCCATAGGCAGGGACGTGCAAATAAGGTTATGAATTCCAAGCCCAATCCGCAGCTACCACCCCCAATACGCATCCAATGAGCGGATGATCTGTACGAGACCGGGGTTGCAAGGTTGGATCTACTGGTCACGGTAGATCAACATAGGGAAGAAATAAGAAAAGCCTACAGGCCGTACCTGAACATCAGCATCAGCAGCATCAGCATCAGCACCACCACCCTCCTCCGAACGGCTCAAAAATAACTCATCTCCCGTCAGCCCTTTTCAGCTCTTCCAAATCATGAAAAGTAGAACCAACCCTCGTCCATTCGCATCAAGCTACGAGAACGCTCTTTTCACAAAAGAGAAGACGAGGCATGGGGGGGAGGGTTAACGTCGCCACCCCGTCGCTAAAAAAGGGTAAACCTGTATCACATTTTCCCACCTTTCAGACGCAGATGAAACGCCATGATCTAGAATCCGAAGACCATATCCCCCCCTTTCACGATTTTCGCACGACTGAACACGCAACGATCCGAATACCAGCCGTGCGGTTGTGGGTCTTAAGGCGAACGGGGATTGGGGAATTGCTCAATGTGACAAATATTTTCTGTGTCATATGTGATGGCATCACGCAGGCTCACAACGTGGCACGGTTGGTAGGCGTTTTGTGTCTGGCGTGATATCGATATCTACCGACAGAAAGCTTGGCTTTCCAACTCCCCAAGACTTGTATGCTCCTGATGAAAGGGATGCATTGAAGTTTTGACTAGGCTGGATCAGAGAGAAGCTATGGGCTATTAGAGTTCATTTGGACATTGACATTATTTATTTCCTCCCGCAGCCTGGTAGGGCAACCCTCAATAGAGCTCGACCCTGTAATATACAAGTGGTACAGACCCGGACAAATATTAAATCCATCTCCCACATACATCACACACATCCCACTTGATAACATTTCATGGTCCCCAGCCCCAAAGGCCTAGCTCGCCATCTGTAACCAAGGAGATTGGCCTCTGATCCATGGCACGCAACATATGAGATCAGATCTTCTTTCCAGCACTCCTGGTATCAAAAAATAAGAACAGGAATGGAAAGTAACGCCTTTTAGATGCAAAAAAGTGGGCCAGGTACGAAAATATCCAGGCAAGCCTTGATAAAGAAAGCAGATCCGCTGGCAATGCTCAGAAGTGAATATTGACAGGGAAAAAAAAAAGAAAATTCGTACGTCATCCAGACCACCAATCAAACCCGTAGGAGCCCGAGTTTCGAAACAGATAAAATGCTCCTTTCAGACCTCCTCGGTAAATCTTGATGCGTGAGATCCATCCTGTGAGGGGTGAGATCTTCCCAAATCATCAGGGCGGCGTGGTGGTGATGGGTTGATGGGTATATCCATGAAAGGTCCATGTTCTATCACAGGCGTCCGGGCAGGACTGGGTCGTGTGTAGGGTATGCCACTGTCTCTCGACGTTGATACCATTCCCAGGTTTAACTTGGATATGGCTGGAGTTCCAGGACCCCCAGAGAAGCCTTGTGAGTCCCTATACCAAGATGAGTTGCTGAGTGCTCTCTCATCACGAATAGGTGGCATTGGCTCATCAGTATAGTCACCGCCATAACCATCCCCTCCCGAGTGCAGCACGGATGGTATCTTCCTCCCTGAGACACGATAGAATCCTCGCTCGCTACCTGCAGTTGAGGAGATGGTATCTCTCTCAGTTCTATGAGAATACCGTTTCATTCCGGTCAAACTTGCAAGCGCAGCAGGTACAGCGTTTGCAAATGACCGACGCTCTACCATCATACCTCCCGCTGGCGGGGAAGATGGAGCTTCTCGTATAGCAGCTGGACCAGAATCACCATTCCCGAGTTGAATCATGCTACGATTCCGCTTCCTCCATCGCCATATGAACAACAAGATTAAAACCAGAACCGCGGCGCCTGCTATACTGCTGACAACACTGCCGATTATGACTGGGGTTGGAGTGGCGCTGTTATTTCCAGATTTTGAGGATCCATCTGCATCTGCAGTACTAGACGATGTCGCGCCGGTATCAACACCTGTCGCACCAGCAATGAATCCTCCAGCACTGTCTGACGAGGGGTTTGATGTCGAATCAGAGAATAAAGCTGAGGAAGTCGAAGTCCCGGAGCCCCTAAAGTTTGGGGAGCTCGATGAGGTAAGGTATGTGAGTGTTACTTTGACAGAGCCAGTACTTGATATGCTCGAGTTTGAGAAGGTAGGGAACAAGTTTGTGGGCAAGCCGCTTGTCGAGCTTGACAATGCTAGAGCAATGATTAGATAATTTCAGATATGATTGATCTATGCGACTCACGATTGGTCGAGTTGGAGCTAACAATGAGCGACGGAAAGGTAGAAGTTGGTGAAAGAGCGGACGGCAAAGCTGGATCTAAGCTTGTGCCAGAGGTTGGAGACAATGTTGGTTCAGGACTTGAACCTGATGTTGTAGGTTGTGTTGAGTCGGGCAGTGGTGCTTGAGAAACCGTGGGGTCGCTCCCAGAAGGGGTTGGTGATGCGTCCGTTAGAGTTGGATTAGCAGCCTCAGACTGGGGCACCGGTGTGTATAATGTTGCGACAGTGTTTCCATTGGCGTCGACATCAATTCGCTGGATGACCGAGACTGTCTGAACGACCTCAACAATCTCCACAGATCCTGTTCCTGCAGCTTGACGCTTATGCAATTTGCGATGTTGATGGCTGTGATTATGGTTGTGGTTGTGCTCTCGATGAGCAATGTCGTGCTTCGCCAGAAGGAGTGATGGCTCGGCGGGTCTCATGGCGACTCCTCTGCTGCTGTATCTACAGCGCTTCCTGAGGATGAACGCGTTGAGCAGAGTTGGCGTCAACTCATGACCGTGATGTCGTGGGAAAGACGGGAAGGGTGAGGACGACGAGGTTAGGTTGTAGTTTGGTGGGTGGTGGAGCCAAAGTGGGAAAAGGCAGAAAGGTAAGAAAGGTGATCGGGGGGCATGGGTCTTGGCATCAAATCTCGCTAGAGGCACATTTAGTGGTTCAAATCCCTGAAATAGCTTTGGACCCTAGTAAATTGGTCCACCAGGTAATCTGCTGTGTATGACATGACTGGTCAATTGGTGTAGAACCCCAGTAACGGCCGAAGGTCATCTCCTGTTCATTCGTCAGCATCTTGTGAAGAAATTCCAATCCAGTACTGTAGAACAGTAGTATTGTAGGATAGTGAAGTGTCATTAACATTCTTATTATTATGAATATTATGAACGGGAAAAGTGTTAATTAAAAGACGAACCACCGCCACCATCCGATTTTGCGATGAGGCTCTTTTTTAATGAAGACACATGTGGAGCAGCAGCAAAACTACTATACAAACAAAACAAAGCAAAACAAACAAAGCAAAACATAACAAAAAAAAACCAAACCAAACATCTAATGTAAAGTTGGTGAACGAAAAAAAGGGGAAAAAATAGAGAAAAAGAAAAGAAAAAGAAGAGGCACCAAGATTTAAAGATGATTCGTAGCTATTTCTATCCAGAGAGATCACACTTCCAAGAGAATGTTTTCAATAATATCATTCATATTAAGTCCGGTACTTTTATTTAGCCACATGCCTGAGTCTATTGAATGCCAAAGGACGCCATGATGAGAAATCAAAGCAGCATCGTATTGCATTGCTTTATGCCTTTTAAAGTTCGTGTATATGTGTTTGTACTACGCTATGAAATACAATACGAACTTCCTAAAAAGGCTATCGTGGAGCGCTACCCCCTTTCTTTTTTACGAGAAATCTGCATTACTCGAGCTTGATCACAATGACGGTACCCACACACAATAAATGTTATCGTAAAAACGAACTCTCTAGGTATAGCAATTGAGTTGCGATGATGATAATAATGATAATGCTTAATCAAAATATAGCCATAGTGAAGTATTTTATTTACTACTGTTATAATCATCAGTCTTCGAATCATTCTGGCAAAATGTTCATACTGACATCATTGGGAGCGAACCTTGAATGCCTCGCATTGGCAGTTCTGCCCCGCCATGGAAATCTTGGTACCCCCCTATCAACAATAACACCAATTGTCGAAACAGAACATACCCACAAACCATGCCACCGCAATCAGATTCAAAATCAAAACTAAACCCATAGAATTCCCCAATTCTATATCAAATGGCCACGCTAGCTCAGTTGGCCGAGAAGGCTCGTCAGGATCAGCCGAGATCCCCTTCTCCCTCGTCATCACTCCAACCACCGCCCAGGCATCAGAGGCCACCCCCCCTACCACCCCGCAATCCTTCTTCCCAAAGTCATGCTCCTCCACCATACTCTGAGGATGATGCCAGGAGAAGCAGGTTAATTTCTCAGCAATGGCAGTCGAATGATCCCAGATCATCTTCAACGCATTCTTTACGTCCTGCTGAATCGGCACAAGATGGTCGAGATGGACGTCGAACCTTGCTACTCATATATATCCATGGTTTCATGGGAAACGAAACGAGTTTCCAAAGTTTCCCTGCACACGTTCATAATCTGTGTACGATTTCTCTCGCGGAAACACATGTTGTACATACAAAGATATATCCTAGGTACAAATCAAGAAAAGCGATAGACTTTGCTAGAGATGACTTTAGTCATTGGTACGTTCATACTTTTCAGCTGGCTTTGACTAATAATCTGAAGGTTGGAACCCCATGAGAATAAGAATACAGATATTGTTCTCCTAGGCCACAGCATGGGTGGAATACTAGCAGCAGAAGTTGCTCTGCTGCCACCAAGATCACCTGCTGCTGGAAAACCTTTTCGGCACCAGATTTTAGGGACCATCAGTTTTGACACTCCTTTCTTGGGAATGCACCCTGGGGTAGTGGTAAGCGGTATAGGGAGTCTCTTCCGGCCAGCTCCAGATCCACCTGGGTCGAATCAACACAATGCCGCAAATGGGGAAATCAATCCCTTAGTTCCCAATACGTTATCGGCTTCCTCATCAGGCTACGCATCCAGCAGCCACTCTTCAATAGCTCCCTCTGAAGTTTCTTTGCCACTCAGCACATTGAGTAGCAGTATATCGCCCCTGTCAAGTCCGTCAGCAAATGATCCATACTTCAATCCTCCGTTTCCTAATGATGTCCGTATAACTGAGAGGAAGGGATGGGCGAATTTTCTACACTTTGTAAACAAGCATTCAGACGGATTAACATCGGCCACAAAGCAATATTTCGTGTCTCACTTAGAATTCGGAGGATGTTTAGCAGATTATCCAGGCTTGAAGAACCGATATGGCAAGTTGCGTTCTCTGGAGGATGTGAAGCCACAGACTCATACTGGCCCTGGCTACCAGCCTCCGACAAGGAGGGTAAGATTCACAAATTATTACACTGCAAGCACTGGTCGGCCCAAGGCTCCAAAGTCACCCAAAATACCACCTGGCCAGATGCTGGACAGGGATGGAAATCTTCGGCCAACCGAAGTTGAGATGCAAGACATGACTTTAAGTCCCAATCGTGGTCACTCTCCTATTGCAACGCCAAGAATATCTGTCGGTGAGCATCGTGATGGCGTTGTAACTCCAAAGAAGCTGGAGGATGCACCAGAGGGATCGCCTGTCGAGGCGCAAATGCAGCATCTAGGCGAGAGCTCGGGGATCCGAAATGGCATGCAAGAGCCGCCGGAGTTGCAACACATTGACTCAATACCCATAGGGGATGATGAGCCTTACATCGCTCCTGTTCAAACTACAAATAGTCCAGGAGGAGACCCACCTACGGATGAGATACAGCGGCAGCTATCAGAAGCACTCCCACCCATTCCACCTATGCCGGCTGAACCTGCCCCCATCGATCCGAGTATCTACACGGATAAAGATGATCGCAAAATCGCTGAGAAAGAGTATAAAAGGGTCACGAAAGCCTACCAGCAAGCTATCAAAGATCGTGAAAACGCGATCAGGGACCGCGAGAAGGTTGTTGAGAAGCGTGAGAAGAAATCTCGTCAGGAGCAAGAAAAACAGCTTAAAGCCCTGGAGAAATTACGCCTCCGAGAAGAAAAAGAAGGAGAAAAAAGACGCGCGACCGTAAATCCAGAACCACGAGAGCGACAATCGTCGGTTGCGGCGGCCGCTGAGGAGAGCAAGCCGAAGAGGGACAAGAAGTTCTGTATGCTGCCACCAGAAACTAATGGGAGGCGAGATAAGTGCTGGGTCAGGGTATATATGGAAGGAGTGGACGAGGTCGGTGCTCATTGCGGGCTTTTCTTTCCCGGTCCACAGTATGAGAGTCTGGTTGGTGATGTGGGTGCAAGGTTGGAGCAATGGGTGAGAGATGATGCGCTGAGCAGAGGTGGTGAAGATGAAAGGTGATTGTCCTATTTTCGTAGCGTAGTTTCCCACGAGCGATGAGAGATACCCCAAAGTAGTGAATGATACAGTAACATGGAAAGCAGCCTATTAAGCATTTTCTTTATACATTTCTTATATCAGACTCCTCCAATTAATTGTTTCTGCAGCCATTCTGATTGGTGCTTTCAAGCCCATGGCCCACTTTTGACTACAACGTCATGATCTTCACCTGAATTCCACCCTAATAACCATCTTTTCAGATCCCGTAAAGCTACTCATCTATACGGGAATCACACTGCGATAGTGCTTCATGTCTCAACCCAACCTCAAAGCTCTTGATTTTCCACAATGACGACCGCAACCCCCACCTACTCGCTCCCCACCTCCCTCCAGCACAACACTTCCCCAGGCTCGGCCCCACCCAGGAAATCATGGCGCCCGCGTCTGAATCTATCCTCGAGAGCGGAGGAACCTAGCTCGATCGGCTTGGGGACGACGAATACTAATGCGAGTTCGAAGAGAGAGCAAAAGTGGTGGAAGGTAAGGATCTTTCGGGGCATGGTTAATGATGTGAAAAGACGGGCACCGTATTATGTGAGTGATTGGCTTGATGCGTGGGATTATCGTGTTGTGCCTGCGACGGTGTATATGTATTTTGCGAAGTAGGCTCTCTTTTTTTGAACCGTGTTACTTCTTCTCTTCTCTATACTTCTTATTACCCTATCGCATTTGCTAACGAGAAGACTAACTAATGTATAGTATTTTGCCAGCGCTAGCTTTTTCTCTAGACATGTAAGCCCTCCGTCATGTACGCTTTAGTAAGGCAATATTGACCCGACAACAGGTTTGAGAAAACCAAGATGAGCTACGGCGTCAACGAAGTACTTCTAGCTTCCGTCTTAGGGAGCGTAGTCTTCGCTGTATTTGCTGCGCAGCCACTAGTCATTGTAGGAGTTACTGGCCCGATTACTGTATTCAACTAGTAAGTTTTTCCCTCTTCGTACTCTGGGTATGGCGCTGACGATTATTGAAAGCACGGTCTACGACATCATGGTACCATCAGGAACAAACTACTTCTCCTTCATGGCGCTAATCGGCCTCTGGGCTATGGCAATGCACTGGTTCCTCGCTATAACCAACGCATGCAACGCCATAAAATACGTTACGCGTTTCAGCTGCGACATCTTCGGCTTCTACGTTGCATTCATCTACCTGCAGAAAGGCATTCAGGTCCTGACTCGCCAAGCAAACGGAGAAAGCTTCTACCTGTCCATCATGGTTTCTCTCCTCGTGCTTGCAGTTGGTTATCTCTGCGGCGTCATCGGAAGCAGTCCTCTGTTCCAACATTACGTCCGGGTCTTCATCAAAGACTACGGCACGCCTCTCACGGTCATCTTCTTTACGGGCTTCGTGCACATCGGCAAAATGGCGCGCGTCGAGCTCAGCGTCTTACCGACCAGCAAAGCCTTCTTCCCAACCATCGACCGAAGCTGGTTCATCGACTTCTGGAACATCCGGCTCGGCGACGTCTTCATCGCCATCCCTTTCGCCATCCTCCTCACCATCCTCTTCTACTTCGACCACAACGGTAACAACTCCCTACCACAACCTTTTCAGCCGGTGCGAAACATTCGCTAATCGTGCACAGTATCCTCCCTCATAGCCCAAGGCACCGAGTTCCCGCTCCGCAAACCCGCCGGCTTCCACTGGGACATCTTCCTCCTAGGCACCACAACCGGCGTGGCAGGGCTCCTCGGGATCCCCTTCCCCAACGGGCTCATCCCGCAAGCGCCCTTCCACACTGCCTCTCTGTGCGTGGCGTCCGTCGTGGCGGACCCGGACGAGAAATCCGCCAGCAAAGGGCACGTCGTCACGAAGGTATCTCACGTTGTCGAGCAGCGCGTGTCGAACCTCGCGCAGGGGCTGCTAACGCTAGGTACCATGACCGGCCCGCTGCTCGTGGTGCTGCATCTGATCCCGCAGGGCGTCCTAGCGGGCCTGTTCTTTGTGATGGGCGTCCAAGCCCTCGAGGGCAACGGGATCACGCTAAAGCTCCTCTTCCTCTGCAAAGACCGCTCGCTCACCCCGGCCTCGGAACCGCTGAAGCGCATTGAGCGGCGCGGCGCGATATGGATCTTCGTCGCGATCCAGCTCGTGGGTTTCGGAGGCACGTTCGCTATCACGCAGACCATCGCTGCCGTGGGCTTCCCCATTATCATCTTGCTGCTGATCCCGTTCCGGACGTGGGTCCTCCCGAGGTGGTTTACCGAGGAGGAGCTGAGGATCTTGGATGCGCCGACCGCGAGCCCGTTTACGATGATCAGCGTGGGTGGGAATTATGGGGAGGATGCGGAGGATAAGGTAGAGAGTACCGGTGGGAGCGGCGGGGAGGGCGGTGTGTTAAGTGGAGGCGCCGTAGATGGCGAGCAGGCGGCTGCGGAGCGTGGTGAAGGACCTGGGGCGGGTGTGAAGCGGAGGGACGGGGAGGGCATCGAGATGTCCGGTAGACCAGGGATGAGGAGGAGGAGCATCAGTCGGCAGCCAGAGTAAACATGTGCTCATGTCATCTCACGAGGATTGACGATTGTAGACACTTTATAGACTATAATTCAGCCTAGAGAGGCAGCGCTTCCTACCCACGAGACGGGAGACATGGGACTTTTATTGCGGCCTCCTGGTACCGGGAAACCACTTCCCCATAGCCTGGCTAGCGGACCATCACCAACGGCCAAGTCATTACAGATGTAAACAGGTAGCCGGTTGAGACCACCTTCGATTTTATAATCCTGACGCAGAAGAAGCCTAAAGCTACATTAGCTGGTGCTGCATGGGATGCCCCCGTTTATTATTGAGAATCCCGAACATGAGTCTGAGAGCAAAGAGGTGCGATAAGGCTCCTTTAGCAACCAGCAAGACACAAAGGATCTTGAGTCTGCTGTCAACGATAGATTGTAATAATGGTAAGGCCATTGAAATGTCTGGGAACAAAGTTGATAACTGGCTATACTTAGTTACAGTTACAAGACAACAATCTACCTCGAGGTAATTTCTAGTTCTAAATCGTAAATATAATACAGACATTTTTGTACAGATCTCCGTATCCGGAAGATTATCCCCCTTCTTCAACCAGACCTCCTATAAGTTCTCCAGGTAGCTTTCCTCGCCGCAAGGTACGTCTTGCTAGCGATAGCCTTCCGAATCCCATAGAGGCCGCCAAACGGCCAGGTATTAATCAGCCAGCGGAAGAGCGTTGAGTTCGACTCCTCGGCCTTCTTCTCGGCGCCGACGTCGACCTTGACCTTCTCGTACACGCTGGGCAGCGAGGTCGCGCCATATTTCGCCCGCAGCCCGTCATACCACTTCCGGTCGTACATCTGCCAGAACTCGGCTTCGTCGTAGTACGTATGTGCGTACAGCCATTTCATGCCGCCTAGTTCGCGCAGCTTGCGTTCCAAGTCTCGGTTTGCCTTGATGAAGTCGGCGTGGTTCTGCGGACCGAAGCCCCAGAGTCCGACGTTCAGCATTTGCTTCAAGGTTTTGCCGTCTGCTTCGTATTCGTTCGATTGAGGATGCATGGTTGGGAGGGGATTCTGTTTGAGCGGGCAGAGCCATAACGGATATATGCCGAGCGCCGAATCTGTGTAGTTGACGAATTCTTCTGCTGTTGAATATGGTAGAGCGAGGTCTTGGACTACGTACTTCTTCGATTGACCACTTGCATGTAAAGCTGTATACAGCATTCTTGTGTGCAGGAAGTCGTCCAAGAACCATCTAGTGAACTTGTTGAAGGGAAATTTCATATATTCAAAAGCTGACCTACCAACCCAGAACCCTCCGCGGTCATATCTGAAAAGATACTCGCCTAGCGGAATAGCTTCTACTGTTGGGTTTGGGTTGTTGGTAATCTTGTCTTGCACATGGAGGTAGAACCAAGGATCAAAAGCATTGCTAAAGTTTTGGGTTACAACTCCTTCCTTGACTTCATCAGTCATACAGCCAGTGACAATGGCTCCCTGGGACTTGGAAAACATGATTCCGTCTACGTAATCAAGCTCATTATTCGAAGTGAAGTCTTTGAGCTTGGAAATTGCATCCTTCATATTTGCTACAGGATGGTAGGTGGTCTCAACATATTTCTTCGCCTCATGAAGTTGAAGTTCCACCATGGTCGTGACTCCCATACTTCCTACAGCGCCGGCGGCACCATTGAACAGATCTCCTTTCTCATTCGGCGAAATTGACACAACCTCGCCATCCGCAAGAACCATCTCGACGCGATTAATTGTCCTGTCGAAAAATCCATGCTTGAAAGAGCTGCTCTCGCCAGATGTCCCTGAATAACCACCACCTACCGTTATGCCAGGAAACTCCATAACTACTGGTGGTACCAAGCCGTGTTTCAACGTAGCTTCGACCAGGCGGTCCATAGACACATTCGGCTCAACGAGGCATGTTTTTTTTTCCACATCAATCTTCAGCACGTTTGATAAGCTGCTTGTATCCACCAAATTCTTCTTCAGCACAGACGACCTTGTGCTATTTGTAGAGCCATGGTATATTCGAAATTTCTCTTTCCTTTTGTAGAATTCGCGGACTGCGACAGAGATGCCTTTGACGATTTCATTATGCCGACTGACTGGATCCAAGAATGATGGCGTAGTCGAGAATTGCCGATAACCTGTGCGCATATGCTCTTGAGGAGAAGGTATCATATACAATGGTTGTATCGGATAGGTTGGCCAGCGTGCATGTGTGCCGGAATGAAATTGAGCATATAAGACTCCATGACCGCAATATGGACCGGGCAAACGCTGTGTACTAGAAGTATTAGTATTTCGCAGCTTGAGGGGGAATCTTCGGCCCCGAGCAGCAAATGCTCCCCTAGACAAGCTCATTGAAGCTGTGTAATGACATATGAAGATGTATCAACCGTCTTTTCTTGGAATACGCCAAGAAGTTCAATGCCCCACAGCGAGCGCTAACACACAAGTTTAGCATTACCCTCCGGCTTCGACAATTCACAACAATTATCTTCCATTATTGGTAAAATCCATTGATACCGGGTCTTCCTCCTTTATTCTATCCTTCTCGAACAGTAAACAGAGGTTATTAAGCAGTCATGCAATGTTTGTTTGCAACCTAACACAAAGCCTGGTCCGCCTATAATGTCGCGATGCCTAGCACGATATTTAGTGACGCAGTGCTCTGCAATAGCACTTTGATGTTTCAAAAGTTTGAACCATCGAAGATGGGAATTTAACTGGTGATAGGTAAGTCAGAATGAAGCGCTGTTCAACTGTTCAGCTCTTTTGCTTGAACTCATCTTCCAGTATTTGAGTATCTTCTGTTGGATTGATGTCTAAGCTATCATGCCATTGATTCTATGCAAACGCGCAAGGCGAGACTTCAGAGATACCTACTTCACCTCAGTTTGTCTATGAAGCCTTATTTGCTTAGCTCTCTGCTGAAATACCACAAGATAGGCCGCAAAATTGGCATTTACAGCAGATTGAAACCACGAAGTTAAATTTAACCGCTGCATCTAATTGGCTCCTATCTTTCCAGTGTCACATCATGTTAAATTGGTTTGCACATAATCGAAGAGGCCATACTTAGAGTCATCAGGTACATATTAGTTTGATTCAAGCACAATATCTGTTACTCAAGAATTCTATAACAAGGCGGTTTGTCCACTCGAGATAGATCATATCCAGCTTGAAGGTGCTCCGTCGATTTGACATCATTTACCAATGGCTCTTGTGAATTTTGAGAAGGAAAACGGCAAGTCCCAGTGCATCCGAGGGAAGCTCTTTGAAGTGAAAGATCCGTAACAAAGCCCCCTATGGAGAGAATGAGAGATACTTAAAGTCCAAGGGATGCAGGAAATGTGGCGAGCACTAGGCGGGAAAGGCTAATAGATACCCAAGGACGACTTATCCATTATATGACAGGCAGATTTGCGATATATGCTTCCGCAGGGGCAGGGGGCATGAGGCGGAGGACTCTATAAAGGTTCCTACAGCTGAGAAGGTATGCGATCAATGTGGACCTTCAGGTCGTGAGGCGTTGCAATGTTACCATGCCCCGAAGCTTATGGCCGACTGATCCTCGAGCCTGAGACTGTGGTTAGCTTTATGCTAAAGTATCTTCAACATAAGTACACAAGAATACGACGTCACCTACCACCGGATGGCTTTGCCATCAAGATACACCGCTCAAAAGCCACTGAGTAGTAGAATACCATCCACTGGTATATCAAAGGTTCCAAGCCCTAGGGACCAAGCGAACAAAGCCTATAACTACGACGACGATGAATGGGACCAAAGGAATCCCTCGAAAATGTACAAACAGACACTGCGGCCGAAACAATTGAAGGGCAAGAGCCTTTGTGGAGGCAGGGGTAAGAAATCGCTGAGACCCAGTAAGTCCACCTCAACTTGCGAAAATATGCAGCCGACTTCTTCGAGGTCAAGATTGATGCTTAACATCGAGTCTTCCGGTGCAGCATCTGTTTCAAAAACGATAAAGCCAGAGCTTGTCACCGAGCGAGATTAAAGCGACACCTAGTCAACCGTATTTGGACATTCCTAAAGGATTAATGATGCCAACCACTGTTAAATGGATTATTAACTACGATTTCATGATCGTTTCTTCTTCTGACCTCTATTCCGCGTCTTAATTTTGCCGACACAAAACAAAATTTTCGATTTTCTGACCGAACAAAGCCACAGCGAAGCATCTCAGAGCCGTATCAAGCAATTAGAGGATGTCAACATCTCGCGATTAAAAAGCTATTTAGCTGGCAAGAAGAAGTTCATAGATGTTATCGACAACGAACTCAAGGCATTTCAACGTGATCTCACGGAAGACAATTAACGACGATCAGCAATGTTTTGGGCCTCGAAATGAGAAGAAATTCTTCCTAGAGGGTCTGACAAGACAGTACGTAGTTAAATATCTTTATTATATACGCTAGGGCTTCTTCCCCTCCATCCGCGCAGTCGATACTTAACCTTGCTGTCTTAAATTTCTATATCCCGAGGACGATTCATAAATGGATGCCGACGGTTTGTCTCCGATCTTGATATACTGACCGTTGTTCATGGGTATGCTTTATATTTATTTTCAACGTTTTTCTTCTCCACGAGGGCAATATTTTTTTGGAGTGGCACTCTGTATTTGCGTACGATACTTATTCAGATTGTCTCTTTGGTTTCGGTTTTTCTTTTATCGGGGAACATTCTCCTTTCTGGCCTATAAGGTCATACATCTCGTAAATAAAATATGCTGACATCCTGAATTTCAGTGATTCTCCTCTGTGGGTGACATTGCTGCGACATCCAGATTGAACAATGCAACATCGATACACCTCAAGAAATCGACCAAGTTCCTTACCTCAAATGGCCAATCACGCTAGTTAAAACTTCTAGTTTATAAAAGTCACAGTCTCCTCTAAATGTCGCAAAATGAGCTGAACAGCCCCTGATGGAGAAGCAGTTATGATTCGCCAAGCACTGCCGCTATGGCTTCAGCCCATCTGTGGCTGATCGGATGAAACTATGCCTTATGGTTCAACATCTCCAGGCAGCTTTTGTTCAATTTCATTTCCCCCAAATGCTAAAGCGACAAGTATTTCAAATTCCATGACAAAGAGATATAGCACTTATTCGGTTAAAAGTGTAACAAAGCTCATCGTGGCATGACTAAAATATGGCGGAAGCCGCAACAGCCATCCAACTCATTCAATTCAGTGGGATCATTCTCTCGTCCTGCTACGAATACATAAGCACAGCCCGCAATGCCCCCAAAGAGATCCAAAAAGTTATAGATGAGCTCAGTTCTCTCAGAAGCATTCTCGAGAACCTCAAACTGCTCATCGAGTCTTCGAAAGAGGGGCGATTCGTGATACTCAAGTCGTTAGATGGATCTTTCGGAGACTGCAATGCCGCTTTGAAGGAGTTAGATGAGAAATTGAAAAGCTTGACGGTCAGCTCGAATTTGAAGCGTAGGATGCAGTGGCCGCTGGAGGCGGGTAAGATCGAGGCCATTTTAAAGAAGGTTAGAGAGCATAAGCTGAACTTTGTCCTTGCGCTGGCTGGTGACAATGGAGCCATCAGCGCTAGTGTTGAGAATGCGGTTGAAGACCTTCAGAAGAATCAAGAGAAGGAGAGGATTTTAAACTGGCTGAGTGGAAGCGATCCGACAATAAATCATATCGCGGCGAAGAAAAACAAGGAGAAGGGAACTTGCGAATGGCTCATCGGCTCGCTGCAGTTCAAATCATTTATGAATGGCAAAAGGAAGCTCATGTGGATGCATGGCATTCCCGGCGCTGGCAAGACTGTTCTTACGTCTGCTGTGATCGACCATATTTCAACGAGCCTGGCTGGTAGTAATGGGCTGCTCCTTTATTACTACTTTGACTTTAGGGATCAGACTAAGCGTACATCTCTTGGACTTCTACAATCATTAGTCAGACAATATTGCTTGAAGTCAGAGGACCTGGTCCCAGAAGTTCAAGAGCTTATGTCTCAATGCAAAGGCGTAACACCAAGCTCAGAGCAACTAATTGAGACACTCATATTAATCTTGGATCGAAGTTCGACGGCCTATATTGTCATTGATGCTCTAGATGAGTGCATGGATGAAGCAGAAGAAGAGTGCAACGAGGTTCTTAATGCTTTGAGAGATATCAAGAACGGTGCTGGCACCACTAACATTTTTGTTGCTAGCCGGCCAGAAGGCGCAATTACAAGAGAGATGACTGAAATGTGCGACATTGACGTGGACATAGTTTCCGCGCTTGTTGATGAAGACATCCGCTGCCATGTCCGTTCATGTCTATCAAAAGATATGCGTCTCAAGCGTTGGCCCAATAATGTGAAGGAGGAGATCGAAAATAAATTAACCACCAATGCCAAAGGCATGTAAGTTTCTACTTTACAATTTTCTATGTGAGCCACTGACTTAGCAGGTTCCGCTGGGTATTTTGTCAACTGAATGAGCTTAGGAAATGTCTAAAGCCATCCCGAATTCGAGAGGAGCTAAACAATCTCCCCAAAACGCTTGACACTACATATGCACGTATATTGAGAAATATTCCTGAAATTTATCATCGTGAGATGAAGACAGTTCTAGTGTTCCTGGCGTTTTCGGAACGGCCCATGACCATCCAAGAAGTCGCTGAGGCTACAGCAGTAAATCTCGAATCGCAATATTTCAGCATCGAAGAGCGGTTTCCTGATGCATATGATATCTTGCAGGTCTGTTCTAGTCTTGTATCACTTAGCGATTTACCTAATGATCCTTCCTCGGAATTGCGAAGGGAAGGCCCGTACCGATTTGGCAGTATAGCTCCAGATATTCGAGTGTTGCAGTTTGCACATTTTTCTGTCAAAGAGTTCATCTTATCGACCCGCGCGGAAGATACACTACCTCGATCTCTTCAAATTAGTCCTACGTTATGCCATAGTTTCATTACGCAAACATGCTTGGTTTACCTGCTAGACTTCAATAACGGGAAGAAGGTTAGCCGAATTGACCACAAAGAATTTCCTCTTCTTGCCTATGCTGGACTACACTGGATGGCACATCTCACCGCATCAGCCACGATGGATGAAGAAGACCGTGAGCGCATGAAGGCCCTCTTCATGCGACTGTTTGATGTCAACAACGAGAACAACCTCATGAACTTTTTGAACATATATAATCCTGACAGAATTGGAATATATGGTGGAAAAGAGGTCCATATGGGGGTGGTGAGCCATAATATGCAGGACTTTTCTCCGCCGATGTATTATGCTTGCCTGTATGGGCTTTCTTCTGTGGTGGAGTACTTGTTAGCAAACGATACCACGACAAATACGAGTAAAGAGGTTTTAGGATCGGGCTTAGCCGCAGCTTCCTCGGCTGGATTTGTTGATATTGTTAATTTGCTCCTTCAAGAAGGCGCTGATCCGAATTCCCCATATTGTAGCAAGTACTGGCGACCATTGCAGTAAGTCGATCTTTTCTAATCTGGTCAGTAACAGAAGATAATTGACCGGATCCATGGCAAATAATGTCAACTAACACTATGGCGTCTAATAGCGCGGCGGCAGCAGGTGGAAGTGTTCAGATTGTGAAAAGATTGCTCGAAGCCGGAAGTATCGTCAACGCGCATGGTGGTTCTGATGGTAGCGCTCTTCATGCTGCTGCAGAAGGCGGCCACTGTGAAGTGATTCATCTGCTTATAGCCCATGGTCACGACTTATATCCTGGAAGTCCTTATCATGGCCCGCCACTATCGGCCGCACTATTGCAAGATAAAGACGAAGCAGCAGTAACTCTGGTGATGAATAAGGTTGATGTCAATACTCCCCCTACTGGATATTTCAATCCACTGAATATTGCTTGTACCCATGCTAAAATAGATACTATTCAAGTACTATTAAAATATGGCGCCGTCTCGGCAGCCAAAAGTACTGGAAGCCGAGCGCTTCACAATGCGGCCAAACGGGGTGATATATCTATCATGCAACTTCTACTTACCCATGGAGCTGATATCAATGGTTCAAGCGATTCAACGTATCGCACACCTCTTAAAGGCGCAATACAAGCTCGTAAAGATGATGTTTTCGACTTTATGCTACGTAACGGTGCAGATGTGAACGGTAAAGGAGCCTCTACTATGTACCCCATAGACCAGGCTATTTTTGGCGGTAATATGTATGCGGCAGAGAAACTTATCAAAATGGGCGCTCTATTCGGAGATAAAGCCTTAGAAGAAGCAATTGACTATCATTCGAAAGAGTACCTCGCAAAGATGCTTCTGGATCGTGGAGCTAATCCGAATGCCGAACATCTGCGGTAGGTTTAGTTGAACCTATTGTTAGATCTAGATACTGACATTTCAGCTATGGGAACATACTTCAGTTCGCAGCCCTTCGAAGCTCGTCGACATGTGTACAATGGCTTCTAGAAGCAGGGGCAGATCCTAATGATATCTGCGATGGTGAATATGGCAGCCCGTTGCAGGCTGCTGCATATAGTGGAAACGAACCAATGCTGCTACTTTTGTTGAAGTATGGAGCTCATGTCAACCCAACTCGATGCAGTGGCAGATTTGGTAATCCACTTCAGGCAGCAATCTCTGACAAGAACGAAACTACCATAAATCTTCTTCTCAACAGCGGTACAGATGTTAATGCAACTGGGGGAAGGCATTGGACTCCACTTCAAGCTGCAGCTAGGGCGGGACTAGCAAGTGTGGTCAATTCCTTAATCGAAAAAGGAGCACATATCAATGCGTCAGGTGGTAGATATGGAACAGCGCTTCGGGCTGCCATTGCCAATAATCATATCGAGATTGTCAAGGCTCTCCTGAAGGCAAACGCAGATCCCAACATTGAGGTCATTGCCAGCCATACTACTACCATGAATTCCGTTATCATTGAGGAGTATTCATCAGCCCTTGAGGTAGCCGCAGCGACGAACAATCCAGAGCAGGTAGAAGTCTTGTTGAAGAATGGCCTTAGTATTAACAGTGATGGTAAAGTATGCTCTGCTGCATTAAGACGTGCTTCAGAAATGCCGGACTGTAAAATGCTACAGTTTCTTATAGAAAAAGGCGCTGACGTAGCAAAATTCGGCGCTCAATCACTATCCAGCGATATGAGCAGATATGATGAGGGGAAGCTGGAAAAAATCCAGCTTCTACTCAAACACGGTGCAGATGTTAATGGTAGCTCTAGTAACCCTATATCTCCACTATCAAGCAGCATTTACCATAAGCAATGGACAGTCATGGTACTATTGCTCGATGCAGGTTGTAATGTAAACGCTGTGCACTCAGGGTTGAATGGTTCTGCTTTGCACGAGGCCATAGATAAGGTTGATGTCACGGCGGTGAAGGAGCTGATCAGAAGAGGGGCAGATGTTAATTTACGGGCAGGAAAGGTGGGCACACCGCTTGCTTTGGCTATCGCCAAGGGTGATGAAGAACTGTTCAAGCTACTTCTCGAGCATGGCGCTGAATCAGATTCTAACCCTCCATATGGTTATTGGGGGACGCCACTACAGGCTGCAGTGTCAAGAGGCTACTTCAGTATGGCCTACGAACTCCTGGATAGGGGTGCGAACTCCAATGGGGTTGGATTCTACGCATCCCCTCTGACATCTGCCTGCCGAGGAAGCAAGACGGGACAGTTAAATATGATACAACGCTTGATTTCTCTTGGAGCTGACTTAGAGGCCGAAGACACTCATCGGCCGGAGGATGACAATATTGTTGGGACCCGATATTACTGGACACCATTACAGACTGCCGTATATTCAGGGAATGAAATCATTGTAGAGCTTCTACTCAAGCATGGAGCAAAGATAAATACGCAAACACCAAAGGGGACATTCGGGTATCCTCTCCAAGCGGCGGTAGAGAGTGAGAATGAACCTATGACGAAATTCTTGCTTCAAAAAGGCGCTATTGTGAATGCTGTTGGCGGCCAATATAGCACTGCGCTTCAAGCAGCAGCCGCGAAAGGTCCTGACCAACTTGTGAAGATTCTTCTAGATGCCGGAGCAGACCCTTCGATAGAAGGCGGATATTATGGAAGTCCTCTACAGGCCTCGAGCCGACTCGGGAAAAAGCGACACGTTGAACTCTTTCTGAATCTTGGGGTGCCGATAAATACTAGCATTGGAAAATACGGCAATTCATTGGCGGCCGCAGCTAAAAGAGCCAGCCGGGAAATTGTGGAAATACTCATCGATCATGGAGCTGATGTCAATCAGCTCGGCGGAAAGTACGGCACACCACTCCAAGCCGCCTGCTGCGCTACTGGGTCGACGGCTAGGGATGAAGAAGGGAGCATAGTCAAACTATTACTTGACAATGGCGCCGATATAAATGTCAGCGGTGTAGGCAAATACGGCACTGCGCTTCAAGCTGCGGCATACCACGACCGGAAGTATGTTGAGATCCTCCTCAAACGAGGCGCTGACCCAAACATACATGGTGGGAAATTCGGATCCGCGCTCCAGGCTGCTCGAAGGAAGGACGTATACCGGGTCGAGAGAATGTTATTGCAATATGGGGCTATGGAAGAAGAGAGTCCAAGTGTTGTGGAGAAGAAGTGAAGTGTATTGAAAGCAAATAGGTTAGGAAGTTGAGCACCAAGATATACTGCCGTCAAAAAGCATGCGGGAAAATGAATGCATCATAGAGCTATGACAAGATTGCACTTTCGGATCTGATCTGCTCGAAGTGGCTAAAGGTAAAATACTTATGTGGCAAGAATGTGAAGAACGCTGAAGGGTTCGGCGGCTGTCAACATGTGCAGCGATGCTGCTAAGACAGGAAATTTTGCAATCCAATTGGTGTGTTTGCGACATATCCGGATGCTGAGGGGATCTGTATTCATAAGCGGACGAATACTGTGGAATGTATAGGACAACAAGGGGAATGTTCGTGACTAGAAAGAAAAAATAGTGGGTGTAGAGGAAGCGACTGGCTACACAACTTATTAAGTGGAAGGGCTGCTATGCCAAGCCAAGCCCCTGGATTAAGCGAATGCCCGATAATAGGACTTCTGTGAAAAGGCATACGACCTGCTGAGCCTCCTCCACTGGGCGTCAAAGGCAAGGTGGCCGGTAGCGCAAGGGTCACTGAAAGACTGGTATGGGATATGGTATGATAGTTCATACAATAGATCAACCAAGCACCAAAGTTAGGCGGAAGCCGAGGCATTATTATAACGGTTATATTTTCATTAATACATCTAGATATTGGCCATGGGCACATATATCCTTGTTTAGCAACTTACAGCTTGCTCTTCGAAGGGCCTAGGAAAACCTGGGCTTGTTTCAACCTCTCCACAGCTTCAGCGATCATCTCGTCGACAATTTGCTTCGCTGGTTGAATCTCCTGGATCACCCCCGCCACTACTCCCATCAAATGCGGGATATCTATATCATTGCCTTGCTCCATGTCATATTCGATGGGCACCACTCCGCTTTCTGTTAACTCCTTGATCTTTTCTGGTTGCGCCTCCCATTTGTCAACCCACTCGTTTCGCCGAACACGCAATGGTCTTCCGCTCACGACTAATGTGCGCAGTGTATCTTCGAAGGTAGCAGAGACGACGGATTCTTTATGCGCTTGACTACAGCCCGCCTCCGTAGACGCAACGAATCTCGTTCCAACCCAGACACCAGAAGCGCCTTGCATTAGACTACTCGCCAAACTTCTTCCATTATAAATGCCTCCAGCAGCGACAACTAGAGCCGTCTGTCCTCCCAAAAGCTTCGGCTTATACTGTCTCGCTACATCCACAACTGCAGGTATCAATATCGAATTCGGGATATCTCCAGTGTGTCCGCCTCCCTCTCCTCCTTGCGCACATACGATATCAACACCCGCATCCAAGGCCTTCTTTGCATGCTTTGGCGCGCCGACCATGTTCATAATCAGGATGCCAGCTTCGTGCAGTCTTTTCACTACATGCGGCGGCGGAATGCCCACGGCACTGATGAATAACTTTGCGCCCTCCTCAATTGTCACCGTGATCAGGTCGTCGAGCTGACCGTGCGTGTAATCATGGTTCGTTTTCCGCGCGCCATCACCGACCTTGGGTAGCGCTAGATCAACGCCGAACGGTAGATCAGGCGAGGAGAGGTTGGCCTTCAGTTCGTGTATGATCTCGCGGAGCTGAGTTGGTGTATAGCCTAATCCGCCGATACAGCCGAGTCCGCCAGCATTAGATACTGCTGCGGCTAGCGGTCCGCCTGAGGTACGGGCCATGCCTGCAAGCAGGATGGGGTGCTTGATTTTGAGGAGGGTGGTAAGAGAGGTGGTAATGGGGCCTTGGACTGCCATTTTGAAAGGATTGAATTAATAGAGCCAGGGAATAGTTCAAGGAGGATAGAGGAAACGGAGATGAGCTATGGAGATAATAATATAGAGAAGCATGACAGCATGCAACATAGAGATGTTCTTAAAGTAAAGAGTTGGGGTTGAGGTTTGTCTAGGGGTCGCTTAACCGGCTGGGGTTGTGGGGAAAGCCGAGGCTCGTTCATCAACTACGTTTTTGACATAAATATTCTTATGGGCTATGGAAGATTCTCAAAGCCGATAAAAAGGTCAACAAAATATCAAATACGACAATTGTCGTTCTTACGGTGGGTCAAATGTCTGACTCTTTTTCAAAGATTGATTGAAATTTTAGCTGAAGTCTCCCCCTATGCTAACATATGTTAGATTTGAAGTCATGTGATAGCTTATTTTTGAAGGACGAAAAGCACTTCTCCTTGCACAAGAAATTGCTTCATGGTCTTGAGGTATCGAAAAGATTAGACAATTAGAAACTTGTCTACTTAGAAAAGGCCGGTATGAACAGAGGAAACATGAAAATGATAAGAGATTCTTTGCAGTGGATATCTAGTATTTCCTCCAAGCCTTTCCAGCGAGATGCGCTCGGCTCTGATTGTAGGATTGATATAAGTCAGTTGTTGGAGTTGGAAGAGGAAAACGATTGTTGCAAGCCCAACCTTGCTAAAAGCATTCTTTTGAAAATTTGATTCTTGTTAAAGCAGATAAAAACTGTAAAAATAGCAAACAATAAACTTTTTAGTGTTAAAAAACTGTTTCTAATTGGGATTCGCCTTTGCTGTTCTTTTTATGATTAACACTACTACTATTACTACCACTACTATTATTATTATTATTACTATAGTTTTCGCTATGCTGTTTGCTACACTATTTTTGTATCAGCCCCAGCCATTGTTTTTTTGTTTTTGGTATACTAATGTCACAAACTACCCTGCACCAAGCCGCGTTGGCACGGAACACGTGATGGCACCAAGGAAAGCTTGGCAGCAACATATGGATGGTACAAGGGAATCATTGGTGCTAGCAATGCTACCCCAGGATGGTAAGGGTTGGGGACTAGTGCCAGCCGCAAGGAACGTATACACAATTGTTATAGGATAGGAGTAAAAGTATAAGAAATCCAAGCTTTTATATAATTGGCCTATGCGCCGATGTCAGCACGTGAGCCTTTGGCACGCTAGTAGACTAAAATTTTAGCGTGGCGCTAATAACGGCCGTTTTAATTGACCTGTTATTCCACACAATCGAGCGTCCTCCAACTGCAGCGACCTCTGGACAAGCCAGGGCAGGCACGGGAACGAAAGTGGTCACCGGCCTGATTTGTCTGCCATATCTATCAGCGAAAAAGGAGAAGAGCGGTCCAATAAATGGCGCTCCCAATCGGGGGATGTAGAATGTGAGCTTGATCACGTCGTTAACCTCGGACCCCGCAGCATTCAAGGCGGCCACAAGGTTATCGAAAGCTTGTTTAACCTGCTCGCTCTATGAAGGAGCCACGAAACTTACCATCCTTCGTGAAGCCAACCAGGCCGGAAGTGAAGGTTAGACGGAAAGCTCCTTTGACCGTTACAGAGTGAGAATAGAATTGAGGGTTTACAAGAGATGGTGCATCATTGAAGTCGAGACACCGGGACTTGTTTTCGTTGTTATCGGGCATGATGATGGCTGGCTGGCGGACCAAGAGCAAATAATAGCAAAGTGGGCAGTGGTGTAAATGGATGTTTCGTCCAGTCCTTTTTTGGTACTGAATTGATGCTGGGGTCAGAGCCCGAGTGTTCGGCTTGCTTACCGCCGCTGGCGGGTATTATTTCAAAAGGGAAAAAAAGAAAAGGGAAAGGAATATATACAGGTGGAAATTTGCAGTCCGTATCGAGGGCAATAGACCTTATCAATGATTAAATGCTCGATCTAATTCAATATTCCCTTGCGGTTGCGATCTCTAAAAGGCGCTTATCAGTGACCTGATGCTGCCAAGGCCATTTACTAGCCCGAATGATCTACTACCTTGCTTGAGGTGCAGTGTGCGATACCTACCTTAGGTACTAGAACTATCTTCTACAGTAATCACCCACGATTCTGATCGTTCTACTGTACTGCTGCTGAGATTTGATAGATCGTTGTAAGAGATAAGCGCGTCTATCTTCAAGCCCCATATTTGTGGCTGTTTGGCCTGGTAATCTTAGCGTCAGGCTAAGATGTAAGTAAATTATGACTAGTACTAGTTAAGTATTTAGAGAAACTAAGTTGTGGAGGCGGGGATGGTCCGGGGGTCATAAGCTGTATTCCTGGTAGGAGTCGATACGACTCCACAATAATGATATATATTGTTCATGCCCCCTTCCGCCATCTACCGTTATTTGTAATGCATATCTCCTCTACTTCACTCATTCTTAAACGTCTTTCAGTTAGGAACTGAGTTATCACCATAACTTTGAAGGCTTTATATCAAGAACAAGATAGGCAGGAAACAATTCACGGTAACTATGGGCTTTACGAGGAGGACGGTAGTTAAAGGTAAGTCCATCATTCTCTCATTATCTTGCACACGCATGCCCTAATCTTCGATTGCTCTAGATGAGGGAAATGGCGATACTTCCCAGGTCACCCTGAGCGGCGAAAGCCCAAAGGCGCCAATTGTTGATGCTCTCGATCTCCAACTAGGTGTCTCTGCAACTAAGAAACAATTTGGGATGTTGAATTTGCTGTCGCTTGCATTCGTTATTTGCAATAGCTGGGTCAGCGTTTCTGGTACAGTGCAACTAGCGATAGCAGCCGGGGGACCGAGGACCTTGATTTACAGCATCCTGGTTAGTTCCGTAGGATACTTATGTATTGCATGCTCCTTAGCGGAACTGGCAAGTGTGTATCCAACCGCTGGTGGACAATACCACTTCGCGTCAATCCTAGCACCGGAAAGCATAAATGTAGGAATGGCTTACACCTGCGGCCTCGTGTCTGTATTTTCGTGGGTGGCAATTGGAGCGTCCGTCACCATCATCCCCTGCCAGACACTCTTTGCCGTGGTCGCGCTATTGGACGATACTTTCGTCACCCATAAATGGCAGATATTTCTCCTTTTCCAAGCCGTTGCTCTTGTAATTGCGGTTGTCAATATCTTTGCCCTTAAGAGGCTTCCATGGATCCACAATATTGGCTGTGAGTTCCCGTTCCTCTGATCACACACCTTCATAATCCTTTGTGCTTGGAATCTTAACTTACATCTTCTTTACAGTCTTTATGAGTTTGGGGTTGTTCCTGGCCTCTATTATCATTACTCTAGTTCGAGCCTCTCCCAAAGCCTCTAGTGAACTTGTCTGGAAAACCTCCCTGAATTTTATAGGTTGGCCAGATGGAATGTCCTTCTTGATAGGCCTCTCAACATCTTGTTATATGTTCATTGGAGTTGATGCTGCTATGCATCTTGCTGAGGAGTGCGTGGAGCCTCGTCGGTTTGTTCCCAAGGCCATTTTAGGCGCCATTCTGATTGGCTTTTTGACGGCATTTGCGTATTCTATTGTCTCCATGTATGGTATCGAAAATATTATAGAAATTCTCACCGGCACCGGGTAAGTCCTTCTCGCTGAGAAAAACGCTTTGGTAAAGCCTAACTCAGAGCTCGTTTAGGTACATTCCCGTTACGGTTTTGACGCAGAATTTCCGATCAAAAACTATCGCGGCAATCCTCACAGTTGCTGGTATCGTCATGAGCATGTTTATCTTGAATGCGATCCAAGAAACCTCATCTCGACTCGCATGGTCTTTTGCTAGGGATGATGCATTGTATTTTTCTGACCGCCTGCAGCAAATCCACCCTAAATTACAAGTTCCCGTATACTCTATCATTGCTACATATCTGCTTCTAGCACTTTGTGGGTGCATGTATATGGCGTCTTCAACGGGCAAGTTCTACCAAGCTTTTCTATACCTAAAATTATGACGATATATAACTCTCCCAGCACCTCGCTAATCCTTTCCGCATCACAGCTTTTGGTGCATTGATAAGTACTGCTGTTGTCTTGCAGCAACTATCATTCATCATCCCAATCATTCTGCTCATGTATCGGAAGCGGTCAACCGAATACCTACCCTCGAACCGGGCCTTCCGCGTTCCCAACGTTGTTGGCTGGGTTGCTAACACCATCTCTGTCATCTTCTGTCTCGTTACCAGCGTCGTCTTCAATCTCCCGATCATCTTGCCTACCACGGCCTCAAGCATGAGTAAGTTCCCTACGCACAATGTCTACGGCTGGCCAAATTTTTAACTAAACAAACACTGTAGACTATACCTGCGTTATTCTGGCTGTTGCTTTTGTTCTTGGCCTCATAAATTGGTTCCTATACGCCAAGTCTCATTTCCACGGGCCCCGGATCTCTTTCTAAGGACAAGTAAAATCACAACATGCATGATGTGCGGTGTCTGGTTCTAGATAGACGAGAAATGCAAATGGGTCATACCACTGCCTTGTTCCTCTCTCATGTGCTGTCGCACTCGAATAAGCAGAATTGGGAGCATGTGATTCGTTAGAAGTTCTGACATGTGTTTCCACATGTTTTCACATCGGCGTTGCCCATATCATTCAAGTGCGGGGTGGTGAGGCGGTTGCCGTTGCGGTGTCCTGATCTAGGTGTTATGACGACGGTACCACCATCACAATACTTCTTTCTGGGGTTCTGTACTATGCTACAACGGGTCATTTATTGTGCTATTAGCAAAGGCTTATCTTTGCTAGCACCTCGCTATTTCGAACTAACTTGATTAAGTTTTTTTAAGCAAAAGCGCTTGCTTTCATAAAGACGATTATTTTACGATTCGCTACTTATTAAAGATAAGCGGATTTTAAGCGAAAGGCCTGGCAAGGCTACCCTGCTAGTTGTTACGTGCAGGTAACAACAGACTTATGCCTTAGAAGCCTGAGGCTCGATATGCTCGCTTAGGGGCAGGGACGCGTGATGGATTATGGTTTTGCAATGATCCAAACCACGAAAGTTCTATATAAATAAAGAGGTTTCTCTTTAGGTGGGAGCTTCGTGCTCAACTCAAATAGTATTCTTGATAGTATACTTGTTATCGGGATCTACTCTCGTATAAGTAATATACCTACTTCTTCCCAGACCTACAACCCACGGATTAGATCTTCTATTTTTATATTACTCTCGGAGTAGTACAGGAGCCGTAACAATAGTAGAGTACAATATATAACCACTGTACTATGGTGCTTAAAAATGAGCGCAT
Source organism: Bisporella sp. PMI_857 (assembly GCA_021307315.1). NCBI lineage: Eukaryota > Fungi > Ascomycota > Leotiomycetes > Helotiales > Helotiaceae > Bisporella > Bisporella sp. PMI_857. The sequence goes on along the minus strand of JAJSPD010000016.1, from coordinate 486,729 downwards.
TTAAACAGCAGTGACCATCTCTCTATAAGCAGAACATTTTTACTATCACGTGATACTTTAACAAATTTTTACATGCGCAAAATCAACTATTTCCTTTAACAACGCTAGAACTACTAATACAATTGTTTGAAATGCTAAAAAACCTAAAAACCGTATGTTTAAGCTTTTAAGTAAATTAACAGTTGGCTTATTTAGTATTTTATTAGTAGAGCTACAATTGATTTTGTTACTATCACCAGTATGTTAGTGTTTTGTGGCTTTACATGCCAGGCTTTGTAAAGCCCGTAAGCTTATAACACGGGATTTCACAATACGTGATTCTATAGATGTCACAAAGCTGATACTAACGCTTTTGCAAGCTAGCGGAAAGGTTCAATTACAAGAATACAAATCTAAAGAAAAAAGGTGGAGCTTGAGAGGATCTCCCTTGGAAATAGGTACAAGTGATGTGTCACTAGTCCACAATAGGAATGGTATATATTAATATCACGTGATAAATATTTACATACATCATAGCCTTGGACGTGAGGCTGAATAGTCTAGTACTAAATAGGAATAGACGCACTCCCCAGAAAATCAAAGAGGTGGAGCTAAACAGCCATTCCCGCGAACACGATCGCTTTTGTCGGCGTAGCATCCTCCTTTCATGTTCACAACATTGGGCTTGGTGCACCATTTCCCCGACAAGAGGCTTCTTGTCTCAAACCTAATATCGAGTGCATATCCAGGCATATAGTTACGAATTCACAATGGCGCCTTTGCTTGAAGATCCTCGCTTCCGACAAACATGGAACCAATTCTCTCAGAATGCCGAATCTGCGACCGAGACAGCTGCGGCTGGGATCTGGACCTTCCAGCACAAATATATCAATCCATGCTTCGGCTCCATCGCTAGTGGCCTCGAACAATGTACTGGGCACTGCTTCCCAGATCGCGAGGAACGCGCTAGAAGAGCGCGAGAGCGCGGGCGGACCCGAGGTAGAGCAGAATTGAGCTTTGACTTTTACGATGACTGGGATGAGGATGATGGCTTAGAGAGCAGAGGGCTGTTAGGAGGATGGGGTAATGATGAGCTGGACAGGTTACTGGCTGGTAGTGGATCACATAGTGGGCCATCCGATGCAATCGGTCAAGCACCTAGGAGAAAAAGAGGGATGAGCTACGGCACAAGGGGGAGGAAGAAAACATTAGAGCCGGATCCTACTGTGATACCAAGTACAAGTGCATTGGGCTTCTTGGGAAGGCTACCATTCAAGCTGGGCGGCACCTTAAGATATAAGCCTAGCGCTGCAGATCTTCAAGACCATCCTGGACAGATACACACCGGTTTTCCCGATGAAGAGGGCGAGGCTTTGCTCCAAGGTGAGGATGATGAGAGCCCCCCTACGAAAGGACATACGAGAAGTCGTAGCGACACCGCAAGCTCAGGGGAAACGACAGATTCCTTCCGATCTCGTGGTGATCTTTTCCCTAGTGACGGAGAAGATGATGCGGTACCATTAGACGATGAATTTGCTATGGCGCTTGAGAGACGCATGACAAACGCTGGCTTAGACGATCATAGTAGTGGGAAAACAAAGTCGAGTAAAGGAAAGCGGCCAATGGGGTCGAAAAATGTTTCTAGTAGAAATGTTTCACGAGGAACGCAATCAACACATTCACGGCCTTCAATTGGAGAGCGACGGGCGGGATCCGGTACTTCATTGCCTCATGTACCTGATTCAGCGAGTCCGAATACGATAAAAACGCTGTCATTGACGGATTTACAACACGAGGAGGAGCGGATACGACTGGAAGAAGACGCTGAAGTAGAGAGGAAACGCGAGGCTGCACTTCGATTAGCGAAAGAAAGAGGCCTTTCAGCCAGTGAAGCTCCTCATGAGGCTGTAAGAGAAACAAAGGTCGACTCGCTAGGCATAGAAAATATACCCACTCCTCGGACACAATCAGATCATTCGGAAGTGGTCCAGGACCTGCCAGCGAAGACGCCAGATATAGGGTCTAGAGAAGATTTTGTACCCGCTCGATTACCCCATTTTAGTTGAGCACAATATGTTATTGTATCTTCTTGTTAATTCTTATGATGGTTCGAGATAAGGGTTTGCTGGCGCGCATTTGCATGGAATCGGAGATTGGGAGGGACATATGGGTCGGCGTTTAGAAGCATGCGAAGAGCTCGTCATGTTGGGATCGTGCGGGTGTTTGGGAAAGTTTTATGAACCTCAAACTCTAACTGTTGCATATATGATTGTGATAGCTCTAAATATTAAATCTTCGTGCTATCAAACTGTAGATTCTGTGAAACATCATTATTAATGCCAATGTATGAAATTTTCTATGTTCACTAATGCTGACACCCCCAAAGCAAAGCCATTTACAGCACTTTATCGTACCGAGATGGAGTTTCATACCTTTTGTTGCATTGCTTCAAATTTTCAGTATCTTGGGGTCATGACCACATCAGATTATTATTAACTTTACTGCTGGCATTTGGACTAAAACTACTGGTATAAATGAACATCAAGACACTGAACACTCTTATTTCCTGACTTCAAACTCATTTCTATCACATGAATAACAGACGATTTGGTTTTCCTCAAGCGGTCAGATCAGACTTACCGAATGCGCTGGTTATATCTCGCAGCAACCTTTGTGTCCGCCCCAGAGCTTTGCTTGCTTTAGATTACAGCCGTATGTAGATCCTTTAATACTATACGGCTTCGGCCATACATTTTTGAAATAAAGCTCTTATCATGGCGCAAATTTGCACCCAAGGATCTCAGAATATCGATCTCGTCTTGTCCAGGGCTAGCCTAACACCTTCTTGTAGTTCAAGCACAATATCCCTCGCCGGCATGACCTTCTTCACCAAACCCACACCAGCACCTGCATAAGCAGTCAGTCTTCCATTCTCTCCCCACCCATCATCACCTAGTTTTAGAGCTTCTTCATAGCGCCTCTTATTTTCTTCCTCGGTCATGCCATTTTCATGATCCCAAAAACTATGGTTAAGCACAGCTCTTCCATTATAGATCTCAGGCCATCCTGTAGTGCCTCGCAAAGTATCATACACTTTCGTCCTTCCCGTACTAACACCGCCATCTTTGGCACTCACAACATCCTGTCTATACCCATTGCTGATTGCAGCTTCAGGGCTTGCCAGGAATCTCGTCCCCAAGCATACCCCATCAGCACCCAACACCAACGCAGCAGCTGCTCCCTGTCCATTCATAATGCCGCCGGTGGCAATTAGTACAAGATCATCCGAAAGTCCAGCCTCTGCTAGTGCATCTCTACATTCCGGCAGTAACGTAATAAGAGAAGCCGACTGCGCCAGCCCATGTCCACCAGCATCATTCCCTTGAATTACGAGAACATGAGGTTTACACATCCTCACAGCCTCAAGCGCATCCTTCACGCTTCCGACTTGCACCCAAATCTTTGTCTTCCCATCCGTAGCTTCCCTGATACCTTCTGCCCAAGCTACGAGCTCAGAATTTGAGTTTGGTGCGAAGAGCCATGCTGCTGCGGGCTTACGAGATTGGGACTTCAGTGCCTGAAGAGCAGAGTGGAGGTCGGTGCCCCAGCAAATGAAACCTACGCCGACGGGAAGGGTATCATGATGAGTTTCTAGTGGCGAAGAGGAGAAGAGGCTTTCGTTGACAGAATTCAGGAGAGATTGAAGTGTAGAGCTGTCTGTACCAGCACCAAGGAAACCAAAACCACCGGCTTGTGAGACTGCCAAGGCAAGGGGAGCCGTGGAAATAAGCCGCATGGGAGCGGAAGCTATAAGTGGAGATGTGGTCCATGGGTAATGGATCTGGAGGGAATCCTGAACTACCATTTTGGTATAGAGAAATTCAATCTGTGAATTGAAGAATCAGTCAACTTAAGATAAAGTTGTACCTCGCTTCCGAACTCTTTCATCAAGAACATCATCTTCATGAAGGCTTATTCACTGGGTGACGAAACCGAGGTAATGATAGGTTTGGGGGGGAGGGGTCTCCGTATCCGATCCCCGGATTTTAGTATGACTAGACTGTTTCAAGCTAGCCTTCCCGCCGAGCCTCATCGGCCTTTCCACCTTAAATTTTGGCTGCCGGCACTTTCTTTGACCTCACGACACCGCCCAACGATAGGAGCAAGCAATCACGACCTTGCGCATCTGCTTAATCTGTTATCGTTTAAAGGAAATATCTCATATATAGCCCCACCATATTTTGTAAGTATGCTCATCACAGCAACTCTACCAAAATGTCGCGACCTTCACCTGAAGAGGCGTCTGACTCTTCAGACGGTAGGAAGAGGAAAAAGAGCCTTATTGATTGTAACCCAACAGGACCTTTTGGAGAAAGAGAGATATATTTTTTTCATCAGAAAGATAAGCACGGAAAGCACCGAGAGTCCACAAACAAACCTGAAGAAGCCATGAACGCGCCAGACAGGTGACTTCCCTGTGTCCTTCAATTTATTGCAGCATGCTAATAAGCTCCTAGATTCGAGCTCTTCTTGCTCTCCCCAGGAGAGAAGAAAATCACCGAGGAGATTGATACCCGTATGCGCCTCATCCTGTATTAACATCTACTGTATCCTGACGCTCAGCAGGCACACCAAATACCTCAATCTTCACAGTCAATAAAGAGGACCACACTCTCGCGAATCTCCTGCGCGCATATCTAGTCAAAGACCCCCGCGTCCTCTTCTGCGGCTATAAAGGTTCGTCTCCCACTAGGACCATCCCAGGCACAATACTGACAGACCACAGTCCCCCATCCACTTTTTGCGACCTTCGAGCTGCGAGTCCAAACAACTGGCGAGATCACACCTAAGGCAATCGTGCGGGAGATCTGCCAGGCTCTTGTGAAGAACCTGCATAAGCTGAGCGAGGAGTGGACGAAGGAGTTTGAACTGCGCAAGATGATCAGCGGTCATAACGGGGATGTGCAATAGAGTTTGAGCTCATGGTATCGATTGGAAGGAGTTTGGGGTTATGCATAGGACTGGCGTTGGTGGCGGTGGAATAAATACGGGCTGGTAATGCTCATACATAGAAACCACATAGGTTATGCATACACATTTCATGGTGCTTTCGCGGCTTCGACAAACGTTTGAATAATGTTGCATGATTAGCTTTTAATAACGCATATGCGAACACACTGTTTGAATATTGCCCCAGTAAGACTCATTAGTAGCGTGTAGCAACCACATCATCACACGAACTCATCATCCTCAAGGTGATAGCATTATCTAGCATCTACCCTCCCTCGCAAACCAACACCCATCCCTACCTCCGGGAACCTCATACCCCTCATCAATTCTTCGGTCCCTCACCACCAGGTATGAGCTATCAACCATCAGCAAATGGCCTTCCCACAGCTGCTTGCAAGAATGGAGAAAATAAAACAAAAAGGAATGACCAAGGGGAAGAATTGACGTAAACTTACCATGCAGATATTATTTCCATTAAGCAATATCTTAGAAAGCTTCGTGTGGTTGCCTGTGTAATCACTATTCTCTGTTAATATTCACCTCTTCGTTCCCTCCCCTTCATCATGTGGGATGAATTGAACTTACAACTCCGTAACATCTTCCAGAACCATGTTGACATAGTCGTCGAAGCCAAGGAGGGTTCCGCTGAATTCTGAGGGTTGTTAGCTGGGTACGTTTCAATGATGGGACAGAGAGAAGGAAGTGAGGCGTACCCTTATCGCCCTTCATGATGACCCAGATTTTGGAGCCGACACATTTGTCGATCAGTTCTGAGGATGTTAGTAGGGGTTTTGTGACGGGGATGGAAGATGGTACCTAGCGGGAGGAGTTGGGAGGCCATTGTGAAAGTTTGGCTTTGTGTCGAAGTTGTCTATTGGGAGCGATGTTAAGATAGTTACTGAGATAGGGCAATAGGCTCATTGCTTAAACTCATTGCCCTTTGACATATCCCATTCTACTCAACCTTAAATCTGTAGGTTTTGGCCTGAGCAAAGCCCGATATTCAAATGCACGTGAGACTGAGATGGAGTAGAAAGGGAACAAAGGCGAAGCCTTGACTCACATTGAATCGACCTCGAAGTCAAGAGAGGTAGTAGCTATCTCTCCAGTATGTTCGTAGTTTAGTCGCCCTATAAGATATCTTCTTTCGACGACAATAAATTCAACTCAATTTTTGTCGCCCGTTGAAGTTCCCGTGATTTTGCGCTTTCGCCTGCCCCACAAAATCTCACCTCGTCGAAGCCACGAACGATTGGGTCTCGAGTCGCGTCTGCCTTCACAGGACCATATCCACGGCCGGAGCAGCACTACAAATGCTCGCGTCATGCTCTGTAGGGATGGAGCATTCACGCTGGGCAAAGTATTTCGACGACCGGTTAATCCTAAACGTAGGATGAATTCTTTTGACGGAACGAGCACCCTTGCTACGGATGCTATGCGGTCAACCATGGCCTTTATAAGTGGACGCACGGTGTAAGTTGTGGTTGGGGAATTGGAGAAGCACGATTGCTAATTGAGACGGGCGTTAGGTCTACCGTTCCGAGGTCCAATGGCTTACAGAATACGTGGAGGCCCCAGCATGGGATTGTGTTTAATTCCCTATCGAATGCGAGTACTCCTCGAAACCTAAGCAAAACTACCAATGCAAGCGCGGAACATGATGATATAATTGCGGCTACTTTGGAAGTGCCGGAAGGCATCGAGTCAAAGCCAGCTGTGCAAGAAGCGGCCACAGCGGAAGAGATTCTGCCAGGCGTGGACGTAGCCGAGGATCCAGAGCAGAAGGAGCTGCCGAAGTCGACAACAGCGTTTAGAATGTCGGAAGACGTATTTAGAGCTGCTAGAAATGCTGAGCCTGGCTCCTCCGAGTCTTACTGGTCACATACTTTATATCGAGGGCCAGCGGACGATGTGAGTGGCGTTGCTTCGAAAGTCAGAGTCCATTACTGCAAAAAGAAACATACAACGGAGCAGGTTTTACAGAGGCATTTTATGAATAAGAAAGTACTTGGATTTGATATCGAATGGAAAACGGATACCCACAGGCTCTCTGGTGCCAAGAAAAATGTATCTTTGGTACAGTTGGCCAGTGAGGAGCGGATTGCACTTTTCCATATTGCCATGTATGCAGGAGACAAGACTGAAGATCTCGTTGCGCCATCTTTAAAACGGATCATGGAAGATCCAGCAATTACCAAAGTGGGAGTTGCCATCAAAGGAGACTGCACACGCCTGAGAAACAACCTAGATATCCATGCCCAGGGGATATTTGAGTTGAGTCATCTTCATAAGCTGGTGAAATGCTCTGCATCCAGGGACTTCAATCTCATCAACAAGAAACTCGTCTCGCTTGCCACCCAAGTAGAAGAGCATCTCCATCTGCCACTCTTCAAAGGAGAGGTTCGAGGAAGTGATTGGAGCCAGCCTCTAGTGATGGACCAAATAGTCTATGCAGCCTCCGACTCTTACGCTGGAATACATCTTTACGATACTCTAAATTTAAAAAGACTAGCTCTTGATCCCACGCCACCACTTCCATATCATGCCGAACTTAACAAGCCTATCCGTATCGCGGAGGGCATTGAGATTCCGAGCGAGGATGAAAATGAGGCCGAAGAACCAGAGCCCCCTGTTTCTACACGAAAACAGCCTAAGAAACTGTCTCCTTCATACCTGGCAAAAGCTTCCGAAACTCTAGAACTGGATCCCGAACCTGAAGGGTCTTCTGATCCAGGTACTGCATACGTTCCACCTACGAAGATATCAACAACTTATTCTACTTCTCGACCTAGGATGCAGAGCAAAACTACATCACACACAACCACTAAATCGCCTTCGCCTCTAACTCAAACGCAGCACGCTCTTCTAGCCTCTGCCACTCAACTTGCAGACTCGTACCGCGCTACACACCACCAGAACCGGGCTTCTCCCGCCTCGCTCCGCTGCTACTTTCTCTGGCACCAGAATCCTTCGTTATCATTGTCTGGGATTGCAGGAATGCTCCGAGCGGTGCCGCTGCAGCACTCAACTGTTACAGGTTATATTGCTGATGCAGTCAAGTTTGAAGGCTTGCCGTATGAGGAGGAACGGATGCGAGAGGTGTTGGGAGGAATGAAACCCGATGTGGCGTGGTGGAGATACAAGAAGCTGTCGAAAGAGTGTGGGCTGGAAAGGAAGGAGGAGCAACAATAAACACGCATCATGCATTTACGAAATGGCGTTAGGGGCAGGCATATATATGGCGTTGGTAGCATTGGACATAGCTCATAGCCTGCAGGTGGTCTTAGATTTAATGAATACATGATGGGCTGCCAATCAATGTCAATGATGCGAAACATGTCTGCTATGCTGTCGAATCGCCCACTGCTGTGAAAGAGTCATAGGAGTTCCGATTTATCTAATTGCTGTCGTATTGCGTGACATCCGTTGGTTGTTGAACATTGGGAATCTCTATGCAACGCCAAACTTGTTGCTGACATGGAATCAGGGCAAGAAGATACTACTGTACCCCTTCATAGAATCACCAGATCTAATTTGGGAATGGTAGGAACCACAGATCTGGGAGGAGATCTCGTCTGTGTTCCATGGTACCGGAACGATATATAGTCAGCCTTCCGTCCCCCTCGCTGCTGGTTGCCGTCGAGATCGTAGGACCACATCCCACCTCACTGGTTCATGAGACGTGAATGTTCTGGAAGAGATTGGTCGAATATGATCCTGTGGCCCGATGGAGATGCCAGCTGCAGATACTAAGCTATATGTGTCTAATGACTAAACTAGCCCATCTGATACGCTATTGTTATGATGGCTGTGCATTTGTATTTGCTTTTTTTTTTGGTGTGCACTATATCGTACCTACAACTATCTCGCTTCGCCCCTGAACCTACGTCACAGGGGACCAGAGAGGCACATGCTTGTGGAAGATAAGCTCTTTCAGGCCGTAAGCAGATCTATCGCAAAGTTAATGGGACGGCAGGCTGTTTAACATATCAAAGTGGCCCCCCCCGCTCTGTGCGCAATTAGTCATTTCCTGTATGAGGGATATAAAATTAATGATGTTGGGCCACAAACAGCAATTGAGTGATTTTGGGTGGTGGATCTGGATTGGAACCGGGAGATCGCGGTTAAAGCGATATATAGTGGGGCAACACCACTATTTGCAATTTTTAAAACCGTCACCGACACAGTCAAACTACACACCTCAACACCATCTTTGCTTTCGAGCACCTTAACTCTTACCTCTAAAGAATAATCCATCATCTATCAAGACATCATCGAAAGGGTATCCCCTTTGCTACTGAGTACACTCCCCTATTTTGTCGCAGAGTTCGTTCCAGCGGGTGAGTACAAAGTGCAAGCAGCTTTCCTTCTGGCGACGCGGCGACATTGAGCGCACTGCTTCATTCAGCCATACACCACTCAATTGTCCTGTTACACGAGTCCCTCAATCGTAGCAAGACTCGGTGATTCACCTTAAAGCTCAGAGGCTAATCAGCGTATTCCTGACAGAATCTCTGGCGAGCCTCAAAGGAAACACCTCACCGTTTGACTGCCTTTGGTCAACTCAAAGGCATCCTCTGCAACACGGCTTCAGCAGCCGGAAATTTAGTCTCTGATCAAGATTTCTCTGAACGTCCTAACAGACACATCCTTAACACCCGCCCACCTCCTGCTGCTGCAGCCTAAAAGACTTGAGCGTTCTCTGTTCGATTTGCCCCTCAACAACACTCCTTCGTCCGAAACCCCTCAGCTGCCGCATAGGACGAGTTTAGAGGTTCTTCCTCTGACCGAGGAAGAGTCGAGCCGACCTCGCGAGATCAGTGCAGGATCTGATCGATACCGACCCCCATAATACCCGTTCCGGCCACAAGGTATGCTTTCTCCTTTCTACCGTTCAACTTGGTAAGCACAGGCTAACAGTCTAACAGACTAAATCTCCATAAACAACCTCGAAAATCTCTCGAGGATATGTCACCTTCCGCACTCGCCATTGAATCACCCCAAAGCGTTACATCTATCAAAGACTATTTTGATCATTCAAAGTCTTCTTATATTGAGCTCAATGGCGCACATGTCCCCAAACAATTGATAGGGGCTGCCCTGAAGGAACGGGTCGAAAGCATCGATCACGAAATTTGCGAGCCGGGCGATGAAGATACGTTCTTCGTAGCTGATCTCGGCGAGGTCTATCGTCAACATATGCGATGGAAGAAGAACCTCTCGCGAGTTAAGCCTTTCTATGGTAAGCAGAAACTGCATTCTATCTCCGTGCTGAATATATGCTAATCATCCTATAGCTGTCAAATGCAACCCTGATCCCCAAGTCATTCGCCTCCTGGCAGAGCTTGGAACCGGATTTGACTGCGCTTCCAAGGCCGAAATCGAACAAGTCTTGAAGGCAGGCGTTGATGCCCATCGCATCATCTATGCCCAGCCATGTAAGACCAACTCTTATGTACGATATGCTGCTTCTCAAGGAGTCAAGCAGATGACATTTGATAATACCGATGAACTGTATAAGATCAAGAAGCTCTTCCCAAGTGCTGAGCTATTCCTCCGTATCTCCACTGATGATTCTCAAAGTTTGTGCCGCCTGAGTCTCAAGTTCGGAGCCGCTATGGACACCACCAACGACCTGCTCACTCTAGCCAAAGAGCTTGATCTTAATGTTGTTGGTGTCAGCTTCCACGTTGGCTCGGGTGCTTCCGATCCCAACGCATTCTGGAAGGCCGTCAAGGATGCCCGCACTGTTTTCGACGAGGCCCACTCCCATGGCTTCCACATGCGCATCCTTGATGTCGGTGGCGGATTCAGCAGTGACACTTTCGAGGACATGGCTGCTGTTCTAAGCGAGGCTTTGGACGAGTTTATGCCAAGCCACATCAACATCATTGGTGAGCCTGGTCGCTACTATGTCGCCTCTGCTTTCACGCTCGCAACTCACGTTATCGCGCGTCGCACTATTGAGGACCCTGCCACAGCCGAGAAGAGCTACATGCTCTATCTCAATGATGGTCTTTACGGCAACTTCTCGAGCATCATATTCGATCATCAAAAGCCCCTTGCCAAGATCTTGTCGGTCGCCAATAATAATAATTACTACAATACTACTGCTGCCGACGACGCCTCTGATGGTATCGAATATTCCATCTGGGGTCCGACCTGCGATGGCATCGATCAGATTGCTACGAGCATCCGCTTCGACCACCTTTTGGATGTTGGCGACTGGCTCTATTTCGAGAATATGGGTGCTTATACCAAGTGCTCTGCTACTCGCTTCAATGGCTTCAGCGACTCTCACGATATCATCTATGTTGCAAGCGAGCCTGGTGCGAAGGCGCTTCTTGGTATGCACTAGATAATAATATTGTCATATCTTGCTTTATACGTTTTTTTTTCAATTTTTTTCATAGAGCTATACTTTGGATTTCGCGAGTTGCACATACAGAAGAGATGAGAAGCATTAGTGTATGGGTAGAGTTGTTGGCTTTCTTTTAGGCTACGCTACCCAAGTTCCCTTTGAATAGCGTACTCCCAGTCTTTTCGTTTAGTATAATAAAAAATGACGTTCTGTAACGCATTTTGGCTCTTAATTTCATGACTATACATATTTCTACAATCGTTCTAATGCCTATGCTACAAGAACGCCATCCAGATGCAGAGTGGAGCAATATACATATACTGTACAAAATACAAATAACCCTTTAAACTCACACTCACGATCCAAGCGCAGCGTCCTTTACATCGCCTTCTTCAAAGATCTCCGGATCCACAGGGGAAGGCGAGATCCCCATGTCTTTCGTCTCCCAGGTGCCATCAACCCAAGATTTCTTCTCTCCCAGGAACGCCATGCTTCCCTCTCCCTTCTGCAGCCCTTCAATAACGAACTTCTCCGCGACCTGTCTGACCTGGTCTCTACTGACATCCAGCAACTGCTCACGCCTCACCTGCTTCATCTCGCTGCTCACGCCGCTCAAGAACCGATCCATCCCCTCGGCGCTAACGCTCTTAGGTGCGTCGACGCTCTGGAATACCGAGAGTTTTGCTTCTTCGAGATCTCGATCCGTCCATTCTTTCTCCGCTGCCCATTTCCCTGCCTCTTCCATGATCTTAATCGTGTTTAGCGGGTTCGGGTCGCGGTATGAGTAGAATCCGAAGACGCCATCGAGACCTCGAGAGTATGCGCCTCCGCCGTATGCACCACCCTTTTCGCGGATCTCGTGGTGTAGATGTTTATGGGTCAGAAGTTGGGAGAGGATTTGTAAGGGTGCGGAGAGGGGTGAGGTGTATGATGTTGTTGGTAGGGCGAGCGAGCCGTAGTAGACTTGATAGGGTAGAGGGAAGAATGTTTTGGTATTTCTGCTCAAGGGCTGTGGGGTTGACGGTGGTGTGGGTATAGATGTAGTGGATGGGAGGGAACAGAGGAAGGTTTGGAGGTGGGACTCATTCGCCGATACACTTTCTTTGCCACAGGTAATGGCGGCGCGGAAGGTATTACCTCCGGAAAAGGCTAACTGCTGAATTGTCTTGAGTTTTTGAATCACATCCGCCAGGCCCTCAGCTTCGGGGCGCGAGGCGAGGGATGTGATAAGCTTAACTTGTGATAATCCGCTTGTTTGCTCATTGAGTGCACCGTGGGTTGTTAATCTGGCTTCTGCGTACGCTTTGGCATAGACATGGCCTGAAGAAGCGATATTATTTACTGCGCCATCTGCAGCTCCTTGGAGAAGCTGACGAATATGCATCTCCGCCTGCGCACTATCGAAGTCCGTCTCCACTATGAGTTTTTGCAGTAGGTTGAACATATCTGGAATGTTGCGATCCAAGGCCGTTCCGCTAAAGCTTAGACCTTCGCTGTAGGAACGGAAGTCATGTGGCGAGGAAGAGAGGTGGTAGCGCGTTGTAATTCCCCCGGTTTTCAGCTTGATGAGATCCTCGAGCTGCTCCATAGACATGTCCTTTGTTCCAAGGCGCATGATGGCGTCTGTGAAGAGAGGGATTAGAGTTCTGAGTTCTTCAGGGAGATTCTCGAATCTGTTTACAGCTCGGAAATATGTCAGACCATTGGTAGGTGCCTCGTGCCATTGTACGTTGACAGCACCAATCTTTGAGTCTCTCAGCTCGGCGGCTTCGTGTTGGCGAGGGATGTCCCGAACATAGACGGTGGGCAAACAGCTCAGGTCTTGTGTATTGGATTTTCCTTGCTCTTCGAGAAGCTCCAGTTCGCGCTTTTCTAATAGAGCCTGGGCTTCTACTTCGCCACCAGCCTTTTCAGTGACTTCGGCAATTTTACCAGAAAGGCGACTAGCTTCTTCTGAGGCGAGCTCATCGCCATATGTGGCAGAAGGTGTCATTGTAAAGGTCAAAGTATTATCGTTCAGAAGATACTTCTCCAACAAACCTTCCAGGTATCCACCCTTAGCAAGCTCCTTCTCAAATGCCGATACTGTATCGTTCCAGGCCAAGGAATCAAAAGGATCAACGCCGTCAAACCACCTTGGCTTGATTCGATGCATGAGACCCATCCCAAACTTCGCTGTCTTGTGTTTCAAACTAAGTTCCATCTGATGAAGATACCCATCAATCTTGGATTTCTCAAAACCATTCTTATAGGCTTCCTCGAAGGTCTTGCGGATAGCCTCCTTGACCTTAGGCACATCGGATTCCTTGACACCAGTAAGACCAACTGAGAATATAAGGGCTGAGCCTGCGTGGTCCATACCGCTGTTTGGACTCCATTCAGTACCCAGGCCAGCCTCGATCAGATTTCGATATAAGGGCGATCCATAACCGTCCATAAGTAACGAAGTAAGAATTCCTAACGAGAAGGCCTCCACGATATTCTTGGAATCTCCAATGAGCCACGATGTCGAAGTCTTGTACTGCATGTCTTTATCTACAAGAGGATCGATAGGCCCAGTGACAGTAATATTTTGAGGCCCACTTGAAAGATCAATGGGCTTCCGAAGCTCTACATCCCCTTTGATCCGCTCAAAGGCACTCAGCTGAGCATTCACTTCAACTAGATGGTCGGCAAGAGGCATATCGCCGTAAGTGAAGACCTTGGCATTGCTTGGGTGGTAATGTTCAGCATGGAATTTCTTGAGCTGCTCATATGTCAAATCCGTCATTTTCTGCGGATCTCCTCCAGAGTTGTTGATGGCTGGGAACATATGGTCTCTATATCTGATATAGTATAGGTATCCTGCATCTGACATCTGGCCCTTCATTTCATTGTAGACAACGCCTTTAAAAACAAGCTTGCTATCTTCGGGATTTGCAGAGCCATCTGCTTCTGCCACTCGAGGATTCTGCGGCCCAATCCGCCATCCTTCCTGCGTGAAATCTGTTTGTTTCAATAACGGATGTAGTGTGGCATCGAGATAGACAGACATAAGATTCTTGAAGTCTTGTTCATTTGTGGTGGCGAATGGATAAAATGTATGGGCGTCTGCTGTGAAAGCGTTCATGAAGTTGGAAAGCGTCCTCGGAAGCATCTTAAAGAATGGATCACGTATGGGATATCTACAAGTACTTAGCATATATGTATTCCATCTCAGGTAGAGGTATAACTACTTTTCACTTCCGCATAAGGTCGTATGTTCCAAAATATGCGGTACTCCCGTGTCATCTGGAGGATTCGTTTTGAATCCGATAGAAAATACATTGTTCTTGTCCTCCCGAGCAACATGCAGGTAGTCCGCCCCGGTCTTGTCGTGCTGCAGATGTAAAGCAGTTAATTCTAGCTCAGGAACATGCTTCGCGCGGAGCAACGTAAAGCCATGAAGCTTTTCTCCCGGCTTTGGGTACTGTGCAAGCTCGGTGACTGCTTTGCGCACCGCGCCTTTGGAAGCATTTCGCAACATTCTGGTTTTGATTGCCAGGCTCTGATGAAGGAAATGGCCAACACAATATGCAGCGGAAGGGTATTAAAACCTGCGCTGCGGTGGCTGCAGCAGAATCATACGAGGCTGTTGAAATGCCCTGCCAATATGCAAAATAAAAAGATGGAGCCGTGCCAAGTGGGTGTAATTACAGATCCAACCAGCCAATCAGATGTCGCCTTGTTCGAAATTTGTTTGCCCCAATGTCATGTCGACCTTGATGTTGATGATGCTGTAGAACCTGGCCCAGGAACATATAATTGATCGCAGCCTTGTCCCCCCAGTCCCCCCGGCATCGGTGTGTTGGAGATTGACCAAACATATTGCTGTGTATTGTTCCGAGGGAGAAGAGCTTTTGGCCGCCTCATTTTGAAACTCCTCCTTTGGGACGTAGCTCGCTTCTTTGTACCCAAACACATCACCACCCAATAGGAGCTGGTTCACACGACAACTTGCAGAAACACAAGATCGCCGTCATACACTACCATTTGGAGAGCATTAATCATTCATGACCAGAAGCTGTGCTTGCGCCAGCGAGCTTTAGACCTTCCCCCCCGTCTCCGCGTGGCACCATGTCGACTGCAAACAATCCGGCCCACACCTCTGTACCCACGAGCTCAAGACCTGCTACAACTCACGCTCATCCTGAGCCATATGCGAACGGCCATAGTCACCACCATCATGATAATGGGGGGCAGTCAAGTGCAGGTGGAGCAAAGAAAGGGAAGCAGAAGAAGGCGTCGGACCCAAACGATGATGCAAAGATGATACAGGCGAAAATCGCACAACTGGAGCTCGATGCGGCCGAAGGGAAGGATCAGGAAGCTGAAATTGGTTCGTTCCACCTCTTCCATTGCTTCCGACTCGCATTTGTGGGGGTGTAGGTGCAGAATGGACAGCAACTCTGTCAATTATGGACTCAGAGGAGGCGATCAAACATTGCTTCTTAAGTCTACACACTTCTGCTCGTAACGAGGGCATGGTATACAAACAATATAGTGGTACTGCATGAAGCGTGCTAGCCTGTTCAGAAGTCTGGCGTTGAGCATTATTGCCACATTTTAGCCCTCCCCCAGGTCTGAGATATCACTTCTGATTTATATATGCTAACAATAGTTCTCAGAGCGGGAAGTGAAGAAGGCGAATCGCGAACTAAACAGCTCAATGTCAAAGATGGATGAACTGCAGAAAATTGAGACCCTACAAAAACGGGTCACGGAGCACCTTGCAGATATGAAGCGATTAGAACGCGAGAATCTTAAGAACAAGAAAAGAGGTGATATGCTGCAGAAAGAAAAGGATTACTCAAGGAATGAATTGACCAAGTCGAATACATTGAAAGAGAAGCTAGAGAAGCTTTGTAGAGAGCTCCAGAAGGAAAATAATCGGTTGAAGGTGCGCTTTTACCATGGATATGGAAGGGCAAACATACTCATAGTTGATTAGGGAGAGAACAAAACGCTGCAGGACTCGGAAAAATCGAGCCGTCTAGCTTGGGACGAGAAGTTTCAACAAATGCTTTGGCAGTTGCAAGACTACCAAGAAGCGAAAGAAAATCCTCAAGCTCAGGTCGTCAATATAGAGGTTGAAGAACTGTAAGACGGATGTTCCTTAACATGAGATCTCTCTGACAAAGTAACGTAGGTTTAAACTGAGGTTTAAATCCCTAATCGAGCAGTACGAGCTACGAGAACTACATTTCCACTCGCAAATGCGGACAAAGGAGCTAGAAGTTCAGTATCATATGGCAAGGTTCGAGGAGAAACGGAAAGCAGCTGAGGCAGAGTCATCACGGTCTCGGGCTCTGAACAACCAAGTAATGACCTTTTCAAAAACTGAGACTGAGTTGCGGAATCAGTTAAATATTTACGTGGAAAAGTTCAAGCAGGTTAGACATATACTCTGGAATTGCGTAATCCAGGGCTAATTTCCGACAGGTGGAGGATACTCTTAATAACAGCAATGATCTCTTCTTAACGTTCCGAAAGGAGATGGAAGAGATGTCCAAAAAGACCAAACGCCTAGAAAAGGAGAACATGGCCCTAAACAGGAAACATGACGCGACGAATCGCAATATTCTAGAAATGGCGGAAGAGCGCACCAAGATCCAGCAAGAAGTTGTAGCGGAGAAGAAGAAAAACGCCAAGCTAACAAGCATCATCAACCAGATGCAAAAGCAGGGACGTGGCGTAGCAGGGAATATGGTCATGACGGAAGGTGGCCTAGATGGCGAGTATGCGGAAGGTGATGAAGGTACCGAGAGCGAGTATGAAGAGGGCTATGACGATGAAGAGGGCGAGGGCGAAGGCGAGAGTGAGGAGGGCGAGTATGACACTGAGGATGAGATTCACGAACCGAAGACATTCGGTCCCGTGCCTCCACCTCCCAGCAGCTCCGTGAACGGTGTTACGGCTAATGTCAATGGCGTAAAGCAGCAACTCCAACGACCAACTGTAATGTAAGGCATTGTAGTTGGTTGTCCCCATTTGCAATTTCGCAGGTTCGTGCTATTGCATCTGGTGTGTTCTAGTTCTGGAAATGACAACTCAATATACTATAAGTGTTATGAGCTGTGACCTAACCTGTGCACTTTAATCTGCATTTGAAACCCTTATTTGATATTATGCTTATATATCAGCTAAGTTTGTCACGCTCTACTAATTAAGCACAGGCAATTTCGATAGCGTTCTATGCTTCACCGCTATATTAGATTATTAGGTATGCTTTTGAATTTCCATGAGGAAGCGTATATTCATCGTTATACAAACCGTTTGACATAATGATCGAACTATTCTAGTTAAGGATATTTTCCAGGACTACACATAAAAGTTTTGTCCTATATCACAGATATGAAACACCTAGTCTCCATGAAACCCGCTGCACCATCTGATTAATTTGCACTCATAAACGATATGAAAATAGGCACAAACTAGCGAAGCCACTGTGTCGGAAACGCTGCCCTTCGTATTGAGGCCTGTAGCCACTACCGTCGAAATAGCTCATAAAGGTAAGCTAGAATCCAACCTCATCAGGACATATGCAACTATACACTTTCAACGCTTCGCCCCTTCACGCCCAGAGGTCTCCATGAATCCCCTCTACCCAATAGAACCCTCTCAACTGCCCCTTCACAACCTCCCATGTCCTCCAGGCCGTCAAGCCCAGTACCTCTCTCCCCAACTGCAGAAAACCATTCCTACCGTCTCCATCCTGCATGAGCGATGTGCCAATAAACACCATCCAAAGCCCCAGCTCCGCGTCCAATACATCATTTTGCCTCACCTCTCGCAAGTAAGCTAATAGTCTCGAGCCGATTCCCGTGCTGATGGATTTGCTAGGCGGCATCTCATTTAGTAGGGTGGTGAGGTACATCAGCACGCCCAGTCTAAGCGTCTGGTTCACCAAATGCTCGACCGGATCATCGCGGTTGAGTTCGTTTGCTCATAAAGTGTATTGTAACTACGAGATGTCTTCGCGGAGCCGAAGGGGATGGATCTCTATTTGATTTGGGTTCTGGTAGAGGAGATTCATGGCTTGTGTTATGGGCTCGAGACAGGCACGGATCTTCGCGAGCGATTCCTCGATGGTGATGCTTGGGGCGATGCCACGGAAAGTCAGGGGCGGCGGGGTGAATGAGATGATGTCGCAGGGTGGTGGGAAGTAGGGGGCGGTAAATTGGTCGATTGAGCCGACAAGGTCGGCGCTGTTGTTTTCTCATTATCTTCTGTTCGGTGAAAATTAGGCAACGGAGATGGAAATGCCGGTTCGTTTTACTGAGGATAAGTCTACTTGCTGCAAATGCTTCTTGGCCGCCGCGTAAATGCACCATTTGGCGGAGGCCTTTCATGTGAACTTTCTAGTTTGACAAGTTGCCGTTCATAAGTTGCATCTTCCAGTCAACTCAGTCTTGAGTGGAGATGTGAAATGGATGGAGGAATTGAGGGAATGGCAGGAGAACGACATACCTCAGCATGCGCAAGCGCGCAGACAACCACAATCGTCCCATCGCTAACTTCTCCAGCCACTAGTCGCTCATTCACCAGCTTTATTGCCAGGCCCTACGAAGTCTCCATTAACTCGCCTGCCCTGTCAAAATGCAATTGTACAATCAAATCCCATGGCCCCACTTATATGCTATCAATGTACATATCTTGCCAATGTGTCGGAAGTTGCCAGACGTTAAGTAGTCCCAACGCGAAAAGAAGCAAAGAGAGAATAGGCATACCAAGCTCTTCACCGCAGCAAGGCGCTCTCTCGCACCACACGCGATAGCCAGATAAACATCTGTGCAAACCACTAATGCGTGGAGCACGGCAGGCCTTGAAATGAGAGCGGGATCCAGCGTTCCTTGACCGGATTGAAGTTCTGGAGTTTCTCCACTGTGTAGAGGACGTCGTATATCGTCGTTGCATCTTCTCTGGTGATCAGTCAAAGGAATCGGGAGCATTTAAAATAGGAAGATATAATACATGTAGTGAGGTGGCCTAACATAAAGTTGTTTATATCAACAGGGAAGGCCTTGAATGGTTCCACCGTTGCGAGAGAGGTATGGAGGAAGTTAGTTAGCTGTTGGATTCCCTGCTGTGTATCTGATTTGCCATCGGCATTGGCGAAGATGCTTTTCCGTGTTTTATCGTGCAAGATGAGCTTCTTTGAGCGTTCTTGACGTCGATATTCAAGCATTGCATGGCTACGGACAGCCTTACGAACTTTTGGCCAAGCATCCTTTGGTGCTTCGGTATAGGTGATGAACTTAAACTTTAGCTCTTCGATCTTATCAGTCGCAGTTTCATTCACGTCATTTTGAACTGGATTATTTTTATGCTCTATCTAGTCAGCCATTAGTCTTTGTTTCGCTTGAAGAGGATGGTCCGGTAGGAGCCTGCGGACGTTTCTTCGGCTGGCCCCTCTTCACATATCCTGTCATTTTCTAAGGCCCATTTCCCCATGATCTAAGTATTGGACTTTTGGATCAACAAACGCTTCCAGCCAGCGAGCTAGTGCTGAAAATCACCATGCTTGGCGCATTAGCCGTGCTCGAGGTTACAATCTAAGCCATTCTTGCGCTTCAGCGACTCTTCTACTCCAGACTAAATGATGCTATAGAAGAATCAGGAAGAATTTCTGAGAGAGCAGTGCCTCGAAAAGGTAAATGGAAACCCATAGTTAAAGTGCTGTAAGTTGAGGGTAGTCAGGGAGTTCTCCAGCTCAACTCCGAATTGTACTGCTTACCAATACACAAATAGACGATCTCGCCAATCCATTTTTAAGGGGGTTCGCTTAAGCTTCTTGAAGAAGTTAGTGTTTACAACAAAATTGTCCCATATTAGGGATAGTCCAGGTATCGATCCATTCATTGCCTTGGCTAGTCTCTAAGATAACCTGGACAGCCAGCGAGAAACTAAATTTCTAATATGAAGACCAGTAATATGGATAACTTCCCATAGATTTGTAATGTGGAAACAAGGGCAGCCCTCGCCACAGTATTAAGCTAGAAGCATTACCATCCGCAGCGATCCCGAATATGTGAATCAAGCATGCGAGAAGAGCTTGAAGCGCTTAGGTGTTGATTTTATCGATCTGTATTATTGCCATCGTGTGGACATGAAGACACCGGTCGAGAAAACTATTGAGGCGATGGTTGAGTTGAAAAGGTATACTTCTCTACTTTTCTCTTAGATGATAAAGAAGCAGAGTCTGACAATGTAATAGGCAAGGGAAGATGAAATACTTGGGCATATCAGAAATCTCTGCTGCGACCCTCCGCTGCGGAAGTGCAGTGCATCAAATCCACGCCTTGCAAATGGAATACAGTCCCTTTGAAATAGCAATCGAAGATCCCTCTAACGCGGTCCTAAGAACGGCACGAGAGCTCGGCGTAGCTCTTGTAGCCTATTCTCCGTTAGGTCGTGGCCTCATGACTAGAGTATATTGAAAGCCAGAGGACTTTGAAGATAGCGATCTCCGAAAGATAACACCCCGGTTTATGGGAGACAATTTCTCCAAGAATTTAGACATCTTGCAGAAGTTTGAGGATATTGCACAGGGGAAGGGCGCTACTGCGGGTCAGCTGTGCTTAGCATAGTTGCTGGCGCAAGGAGATGATATCTTCCTTATTCCTGGGTATGTAGAACTTGCGGTTGATGTAGTATCGAGTTGACTTTGTCGTGCAGCCAAAGACGATTAAGTATCTAGAGGAAAACACGAATGCTGCTAGCGTAAAGCTAAGTGATTCTGAGAACAAGGAACTAAGATCACTAATAGAAGCTGCGGACGTTCAAGGCGCGAGAATCCCCGAGGCGTAAGCTTTGTTACCATCAATTCATAATAGAGTGAGACTGCTAATCCAATTCAAGATACGTCACTTATCTATTTGGTAATACTCCCCAGCTGTGAGCCATCCACGGCCGCGGGAAAATCCAAAACTAGGATATTGAAATAATGGATGGGTTTTCCATATATGAATAATGGTATCTTTATTTGTAAAGGTTTAGGAAGTATGCTCAAGCTTCAAATCGATAAGTCTGTGAAATTTAGTGGCGTAAATCTCATGCAGAAAAATTAGATATTTGAGAAACTCATGGAAATATGCTGTATTGATTAAATCACTAAGACCATCCTCGTGATTTGCTTATGGCTTTCAATGCCTTTGCGGCGTTCAAAGGAATGTATCCATAGATCTTATGTTAAACCTCCTTACGGCAATCTCATCAATTAATACACGAACCCAGCAATCAATAAATACCCCATTATAGAGAGGGCTACGGGACGTGCTGCCAATGTGCTGGATGTGGTTAAAGTTCCTCATTGCGAGAATATTTGTTTTTTTAAAAATAAAAAAAACTGGTGAGGCATTGTATCTCCCTTGGAGAGATAAGACTCATTTCAATTATACTGAAGGAAAGCGTGACTTCAGCAAACTTTTATTGACCGCCTCGAATGATCCACACTCTCATTTTATGTCTAAGAAAAACGGCTAAACACGTAGTGCTTGAGTGAATGCATCAGGCTAGGGAAACCCCAGCAAGTGAGGAGAAAGCCTAGGGCCAATTTACCATGTCTGCAAACTGTTTTCCTGCGGCGACTCCCAGCTCTGTCTCTGTCACAACTCAATTCCAACATCAGAACTCACGCGTTGAAACGTTCAGCAGCATGATGCTCGAGAAAAATATGGCGAGGAATACCAAGAAGCAGTAAGACCATAAAAATGGTATGTTCATTAAGGGCAAGTAGAGCTGATCACAATAGGACTTCCATCAGCCAATCTTCAAGTGCCAATAAGGCTACTTCTAGGAAGACCAAGAAGCAGTATTCCCATCAAAACAACATATCCTTCATAACTAAGCAAAGCTGACGAAGAAAGTGCTCTCATCAATCTACCTTCCAGTGTCAAAAATGGTCTCCCTATTCAAGCTCCTCTCGGAGATTTTCACCTCTTTCCAAAGTTGCCAGCTGAGATGCGGCTAAAAATTGTGGGTGTTATAGGCTTGTATCATAATCATCTGCTGACTTCAATCAGTGGAAGTTTGCCCCTAAACCTCGAATCATTCAGATCCAGTTCACCTCTAGAGAGACAGAAAAGTTGTCTGAAACCAACCCTCCAAGTTGGAGACTCGTTGCTGATATCCCAGCTATCCTGCAAACCTGCCACGAAGCACGCAAGGAGGGTCTAAATAACTACAGTCTAATCTATAAGGACCGCAAGCTGCCTACTAGCATTGGCGTACACCCTTCTAACAATGCCTATATCGATAACGATATTGATACCCTACACATCCGCGGTTTGGGATATCTCAAAGCGCTCAGATCTTACCAAAATTTGGATGTTAAGAGTGTTACAGTACCCTCTAATCTTGCTGGCTGGATGGCCAAACGTATACCATTTTTCAAGGATATCGAGAGAGTGTGCTTCTACCTCCCCACTGCGCGCAGAACAAAAGGAGGCATCCCATCTTGGACGATCGATATTCGTAATGTTGTTCCACTGTATCGTTTGGAGGGATTTTCACTCTATGACATCGACAGTATCATGCCGACCGACAACGCCCATCGAAGCACGCTCCGGACTAAAAGAAATGCCATTATTGAAGTTGTACAGCGATTACTGGACAAGAATTTTTGGGGCGAAAAGGACCCTGAAATCATATACGGTTGTTTGGCAAGGATGACAGCTTATGGAGCTTTAGAGCCCACGCCAGATCCGCAAAAATTCAAAAAGGTTGTGGCAAAGCGATCACTGCAGTAGCCCCCTACAAACTCCCAAAGTGGTCTTTCAAACTTGTAAGATGGACCGGCAAACTAGCCTGAGCTCGAGATAGAGGGTGGTGAGGCGGATGTTGATTTAACGTGGGCTTCTAATTCAGAAAGACAGAAGAGGTTTGCGGGGGACATCAGGAAGAATGTGCTTATTGTTCAGTGGGTGACGTTTCCAATTGAGAGTATGGAGAAAATTTATGGTAAGATGTCATGGATAATGCGTTTACTTGCGACCTAGCAGTGGAGGGATCTCAATATGAATCCCAAGTCACCATCACCCTTTGCCACAGATGCTAGACATCATTTCTTATGAGAGAATGAACTAGTGCTCTTATCAAGATGCGTGAGCGTGAACTGTGTCAGATGGGCTACGAAATCTTTTTTGACATATTCTCTTTTCGCCTATGTTAGACTTTTGTAGTAATAAATATTGAAAAAAGGACAAAAACGAGATGTGAACTGGGATTTTGAAGGGAGAGTGACTAGATGTGTACATACGTTTTTACAGATAAGCAGAAACACATAGATGAATACGTCCCCTAACTGCCGTGATATCATGTGATGCTTATATTTCTAGCAGTCCAGATATTATCCTTTGCAGAATTGTGTGTAGGAAATATGACCCTTTGAATTCATTAAGAATCTATTATGGCACTGTCTTGCGATGTGCAAGCAGAATCATGTAGTAAATGTATCATCCACTAAACAGCTTTCATGATGGAATGATAGTACAAGGGAGCCATCACAGACTCACTCTCAAGCACCTTTCCACTTCCCAAACTTCGTGTAATCCGTATACAGGCTCCTAAATTCTGCTCTTCCACTGCCATCCAACCCTTCGCTGATTGCCCTACGCAACTCCTTCGTTGTAGTATCAAAGATCGCGTATATTCCTGGTGTTATCTGTTCTCTAACGGCAGGTGCCATCTTCATATCAAGTCTTAATCTTATGTAAGTAGATAGTACGTACTGCATATGCTGACCTGCTATCCCCTTTGCCTTATCGGTAGCAGAAGTAAGGTCGTTGTGCTGTGAACGAGTGACGGATGAGACAGTGGGATTGCAGATAAGTGTTACGAGACGAGTGAAGGCTACTGCATGGCGGGGACCAAGTTGGTGAGTTGATGATCTGGGCAACCAGGATGGTGAAGCGAAGATTTTGGCGGATTGGGCTGTTAAATGTGCGAGAGGTGTGAAGAGACAGCGAAGGAGAGATTGCATGGCTTGAACTACGAGGTGGAAGTGACCTTGTAGTTTCAGTCGGTAGGAGATCAGAATTATTTGAAGGAGGCGGCAGAGATGCAGGTAAATATTGCCGGCTCGCTGACAGCGCAGAGCAGGAGCAATACGGGAGCACATGATGGTTATGCCTCCGAGCGTGCTGTCAATATTCCATTGTGAAACTGCACGGCCCTGTGGGCCGTAAGTAAATGAATATTATTAGAACAATTTTTATTACCTTAGTGCGGAGGATCATCTCCATGGTTTCTGTAATGATAGCGAATTGTCGATATCCCTTAGCTTGCAACATGTGTTTGCAAAGCTCGGAATAAGCTGAAGATAAATCAAATGAATCGTCTTCTACAATTCGAGAATCTGAATGACATTAGTGGAATCTTGCACACTAGGCGTGGTTTGGTACCTTTACATGATGCGATAATGTTCTTCGCGGCCAGCAAGGTGTCGAGTTGGTCGACTAAGGATGATCCTCTATATAGCGATTCTAAGATCTCTAATCGATCATCTTGATCCTTGCCATCAAGAGCTGCTTCCAATCTCTTTATCAATGCATGCCGACTGGATACACTCGCAACATCTCCGCCGATTCTTGTGTCAATAATCTCACCATCTTCGTTTCTAACATGTGTAGAAAAGAAGTTGCTGATCCGACTCCCCAGATCACTCTCTGACATATCAAGGGATAAAGCGAAGTTTTTCGCATCATTAGATAGAGCGGCTAGTTTGACCTCGTCCACCCCAACAGCAGTCAATGCATCAATGATAAAATCAATCAGCCGAAATTGTTCGTCTCCAGTATGCTTCTTTGCCTTCTTGATACTTCTTTCAAGTTGTTTCAATAAAGCGCGGCGGAATGACTCTGTCATAGAAGCCATATCACCGCTACTGAGAATACCAAGCTCATCAAGAGCATTACGTTTGGCAGCAAAAGAGTTGAGTGTCACTTCGAGTAGTGCAACCGTGGCATATGACCATTTGTCTTTTCTTTTATCGTCATCATCTACTTTTTTCTTGATATTTTTCTTTAGGTATTCAAGGGCTTCTTCTGCATAAGTTCGGTTCCGAGATTGGGAAAGATTCGCATTAACGTAGCTGTATAGTTTAGTTGGAAGCATTTAAAACGAAGTGAAAGGCTCACCTAAGAGTCAAACTGATGAGCTCTTTAAACAAACGGGTATTGGTTTGCAGATTCGGTAAATTTGAGCTGGCGATAGCATCTGCCAGGCAAACCAGGTCATTGTACTTAGAACCCTAGATTTGTCAGCAAACTGCAATACAGTAATGTAGGTAATCTCTCAACATACTTCATAGAAAGCCGGGCGGCTCATTATCTTGATTTTTAGGCTCAGTACAAGGGGATCTAGGGCTGTGTTATCGTATGACAGACCGGGGTCCTTTTCTTGCAAGCCATCTGGGAGCCAAGATTTTAGAATGCGTTCTCTTTGCTTTCTAGAGAACACGTCGATAGGCAAACCCAGAAGTGATTGGACAGCAAGGCTGTTGTTTGCCGGAGCATTAACCAGGGCATTTGAACGATGAGTTTGATTAGATAACAATACATCAATAATGGTTCCTACATGAGCGTTAGGAAATTTCAAGGTTTCATTATTAGACTGCTTACCAATCAGTCGTTCGTCATTCTGAACAATATCTTGGCTCAATAAAGAGTACCACAAGTTAACAAAATAACCTTTGTTGAGATATAGCCAATCATTGCTGCCCCCGTAAGGCGCGTCTGGCAGGTTAGGCCGCGCAGAGACAATCCAGAAGAGCTTTTCCAGCATTTCCGAAAAGAGATCACCTGGTAGCTCCTTTGCAATCCTAAAACTGTTAGCTAAACGAATTTAAGGGTCAGTTTGTCATTCTTACTTTAGTACTTGCGGATTCTCGACAAACACAGAATCTATTGACGCCCACATTATCCAGCCAGAACCTCGAACCAATGTGTCTTTATCATAGTTACATAGTTCATCTCCAAGGTAACATGAATTGGGACCTTGAAGACTGACGAGGAACGAGCTGACATCTCGCGCCACGCATGGCAAAAAGGCCAGCATAGCTTCTTTAGCAAGGCTTTGCATCTGGCTCTGCTCAGGCGCCACACTCCACGCAACGCATCCGCAGCGTAAGGACTCCAAAGCCTCCAATTGAGCACTTGTATTTCCAACATCCATAAGAAAATGTTCACTGCTATTTCGGTCGGTTAAAATATCGAACCGCTTTCCCTGGCTTGCCCAAAGCTCAGATATCTCGTCCAGATGGGATGGTTGCAACCAAGATAAACATCTTGACAGAAGCCTCCACGAACGCCATTTGTATCTTATACCGAGATTCTCTGATAGACCACCATCAAACATAACATGATAGAGACGGGTACCAACAGCATCTACAAAATTTTCCTTGCTAATTGAGCCAGCAATTGCTTCCAGGATGAGACAAACGGCATTAGAGTTCTCTTGCACTTCTGCAGATAGCCAGTCCAAAACCTGCGTGACCTGGTGGACAGTTAATGAAGGCTCCAAGAGATCCTTGAGCTTTGCTTGTAGACCATCGCTCTCCCAGGTGCTAAAAAATCCTGCTAATGAGATATCAGAATCAGGTCGAGAGTTCTCAAACATCACGATCTGATTGTACCAGTGTCGCAAAAAGCCAGAAAGATCTCTTGCCTTTGCAAATTCACCCATTAAGTCAACGGCCACGTCACAAACGATCTTTCGAGTAGATTCAGCAACCCAGTCTGCCTCAAGAGATGCTGAGGTTATACGCTTCAGAACTTCTTGTAGTAAATCTTCCCCCTCCACACCAATGAGGAAGGTGTTGGCATCTAATTTAACAATTGTAGACAAAAGTGTCCAATTAGTTTTTGAACCTGGGATGGCATACTCCACAACAATTGAGCGCAATACTGGTAACTCAAGCGTAACCTTATTAGTGATGGCATAGGAAAGCATATCTTTGATAGCTTGAGCATTTTCCTGTAATCGCTGGGGCGGCATAGCACTTTTTAAAGCTATAAAAACAGCCTGAAGCCATGACTCGTCTTCCGGACGGCGTCGGCGGTTCGACTGTAGTTGAATTGATGCGATTGCAATGCCAAAAAGAACTGTAGCGTTATCTGCATCAAGAATGACGGCCAGCCTCGTTAATATGTTCAAAAGATCTGAGTCAGGATCCGTCTCCGCAGTTCCTGAGTAGGATGCCTTGGCCGGAATCATAATGTTCTTTGCCAGCAATTTCTCCAGTTCTGGTGTCCAAATTTCTGCCGCGCTATTAACTCGCCTAAGTGTTCGTAGTATTGGTAAAATATGCTGAGTACAGTGTAGAGAGAATTGCACTAAGTCTTCTGCTCCTTTGGAACGGAGCTCCCATATCTTGAAAAATGGAGATAACCATTTCTTCATATCAATATTCGTCAGAGCGTCATTGACTACGACAGAATTGGAGAAAAACAGCCATAGTCCTAGTATCTTGGCGGATTCTTCACTTGTGGTGGTAAGAACAGCTTTCATATACTCTGCCGAAAATGCAGCACTGGGACCTTCGTCCGCAGGTATTTCTGTGGCTGCTGTGGCCGTCAAAATTGTTGCATAAATGGCGTCCAAAAGTTCAACTTCTTCTCTTCTCGAATAAATGGGGTCTACGAGCTCTCCCGATCGTTTTCTCTTCTTGGATTTCCTAGACGAGCTTTCTTTAAAGGAGTCGATAATTTCCCCAGGATTCTCTATCCTACTAGTATTCACCCTCTTCTGTGCTTCTTCCAGAGTTTGTCGCAGAATTGGCATAAACCTTTTTTCAACGAGTATACGAGCTGTAGTCGGTAGTGGTAACGTCCGCATAAGGTGTGTAAGAAGCGCCCATGATGCCACTAGTTTCCTATACACATTCATCAGCAAATTGGCCGCCAGGATGCGATATGAGCATGCCTTGGTCTATCATCCTTTGGGGACTGTAGCTTTTTCAGTAGCCACTTCAACAGCCATTCCTCTTTTCCAAACACAGCACAAGTTCTTTCCTTTTCTCTAGATTCGAAAGCATCTATCGATACTCTGCCAGCATTAATAAAATCGAATCCAAGAAACTTCGCAGCTTCCTGGAGCTGGTCCTCGAATGGTGCATTGCTTTTCTCCAGCTGGACCAACTTTTCCTGTGCAACACGAGATTTGGATGCCTGAAGAGTTAATATCAGCGGTATTCTCTATTGTGATGTCAAGTAACTCTCATTTACCATTATATAGACAAGTGCGGCCCAATTCTCATGAATCGACAGCTCATGTTCCCCTTCAACTTTTTTCCGGGCGTACAAAATACTGCCGCTCCTCCAAATACTTTTAGCTTCTCTATTCACCGCCCTTCACTACTTGGCTTTCTGAATAACCGCACCCCAGAAAACACTAAACACCACACTCAGGAACATCTCGGAACGTCACCCAACATGTTCTCAAAAAGCTTCAAAAGCACATCTGACATTGCCCTACCACCTATACACACATCCCGGTCCGTCAATTCGTCCCACTAATCTGCAATTGAAAACTAATATGTGATTGAAGGTGCACCATGTCCGACACACCAGCTACCTCACCCGCTGTCGCGAGACCAAGCAAACCTGTTTCTGAAGCTCTATTGAACGAGAAGGTATCTCTCTTCCCTTTTTTTTGGGACGCGTATGACCCGATAGTGGAATCCTGAGCAGAGCCACAGAGATTATCTCTGCGCAATAATATTTTAGCTATATATTTTGGAGCTCAATGGCTGATGTTTACAGTGGGACCGCTGTCTCTCTTCCCTCCTAATTCGTTCATCACTTGGTCTCGGTTTCGGCGTCGTTTTCTCCGTCCTTCTATTCAAGCGCCGCGCATGGCCAGCGTTTGTAGGTGCTGGGTTCGGTGCGGGACGCGCATATGAGGAATGCAATGGTTCATTTTTGAGGACGGGGAAGGAGGGTGTCAGGATTACCCGGCCATGAGGAGATTACAAGAGGATGACATTATGGACGGCTTGAAAACATTAGATTGAGGCAAGCGGAGCTCTCAGATGCTCGGAAACTGTACAAAATATATATGGAAGGAAGAAAGATGGTGGCGACGAGAATAATATCAAGTTCTTTCACAGCATATTGGTGCATGACATTTACACTACAGGGGTGAACTATCATGCAAAATTCTCAAGACACGATAGAGGAAGATAGAAATGGCAAGTGCTATGTCTCAGGAGTATCACAAAACTCAATTTGACGTATAGGCATTTTATTGGCATTCAAAACCTATGGGCCGCCCTCCTCCATAGGTATGGCATATCTCCAGAATTTACAGTTCAGTAAAATGCTGTCCAGGAGATGATCCATATGTATGCTTAATATACAATTTCTACCGAAAATCCCTTCAACAATAAAGAACAATGCTCATCTTTCACAGTCAGATTCTAGACGGATACCGTACAGCCATACAGCCATAATCTATCTACCTCCAAAAGCACTATAATAGTTATAGCTCTGCTTCCCTTTTATTTTGCTCAAGAACCAAGTGGAAATCATGGCCATTGTCATGAGTCTACTACATCGCCATAATGTTCCCCGAGTTTATTCGTAAGGTGGAGGAGCACCTTTTATCTGAGTCTTAAAATTTACCCATCTAGAGAAAATAAGAGAAGTATTGGTCAAGAAATTTCTATCCGTAACAGCAAAGAACAACATATGATGATGTTGAGATTATGACAACAAATTTATAGCTTTATTCAATGATTTGATATATGTGCCTACAAATAATCTTATATCTAGTTATAGAAAACAAGTATGCACCTATTGATGGTCATTTGCCATTTATTCGTCTCACTCAATAAGACTACTGATTCTAAATTTGAGGAACCGCTTATAAGACGAATCCCACAGACCCAAACTGCACTAGCATTATATATTGATCCTCACTGAACCAAAATAGTCACCGCTTCTAAATTTTGCTCACTAGAACTTCTAGTAGCCGTTGTTAATAAGATGCTCTCTTGTCAAATCCCAAATAAACACTTGAAACAATCTGTTTCTACCTCGCTGTGAACAAAGATTAAGTTCTGATATTAACAAATTTGCTCTTAGCAGTAAAAAACTCGTTTCGGATACTTGTAAGAATCTGTGGGAAAGATGGCATACATCCATTAACAGCCTTTTACTTAATTTTAAGTGGTCTTCATTCTCTTCAGCACCAGTAAATTCTATATTACAGTAGTGGTCATTGACCACCCAACAACATTAATTAATTTAATGCTTTCCCTAAATGAGCATGCAAACAAATCCTTGCCACTATAAACCTTAATATATACACACATACGCATTTCCCCTTCATTATAATTATATTTCGAAACCTTGCCAAAGATAGGATCGGCTGATAGATCTTAAATTGCCACTCCTAAAATGGTCTTAAGGATTAAAGATTCTCGGTATCTACGCATTTCGCAAACCATGATTTTTACATGCGAATTTCCTTTCTAATCCTTTCACAGCCTTGGCTCATTCTATTATTATTCACAGCTCTTCTTACCTGCAAGATCTTATCGAAATTTCCTCTTTTTTGCAATACATACAGGGGGGGATTCGACAGCCTTAGAGAACAAAGGTCAAGACAGTAAGAGATATCGTTCAGGTGGAGTTGGAGACAATGTGCTACTTCTGTGACTTAATCATCTGAATAATCATATTAGCTTATATGCAGGAAATCCTAATCGACGCCCATCTGTGCCTTTCCATCCTCTCGTTTTATTATAGCACTACCATACTAAATCATAGCAACAACATTCACTTTAACAATGGAAACTGTTCAACACAGCCAAAATTCAGCACGCACCTCATGCATTTTGTGATATGCGTAATCGCTCTAACGCATACGTTTCCTTAGAGAAGAAAATTTAAGACTAGTGATTAACAGTAAGTGACTGAGAGAGTGGTTCCGTGTCTTCCTGAACGGAATTGTGAAATTAGCAATTTAAGTCAGTGAAGGAACTAGTATTATCACGATATATTAGCCCTTAAAATCGAATACTATACCCCACGCAATATGAGATTTCAAATACCCATACGTATCACGGCAAATTTTGCCGTCTTTTATTATATCATACTATACTATAATACTAACCTCAAATAAAGCTATTCCCAATTAGTAATACGACAAAAGTATAGCTCCTTTAAAAAAAGTAAGCTTTATTTCTACTTGTTTCTAACCCCTGCAGTGGCTTTTTAACCTGGCTTGCTAGCCTTGGCAAGATACTTAGTATATTGCTAATATGATATGAAATCCAATTTTCATACTAATACTAGCGCTTTACGAGATATCTCATACTAATATTGGCGTAGTATCAAAAAGTCAATCTCATATGACTGAAGACTCAATATCACTAAATATCACCATACTAGTTCCTTCACTGATTTAAGTTGGTTGAAGAAATAGTAAGAACCACTCTTCTGTAGGTTTGCCTTCCATTCAAATATACCTGTACTGCCCTTATATTTATGCTTTGCATTCTTAAAACAAAACTCTCGAGTATTACATATTGTTTAACTTAACGCATAGAAAAGATATGTAAAAGATTTTAAAGTAGCCACTTACCAGTTGTTTTCGATTCTGATAGATACTAGGTAAACATGTTAAATCTAAGCCAGCACTGCAATTTAAAGCCTTTAAACATAAAGTGGGAATTTCTACCATGTTAAGGTTGGTACAGCTCGCAGATATAAACTTGACTGCCACTGACACAAACTCCAAAAAAAACCCCTTGCAAATATGAACACGAAAGCGAAGTCAAGATACCAGTATGTACATCTATTAGTAAACGATGATATATATTAATATACTCTTTAGACTCTATCAATCGAACCCTAATATATATACATGGTAAGAAGAGTTCCCGAAATGCATCGTATTATCTTCGGGAGAAAAAACTGGCCTCAGTTCGATTTAGATGACTTCTCAACATTTCCATCCAGGATGCCTGTAACCTCTCGACAGATCATATCAATCATCATGCGATCAACGTCACTAAGCTCAGCTCCCTGAAGCCAATTATTAACCTTATCAGGATGCCATTTCAGGCACTCCTGCCTCATCAGCTTGGCCACCGCAATGTTCTTGGGTGGCGCCGTCTGTAGAAATTCTCGGACATCAGAAGCACGAACGTCCTTGTATGAACCCGACTTGACAGGCCAAGGGATAGCATCTCGGAGGTTTCCCTCTCGAGACTTGCAGGATCTGAATTTTTTCCACCCATCCTGATATCTCGCCCATAATTGATCCCACTCTTCTCTTTCCTTCTGCGCTTTTTCAGCCTTTTGTCTCTCCTCTTCTTCGCGCCGCTTTTGCGCTCTCTGACGGATGCGCTCGTTTTGAGCCTCTCGCTCGCGCTCACGCTGTCTTTTCTCTTCTTGCTTTTTCTCTTCCTCTTCTTTCCTTGCACGTGCCTTTCTTTCTTGCTCTTGTCGTTCCTTCTCCGCTCTCTCCTTTTCTTTCCTTTCCCTCTCTTGTTTTTCCTTCTCCTGTCTCTCTTTCTCTTGTCTTTTCTTCTCTTTTCCCTCTCTCTCTTCTTGCTCACTTCTCAGTCTCCATAATTCGCTTAACACGGATCCTTCATATTTGGGTTCTTCTTTGCAGTTCTTGGTATGATTTTCTGGTCGTTCATACTCTTGACTTTGCTGCCGTCCTTTTCTGCGCTCTTCCTGAAGCTCAGCCAGAAGTTCCCTTAATTCTCGCAGCAGGTCCTTGGCATCTTCAACAACCGGCTCTGTTTTGATATCTTGCTTGGTGCTTTGAGCCGGCTTGGTGTCCTCGTAAGCTTCAACCCGTGGCTTCACTTGCTTGATTGCCTCCTGCCACTTGCTTAAGACAGTGTGCTCTTGATTCTGGTGATATCTGACACAGAGTGCTGGGCCAGCAATCTCACGTAACCGTGAGATAACAGCAGGGCTCTGGGGATCTAAATATGCAATCTCGTCTATCACCTGTGTAATGAACGCTCTGTTGTCTGCTCTGATGGGATTTCGGCAGCGTCGTCTGCATGATGGGGCATAACCAATGCAAGTTATACATTGGTAGGCCGGGTCGGGATTAATGATCCCAAGAGTTTTTAATGGATCCCATAGCTTCTTTTTGTCGAATGACGTTTCGTCGCACGAATATTCACTATAAAAATGCATGGCTTGATTATCTTGAGATTGTTCTTGGGAGAAGCCACGACTAGCGAAGTATAATTAGGAGATACGCAACTATGGAAATTGGTCTCATGCTATATATACATTTCTAGAAGACGTGCCATGCAGGCGAA
Source organism: Bisporella sp. PMI_857 (assembly GCA_021307315.1). Taxonomy (NCBI): domain Eukaryota; kingdom Fungi; phylum Ascomycota; class Leotiomycetes; order Helotiales; family Helotiaceae; genus Bisporella; species Bisporella sp. PMI_857. The sequence continues at coordinate 453,064 of JAJSPD010000016.1, read as the reverse complement.
GCCACGGAAATAGAAGAGTGGGTAGCCTCACGGCCACAAAGCCCGTAACATAGATCGTATCAGCCTAGTTGCTTTAGGATGAGGAGCTGGAGGTTGCAAGGGATAGTGTGTAACGACCGTGGGCGAGGCTGTGTGACAGGTGTGATACTGCTTGCAGTAGTTACAGTACGGCCACATTAGACACCCTTAGATTAGGCTCCGCCAACCGGAGGACTGCCTAAAGCATGAGGATGCCCGCTGCATGCGTTCATCGAACCGCCAGTGCAGGACACGAGCGTGGCTTAGTCAATGCCAAAGACTTCTGTGGAAAGGCTAAGCGCCGTCAGCACTCAATCCGACCCGACAGTCTGGTAACCTGCCCGAGCGTTACAAGCTACTCGTTACAAAGTTATCTAACAATATCATGGGATCTACAATGCTTTGCTAAAGCTTGCGGACAATGTTTTACTCAGTGCAAACAGAAAAATATGCTTTGATGCACCCTAGAGAAATGAAGATGGTGGGTATTGGTTGGTGGTGATACCAGGTCGCTGATGGTCTTTTAATGTTACGATACTTAACCCCTCTTTCCCACAAACATCGTGAGAATTATATGTGTTTCTGTGTAGGCCCTATAAGCCTAAGAATTTGAGAAACAATTTCTTTTAGAGGCAGTCTGACCTATCCATTGACGGGCTTCGTCTCTGACTCAATCTATGCTGATCATATTAGACGACACTGAATGTGAGGAAGTTATAAGAATAATGCTTTTACACCATTCTTTTCAATTACTAAGCACCGGGTATCTTCGGTATTAATGCCCAACTAAGGCCTGGTGCGTAGAACTATATCTATTTCCTTGTGGCTTAGCAGCAGCAATTATCTTTTCCATTTCAGCCTTCTCCTCCTCAGACAAATCGATCTCCCTCGAGGCCCAATTCTCCTCCAATCGATGTGGCTTTGTCGTGCCAGGAATGGCGATCATACCTTGGGATGCGACCCAAGCAAGTGCGATCTGAGTTATGGTACATTTTTTCCGAGCCGCGAGCTTTTTGATCTCGTCCACAATTGCACGGTTCTTATAAAAGTTTTCACCCTGGAACTTAGGACCTAAGCCAAAATCGTCAGCAATCTTGTTAATGGGATGCATGGAGCGGAAAAGTAGACATACTGGTTCGTCGAAAATCATCAGGAGCCAGATCGTCAAAAGACTTATACGGAAAGTCGTCGACTAGCCAACCATGACCAAGTGGACTATATGCTACGTATGCTATACCCAGTTCTTTGGCAGTATCAATGAGGCCGTCCGTCTCATGCAATGTCTCAAACGCCGAGTATTCGGCTTGGATGGCATCGATTTTGGCGACTAAAATTCTTAAGGTCAGCCGTGGTAGCAATTGACAGAACAATGAATACTAACTCGAGTTGGCCTTGCGCAGCGTTTCAGCAGAGCATTCCGATAGACCGATGTATTTGGTCTTACCAGCTCTTCGAATCTCATCAAGAGCCGGGATCGACTCCTCCAGTGGAGTGTCTTACATAAACAAGTTAGCAATTGAATTGCGGTTGGGATAACATTACCCACTGGGGTCAATCCTATGGAGGTAGTACAGATCAGGCGTGAAACCAAGCCGCTCGATGGTGCCTTCAATGTATTCTTTGATATGGGAGGCGGAATTGGTCACACCTCCCTTCCCTGAAAAGACATCAAATCCACATTTTGATGCAACTTTTCAACAAGGTAAATGTTAGCAACACTCTTTACATAAGGGTGCGTAGAACGTACTGAAAACCTTCTCCCTCACGTTGTGCTTCCTGACGAAGTCACCTAGGAGCTTTTCGTTGACCCCTGCTTGATAGACAACCTGTATTCCGAGATATCAATATCTTGCAACTGGGATTGGTCTAAGGATGAAAACTTTTAGCTTACCGCAGTGTCCCAGAAAGTACATCCAAGCTCGATAGCTTTCAGTAAGACTGGCTCGGCTTCTTCGAAGCTCAAGTTTGATCCCAAACCGAAGCTAAGGCCCATCGCGCCAAAGCCTGGCGAAGGAACCTGAATCTCTCCAAAAGGAATTGTCTTGACCATGGTTACAAATTGGTATATGCTGTTTGTAGTGCTACAGCTGATAATAGGCCTGGTTTCCGCTCCATATATACATCCATTTTGCGCATATGCAAGCTGCTTATCCTATGTCATGGGGATGGATGTTGAACGATAACTCCGTCTAACTCCAATGCCAAGACTGAGATGCTGCATATCGAGTTTATCATTTAGAGTACGTCCCGAGGATTTGCCGGACGCCTCTTGGTTGATCATCCCAGCAAGAGAACACGACTAATGTCAAATCGTTTTGCTATCCGTCCCGCTACCCGAAAATAAGGTTAATGAGTGGCGCGAGGCGGGAGGCTAGGCACTACTCTAAGTGAAGCGGCGAAACATCATGGAGCTGAAGGATAGTTCTATGCCGTATCACCCTATCACCGGAGAAAAAAAAACCTTCTTCGAATGACGGAGATATTCCTTATCACCGTTTCAGATGAGCTATACGCAAATTATAGTGGATTATGCATTGTTTTTTCAAGGGCAACATACATGCTCAACGTCACCATGGAGAATACCAGTCGTCGCTTGCTAGAAGCCCACATTCTTCAATATATAAAGCCAGGCACTCACTGAGGAATACTGATACTGACGTCTACACTGATACCTGCCGAAGTAACAATTATTAAACTTCCCTCTTTAGCTTCCAATCCTTTATAGATATATCCATTAAAATGGCTGCGCAAACAAATCCACAGTTTCAGGGTTGGCTTGGAAAAACGCCAGAATCTGTCCAAGGCAAGATGGAATGGGGTCAATTCGAACCCAAGAAATGGACTGAAGACGACGTCGATATCGAAATCTCTCATTGTGGTATCTGCGGTAGCGACCTTCACAGTACGTTTTTCCACATATCGAATGTTATCGAGGACAAGACGTCAAGCTTCGACTTGGCCCAACAATTTTTTTCGATGACATCTATCAATTCTTCTGCAATGTAGCCAAATGCTAACATCAACACTTTTAGTGCTGAAATCAGGTTGGGGCGAAACTCCATACCGTAAGTGATGACACTTTTTTGAATAAACCTGGCTTCATACTAACACCTTACAGCATGTGTCGTTGGCCATGAAATCATCGGCAAAGCAGTCCGGGTCGGCAAGAACGTGAAGCACGTCAAACTCGGGGCACGTGTCGGGGTGGGTGCCCAGGCACGCTCGTGTTTGCAACCCTCATGCGTAGATTGCAGCTCCGGATTGGAGAACCATTGCGCCAATTCCTTAATCAATACCTATGGATCAGTATACCCTAACGACGAGGGTAAGTCGTACGGCGGATACGCCGACTACAATCGCACGAATGGGCATTTCGTCATCCCGATACCTGACGGGTTGGACTCCGCGGATGCGGCCCCCATGCTCTGCGGCGGGATTACCGTGTTCTCGCCGCTTTTGCAGAACGGCTGCGGACCCGGGAAGACGGTCGGAATTGTTGGTGTAGGCGGGTTGGGGCACTTTGCGGTGCTGTTTGCTAAGGCGCTGGGTGCCGATAAGGTTGTCGGTATCTCTAGGAAGGCTGAGAAGAGGGATGATGTGCTCAAGCTTGGCGCCAACGAGTACATCGCAACTGATGACGACAAGGATTGGGTTACCAAGAACAGGCGATCTTTGGACCTCATTATCTCCACTGTCTCGAGCGAGAAGATGCCTCTTGAAGGATATTTGCAGCTCCTCAAGACAAAGGGTACTTTCATCCAAGTCGGGTATGTACAGAAATGATTCCCCCTTTGGATATTGGTAACTAACCATTGTTAGTGCACCCGATGGGGGTAATCTTCCCCCGATAAATGCCTTTACCCTGATTATGAATGGTATCAAGGTTGGAGGCAGTGCTATTGGTGCGCCAGGAGAGATTGAGAAGATGTTACAGCTTGCCGCCGATAAGAAGATCAAGCCCTGGATTCAACAGAGGCCATTGAGTGATGCCAATAAGGCTGTTGTAGATATGGCGGATGGGAAGGCTAGGTACAGATATGTTCTCGTGAACGAGAACTACGGAAAACATTGAAGAGGGATATTGCGCCACTCATCACCGCTGTACAACCCTATATATAGCCAACTAGAGTAATTAAAACATAAAGTCACACAATTTTTGCGATTTTGCAACGGCCCGGGTAGCTATATGATAGGCTTTGGTAGCCTTCCACTCCGCAACAAGATTAAAACTCATTCAGCAATTCTGATATCAAGGCGTGATCAACTAAATATGAAGACAAGATCCACATCCATCACCAGGCAAGTCAAGGCCACAATATCCTCTCTCTCTCTCTCCACCACCCATAACAAAACAACCAAAAATCCTCCTCACCAAGAACCTCACTGCGCACCGGAGGCCCTCCCCCAACCTTGCAAGTCCAAAATAACCCACCTTCACAGCATTACCTAAGCCAGGCCCTCGTTTAATCATCCACATAGAAAAGGGGGCCAGCAAAGGCGCGGAGTGTTACTACTCAGACAGCTCCCACGGCTAATCTAGTTATGATTCCCGACTTTCGTTGAGCATTATGAAACAGATGAGAGCGTTCTATGCCTTTTTGGGGGGGGGGGGGGGGCTTTAGTCGTGGCTCCTTAGAGCATGTTATTTGTGCCATAAGTCTCGTTTTGACACTTGATCTGAAGGGCCACGGCATAAATATGCAGAGAGGTTTACTTCGGTATCTAACGCGCGTTCTAGTGTTCATATTACGGCTCACAGCGGCAACGGGTGGAGCGGGCCTTGATGAAATCACAGGGGCAACTCTTTCCGCTGAGGTGCGGAGAAGGAAAAGAAACTAGCTTTTATGTTTGAGAGTTGGTGTATTTAAAGCAGTCTAGTTGAAGATCGAGGGGTTGTTAAACGGCCTCTTTTTAGTAGAGCGTAGAAAATCATGAGGTTCTAGAATTAGAGGCACATATATTATATCCAAGTTGTCTCACGATGGGGACCAGGGGACTTTGAGATGTTTAAGAATTACTCAATTGATACTGCCTCAAGTCCGAGCAACCAATCTCTGGATTGAATGCCCTCATCATAACAATCTGAAGAATAATCAATACATTCCCCATCCCTCCCTCTGAACCCCTTCGTAACACTCTCCAGCACAACCCTCGCTACAGCGTCGAAAAGAGCAATACCCCTCTCCTTTAGGAAGTGCTTCACAATCCCTCTTATGAATGATGGCCATACGATCGTGATGAACTGTATATGTGTCAATACTGCGCTCACTGATGTTCTTGTTTTGTTTTGCGGAAGTGAAAAATGTACATACTTACTTACCACTCGACCCATCATTATTTTGCTTGTTGTCGAGCAATCCTAACCGTTCTCCGAATGACTATTAAACGTGTCAATGGAATGATGCAGATTATGATTGAATCCACTGACCTCCATGGTGCCATAAAGCATGTCCGAACACTTCTGAGCAGACTTGTTAAATGATAGCTCCGTAGCATCGCAAAATTCCTTGGCTCGAGCATCGCGCTCCTGGTCTTTTTGCTGGCGCCATTCATTCATGCGAGCAAAGGCACCCTCGCCTTTCGCAGTTTGCGCTTCTATCCACTCCTTGGCCGATTGTCTCTGTTGCTCAGAGCCGTCATTAGCACCGTCATTATTCTTGCTCCTTTTATGACGCTCTGCTCGACTTTTTTCAGCCTTATGATCTTGCTCAGCTTCGTCTTTCTTCTTCGCCTTTAGGCCATCAGCTGCATTTCGCTCGCGTATCATTTCACTCTCAACTTTTGCCTTGCCTTGCTTTTTACGCTCGTTGGCTCGCTCCGCAGCCACTTTCTTGGAGCTCTCGGCTTCATCCTCAGCTTGCTTTTTACGATCATCCGTACGCTTGTCAGCATATTTTTTAACCTTTTCTCGTTCCTTTTCTTGCTTCTTCTGGGACTCTGCTTCCTCCTTCTCTTTCTTTCTTTTAGACTCTTCCTCCTGCTCTTGATTAAACTGCTCTTCCCCTTTCTGCTTCTGCTGTTCCACCCACTTCTTGGCCTTGCGTGCCGAATGTCCCATGGAGTCGCTGATTGTTTTCAAGCGCTTCTCGAAGCTACTTGGTTGCTCTTCGCCATGATCTGCATGCCATTTTTTCCGCCGCTCTTCACGCTCTTTTTTAGTCTCACTAGGGTGTGAAGTTCGACGTGATCTGAAAATGGGCCGCTCTTCATCTTCGTTTTTATCCTCGCTGGACAGCTTGCGTCGGATGACTTTGTAGAAGTTGAGCACGCCAACATGAGCAAGCCAATAAAGGATGACGGCAAGAGAAATGACCATCAAGGCTAAGAAAAGGGCTTCAAGAGGTGTGGCGTTGCTACCGGGATCAACCGGGCGAGTAAGAGGGGGACGCTCATATGGGGCTGTAGGCTGCTCCTGAGCGGGTGTAATGGTAGTCGTAGCGGTTGCTGCAAAATGGAATTAGCTCGAATGAAACATGAAGCATCATTGCGAATATCGTTTGACCAGACGAGGTCTTGTCAAGTCGTATTTTGCTTTAGGTGCTTCGGATCCTCAATTTATGGGTAGTGGAGGCATGACTTACTGCTTGTTTGTACGGGAAGGGATGGTGTGTGTCGAGGGATATATGTATGTACAGTAGTTGCAAGTCGGAAGAACCGCTTGCCTTCGAAAGGTTTAGTCATGGTATCGTATGGAGGCCCGCAAGGAAGAACGTGCTAAATGGGACTAATTGGGACTCGAGACAATAGTTGGAGATAGCGTCTTGAGGGGTTGTATACCTGCAAACACTTGTAGTACGAAGGGACGATGTGCTGCAATAGGAGATATTTCGGATAACTGATGATAGTGTAAAGGATGAAATGTAGAGGTAAGTTTCCAAGGACAATCGAGGACGAGATGTGAATAAAGTAACTGATTCCACAAGGAAGAGAGGAGGTGCATCCTAATAATTGCTCTTTCCCGATTTGAACCACTTCTATATATCAAAATCTGGAAGTAGAGAGGAGCAGGAACACAAATGACGGCCATCACAATTGATGAGAGACTGCTCTGAGTTCGTGCAAGATTTAAACCGCCAATTTTTTTAAAAAAAAATTTGGTTAAAAAATGGACCGAAATATGAAGTTGAGGAAGCGTCAACGAGAAAAGAGCATTTGAACATCAAGGGTAGTCGAATCTTCTACTCGTGGCCGTTGCTTTGGCAAAACCATTACCTCGTTCACAAAGATCTTTCTCTATCCACCTTCTATACTAATAGATTAAATACTTGATCTCCTGGTACAGAACTGATCTAGAAGAACTCCTTTCCTTAGTGTCCTTGCTACAAGACCCTGATCTAGGAATTGGCGCTGCCCAGACACATTTCGCTGGCCACATTCAGAGCGTGCTTCTGATGCAATTCTGAGCTACAAGATTTATATAACCACGTCTGATCTTCATGTTCTCATATTGGTAATTATACAAGATTCAGGTATAGTAAGTGACAACCATTCAGGTCCAGGTCTTGCTGATTCTGTTCAGTTTTGTGGGGCATGGAGGATGGTGCATTGCACAAAGCAAGAGAGCCTTTTGAATCTCTTGCTTAATCCTGTCAAGTCATTTCGATCGATGTAGCTCTTCTGCGACTCAGCTCCAGAAGTAGAACGGTGAACGAAATCATGGGCCAGACGCGACTTATCGTTCCAAATATCGGCCAGAGAAATTGCGCTCGGCGGATATCGACGGCTAGATACAGGCCAGCGCTTCCATCATGGTTGCGAAGCTTGCAATCTTTGTCTTTCGGTTTGTCTTTCGGCGTGGCCGGACGGGCTGGAATTGGGACATTCAGTCACACAAAGTGATCTCAATACCGATGTCCCAAAAAAGCCATTTCGGTCTCAGCCCACTCCCGAGCGCAGAGAACACTTTGCACCCACCTCCAGACCGCATCGCTCAACATGTATGCAGCCCGAGACTTGTCTGCATCTAGAAACATGGGTCTGGTAGTCAACCCGCAAATGTTTCTATAATAGAAGCTTCAAAATGTTCTGGAAGACGATTTAGGCCTGGGATGGGTTGGTAGCTAGGATTAACACGCGAGTAAGCGTTTGCCCCTTCTCCGTGCCATCCTGCAAAAGGAGAGAAAAATCCACCCTCACATGGCAAGCTTGCTCCTTGGCAGTCCACAGCTGACATTGCGTCTTCTCAAAGACCCTCTTAAGTTTGACTCCGATAAATGATTGATTATCATTACGAATAGGGCATTTCAGAAAGTACGAGGGAGGCGATGAGATGTGCATCTTTGCTACGATTTTTTTCGCAGTCGAAGAAAAACTGGTGATATGCAACAGGGAGCCAAGTATTGAAACAGGACAGGGGATGGGCATTGGCTGACTTTGATGATGCACTGATGACTTTACGTTCCATTGGCTAAGCATTGTTCGCAATTCGTTTCATCGCCGTCATGCAAATAAGAGGCGACCAGGTCAGCAAGAGAGGAGAAACTTTAATCAATTACACGCAGTTAAAACCAAGATTAAACTACACAGAAAATGAGACATGAAGCACCCTCGAGGTTATGAATTGTTTGTGACTGTGTTGTTACAGTATGTATTTGTTGCTGGAGAGGAGAGGGAAAAAAAGAGGCATTGTTGTTGGTGTTTCCGGCATTATTCCAAAGACTTGAGCGGCAATCTGCAGGGAGCATTTCTAGAAATTCTATTGAGCAGGGGGAGGACAGATCCCTGATGTGATCGATACAGTAGGCTGCGAAATTAAGTGTGGCGTAATGGAAATGGCTTCTATCAGCAGAAGAAATGGTTCTTTGTCCCTCTCCTAGTATCGAAGTACAGTAGCCTTGTTCGCCATACTGGGGGAATCCGTGTTATAGAATGGGGAATCAACTCAGGGGGGGGTTTCCAAGGGACGGCGCCGAGGTTCCTAGGGACTTGCCTGGATGATCCTGCAATGGCAGCCAAGCTACAGTAACTATACTGTCCTGGCAGCGCGCATCTACAGTACTGTACAGTAGCTCTATAGGTAGGGATGGACTTCCAAACATCAACAAGCGGTGGGGTGGGGATGGATCCTTTCAGTTTGAGGCTGAAATGAAACTCTGACGGGGTTATTTATATTTGTAGAAACCAACGTAATTTCGATTCACGGGAGCATGTCTTGTCTGAGGGTAGCGAAATGGACGTTTTGTTATTACCGGAACCCCTGCTTCTCTGCCTTTGGAGATCTGCTGACAAGTTTGATGGTAAACCACTTACTCATTCATTTGATGGTACGGGTACGTAACTACTTAAAGAGGTATTGAAAGCGTCCACCGCCCAGCAACGCTGCGCCCAGAGCCCAGTCCAACCCCTCCCCCAGCCCCAACCTCGCGGAATATGGTGATGTCTTCTGTTTTGATATACACATACTTTCTCCATCCTCCCATCCATCTATCTATCATTTATCATTCCAGTCTTTGTGGGGTAATTTGTGATGTAAGTACTTTAAAAGATGGTCCAAACAACAATGCCTGTGTTAATGTTTTGAGTTTTTTATTAATTGTAATATCTCCCGGTGACTTGTCTTGTTTAGCAATAGGGCGAGTGATACACGACCTCCCCCCCTGTTTACTACACGACCTCCCCCCCCCTTGTAATTTTGGTTTTCTGCCACCAATCAGACTATTTAGGTGGGGCGCTCACCAAAATAAGCTGATGACTTGAAGAAAAAATGAAGAACTGAATTGAATAGGATATGGCAAATATAGTATTAAAAGTCTAAAAAAATCGAGTTATTTGGCTTTCAAAATCGGTGGCGTATTGAGTTGCAGGTACTCGCTCTTCCTCTTGCAGCAGATTCCCTCCAGTTTGTATGTGATTTCGATGATTTTGACTGCTATAAACAGAGCCGTAGACTGGTTGTAAAGAAGAGAAAGGGTTAGAAATAAGCAGATCTCGGTTTATAGGAAGCGTAGAAGGCTGATTAGGGCATGTACTTCGAGTATGGCCAGTTGATTGGCACCCTTTGCAAGTTGCTTTATCATGCCCATAAGCAATACAAGCTGAGCAGTGCCGTAAAGGCTGTGTTATTTCTTCAAATTGGCTCAATATCCTTCCTGTTTGTGCAGTTCGTAGTCGATTGTATTGGCGTACGTGTGCTCGTTTTTCTGCTTCAGCAGATCGACGTCGTTGATAGCTAATAGGATCAAGAATCGGAGTTGGAAATATAATAGGTTCAGCACCTGGAGAAGGTCGTAAATAGTGATAATGAGGGTGGAAATCGAGTGGCTGAATAGCTTGATTGTACTCAATTTTGAGCTTGATTGTATGCCAGCACGGTACGCCAAACGCAGAGGAGAAATTGCCGGTACAAATTGTATGAGAATCATCTGTTTGCGATTGTTGATTTTGTTGATAAATAGCGTATTGCTCTGATAGCATTTTCAGCCCAAAATTAGTGATATGGCTCACTACGCCATAGTAAAATGAGCTCGAAAGGTGTATAGGTGTCGACTGACGTTCTCTTGCTCTTTTCTGTTGTATTTTGATTAACTCATCTTCAATTGCACGCTGCGTACTCTCCCATACGGTTGTTAAATCACCCGTAGAAGTGCCTATCCAGCTTTTGAGAGTATGATGGCCTCCTTCAAGAGCCGACGTAGTACGTGCTCCTGCATGGAAATATCGATCTACCCAAGCGTGTACGACCTTCGATTTGTGCTTACTTAGCCATTGACCGATGCAGTAAGCAAGTGCTTCACGCTCTAAATCGAATTCAGCCAATTCTTGGATCTCTTGCGGTGTTGAAGAAGCCACGCCTACGTGTGGATGGCCGTTGTTCCAATGAAAATCGTCTTTCCACTCTTGCAATATATCCTCATATTCGCCCTCGGTTTTAGCTTGTACAACGTCTCGAAATCCTTTTAGAAACAGCTCCCAACGCTCTTGAGTTTCGAACTTGGCTTTACAGTGAAGAGCGACGTTTTTAAGAATGTGCCAAAAGCAAAGAACGACTTTAGTGCGAATAGCTGGAAAGTAACGTTCAAGAGCCGAAATCAAAGCAATATCGCAGTCAGTTGCAAGTATTGAAGGATACACAAATTGATCGAAAAGCTGACGAAATTGCAGTACAGCTTTGTTGTAACAATCTTCATTTTCTTGATCAAGAAAGCAAATCGCAACTGTAAACGTCTGATTCATACCGTCGATCCCCATAATATGAAGCAAAGGCATACCGAATTTGTTGGTTTTGTAAGTACAATCAAGCAATATTACTTCAGCGTTTTTGTTCAAATACTCTACTGATTTTGCGGCTGCAATGAACAGGAAATTGATATGCCCTTGATCATCTCTCTCCATAGCAAATACCACTTTCCCTTCAGCTTGTTGAGCTTCTAATTGCGCAATTAAAGCTTCAGGAGGTGACTTCCCACCTCGTTTAGTACGAGTCAATTCAGCGTTGATATTATAAATATCTCGAGGTATGATTTCCAAAGAAGGATCTAGCTGACGCAAAGCAGCTATTGTCGATTTAGGAGGCACTCTAGCAAGTTGATGAGAAGCTACAATATCGAGGTGAGCTGAAGTTAATTGTCGATGAATATGAAAAGCGCTTGAACGTTCTGCAGGAGGGTGATTATGAACTGAGTATTTGGGATCTTCGCGGTATAAAAGCTCCCATATTCCATCAGAGCGTTCCTTTACTTTAATAGAGAATAAGCACCCAGTTTTAGCTGTATTCCCTTCTCTTTTTCGGTGCTGACTATTTACTCCAGGTCGAAGAAAAGCAGCTTTTTTACAGCCTCCTCGTTGGCAATTCAACACTCGAATTATACGCCCTTTACGCCTCTCTGAATGACCAATTATAAAAGCATACAAAGCTTGTTTTGCATGTTGTTGCGTATGAGCAAAAAGGTCGTCGAATGAATTAAAACAGCCTGGTGGTGGAAGGGATAATGGTGCAATTGAAGCTTCAGCATTTGACGAGGAGGAATCGATGTTTAAAGCTGCTGGAGGAGCCTGATTTTCGGTGGCAAATGTAGTCAATGACATATTGATCAACTGGAAAGATGCAACGACTAGCGATGGTAAGGTGGCGACAGTAAGGTGGTGACAGCGAGGTTAACAAATGTCTACAGCAGCTACGGTACAAAATTTTAGAGCCAACCCCTTACTACAGCTTGGTACCTTGGCTGCTCTCTACACCGCTTGCCTATTACAACAGGTGCAGGGGGGGGAGGTCGTGTAGTAAACAGGGGGGGAGGTCGTGTATCACTCGCCAGCAATAGTAGTGGGGCGGGAACCCCCCTAATTAGGAATAGTTAGCACTTTTTAGTGACCATCCGTGCGCCCTGGGGGGGGGGGGAGAGAGAAAGAAGGAGTGAGGAAGGGAGAGAGAGAGAGACAAGAGAGAAAGAGAGTGGCGGGCAAAAATACTTGATTACCTACTCCCTGGATCACCCACCCCACTGACTGGATTTACTCTACTGGCTGGCGCTTCTGCACCCCTAACCCATCCCTAATCTCTCCTTTTCCCTTTCCCCCATCACGCAACAAAAAACATTTCGTCTGCCTCTCCTGTCGCTGCTGTCACCACCCACTACTACTTTCACTTCCACTTCAACTTTCCTCCCTTGTCATACCTCCCCCCTCCCATCAATCACTTCAATCGTGGACACCCCATATCCACGAACCAAGACACTCTTTACTCATTGTACAAATAGAGTGTTCAAATTGAATTTCGGTAAGCCTCATCCCCAGATCCATCGTTTCTAAACTCTCCGTGAGATCTGCAAAACCTGCGACACCTCCCGGCCTGGGAAACCCTCCATCTGAAAATAGCCCCCCTCTCGACTGCAAGAGCGCCCACTCATCAACAAACCTCCTGTCTTCACCACCACCTGTTCTACCCGATTCAACAATCCGACTTAACGCCACTGTCAAGCTGTCTTGACAATTCGACGCTCTGAGATTGGGGTTCTATCGCTTGTTTACCCAGCTTTACTAATACCTATCGCTGCAGACCGCAATTCACTCTCCCTGCGCTCGATCCGATCTCAACAATCCCCGAGTCAATTGACCAGCACACCAATACTTTTTATTTCGGATCTACGTCAAATCTTTCAAAATGGGGTGTGGTATGAGTACAGAGGAGAAGGAGGGGAAGCAGCGCAATGAGGAGATTGAAAATCAGCTGAAAAGGGATAAGATGATGCAGCGGAACGAGATCAAGATGCTTCTTCTCGGTCAGTACATTCCAAACACCAAAATCCAGTGTGTCATGTTAATAGTTAAGTAGGAGCTGGAGAGTCCGGAAAGTCGACAATTTTAAAGCAGATGAAGCTCATTCATGAGGGTGGTTACTCACGCGATGAACGGGAGTCGTTCAAGGAGATCATCTTCAGCAACACGGTTCAGTCCATGCGTGTCATTCTCGAGGCGATGGAGTCGCTAGAGCTCCCATTAGATGACCAACGGGCGGAATACCATGTTCAAACCATCTTCATGCAACCACAACAAATCGAGGGTGACAATCTGCCACCCGAGGTCGGAAATGCTATTGCGCAATTGTGGAGAGATGCTGGTGTTCAGGATTGTTTCAAGCGATCAAGAGAGTATCAATTGAACGATTCCGCACGATAGTGAGTACCCAGGATCTTGGGTTCAAAGCTGCCCTGCTAATGTCGCCTAGCTACTTTGACAACATTGAACGTATCGCGACACCAGACTATATGCCAAATGATCAGGATGTCCTCCGTTCCCGTGTGAAGACTACTGGTATCACTGAGACCACATTTATCATCGGAGACCTCACATACCGCATGTTCGATGTAGGAGGACAACGTTCGGAGCGGAAGAAGTGGATCCATTGCTTTGAGAACGTTACTACCATCCTATTCCTTGTTGCCATTTCCGAGTACGATCAGCTTTTGTTTGAGGATGAGACTGTCAACCGTATGCAAGAAGCTCTCACCCTGTTCGATTCGATTTGCAACTCCCGGTGGTTCATCAAGACCTCGATAATTCTGTTCTTGAACAAGATTGATCGATTCAAGGAGAAGCTTCCAGTCAGCCCTATGAAGAACTACTTCCCCGACTACGAAGGAGGTGAGGACTATGCTGCGGCATGCCAATACATCCTCAACCGATTCGTTAGCTTGAATCAACACGAGACAAAGCAAATCTACACACATTTCACTTGTGCCACTGATACCACTCAGATCCGATTCGTCATGGCCGCTGTTAATGGTAAGACGACATAATGGTACTGCTTGGAGCGCCTGCTAACAAATATCCAGATATCATCATCCAAGAGAACCTCCGTCTCTGCGGCCTCATCTAAGCTGCGTAGTTGGTTTGGATACGCACAAGTGTTACAACAGATTCCCTCACACATGGCTCTTTCATCGGATATACGGCGTTCATCTCAAAATACGGCGGTCTCCTTTTATACCAGCAATACCTCGCATTGTTTTTATCCCTTCGCCACTGTCACTCATACCCTTCCGCGAAAGACGGCATATACCACAAAACGGGAGGTTGCGTACGATCGCGATCGCATTTTGACTGCTTCGTTGCAATCGTCTTGATATTCGGCACTACTTTTCACAGTGCACAGCTTAAAGATTCATCGAAGGGACTTTGCTGGAGTTTTCATGTTTAGGAGATATATTTTGTGCCCCTTTCTTGTGTTTCTCTTTATTTTTTCTCCCCATTCAATTAGGCCATATTAATAGCGACGACAAAAACCACTGGGTTGGATTTGGTGATGCTTGCACATCCACCCAGGCGGATTCTCTGATGATAGCTGTATGAGGTAGCATAAGGGGCTGAGGAGGGTAGAGGGATGGATATGAAATGGGATGAGACGGGATTCGATGTGCTTAGCACCGAGCGGCTGCCCACCGTTTTTCGGTGAGGCGGTTGGCCAATGTGTGTAGCTTGTTGAATAGATGATTGATATCATTCCATGGCTGCGTTTCCTCGTGTTATGACTTTGTATATAGGATATATATCATCATCTGGGGGCGACTCCTCTTGGCTCTAGTTCCACCAAGCATGCTTTTGTGAGACCAAGGGCAAGGCCAATGATTAAATACCTTCAAATCACCTAGTGTACGGCATCGACTTGTTGCCAAAAAGAAGAGACATGATAAGCCTTGTCCACCTGTCCTCAAGACATAGCTATGCCAAGACCTAACGTCCACCTCATCACCTGTCACACAAGAAACTAGGCCACCACATTCTGCTCCGATATCACATCGCAATCCTCTCTCATACCATCACCACCTTTTTTTTCCCACGGGGAAATCTTTTTATCATTTCCCCCCTCTCTCAAACCTCCCGACTTCCTATTCCATCCCATCAACCAGATCCCCCCCCCCCCCCCCAAAAAAAACCATGCATCTCAACCACCTCCTCTCCTCCGGCCTCCTGTCCATGTGCCTTCTTCGCCTTCCCCGCGCAAACGCCCACCTCACGTACGCCTCCATCCGGAACCTCACGTCGCTCACCTCCGAGGCGCACGATCGGGTTCGGATCCCGGATCTGGGCTTCTGGTCTGCTGTGGGGGACGGGCAGCAGGTCGAGCTGGGAGGGAGGGATGAGGTAGAGATTGTGAGTTTTTTAGAGTTTTTTTTTGGAGTGTGTTTTGGAGTTTTTTTTTTGGTGGATGGTATGGTATGGTATGGTATGGTATGTTTGGTGGGATATAGGTTGATTTTGGTGTATGGTGGTAGGTCGTCACTGCGGCGTTGAGGACGCTTTGCTCGGGTTTGCTTGGTGAGCTTGAGATGGCGCCGCCATCTGGGGATGAACCGAAGGTATGGTTGATATTTTCCCCCCCCTTTATATATATATACTCTCCTTTTTACTTGCTCTCTCTCTCTCTCTCGTGAAACCACATCATGCGAGCCACCCAAGCTAACAAGTCCAGTCCCCGCCATGCTCGACCGTGCTGCGTGAATATCACGACTTCCTGAACAGCACCGTGCATTTCTTGGCTGCGGTTCGGGATGCCCAGTTACGGTATCAGTGGCGAGGAGGTGATACCCCGGTTTTCGATGCGGTGATGTGGTTGCAGAGCCTTTGGGCTAGCAGGGCAAGTGTATGCTTCTTCTTTCCTCTCCTTGTTGCTACTCCATTCACCCGTCTTAATCACCGTGTCTGAGGGTGCCCGTCCGTCTTGATCGATGGTGTAATATGATTACATGAGAGATGGTTGATGTGATAGAGAAGTGAAAGTGACTGACCGGAATAGAATAAACAATCTAGCTCGTTTATTGAGCAACAGATGCAACTGTATAAGTATAGACAGCAAGAAAGCTGTTTTGGAGACTCTAACGAAGTGCTGAAGCATGGAGTTGAGATTGTGGAGTTTTTAAACGATTTAGGTGATGAATTTTGATCCCGCGAGAGTATTGTGGTTGTGAATGTATCTAATGTGTAATCTATTATGTTCCTCTTTCATCTCATAATCGAATGGGAGGTGATTTACTCACAGAATTTATAGCATGGTTTAGACCCATATAGGAAGAACGGTCTAAGCTATAACAGAGCTTGCGGAACAGCTCTCTCACACGCGATTAACATATACACAATCATTGATCCCATCAAGACAAGCAGCATCAGTAGACTTCCATACAATACATACATCAACTACTATTAATTCTCCATCTATAAATCACCACCCGCTCCACCACTTCTCTACCATCACACCGTCCCCCTTCCAAACCATATCCCGAGCTTAACCACCCTCACTTAAGCAAACGATCCCCTCTCCAGCCACACCCCCATGGAATTACGGTATGGAATCTGTAATGCAAGAACTAGCTGTAGGGAAATAACCCTATAACCACCCTTCCCGAGGGAGGAGAGAGTCGCCCTATTACCGATTAGCTTCACGATACCGCGTGCCCACGACAAGGATGCAGACTCACGCTCGGTGTTAAGTTCATGCAGTAGCTGAGCCGCGCTCCGTATCTCATGCTACCAGCGCAGAGGCGGCAATGAATATAACCGCCCCGCCGGCGGCGGGCAATTAGGAGAAGGAGCTGATGGGGATATGTGCATAGAGCGGAGATCCCCACCAGCTCCAGAGGTGTAGCGCTAAGCACGGTAATGTCATTCAAAGAGCGAGCAAAGGAGGTAGCAGCCCCGGCGGGCAGGTCTCGTCACCTCGTGGCCGGGAGGAGGCTAAATATTTCAGCGTCAGCATCGCTCGAATAGGGAGGAATTTGTGAACATGGTAGCAAAAGGGGGCATACTGCTCGGGGGTTCCCTCTGCTTATTTGCTTCGCCATCTCGGCGTGGTATTCTTTGTAAGGAACACCCACGGCCGGTTCTGGGGCTGGCTATAAAGAGATGGATCAGCATGAGATATATCTTCTTATTTGGAGGGCCATACCTTGGCCAGCTTGACCGGCTGCGCGGACTTGTCTGGCTTTCCGGGCTCGCGCCCTTGAGTGAGCTTTTGGCCCACCGCAGGAGCATGCAGAAAACCCCACCCATCCCAAAGGATCTGAGGCCTGTCATTCAAGGAGCGAGCAAAGGAATACGGCCCACCAGGTGGCGGGCAACCTCCTGTTGAAGGAGATTTCGAATGAAGCTTGTTATTTTCAAGCCTCTCCTGACCCGTTCAGCACTGAACCATTCTCCCCGAATCATCGGCTAACCTATGCTGCCATTGTTTGTTGCATCAGCGTCAGTCGCCCTTTGATATCGCTGAGTGTTGCTGGAGGATGGAAGTTCCGCTCGATGTATCGAGCCTTCCGCTCCACAATCTCTGCGGAAAACAGATGGTGGAAGCGGAAGAGTTTCTTGTGCTCCTGGCGAATGCTAGTTTAGATGATGAATCCTAAGTAGACTGCGAACTGGGGTCCCACGGGGCGGGTTTTCACCTACTTGACCCCACCCATCGGGGTCCCACCCCATGGGGTGGGGTTTATCAAAAGCTTTTACCCCGACCCGCGGGGTTTTAGCAACCCGCCAAGAACCCAGAAATGTATTAACACGTGATATTAGTAAGCAACAGTAGTAAAAGTTTTAAGAATTTAAAGCTATAAAACATTTAAAAAAAAAACAAATTAAACACACGTTAAACATTTTTGTAATTTTTTTGTATATATAATCACGTGTTATATACGTACTGTAACGTTTTGCATTTTGCTTATTTATTTTTTGTTTTTGAAATTTGAGATTTTGAACTTTTAAACTTTACTTTACGTTTTCGCAAAGCGGAAAAAAGCTTTCCGCGAGCCGAATAAAATAAAGTCTATTGATTAGTTCGTTAAACGTAGCGTGTATTAAGTTTTATTAATCTTTATACTAATATAGTTAGTAATGTAGATCATTTACTTAGCGTAATTTTAATACGATTCTGTAACAGTCAGCCGAAAGGCTTCAGCTGTAGGACTTTCAGGGCTGCAAGCGGCACGTTCCGCCTATGGCCAGCTACGGGCTTACAGCTACAGCAGCTACAGGCTTCTAGCTCCAGCAGCTACAGGCTTCCAGCTACAACAGCTCCAGCAGCTACAGGCTTACAGCTACAGCACAGTGAAAGATATAAGGAACAGCTAGAGCTTTCTGAACAAGGCAAGCTTGAGTTTTTCTTTTTATGTTAGACTTACAAGCATACTTCTAATATCAATTCATTACTATTGCAATTACATCACTAGCCACTATCCTTATTTGTTATATTGCAAATCTCTCTTGCTGCCTTCTATTTGTTACAGATTCGTTTAAAGTGTTATTACGTGTACTAGAATTTTGTATTACTAAGTGATTTTTATTAAAGTCCCATCGGGGTCCCGCGGGTCGGGGGCAAAATACATAACCCACCCCATGGGGCGTCGAGACTAGATGCCCCCAACCCACGGGGTCCCATGGGTTGGGGACCCCGCCCCGCCCCGTGGGTTTCTGCGCAGTCTAATCCTAAGCATAGGCGGGGCGTTGCTTACATCGTTGAAGATAAGAGGGAGCTTTTCATAGCTCTCAGTACCGGAGCAGATTGCTCCCTGACCCTTGCGACGAGTACTGCCGAGAAAAACCACCCTATCCTGATTTAGAAAACCTTCTATCGCTTTGGTGGACTGTGTAGAGAACTTTCAAGGTGTAGCAATGACTTTGAAGAGGGAGGAATTATGGGAAAATAACTCTAGAATCTTGATGAGTCGTGAAGTGGAGACATGTAGTTATGAGTCGCTGGCTAGCAATGAGTCTTGTAGGAATAATCCCAGACCCGTTGAGTCGTGCAGGAAGCCAAGACTCTTCAACTAGAGATGAGTCGCTAGAGCAACAATGAATCGTGTGTAATGGGATGAGGGGTAGGCGTTAACCCGTTGTTTGCCACTAGAAGGCCACTGTAGGAAGCTATCTTTGTGTAGGGGGAGCTTGTGGGCTCTATGATGGGTTATATGTTTAGGGATGATTATGTGTAGATGAAAATGGGGTTGTATAGAGAAACTTGCAGAGCAGAGCTAGGGTTTGGAGCAGACAGTTGGTGTGTGGATAGAACGACTGTTATGTTCGTCTGGGAGATGCTCTTTGTATAGAAGTAATGATGAGGTATGCACGAACAAAGAGTTTATGTGCTCCTAGAGACTTTTGTATGTAGAGATTCTCTTTGTGCAGGGAGGCTGGGGGTATAGGGGAATATATGTAGTCGTGAGGGAGGAGATGAGTCGTAAGGACGGAACTTTGTCGTTGACACAATCTCGTCGTTGCTCAAAGGACTTTGCTGTCGCTCCAAACACCTGCTGCTGATATAGAAATGACTTGTGGAAATAGAGGAGGTGACGAGGTAGGAAGAGATAGGTAGTAGAATGGTTTTAGGTGTAGACCGAAATGTGCGGGTTCAAAACTTACCTGTAGATCTGGGGGTATCTTCAGAGGAGGACCCTGGAGGAGCCAGCTATGTATAGCCCTGATCCCATTGTTCAAGGTAGATCAGTGACACTTGTAGAAGCCATGGTATAGTATGTGTTCGTAAGGAATCGATGGTGTTGTTGCAATGATGATTATTGCAAAGGAATCACAAATGAGGAGAGTTTGTGAAAGAGAAGTTGGAAAATGACCTTACTCTTGGGCGGTCACAAATCCGCTTTGGTGGACCGTGCGAGCCTCGTCCGCAGCTCACTGCTATCTAACTTCTACTAGATATACATTTAAAGTATTGCAACATAAGGGTAGATTGAAATATCTTCATTGATTATTGTGGTCTATCCTAACAAGCAAACCTTAACCTTAGAAATAGATATCTGCAAGTTCACCACAAGATTTTTGCTGCCTCGAGAAACACAATACGTGGAACTCATGCCTTTGGCAGAAGACACAACCATCAGCGGGGTAAAGCAACAGAACAACAGACAAGAACAATATATGGATAACCCGCCACCAGCTGCAACAGCTGATACAGCTATATACATCCTAGAAGCGATGGCAAAGGACTTTTGCCAGTCTTACATGCAACTAAGCTAAGTAGAAATCCAAGCAACAAGTTCGAATATTAAGACCAGAGGATCATCAGTGCTCATACAAACTGACCCTATAGGATTGCACAGTCGAAGTACATGATGAAACATTGATAAAGAGCACGAAACTATGGGTTATGGAGAGATATACTACAATCCGTTTGCTTAGTATCAAAGGAGATGGGCCAGACACATAAATTTACTCAAGCTATGGCTTCAGTTGCCTCACGAATCTGTAAGTCCTTTTTCATTTCAAAGGCAATTGTCTTGAGCCATAAACTCAACTCGATACGTGATTGTTTGAGCAACATTGACTTAAGGTATAAAGGCTGATCCATGGTGCCATTGCAGACAGTTACGAATTTGACTATAAGTAAAGAAGGTCGATTATATAGTTTGAAGCACATTCAGAATGTAGTGAAGGTGCGGAACTACTGCGGCAATACACACAAGTAATGGGACCAAAGAGGTAGCCATGGACTGAATGGGTAGTTCTCAAACACAAAGAATTGTGTCTAATATCTCGTTCCACCTCGCAGAAGACAAGTTCCATTTCTTCAAGGGAGATTGTTAGATGGTTGATATGTTCATAATGATGGATTCAGTCATGCTCCACGCAATTCCGGAAGATGCAGATTCCAAGCCTGAAATGAACTATATATAGAATGTTGTGTCTTTAGCAAGACCATTCATAAAATGGCTAAAAGTCCATGTCAGGACGGAGTGGCTGGCATTGGCTTTAAGGGAGGGTTACTCCTCGAAGAGGAGATAGGCCACTAAATCTACAACTCCTTGTTCACGGGTTTTGCAACTCTACATGGGCGACATCCTCTGCCAACTGGTAAGTGCCACCTGTAAAAATGTTTAACAACGCCACTAATCCATAGTTAGGCAGTAAACTACTTCATGTAGCCCTTCCAATTGAAGCACATTATCCTGTTGTTGCCGTTGCCCGACAACAAATCTCGACTTTGACTTAAATGGCTACTGCCTCTACATCAACCCATATTTGGGGAGTTTTATGGCTGCTGTGAAGGGACCTTAGGATGTTGTATGGATATATTTGTATCAATCATAATAACGGCTTTACAAGCGGTGCTGAGCTCCATCTTGTCGAATCACTCAGCTCTGAAGTAGTATATGAGGAAGCAGAATTGTAACAAAGTCAATTAGAGCAAAAGGAACTGTATGAGCAACATTAGAACATGAGGCTTGGAAATTTGGCGTGTGGCACTAATGGAATGCAGAAGAGCTTGATGATGACACAGCGGGTTGGGGGAAAGCAAGTGGTGGGCCTGAAGGAACTAGTCTTTTAAACCTCTCAACCATGTCAGCCAAGCCTGTGCTTTCATTTCTGCGATATTTAATGTATCTGTTTTCTTTCTCAATATTATGAATTATATTAGTGTGAATATCTTGAAAGAGTTGCACTTGCAGTTATTAGTAGAAAGACTATTAAATTATTGATATTCTATTAGTAGTTCTAATCTGCTTTGCACCCATACAGTTTGAGCTTGTAAGCGTCCGTCAAGGAGTAAATCATAGAGGCTAGACCCCATTTAAGGCTGGACTGATATAGTCTTGATAGAAGAAGTCATCGCAAACTAAATTCATAACAAGATAAATACTATTAGCGTATAAATATTATAATGAATAGCCTTTGTTCTTGTAGAAACATAAAGTGGAGAAGCATATTTGAATCGAAGAGCGGTATAACTCTTCTAATGCCTTCAGCTATTAATAAAATAAACATGGCGCTTCCATAGTTCCACGAAAGCATAGCAAAACAGTTGTGAAGATTTGCGAGAAACACCATCTAGCTGGCACTTGTTGGCAACTAGTAACTGTATAAGGGCATCATCGAAAAACCTGCACTCAGGTAACGCCCCTATGCTGGCGGCAGGGTCCAGTAGCATATTGAACTTGTGGAACCGAAGAACTTTCTTCAGAGCCAAAAGGAATCTGCTATCGCTGTTCGACCTTACGCTACCACAGATCTAAACAATGAGCTTTCAGACAGTCAAGTATTTATATGTATTGCCTGTTTAGAGATGGCGACGCATGTTCTAGAGACGGCGCTGTCCAGATCCCGTCCAGACACCGAGTTTGTTGCTGTATCCCGAGAACTATCTATAACGCTTCGTTCTAACTAGTTGCGTGTAGCATCCTAACAGCTTGACAGCTTAATCCAGTCAGTATATTGGTCTCATACACAGAGTTCTGCAATGTTTCAAAGAATATCTTACTGTGAAATGTGAGGGGCGTTTCAAGTTATGAGGGATGCGAAGTGAGGGTCAGCTCCATATAATCATGACGAGCGAGGGAGGCCCTAGCCTTCCGCTTTTCCGCAATCATATAATCACTCCCAAGGTGTTGCCTGGCGTCGATCAGTGTTTATGATGCTACATCCTTATCTGGTCTATATGGCGCATGGCTTAAGGGCTCTAAAATATTATCGCGAAGTATAGCCATGTCTTGGTTGTGATATCACTGCGCTGAAGCTATTAGGAGGGGTGTCAGCTTCAACTAGTGTGAGGTTCTGTTTCCGCTACCGAAGAAGAACGCACATCGGACAGCAGGACAAGCCATCTGAATGCAATCTCATTGTTATCTGGTGAGTCATCGTCTTTGTGCGGACATCATCAGAGTGCTGGATGGCACGAAGCTGAGGTGGCGTTGTCTCCGTGTCGTTGATAAAGGACCCCTGCGATGACCTCGCTGGCGGACCGCCAAGATGTAAGATGTGAGGCGTGATAGCTGCTCTACAATCAAAGTATTCCTGGGAACACGTCATTTATGATCATGGCGAAAAGGGCTTGCAGGCCTTTTTGTCTTGACGGGTCAGAAGAGTCACAACGGAACAAATGTCGTAAGTCCACGTTGCTTGCTTCTCTCACAACTGATCGTCCTGAATTAGATGATACCTGGTATATGGAACGGGACTATTCAATGGCACAACATGGGTCCTTCACTCCAAACCCACAGTTGGAGCTAAGCTTCCAAGGGCAAAGACCCTTGTCTAGAGAATCTCGGGTTGTGGAGCAATATGGGTGTTTCTGGCTATGCTTCTTTGCATCAAACGTCATTGGCGACTACAGTAAGCCATGAAAGAAAAGTAAGAATACGAAAATGTTATCACTCTGATCTATATCATTGCAGTAAACAACTTTGCTAGACCTCGTAATGATTTAACGCCTGGGTATCTTGCCTGCTATCCATTTAACATCCGTCTAGTATACCTATTAATTTATGCCGCCTCAAATGCATCGTTCAGATACCCCACAAAGCTTTCCTTAATTCGCTGCGCCGGCACTGCATTCTTCCTATTCAAGCTGATGAATTGCCTTCTCAACCTCTGCAAAGCTGCCAACCCGATAGGATTTGCAGGTAACTCAACCGTCAAATCTTCGCTATCTCCCTCTCCTACCGACACTTCTCCTCCGCCTTCTCCAGGGTGGTCTTTCGTCCATTCCAAAATCCTGTTCAGGATATTCTGAGTACTGCGATCGAGCTCATATAAGAAGTCTTCACTCGTTGAAGCTTTCATCACCGTCGCCTGGTTTGGCCTCACCATCTTCCTCCCGCCATCTGCTTCTGTTCCAATCACCGCATCCCATATGCCCTCGCAATCAGGTGTTTCGTCCTCCCAAACCACTGTGAATAGCGGACTATCCCACCGTGCGAACGCATTCGGTTCCTCGTAGCGATAGACCAAATTTTCCCAGCATTCACTCGTATATGGCTTCTCCTCCTCTCGTACCTCACTCTCTGTTGCTAACCGTACCTGATTTACTTCCCTAGCCTGATCCACCGCTGTCCCAACATGGACCACACAATGCGGTGTCCGCACCGCCTTTGCTTCGCAATACAGCTGGTACCTCCATCCTTTAATATAGTTCGCGTGGTCCAGGATCACAATGTCCTTATTGCTTAGCACACGCTTCACTGCGGCATATATTGTGGCTCTGGCATCTTTTTCCGACGAGTTGTTTGAACGCTCGTGGACATCTTTGGACTCAAGATTGTAGACGGTACGTGGGATTGAGAGAGTATGGTCCGAAATTAAGTGCACACGTAGACTGGAGGACGGATGTGTGTTTGGGAGGGAAGAGATGCGGTCTTGGAGATAGGCATGTAGTTGTGCGGCCCGATGTGATTTTCCCGAGGTAGGATAACCAGTGATAATTATTAACTGCCAGAAGACGTCAGAACAAGAAATTTCGTGGTCATATAGGAGTTGAGAACTTACTGGCATGTTCAATAGATATATTGTGCAGGGCTGCAGAAGACATTTTTGCGATTTGCGCAGAATTTTGGTGATAGTTAATCTGATAAGATTAGATCTGATCACGTGTATCAGTTCCTTGGTCTTTCTCAAGTTCAACTACATGACTCATACTCCCAATATCTATGAGGTTTGTAATCCTACGACTAGGTGACCAGTACTTTAAACCGAAGGCCTAGCGATACGTATGCAGATAATTGTCACTCCGCTGCGTGGCATACAAGGAGACGTGTAGGGAAGTCTCGAACTCTATGGAGCTGCAATTTTTCGTGTGTTTTCTGCATGACAGTATGAATAATAGACCAAAGCTAGGCGCCAACCTAGAATAAGATGGAAGGATAGCCTCATGAGTTTGTTACCAGAAGCGCTGGCAGGGAAAGAGCAATTGCTCAATAATGGGGAACTTACAGCACATAGAAAGGGATTTGAGGATGTCATAAATTGTAGTCATTATACCTCCCAGGAGAAAGTGATCAAGCTACGAGTCTGAAAATAGTCAACCATAATGAGGAGGCGTGAGTATTATGACCGGTAGCAAGGGATTTCGAGGCTCTATGTTCCCTTTGGCAGAAAGTCTCTCCTGGAATCGACTTGATAGGTATTGCTTTTATCGCCAGTATTAGGTCTCTTCGGGCTGTCAAACCACGACGGAGCCTTGTGCCACAAAGAACGCATATGGAAACCCAGACTTGTGAGCGAACCGTTAACAATAAGCTTCATCAAACTTTGTAGAGCATAGAAGGAAGATAGCTGCAAAGCCATAGACTACAGAACTCTCTAGAAGCGCCTGACAGATTTGAGGACGACGAAGAGCAATGAGACTCTCCGAGGTGTTTTAGGCTTTTGGATTAGCACAGTTATCAACCCGGCCTTGTTCGCACCAAAAGCATTTTAGCAGTTTTTCATATACTGAAAGTAGTCAGGCTAGCACGATTCTTATCTTGGACTGTTGCTCGACCTTTCTACCTTTAGATCCTTAGGAAGCCAACCTGGGATGATAAGGTATTATGGATAGCTCTAGTGAGGAAGTGCATCTTCAACACCAGTATCTGAACCTGGAAATCGATTGCCAGACAACGAACCAGCCATGCACTGTCAAAAGATGTGACCGCTGGCCAATAGTGCTCTTAGCACGGCTGGAAGTGATAACTGAAAGAATCCTTTGAGGTCAGTGTGGATGCTATTTCTGAGCGGCGGCCTATACGGTGAGCTGTACAACTCGGCCTTCCTACTCGTAAGCACTGTCTTGCTCTCGTGGACCAACAATCCTCCACAGTGGACACGAGTGTGGCAGCTTGACTTTGGCCTTCAGAAATGACTGAAATCAATGGACAAATCATAGATACATAGAGCTTGCCCATCCCAACCATTGGCCGACTTTGTGTCCATTTCTAATAAACTGCATATGGATTGCAGGCTGCAGGCCGCTACAACAGCTTTCAGAGCTCTGATTGCCAATCATAACAAAAAGTGCTCACACTCGTTCTATGCAAGAGTCGAAAGCTCGCGGGATTTTGCTTCAGTTGCACTGCCCCTCTAGGTGTGTCGAGGGTCTCCAGAGCATGATTCAGGAACAATGCAAAGCTTTCAGGAAGTGTTTGGAATATCAATCTCGGTGATGAGGGGGAGAGGGTGATTAGCAAGTCGATCAACAGACTTTCAGGAACAACCCAGACAGACGGACACCAAAGCTGGAAAAGGGGGCGGGCCGTGTACGAAAATCGGTGACGTCCCTTTGCGGGATTTCCTTGATTGACAGCGGGGCATTCTCTAAGCCCTCCAGCCCCCTACCATTGACCGATACTAATTGGCTCAGGGTGTTGGCAGAAGCAAAAGGGCTATTGTCGTGATTGTTGGAGTGGGCTTAAGCCCTCACTCTCATACGTGGATGTGGGCACTTCTGCGGCCAAGTCAAGTGTGCCATTGCGAATCACAGTGTCTTCTCGAATTGATTCGTGACATTTGATGCACGAGAGAGGAGATATCACGCCGCGAAAAGCGCATTCTATGCATCCCCGACAAATAGAATTGCAACCAGGACCATACTCACGAGAAAGAAAGGCTGGCCCATATTTCCCTGCAAGATGATATGTTTATAAGATTGTCTAATTCAAGCGAGCTGGTCGCCAGCGCATCAGTGTCTCATGCAGCGGTCAGCGAAGCGACAAGCATAAGGAGTCGACACCCCCCACATTGTCCTCCATCTACAACATTCATCTTTTTTTTCACACCGAAGCCATCATCACCCTCCTCACGCCTCAGCTTAATCACCTGCCCGCCTCTATATCACCTGCAGGATATCTACCTATTAATTTTCATCTCATTCTCCCTACTATTAGTTGCCGGTCTTTATAACTCTAGGATTTGCAACAGAGATTCTACTGCTACTGCTACTTCCACTGCTGTTCCAGTAGCCAACGCAATTACGACCCTAAAAATTAAAAAGAGGAGATTTCCATTTCATAGAGGATTCCAATGACTTGTGTCCAATCTCAGGCCTTGAACCTTCAGCCGGATACCATGGCAGGATACAAACCACAAACCTTATCCCGGACAAAGGCCGCCAGGTATATTCTTTTCCAATCTTGCATATTTGCTATTGCTTTTTGGGGGGAGTTTTGTCTTCACAAGCTTGCATGATGTTGTCCGAAAGCATTGTCTTTTCTTTTCTTGTTCAGAGCAACTCCATCGATGGCACCCCAGGATTCCAATCCGGCACTCCATGTTTCCGAGGATGGACCACACAAGATATTCACGTGTCCCAGTCACGCTGTCAATCTCCGCTTACTTACCTGCCGAGGATGATCATGTGATCAATATATAATGTTATGGCTTCAGCTCTTAAAGAGCTTGAACTTGCGAATGGGTAAGTATGTCCTTCCTGGGCTTGGATTGCATGTCTACCAGTCCCATGACTATCTGGAATCATACCCTAGGAACATCCAATGGACTTTTTTTTCGCACCAGCCTAGGTCAGTCATAATGCCGTTTCATGGAGAGAAGAGATGGACCAAGATTCGACAAAACCAACGTAGGCTCCAGTCCGGAAAGGTTCGAGATGTGGATCGGCATTTCCTGCCGAGACATCATAACGACTCGCTCCAGGTTACCTTTGTGCCGTCACAAGGTTATATCGTTAAAGCGGTGCTATTTTTTTTGTCACTGCTTGACAAGCCTTTATTCAAGGTGCTTTGCGTTCCCAAGTAGGATTAATGGACAAGCCAACGTCAAAGCCGATAGGACTATATGCACGCTCCATTCCAGGATACCCAGATGCTCCGGCCATACCATTTAGAAGGGATACCAATTGCATAGGAGTTCAGCCCCATGAGACGTACCCGGAAAGAGAAGACCGTTATCGACCGTAACAGAGGGTCTCAAAGGCATCTATTTATGCCGCTGGAGTACGTACATATACTCATCGCCGACTTATTGTCTGGCCTGCTACCCCTGTATTCGCACTGAGATAAACTAACCGATGCTATTGTTACTTTGTCTGCAGACGTCTCTTCGCCATTATGTAGCCTCTGTCAACGGATTGCTCTGAACTGCCTTAAGGTGCCATACCTGCACATGGATTCCATGGATTCTTGCTCTACATTATGCTTTCTTTCATTGTTGCCAACTGGATAATTGCCTACGCACTAGGTGTGCATACAACCCCAGGATTCGAGACACCACTCTTAGCCTGCCCCTGGTCTGTAAAATCTTGTGGCCCCCTTATTGAGATTGAGCTTTACTGACTGATATGATGTATAGGATAGTTCCAGGGATTGATGTTGCTTGTCGTTGCAATTGTTATCATTTCCTTTGTTCATCGATTGTGATGCGTTCAATGAAACAGTGGTTGCACAGCACACTAACCCAAATCGTGTAGCGGCTATTCAAATGTTACTTCATTTGTATCTGGAAATCCTGGAATTTCTTTCCGTCATACAGAACCTACCCAGGGCAATCACAGTGGATCATGGACCGGGACTGGTGAAGGTCAACAGTACTTTCAGGAATCCATAACCCAAGGACTTTCCCTAAATGGATTTTCTGATTCTTTCAATTCATTTCCTGCTAGCCAGATGCTTCAGCCAGGTCAAGTAGATGCCCATGGACCAGTATCTGGAACTCAATGGAACGCTGAAGCGTCCTCAGTGAATGGTGAAGCAATGTCCCGCTTGCCATCTCAGGATTCTGTCGGCGCCCACGTTTTAAGGAATTCGACCTCAACCAGCAACTCATATGATCAAGATGGCTCAGCGAGGATTTATCCAAATCTCCCTCAGGGCTCATATATGTCATCTGCTAGATCAGACATCACAGGCAGGTCAAGCCCTGATAATTTGGCAGTGTATACTCCTAGACAGAACCAGCATGTGGACTTACCAACCTACGATAATTTCCCATACTCCAGTGGAGAGGATTTCCCTGAGAACCAAGCCGTCTACACTGGCGCATCATATGACGTTTTTGCCACCACCACTACCGAGGAGACTTTCATGTCATTGTCAGCCCAGGCCCCAATGAAGCAGGACTCTATCATATACAGCGCCAACCCCCTAGACGCGTCTCCTATCTGGGAAGGGCCAGGATTTTCAGATTCTCGGAGGTCATCACCCACTCTTGAGGATTGGACCCTCCCTGGTCCTCAAATGGCCTCAGCAACAAGCAGCCCTACTGAATACTCGCCCGTTTTAGAAGGACTATCCCCAACCACAACATATACCCAGGATTACCCAGAACTCGTGGATCTCCCACCATACACATCTAGTGAACGGGTTGCAAAAAAGCCAGTTGGCCCACGTGTATCTAAAGTCACTAGTGACATCATCGCTAGAAGCCAGCGCTTTCCCGGCGCTCCTGAAGCTTCTGATGAATCCCTCAGGTTTGTAGGCCGTACCAGCCTGGACGTTGATAATACTGCCCGGGATCATCATCTTTATCACAATGTGCGTGTGAGGTCCGATGGATTATACCACTGCCCATGGGAGGGCCAAGAAGGCTGTGGCCACAAGCCTGAGAAATTGAAGTGCAATTACGAGTAGGAACCCCTTCAATCACATCAATACTGAGATCCCTTGAGCGTAGCTAACACAATCTGCACGATAGTAAATTTGTAGATTCTCATCTTAAGCCATACCGGTGCAAGGTGAGCGTATGCGAGAACTCACGTTTCTCTTCCACAGCATGTCTTCTCCGCCATGAACGGGAGGCGCACGGCATGCACGGCCACGGAGAAAAGCCTTATACCTGCACATATGAAGGTTGTGACCGCGGCATTGAAGGCAATGGCTTCCCACGCCACTGGAATCTCCGCGACCACATGCGTCGGGTACACAATCATTCTGGACCTACCAAAAGTTCCGCCAGTGACTCGCCACCTCCATCCAGCGCCCCCCCTCGTGGAAAAAACAAGCGCAAGGCCGAGGTCGCAGAGTCCGTTCCTGCCAAAAGGATTGCCACCCCACCTGTAGTCATGCCAAAGGAGCCAAGCTTACTGGAACACTACCACGAGAGTCAGCGTAAGCTCTTGGATGTCGTCAAGCAGCTGCATGACCCGAAGAATGCCAACAATATGGATATGCTCCGCAATGCTGGTGATTGCATTAAGATGATGGCTCAGACTACCCAGAGGATTAATTCCTCCCCAGCCATGAGCCGCAATGCCAGTCAGCAGTCTGGCTGAATAAACCACTACAGCACATTTAGAAATGGATGATTTGTGAGTAACCAGTATTCGAACCATCATTGCTTCAACTAACAATTTGGCGCGAAAGACAATATATGCTAGGCAATGAATGACCACCTACGCACCTTTTCAAGTGCGAAACATGAATCTGATAGAAGGGCTTGGAGCCCACCGGGTGCTGCGGACCCAGTACGCATGCCCAAGCGACAGAACAAGTCATGGAACAGTCATGCATTATAGATGATAGATACATACATGTCCCAGGAGCTGCTGCCGCCGCTGGATAATGGATTACCCGCCCGTGGAAAGGATATTTGCCCGGACCGTATGAGGATCATCCCAAGGAATTCAGATGGAAGAACCTGCCACCGCATATGGAAAATGCTTTTTATTATATGCCCAAGGAGCTCTCTTTGATTAGCCGTGGATATGTCGAGTATTAGACCCGGACTGTTGTGCACTAAGGGTGAAGTGGAGGATGTTATGTCGTTGGATAAGTGCGTCCGTTGCAGAGCTTGATGATCGCATACTTGATTTTCACTTGCCATTTTGCCGTGAACTGTTTGCATAACTCTGCTGAAAAGGAGAAGAAAGGAAAATATTGAGAGAAGGTTATCTGAAATACTAGGATAGTTTGATCGCTTAGATAGCTGTGAATTTATCGTTTATGTAGGGACATCATCCACTTTCCCGTGACGCCAATATCTTTGAGACATTTCTGAGCCTGTTCCCTTGTTCACTTCCTAGAGCGAAACTAGACACGTGATTAAAATTTGGGTTGAAGTTTCTCTACCATCTTTTTCTATTGTCAGTAAGATACCTTATATATAAATCTATCATCTATCTAGTTATCTCAGCTAACCAGATATTCTGACTATCAGCCAAATCATGAATGCGGCCATCTAAGTCACGCCTAAGCCATGATATTTAGGGGCGCACCTACCGCTCAGCAGTCTACTCACCAGGTTGCGGGCCGGTGACATCTTTCACTCTAGTCTCTCATGTCTCATGCCACGAACGCGGATGAAAACCCTCCATAATGTTCTTCCGCCGGGCAGGAGCCACATTGCCTCATGAACTTGTTGAATTTACCGGCAATCTTCTCCAAGGCGATAAATTTTCCGTCCACTCGGCAGGTGTGCCGGGTGTATGCATCTCATAAGCTTAGAAGCAGGGGAGGTGTACTATCGAGACTATGATAGCTTCGAGCTTGAGATATCTGATGGAGCAGTTCCCAGGTTGAAAGCTACTCGTCTCTTTAACTGTTCGCTATTCACTCGCTGGTCTTTGGTTTGCTGTCCCGCGATCCCCTGGCATTTTGGAATATGGTAAAGTTACTGAGACCAACAGTGTCTCTGTCATTATTAGTAACACTTCTCACATGTGTTACCAAAGGGGCGAGTCTCGATGTATCTTCTCCTTCTGTAACGCTCAGAAACGGAACATACGTTGGTAAATATGTTCCAGAATGGGAGCAAGACCACTTCCTCGGAATTCCCTATGCAATCCCACCGGTAGGGCAACTTCGCTTTGCACGTCCAAGATCTCTTGATTCATCGTTCACCGGAACCAGAAATGCTACTGAATATGGATATTCTTGCTATCAGTATAGCAACCCAGCATTCTCATTGTCAGAGGATTGTCTAACGTTAAATGGTAAGATGATTGAGTCCAGTTCTTGAGCATATAGTCTGAAAATTTTGGTAGTCGTCCGACCATCCATAACTACACTTGATGCAAAGCTCCCTGTGTTGGTATGGATTTACGGCGGAGGGTTGTATGCTGGATCAACCGCTGATCCTCAGTATAATATCTCTGGAATTGCTCATGTTAGTCAAGAGATCAAGAAGCCAGTAATCGTTGGTACGCGAGCCTAAAATGACCTATCTACCAATGCGCAGCCAGCTTCTGACCCCAGTCATAGTCTCACTTAATTATCGATTGGGAGTTTGGGGGTTCCTTCAGACCCCCCAGTTGCTAGCTGAGGGAAATTCAAACGCTGGTCTTCTAGATCAAAGACTTGCATTCCGCTGGATCAAGGAGAACATCGCTGCCTTTGGAGGAGATCCCAAACGTATTACTATTTGGGGTGAATCAGCAGGAGCTCAGAGCGTTGCTTATCATCTTCTGTCATATGATGGAAGGAACGATAACCTCTTTCATGCTGCCATTCTGGAATCTGGTGGCCCAACTGGAGCACAGCTACAAGCCTTACCTTACTACGCAGCTCATGTAGAGAACCTGACGAGGTCAACAGGCTGTTGGACTTCAACAAATCAACTGGCTTGTCTTCGGGATCTGTCCGCAGAGAAGTTATACCAGACACGGGTTTCTACTGTGTGGAATCCATTGATTGATGGCACGTTTAAGTTTCTTTAGCTCCTCCTGATATTTATCGGTTTTTATAATACTTTGGGGCATAAATTAACTTTCCGCAGGTGACTTCCTTACAGCATATCCTAGCACACTAATGGCTGAAGGAAAATTCATCAAGGTACCCCTTCTGGATGGTGCGAACAGCGACGAAGGCGTGAATTTTTCCCCAAGTGGTGGCATTGACAACGAAACCGCCATCTTCAACGCCATGTTCAGTCATCGATCTTACGTTATCGCTCCTGACACAGCCCGTAAACTACTATTTCTATACCCCAACGATCCTGCACACCAGCCTCCTTACTATATCAACACATCCACAATATTTCCTAGCAAAGGCTTGCAGTGGCGACGTAGTGCAGCAATTTACGGTGATTTAGTCATGATTTCTGGACGACGCAAGTTCTGTGAGGTCTTCGCTCGCGCTGGGCAAGCAGTATATAGCTACCGTTTCGACACTCCACTCTGGAACGCGGCTGTCACGGATGGAGCGAAGCACTTTGTAAATGTCGCATTCAGCTTCCAGAATATCACGGGATTACTCGGCCCCTCACCACAATATAATAGCCATGCTGCACTGAGCAAGAATATCGGGAAGGCTTATATCTCGTTCGTGCACGACTATGATCCAAACACGAGTCGTAGTAACTCGAGTACATTACCTTACTGGCCAAAATATAAATTGGGTAGCCCCAAGAATATGGTGCTTAACTCGAACAGGACTTTTGTGGAGGATGATATATGGAGAAAGGACGCGATTGCATTCATTAATACTATCTC
Organism: Bisporella sp. PMI_857; assembly: GCA_021307315.1. NCBI lineage: Eukaryota > Fungi > Ascomycota > Leotiomycetes > Helotiales > Helotiaceae > Bisporella > Bisporella sp. PMI_857. Next base: position 419,487 of record JAJSPD010000016.1, on the reverse strand, counting down.
GAGAGAGCTACTCGCATAATCATAATTAGTGTCTACAAATTTAACGTCATTCAATCTGATAACACGATCTACCTCAATATCCAGAACTAGCTGCTCATTCTCCTCCTTTTGCAGTGAGGTTAAAGGTATTCCACAAAAAAAGCAGGTTAATGACGGACCAGCACACAAGTCCCAGACAAAAAGTGCAATATTGATATATATCTTCTCTAGTCATCGTATTCTTGGCCAAGAGCCTGTCGTCGAGATATAGAGTCGGGGTTAAAAAATGGCCTCTCGCCCACAGAGGAGACTCTGTATGCTGTTCTCTTGCCAAAGTAGTCGCTTCATCGTCATAAACAAAAGTCAAGGTCTTGGGGGAAGTGTTAAACTTACTTCGTTGCAGCATGGATTACAACACGGTCGTCCCATATTGCGACATCATCTTGACCCCATCGGTTGCGGACTTGAAGATCATGGTTCTCAAAAAAGAGTTGGTTGACTGAGGGGTAAATGTCAGCACCGCGAAACAGAAACCGCAGGTCGGTACGCTTGGGAGAAAGAAGAAAGCGTCAGGACGAACAGTATGCTTTAAATATTTCATTTTCGCGGTCGCTTACACCGTTTATTCGGCCATGTTGCACCGATGAAAAAAGGCTTTTCCAGCTATGTAAAAGACTAGTTAGAACGCACCAGCTATCTCGAGATGGAGATATTCTTACCCCGTTACAGGATTAGTGCGAACAAGAGGGCCGCGGATAGTCAGCGTTATACTTTGGCTCAATCAACATAGCATAATGTAATGGGCAAACATACTGGACTGCTTCATAAGCGTCTGCATCATCGTCGACGACGTTAGCTGGATGACCTCTCGGTCCTTGCACAAGCTTGAAGCCGCCCTTTTTTGCTTGTTTATGAAAGCCCTCTTGACGATGCGTCGCAGTGAGAGTTTCAGCAAACTTTTTAAGCACTGGAGACAGGCGGTCATAAGCCTCATACCCTGAAGCCCATATTGTGTCGCCACCAACGTCTTCAGGTGCCCCAACGACCTTGAACACGCCATAATCAGTGGGGTGGTTCTCAAATGGAAAGCTTCAAAACGTTAGTTTGTCCAAGAGACCTATTTTATTTCGAAAGAGACATGCACGTACTCGGTGTGAAAACCGGAGCTTGCAAAGACTTTGGGATACCCATATCTCTCCTTGTTCCAGCCACGTCGTTGCTCAGAAGAGATCAGAGATATTTCATCATCTTGAGCTCCATGCTCATCAATGGCAAAGTTCTGCTTATAATTGCTTAATGGATGACGGTACAGCTACACGAAAATCAGAATCAACAGCGTACAGCGGTTAAAGTGTTGAAGCCGACTAACACCAGAATCTCTAGGTTTGCCACTCAGTAGGCCAAGCTTCTGGGCCAAGGTTTTCAATCCATGAGTTGTGAGGTCCTGGTTTCTGAAAAAGACAACTCCCCGCTGAGAAACTGCACAATCATTACTATGGTTGTCAATGTATATGAAAGATGGGCAGGGTACTAGTGATGGCTAGGTCTCTGATCTTTGCATCTTCTTTAAGGATTTCGCTGAGCTGGACTTCGGGAAACTCCCTTCCAATAACGGCAGTCACGTCAAAGTGTTTATACTCATTAAGAGTTCCAGAATACACCAGAGGAGTCGGATATTGACCTTGTGAAGGGGCCGCTTTGCCTGCGGGAATAGTTTCTAGGGGTAGCTCGCTAGAGCCGACGGCGTCAATATCAGCAGAAGGGGCCGCCATTTGACTATAGCTTAATTCCTGGTATGATATTTGGCTTTGAAAATTATATTCTTGCAGCAGATAATCTATGTTATGTGAGGGTGGGTAGTGGAGTATACTGCTGTTTTATTTTCTGACGTTCGCCCCTTACATGCACGATTATTACTTGAGGTTATGGTATCATTCTATAGACATATTGCACAACAACATATTCAGATCATCCCCTGATACTCCCACTCTTGCCCACTTACAATCTTAAGCTATGACAGGCCAGTCGCCAACCTTTAAGGGGGGTAGGTTATCTTTTTCCGCTGTGTTAGATTCACCTTTATCACAAAAGTGGGTTCACTCCATCGAAAGTCGTAGATATTAGACGACTGTTCCATGTTCATTGGTACGTGGACATGATGATATTGCTTAGGAATCTTCGCCATAGATACAGACTTACCAGTTGCTCATTAAGGATCATCTACATCATAATATGAGGGTAAGATGATAAATGGTGATGAACCAAACACAACTTTGCTGTCAAGGGACCCGATGCTTTCCCCTTCTTTGCTCTTTTAGGAGTTGCTGAGATTACCCCGGTTGTTAGAGATTGGTACTTAAACACTCGCATGTCATTATCGTTGTTTTGCGTCCTTATTGGGTTCACATTTTATCTTATTCGATACAGTGTTTTTGGCAATTCGACAGGCTTCACCATGGCCGATAAAATATCTGGGGACTCTGTGGCTGTGAGGCCAATCCCAGAAGACGCCCAGTCGGATTCTGAAGCAGTGCAAGATAAGCTGAAAGGAAGCTGGTGGAGCCGTCTTTGGGGGACCTCTGACCTCGACAAGCAAGAAAGAAAATACGTGGCAAAGGTAGATCTCTACTTTTTGTAAGTACATGTGTCTCGCTTCAGAGGTCAAGGTCATATGGACTAATGAGAGAACCTAGCTCATATATCATGCTTGGGTACTTCATCAAGACACTTGACCAGACCAATATCAGTACGGCAGCATGCCTGAAAACAAGACATAAGCTAAGAATTGCAGGCAACGCCTTTGTAAGCGGTATGAAAGAGGATGTAGGTACTATCCTGCTTAGAATATCTTTACTCTCACGTGCTGATGCTGAAGTTACTAAAGCTCAAATTATATGGGAACGAGAGAAACTACCTTAACACATACTTCAACATCGGGATAATCATCGGAACAGTTCCAAGTCAGATGATGCAGCTGAAATATGTGCGGCCCTCAGTCTGGATCCCGTCCTGTGAGCTGGCTTGGTCAATTCTTGTGATGGCAATGGGAGGCGCCAAAAATGTTCAAACTGTACAGTACCGCTCTCCAGCCACTTTAATGCTCCGTCTAACCAACCAAAGCTCTATGCCCTACGTTTATTTGTTGGCCTTCTGGAGTCATGCTCGTTCCCTGGGTACGCTGCGTTACTTGGTAGCTGGTAAGCCTGACATTCTCGCGAGCAAATTTTCATCCCAAGATGTTTCATGAGTAACTGGGAATAATATCACCTAATAAGGTAATGCTAACTCGAGAACTTCTCGGCAGGTACAATCAGGGTCAGCTTGGAAAACGCGTCGCGGTATTCGAACAGATGGGAGCAATATCAAACATGTTCAGTGGATACTTACAAGCAGCGTTGTACACCGGTCTGAATGGTGTTGGTGGGCTGGCTGGATGGCAATGGCTCTTCATTTTTGATGGTATCATTGGCATTCCCATTTCGATCTGGGGATACTGGGCAATTCCCGATTTACCACATAATACGAAGGCGTTTTACTTTAATAAAGAGGTATTTGTTTGTTCCAGTGCGATCTGGGAGACCAATGCATTGACATTATACAGGAGCGTGAGTATGGTGTAAAGAGAATGGACAGAATTGGTCGCGCAGCACCCAGAGAGTTGACATTGAAAGTCGTCAAAAGGATCTATACAAGCTGGCACATCTGGGCTTTCATTTTTCCATATCTGTGAGTAAACTTAACTAAACTCTCTCTATATTTTATATACTAACGGTCAGAAGAATGGTGGCAAACGCTGCCATGGGATCACAATTCTTCAATTTATGGTTGAAAGCAGAAAAATACAGTGTCGTGAAAGTCAACACAATCCCAACAGCTGGGAGCGCGCTCCAAGTCATATTTGCATTGACGTTCGGTACCATAGCTGATGCGACTGGGAAGAGAATGCACACGGCAAATGCTGCATCGGTGTTCGTCATTATGATCAATATCATGCTAGCGATATGGTATATTCCGAAGCCAGCCTTGTGGTTTGCATTTTTCTGTTCGTATGCTGGTAGTGCTGTCCAGCCTGTGATTATAGTAAGTCTGGGACTCTGTTCAATTGCATTGATAAGGATGAGTTCTAATTATGGGAATAGACATGGGGTCATGAGATCACGCAGCATGATGCAGAATTACGGCAGTTGCTTGTTGCGACGGGCAATATCTTCACTTATACTTTCAGCGCATGGCTACCTAGTATGTAGATTCCCCTTTATGATTTGCTCTCTGCGCCTGTTTCGAATATGTCCCTGATACTAACAAAGATATATAGTTGTGCTATTCCCAACGTATGACGCGCCACACTATAAATATGCGTACCAGATGCTGATTCTGTTTGGTGGCTTTTCAATCATTGGGACGTTTGTACTAAATTACCTTCACAAAAGAGAATTGTAAGTATTCTCCATAGTCTACCCCATACAGAGACTAAAGAGAGTAGAGCTACTGTGAAAACTCGAGTTACAGAGTCAGGTCATATCGTTGTCGATCGAAGTGATGAAGTGGAAGAGGAGGCAACTCTCCACCAGTGAAAATTTTCAGACCTGGAAATAGACGAACCCAAGTTAGAGGAGGAATTTGGAGTCGGCAGCCCTTAGATCTTTCCAACCCCAAACCCCCCTCTTTGAAGCATGAACGACGATATGATATGCTATCTGCAACCTCTAATACATTCAATAATGGAAAGAATATCACTTGCTTGGTTCAAAATTTTAGATGCTCCCATAATTGGAAGAAAAAAGTATATATCATGATAACAAGATTTCGGTTTAATACCATAAGAGTTAAGATTTTCTTCCTCCATGCGCTGAATGATTCAATCAGATACCATCCCAAAAGCCAACTATCAACTCCCAAATCTGCACGCCGGTCATCACATACCCAGACGCAGCATCCCCAGTCCTATGCTTCCATCAAACCGTCGAATCGACCGCGCTCGCTAGGTTGCGAGCTCCAAACACGGGGATGAAGGGGATTATGGTGGTGGAGGGGGGTTGGAGGAGACTAGGAGACCAGAAGTCGATGCTACTTTGAAGGGAAGGAATGTAGCCTCACAAATACGAGTCATTATATATATAGATTCAGAGTAATAGTCCTTTCTTCACCCTTCTTGCTAATGTGACAATTTGTATGATATGTTGAAGTAATGAGCTTATCCTCAAGAATTCACAGCAATCTTGAATGTAAAAACGAACTGCGCAGAGCAGCTTAACATGCCAGTTTATAGCGGACAATGGTCTGATTGCCCCTACAAGTAATTGTATTGTGCTGAGTATACATAGTAATAGGGACTTCGGCTAAGATTTGATAGCTCCGGTGCCATGATCATTAACCTTTACCGGAAAGTAGTAATTTGCCTGTCTGTAGTTTTGGGAAGACACATTGAAGATTTGATGATCTGCTTCTATCTTGGATTAGAAGATCTTCAACTGTATAACATGGAGCAATTGCTCTTCGACCTGGTATACTATGGCCCGAACAGTGTGGTGAATGATGAGGTGAAGAAAGGGGCTCAACCGAGCGTGACGCCACACCTCTTATCAAGCCACCTTTCTTATCGAACTGGTCAGCCACACTTATAAAGCCTCAATATTCCAAAGCAAATGACAGAACTTCGTCTTCATACCTTTAGAACAGCCAAAATGGTCAAAAACCCCTCGATAACCTCATCAGGCTCTGGGGTTGCGGGTACAAATCTAGAGCGTATGCTTGAGAGACTGAATTTCCTCCTTGTTACTCCTGATGCAGCTACGGAAGAGCAGCTTCGTACCAGCAAGGAAGCAAGGTCGAAGGTTGCAGCTGTATGTCTAAATACTCTCTTTTAGGTTTCCTGATGAACTATGGCTTATTAATACTTGTAGAATATCCAATACTCCCGCGATCTCCTCCTAGAACTAGAACAAGATGTCACAAGCATCCGCATTCAGTCCCGCAAACACGATTTGCAATCCTCTCTCGTTAGGCAGCGAGAACAAATCAACATGCTTGCTGGCCGTTTACGAGAACTAAATGAGCTTGGAGAGTCCGGCATAGAGATTGAGGATGAGAGCGGAGAAGAAGATCTGATAGGAGAAGACACGCCAGACGAGGGAACAGAAACGGAGACAGATGATGCACATACCCCGCCAGGCACTGCGTCGATATCAGAATACGAGAGCAGGTCTATAGGCAATTTGAAAGAAGTAGAAGAAGAGCCATCCCCTTCCTATAAGGAACGGGATCCCGTTCCATCTACCGAACTTTCTACCCTCCGCCAGCGCACTACCAAACAAGACCGACAAGACCTATTCTCTACTTCCGCCCCCTCATCCACTACAACTGGCATCGAAACTACCTCCAAAACCGCAGAACAGTTAATGTCTCATAATCGCGCCGAGCAAGAACTCCTCACTTCTTCCATGCTCAGCATGGCCGCACAGCTCAAGCAGCAATCCCGCGCCTTTGCCGCCTCTCTCGAATCAGAGAAAGACATTCTAGACCGTGCAGCACGGGGGCTAGATAAGAACGAGAGCGGGCTGGCGACGGCGCAGGAGAAGATGGGTTTCTTGAGGGGTTACACTGAAGGCAAGGGCTGGTGGGGACGTATGCTGATGTATGTGTGGATTTTTGGGTTGATGGTGGTGGCGATTCTTGTTGTATTCGTCATGCCAAAGTTACGCTTCTAAACCTATGGAGATGGAAGAAAATCAGTTGTTGGGCTCAGGACGAATTCGTATTTAGCATGGAGTTGGGAGGTTTGGAAAGTTCATAAGCGGGATAGATACCACGAAATACAATGCTTGAAGGGTTCAACATCATTATTTCAAGTTGTAGATGTCTGAGATTGAGAGAAAGAAGAGATAAATTCGCCTATGCATCTCATGAACGCCATAAACGCCATCCACTGCATGTCTCATCGCGAGCCCTGTCTAGAGATCCACCATCTATATGCGGCCATGTTAAAATGCACATTCCCACCACTATCGTCAGATATCCCACCAAGTACTCCGCTAAATAACCTATCCTGCGTAAACGAAATATTTCAGCCTTATCTAAACCGCCTTCGAAGTCTCCTCATGATCCCTTTCAGTCAGAATCCTCTTTGTCAAAAGCATCCTCGACCTCGCTCTCCGAATCATACACCAGATCCGCACCTTCACTACTACTACTGACAGTCGCACTCTCATCGCTAGAAGAGGTGGAACCCATCGCAATGGCAGAGTCAGCATCTGAGTCATCTTGATTAGCCACACCAGGACGCTCCCATGGTGGATGGACGCCTTCTGGGAGCTGCCCGACTGGACGACCGTGAGTTGGTGGGGTGTATCTGAAGAGGTGAGGATTTGCCATCTGTTCCGATGTGAGAGGCTCAAGACGACTACCGGCTATTGCGTTAGCTTTTTCCCTAGCCAGAGATGGAGGAGATGAAATGGGTCGGAAGGAAAGTGGTAAACATACTTGTCCCATTCAACACCAGTCTTTAATTTGAAAAAGTTTTTAAAGTCTTTGAATGCTTCTTGGAGCATCTTGGGGTGACCTATAGATATGGTTAGCTGGATATTCTACTCAGAGGCATTGTGATAGGTTAAATTTGAGGTTAAGACTGGTTTTACATTCGAGGCGGTAGTAAACGGCTTTTCGACCAGGACTGTTGAGCTTGCCGCCAAACATGTAATGCCGAGGTTTGGCGTTGGACGCGAAGAGCTGGCGTTGCACATTAGCCACAAGATATCCGAGCTATCTTATTAATGGGAAGAGAGGAAGAAGCTCACATAGATCGTATATTTCTCCAACTTAACCTTTCCATCGGTGTTGATACGTGACAAGACAACTTTGTACTCAAAGCCATCGACATCCATAGCGATATGATGCAAGCCTTCCACTCATCAGCGTTTTGAATTACATCTGTAAGGTATGGAAATAATTGGCCAGGAACTTACGATTATCGACCAGCTCATGGCCCGCCCTAACACCCTCCTCAAAGCTCTCCCGATACCGCTCTTGAGCCTTGCGAGTTTTGTCAACACGTCTAAGAACCCGGTTTAATGTGTAGCCTTTCTCGACACGACGGCGTTTTTTAGAATTATTGGAAACGAGACAATCAGCAAGCCAATCCCCAACGACGATGTTGCAGTATTTGCCAAGAGACAATGCCTTCTTCACTGCGTTCGTCATTAGCACATCTCTCATTACCTAATAGTCAACCACAAATCGGGAGAGACTGGCTTCTTACCTTGCGAACTCTTCTTCTTATACTCCTCAATAGTGCAGATCAAATGAGTAGTATACCGCTGACGCAGCAAAGCTTCTTTGCCGCATTGCACCTCCTTCTCATACTCGCCTCCATGATGGCGGACCCAACCTGCCATCTTGTCATAGGCCCATCCAGAACCGAAGTCACCTGTGAAACTGAAACGAAGCTTCGCGAATATTTGCTTGCAAGAGCCACGACCGCTGGTAGCTGGTGCTGTTGGTCTGGAAATGGTCTGGGCCTGGCGGGCCTTGTAGAGAATGACTCCACGGGGTGCCATTATGGTGCAGCGTAAGAATGAGGAAAAGGAGCGATTTGGGTCGAGGTTTGGAAGGGTGTGTACTTTGATGCTAAGGGAGCTTGAGATGAGAGGTTGGAAGTTGACTTGTGTGATATATCCACGGAGCAGTCGAGCTCGTTAGATTGTGCTTATGCAGTAGAGTTATGCGACAAGTTCAAAAGTATAAATGGCAAATAAATTGAGAGGTTGCCTAATCTCATTGAAAGCTCCAAGATATTACTGTTGAGTAAGTGAGATCAAACCCTTTGGGCCTTTCTTTTAGAAAAGTCAAAGGTTGTAGACCACTAGCGCAGTTGTGATCAAGTATGGAATTCGATAAAAATGGCAAGTTGAGCTCGCCTCTGAGTACTAAGTGAGTGTATTTGAATGCTCGTGCAATGTAAAGCCGATGTCTCCCACACCTTCGGGAAAGGGGCTGTCCGTTGTAAGTGAACTAGATCACCAGATAATCCATAAAATCTCAACTTCAACAAAGTTTCAAGAAAGGGAAAGAAAGGAAATCTTAGAGATATGGATAATATAATTTTTTGCTTAAAGTAACAAGGTTTGCTGGGACAATTACCTGAGCTCATGAATTAGGGAAAGGTGATCCACTTTAGAATATGCTGCATATACTATAGTAACAGGATACAAGGAGAAAGAATCGACTGGCTATTTATGAAGATTGTATGTCGCTGGAAAGAGTTTTTAAGTGCTGGACGTATCAGCGTCGTCCGCAGTGATATGTTCATGTCAGAGGGGATCTTCGATGACGAGGTAGGGCTCGGAAAGCAGAGGTAGCGAAAGATAATTAGATATATATGACAGGACTCAGATAGGCTGGACGAGTACTGCTGGCTAAGGATGCCCCCCCATCATAGCAAGAATGGTACGGGGCGTAGTACAGTCGTTAGACTCCTTTGACATAAATGAGCATAGTCCATGAGCCGTGTCCTAACTACAAATATGGAGAGCCTTCGTTTAGGCGAGCACTCCGCTTTGCGTGGCATTTCCAAATAAATCATGAACCTTGAGCATCCAACTCTCGAAGCTGCTGCTTTCAAGAGTCTTTCAAGCACTTGCTATGTTATGAGAACCACGCTCGGATTTTGGGGAATATACACGGGCTGAATAGCTATCATAGGTATCTCAAAGACCCTTGAGGCATAGGAAACTATCTCTGTTACCGTACACTTTTAGCAGCTTTTATGAACGCCTGTATCTTGGCCACGCTTTGAACTCCATTTTCCTCTACGCCGCTGCTGACATCGACGCCAATGATTCTCTCTCCAAGCTCTTCAGCAGACTTTACTGCATCTGCCACGTTCTCAGGGCTCAAGCCACCAGCGAGCACAACCTTGAGTCCCTGGTCTCGTTTAAGTGTAGACTTGACTTCCGCTATGTCTAACTTTTGCCCCGATCCTCCGGATGCTGAATCTAACAGGGTTACGGTGTGATAGCCACGTCTCCCTAAACCAGCCTGGCCGGGCTTGAAACTACGGATGACTGGCACTGGGATCAGGTTTGCCCATTCCAATGGCTCATCACCATGCAATTGAACAATATCTAGGTCGTATGCTTTCTGCAGTTCCAAAATCTCCTCTAGGGGCTGATTCTGAAAGACACCAACTAATAGTGGTCGATGACTTGAGATGTTCGACGCTGCATTGGTAAAGAAGTCCACTGCTTGACTACCAACTCGATCGCTGACTAGAGTTGCGGTCGTTGTGGTAGACTGATGCACGACTTTTGATATAGCAATGGCATCCTTATAAGATACATGCCTTGCCCTCCCAGGAACAAGTATTACGCCAATTAGATCTGCACCAGCCTTGATAGCTTCTTGTGCTGCTTCTGCTGTCCTTGTACCACAGATCTTGACGAGGAGGCCTCCAGGAGATGATCTTGAAACTGGTTCCGAACCTCCAAGAAGCTCACGGATGAAGGACGCTGTCTCTTTAGCCCTCATCAAAGCTTCTCCAACCAAGACTGCACCTACTCCATTCTTTTGATATGGAGCAACATCTTTAGGTCCGGAAATACCACTGAGTGCACAAACAATGGTTTCTTTCGGAACTTGGCCTAGCAGTCGGCTAGTTGTCTCAAGATCCACTTCAAAACTCGTTAGGTTGCGGTTGTTGACCCCAATAACCTTAGAGCCAAGTTTGACAGCTATCGACATCTCGTCCGCGGTGTTGACCTCCACCAGCGGCTCCATCCCCAATGATAGGGAATACTTGTACAGCCTTGTAAGAGTGGCTTCATCAAGCATCTTGACTATCAGCAAGACTGTGTCAGCGCCTGCTAATCGCGCCTCTAAGATCTGATACTCTTCAAATATAAATTCTTTGCGTAGGACGGCTGGCCGGTTGGGCATCCCTTCCAGGGCTTGACGCACAGTACGAAGATCATCGATGCTGCCCTTAAACCACTCTGGCTCCGTCAAAACAGATATGACACTTGCTCCAGCTAGAGCATAGATCCTAGCCTGGGCTGGTGCACACGTAGCTAGTGAAATTATTCCTTTGGATGGGGAAGCTCGCTTGATTTCTGCCATTAGCGACAACTGGAAAGGGGTTTGGCGAAGGCGCTTCACAAAGGATATCAAGGGAGGAGCAATATCGAGATCATATGTAGCTTGAAGGTCGCTTGGTCTCTGAGACGGTATCTCTTTCTGTACCGCAACTGTAGCCTTTCTGTGCGCAAATATCCTCTCTAATATGTTCTCTTTCGAGGGATTCCCATTACTGGTCTGTTTGCTCTTAGATGCGGCCTGGTTTTGCAGAATGTCATTCTCTGCCCAAGTACCACCCTGCATTCTCAAGAAGTTCTTGAGCATAATGCGACCCTCCGCAGTTAAGATACTTTCAGGATGATACTGTACACCCTCAATGAGGTATTCTTTATGTCGGACTCCCATTATAACACCCTTGCCACCATCTGGTCCAAGTTCAATCCAAGAGGAGACCTCTAAGCATGCCGGTAAAGTAGGGTATGTGCCAGCAAGCGAATGGTATCGTGTTACAGGTAGGTCTTGTGGTAGATCGGCATAAACTCCTTTCGAATCATGTTTGAGCGGGGAAGTTTTGCCATGCAAAATCTCGCCAGCATAGCTTACATCTCCTCCGTATAAATCGATTATGCATTGTCTTGTACCAGGTCAGTAATATGCAGAGATGTGCCCTTTTTGGGATTGGGTGACTCACTGTCCCATACAAACCCCGAATATGGGAATTTTCCCAGCAAAGTGCTTGATAGCGTCTCTACTGATCCCAGAGTCTGTTTTGGGATGTCCTGGACCTGGACTGATGACCAATTGCGTCGGTTTCAGGGCTGCAACCTCGTCTACGGTCTTCTCATCATTGCGAAAGACAGTTACTGTGGCGCCTTCTAACACAAGATATTGGTAGATGTTCCAGGTGAACGAGTCGAAGTTGTCAATTAGAATAACATTAGAAGCTGAAGCCAGTGGTGCAGTTGCTTCTGGCTGGTGGGGAGAATGATCTACCAGGTCTAGTGTTGCCATCGTGTTTAGAGTGACGGAGAAAGTGAGAACAGAGTGAAAGAATAGGATGGAATGCGAGTCCGCAACTTAGTACCAGACACAATATCACCCAATGAAGCTGAATTGAGAGCACAGGATGGCTTACTTGAAATCACAGAAGTACAAAAATACAGTTGTGCCCTACTTCCTGCGCAGTATGACTGCTACCATGGACTGAGGCGGGGTGATATGTAGTAATCATGGGTGGGATTAACACTGCCAAGCATTTAAGGTCCGCGAAGAGTCGCGTCTCCATGTAAAATGTTCGATGCGAGCTAAAGCTCACCTTAGCAAGAGCTGTTCTCATGCGCCTAACACATTGTGAGTTGTCCATTTCTGTTAGAGCCTTGCAGGTGCGATTCACCTGCAAATTGACATCTCATTTCCTGGATAGTTGCATGAATGTGCAACTGCTAGTGCTGGCGCATAGAGGCAGTGTTCAGGGAGATACTGATTCTACCTCGTGGGCAATGTTTTTGAGTAGCTATAATTTTGTTAGGTGATTGTATTGCTAACTACTCTCTTTGTAGGCTGAAGTTTCTGGCCTGCTGAGCGCAATGGCGCCAATATCAGATTCCTGCTATTTTCCTTCCCTGGACAAATGTTTGCAAGGAGACGATCTTCTTACATCTTGGAGAAGTGCATTCCATGCTGTTTTGGACACAGAGGACTCTCTTGCCATTCGAAAATTCTTCTCCGACCCGGTGGTTGAAGACTTTTTACTACATCCTCTCAACGCCTTTCCACCGCCGTCGCAAGAGTCCAGATCAGCTTTCGGAACTAAAACATCAGCAATAAACGTTACCCCCTTACCAACATCTCGATTCAATATCAACGAGCTCAAGGAGGACGCATTGTGGTTGAGCACGGAAGCTAAGATTGATGAGATCTCAGCTTTGAGAGTAGTTGTGCTGGAATGGCAGTCTCGGGCTTGGGCCGCTTTGGTTGGGCCGCTTTCCAAGCAAGAGCTCCTTGGTATACAGGAATCTGGAGGCCAAGGTCTAATGTCTGTCCCTGGTGCATTGTTGTCGGAAGGTTTGGATACAGACGAGATTCAGGCGGAATTTGAGACGAAGGAGAGCCGACGGTCACGACTACTCCGGATCTATTTGTCTGAAAGACAATTCCTTCTTAAATGTGTGAATTATCTTCTACAAAGTTACCTCTATCAGGAATTGTCTACAGATAGCACAATACAAAGCCAGAAGCCAGAAGCACAGCCAGCATCATTCCAGGTTCTAGGCGAGAATCTGGTCAGAATCATAAGAGAATCTGATTCTTTGTTTCTAGCATGTGTTGATGCTATCAAGTCCAACATTGGCAAGCTCCTTGCAGGCAGCAGTTGGTTCAAGGAGATAGGAGGAAGACCTGATGTTGAGATGGAATGGGTCAGAACAAACATCGCTGAAGCAACCACTTTGATGGAAATTATTTTCCAAATTTTGGATATTTCTGAGGACCTTCCATCTTCACAAGCAGTCCTTTCGTGGCTCGAGATAACTTCCATATATGGATTTTTCAACTTCCACTTTGTAAGTACACACGCATTCGAATTGGTACGCCATGGGTACTTACAGATGCGCCTAGGATGATCCCGATACACACTCTTTGGGCCTTCATATGGCGTCACTTGCCGTTGTCATCTCTCTTCAGCTTCTAAAAGTGAGGACGGTTCTATCCAGTGTGAATCCAGCAGACATAGAAGTTTCCGAAGATGACCGCCAGCCATACTTATTGAAAGTGTCCACAATAAAGTCAATGAGTCAGATCATAAATTCTATGGCCGAAAATGACATAGTCGCTGCTGGGCCTGTCATCCTCGGATGGGCTGTGATTTTGCGGGGAATGGAGACTCAAGTCCATGATCTCAAGAGACAACTTAGCGAGAATGGTGGAGGGTCAGAGCTTCCTGCGAACTCTGTGATCTCATCCTATGAGAGGATGATGGAAAGCATCAATAATATTAGTAAGTGAGTTTTGCTTTTCGAGCATGCCCAATGGGAGCCCCAGAGCCCCTTCATCAAAGTACCGCGACCTTCCAGACAACCAGGTTCACGCAAACACATCCATTAATGAACCAAGAAAGTTACTAATATTTTCACACCTGTAGGCCCTAGTCCTGACCACTCTTTCCCCCTATACTTGGCTATCCGTGCTGTTGAAGACTTCCGAACACTCGACACCCTTATCAGACTTAGCCCGAAGTTTGGGGATACCGCAAATGCACATTTTTCGATTTTTCTAGGCGCTAAGATGCGCATCATCATCCTTGATTTACTTGCAGTCAGCAACATTGTCGGCGTTGATTATGGATCTGAATCGACAGAGGCGACTCTAGCGGCTTTAGAAGGTGGACAAAGTTACTGGGATTGTATAGATGCTAAACAACTTTCTGCTAGGAACGATCCTTTGTCTATATACTTACAGGAAGCAGACTTGGGCTCTAGCTTGACCGAAGCTAGATCCAGATTTCCTTATGAGCAACCGCCGTTCTTGAAGATATGTCGCGCGCTTGCAGCTTGCCAATCCTTCAACGATTCGAAGAGTATCAAGACGATCGTTGATTTCTTGGAAACTATCCCAACTTTCACTTATGCCCTCCCAGATGGCTTTGATGGCTATGAAACGTTGTATGAAGATCAAAATACCAACTCGATACGGCTCACACGACCAGTAGAATTATTTGAGTCCCGACGAAGACAGATTGGCGGTTATGTAGACCAGTCTTTGGCTCTCATTAAGGCGGATCCGGATTTCACTATCTCAGCTGGAACTGAGGGTCGCATCGTCTCTGGCGAACAGGGCCCCAAAGTTGCTTACTGGTACCATGAATATTCTGGCTTTAAATATCTCGGCAAGCTTTTGGAGACATTTCTGCCTGCTAGCAACCTGATTGATGCTACTACAGGGGATATCACTGACCGTGATTCCATCGCAGTGATACTATCTTTGTTTGCGAATCTTTTTTTCAGCCTCATTAAAACATCAACAGCGTTAGACCACTCTATAGAAGCCCTTCGCATCTTGGAAATTGCCAGTTCAGGGCTCAGCCGCAATCGGGACTTGATCTCAGTAATTTTTGACATCTTTGAGGAAGAGCTTCAGGCACGGTCTGTTGACTTCGGGTCTGAGGTATCACTGGAACTCCTCAATAGCTGTGTACAACTTATACACGCTCTGCTTCCGATTATTCCAGGAAGAGTATGGCCGCTGTTAGGCAGAAGTAGCCTTCTCGACATCGGGCGTGGTAGCGGCAAGTTACCTAGTATTGTTGGCAGCGTGGAGCTAGTATCGGGAACTTATGGGTTTCTTCTGTCATGCACTCGTCTATACGAGGCACTGGTAGAAGATTTGGTCACCAACGTGATCTCAAGGCATTGTGTAGGAAAGCCTTCTACTCGTTTCGCTAAGCAAGACGGAGCTCGGATCGCAGTATCTGACCAAGTACTTTCCAAGGTGCTATTATCCTTTACACGATATCTAGTTGATGCTCTCGAGAGCTCTTGCTCTTGGAAGTTCGTGGATTTGAGTGAGTGTATAGAGCTTCGGAGGAGAATCACAGCCTCTTTCGAAAGGATACTAAGGCACACATATGGGATTGATGATTTGGTGCCGGATAACAGTGATGAGGAGTTGGTATCGAATCCAGTTGTTCCCACATTACTTGTGTTAAATCCAACGATAGTGGAGGAAATTGGCGCCAAAGCTAAACAACCAAGGCTGATGGTCGCATTGGAAGCTTCAGCAAGTCACCTCACGGAGGCTTTCTTGTCAACTGCGTCAGGCACTCTGCGGGTACAGCCCCTTCTGCGCGCTTTTTACGATGGGTTAGAGGTACCAGATTCTACGGCCAATATCAGCGAGTCCCGTTCGTGCGTCAATCAGACCAGAAGCATCTTAGAATTCACCAGAACACTCTTGCAAGTCAGCATGTTGCTTGATAAGCCTCCCTCATTCCTAGAGGGCCAGATTTTTAAGGCATCGTCAGTTATTGCACGTCTTTATGCCGTTCATCAAGCATATAGGACTCCGGTCGTTGCTCTTTTCGATGCATTAATTACTACTGCTTCGGCTAATGCTACTGACCCTCCCTCCCTCTTGGGTCATCTTGGTCCGCATACGTCAAAAAACTTCTTGCAGATCATCTCTGATATTGACAAGCCCTTTTCCAAAAGTCAAAATTTTGTGACTATTATAAACTTCATGTCCAAAGTCGTAAGTTGTCGACAGCAGTGGTTCGCTAAATATTTGCTTGGTGGCAAGGCATTCAAGGATCCGCTTAAAGACACATCTGGTGGCAGGCAACTGGTGTCTCTTGATAGATCTCCTTTGACGGCAAATCTTGAAGCGTTATTGAAAATCAAAGACATTCCTAGTGATGAAGCCTCTCTAAGGCTTCAATTTATTGCATCAGCGCAGAACTTTTGGCCATGGTCGATATACGAGTCTGAGAAGTATGACAGCTTCATATCAGCTCTGCTGGATTTTATAGGAACCTTACCGCCAATACAACAGTCCAAGTCGCTAGATGATACAACTAATAATTGTTATCAGACTAGAGCTGTAGCATCTATTGCCGAGATCTTAGCTATGCACACCTTTCATGCAAGACAGACTGGCAATGTTTCGCCTACGAAGGGTATTATTCCTAATCTAGACTATTTTATACGATTTGCTGTCAAGACTCCGCGAGGCATGGACTACAATTCATCACTTCACGGAAATTTGAAACGCAATTTCGAGTCTCAATATGCAGGCTGTAGGCTGCTCGCTCTCCGGAGGACGACCTTGGAATCTCAACATTATGGTACAGACTACTGCTACAACTTAACTCTTGCTAATAAAATGCTTTCATTCGATCAAATGTGGGGAGTACAAAAAGGGTTCCAAAAAGAGGTCGCTGCAGCAAATGTCAACTTGTCTTGTGTAGATGCTCAAATTGTAAGTCATTCTCATTATCCTCTCACTAGATTCTCACTAGGTTTCGCTAACAATTACGTAGTCACTCCTCCATAGTTGGAAATTTCTAGCTACTGAATTAAGCACTACTCTGTTGGGTCAAGTCGATCTACAAAGCAAATTGGCCCGAGTGGCATCCGATTGTCTTGCAGCGAACTTGCAAAACCAAGGATCAGAGGAGATCTTTCAGAGACTGAACCAAACACGAGCAGATCTAGCACTTATTCTGATGCAAAGACTAGTCGAAGCGGGATCGATAGTTCCTGAAATGGATGCCTTCCTTCCTAAAGTCTGGGATGCCATCCAACAGTCTAATATCACATTCGAGATGGCATTGAGCAATGGAGATCCGGCCTACTATCGATCTCTCCTGAAGCTGCTCTTTCTAGGGCTGCGAATTCACACGGAAAACAAGAGTAAGGGGCAAATGGCTCCTAACGAATCCAGAGTATCGACTAAACTAGTTCAGTCGTCGCCCTTTATTGGGGTCATTATTGAAATCCTGGAACGTGTAGTCGCTCATGGAATACGTCATCTGACAACTTTTATTCATGACAAGCCTGGGGACTCAAATCCTGAAGACATTATGCTCATCAATGGCATTCTTCAATCTTGTCTCAGGATCCCTGGCATCGAGTTCTCGTATAGCCAGATTGTTGCCTTATTCGTGCACAACAAAACGGCACGTGTGGCTACCACGCTCTTTTCATGGTCCGACACCCTTGCCATAGAAGGTGATCCTATATATGGCGAACTGAGCATACTCTTCCTTCTAGAACTTTCCACTGTTCCAGCAATGGCCGAACAGCTTGCTATAAACGGCCTCCTCGGTGACATAAGTACTGCCAACATTACCAACTACCTTCGAGGTGGAAATGTGAGCCCGTTCGCTGAAAGTGCTGGATTCCAGCGATGCTACAACATTTGGGTGCGCGGGATTCTTCCACTTGTTCTTAATCTGATGGATTCAGTGGGTATCGCCATCGCAGGCGAAGCCTCTCGCTTCCTTCAACAATTCCCTGCTTTGCTGAAGCAGTGTATAGAGGCATTCGACCCGCCAGCAAGCTCTCGTATTCCCACCGACGGCAGGATGAAACATATCACCTTGTCTATGTGCTCCGAGGCACATACGCTGAGCTTGCTGGTGTTTGTACTTAATGGATTTCGTGACAGCGTTGAGGGCCAAGACATAGCTAACATTAGTTGGGACTCTGCAGCTATGCTTGAGAATGTTGAGTTTTGGCTTGGCGCAACTGCAATCTTGAAGAGCAAAATATTGCCAATGGAGCCTAGGGATCACTCGCTGTTCAAGAAAAAGGTATGCTCCTTTCTACTTCTATCTTATCAGCAGTACTAACATGACATAGATTGCCAGTAGCGACTCGAATAAATTACAGGAGACCATTTTAGCGGAGTTGGCAGGCGTTAGAGCCGTTCTGGCAGGCATATCACAATAGGAAGCGAACAAAAGCAGCATGTACAATCAGATAGCATTTATGGCGTTACGGAAGTCTACCAGAGGGCGGTTCATGAGCGGATACGTGCATTTAATGGGAGATAGTCGCACAGGATATTGAGAAGCAAAAGTGCGAAGATACCATATGAAAATGAAATAATATCCAATACTGGATCATATCACATCTTGCTATGTTTTGGAGCTTCACTCACTCCCTCCTGTGCGCTTTGGCAATTTATTCCTAGTTCTATTTTTGTTACTCAGCTGAACTTAGATTCCAAATTGTAGACCCTTTCCAAGGCAACGTGGGGGTACCATCAAGGCCGTGAGATCCGGACGTCGGGCAGTCTCTCTTACATCTCTCCTCCATAATTGTTCGATCAATACACCATCTTAGCAGGTCTCCGCTAAGTATCTGACAGGTACATGGAATGAGGTTAACCTGCACGCTATGAACACGCAATACCAAGACCCATCGAGTTTGCGACCGCCAAAGTTTCGGTTAATGGTTTGCAGGTTTTGAAACGCCTCCTCGGGTACAACCGAGACGGTGTTTTGTCTGATGTTTTACATCTCATCTTCTTTCCACCCCAAATTCTCTCACTAGGCTTCTATTTTAAGAGCTTCGGAGCAAAATAGGAAGCAGGTTCATCTGAATCGGAGAGTTGCTGAGCCTGGTGAACTTCTTGAATGGCAATGAAACTTGCAGCACGCAAGGGAATCTTAGCAAGCATCAAGCCCCCGAGCTTTGACCTTCGTTACCATAGTTTCGACTACGATGTGCAACAAAATCTGCTTTTTACGAGCAGAGAAAGGCTTTGAATGGTTGTTTCTTGGTTTAAATTTCGGAGAATTTGAAGAGGCGTGGTGGAAAGAGACGGCTTATCTATCACGGGGGCCCGTGGATGTGGTTTGGGCTTAGTCCACAGTCCATCTGGAAAAGGGGTATGATACCATGGAGGAGGTAGTCTGGTAAATTTGGAAGGGGGGGTTTCCTTGTGATCATAGGCTTCGAAAGAATTGGGAATAAAATAAGGTACTTGCATTGGGCTCGCACAACCGGAGTCTTGTGGGAGTTTGAGGTGTTATTCCTTGCTTGTTTTCCTATCAAAACTTGATTGCTTGTGTTTGGAATGAGAAACACAGTTTTGCTCAGCATACATTGCATTGTTCTAAAAGAATATTTGTTGGCATCCCGAGTGGCGCTCACCAATCTTGGGCCAACCAGTGCCCGAAAGGCTTTTGCGCAACGATGGTCACAACTTCCTCGCCTTTCATGCCCTCCTCCTGATCTACCTTGACACCATATTCTGTAACAATAAAGTCCTTTACCTTCACCGTACCATTCAAGACTTGCTCATATTGCTCTGCTGTGCAAGTATCTGGCGCGAGAATATAACATTTCGACTCTGGCCAGTCTGGAACCTCGTTCTTGATATTAAAAACAGACGATGGACCAATGGTGGTATAGTAATCCGTCACGTCATATATGCCAGTAGTGATATCCTTTCCAAAAGTTGCACGCATAAAAATCTCATAAGAAACCTCGCCTTGATAGGATGGCACTAATCTCAAGTCAGCATACACAGCCAATGCATCAAATCTAGGCATTCTATAGAATGACCTACCTTCGTGGCCAGCCTGATAAACCCTCGAGAATGAGAAATTTCCAAACTGCTTCACATTCCCTCCGATATCGTTATTTGCCCCATATATAATAGGCTCATATCCAGCATTCTTGAACTGCTCCTTGCTCGAATAATCAACAGCATGCACAGCACGTTCGCCGCCAATCCAATTGCAAGCCCAATCCCTATCACCATACATCCCAGCTACTTTTACGCCTCCATCCAACAAATAGGCCAGGCTCTTCAAGCTCGTGCCACGTGCATAATCCCCTGTGGTGCGGAAATCGGTGGCCACCGTCCTTGAGCTGGCCGTGTGGTTTACAGGCACGCCGAGAGCCGCTTGGACCCATTGCTGATTGAGAAAGCCATAGAGATAGGGGGCGGGGAACGGATCAGATCTTGGATGAGCAATGTCGTATCTTCCTCTCCGTATCTCAGCTCCAGAATAAAGGCTCTCGGAGCAATGCTCTGCGCAGTACTCCATTGAGCCACCACAAATCTTGTCAGCTTCGTCGCTGAAGGGGTCGTTATTCTCATCATTGATGAAGTGGCGACAGTGTTTGACCTGGTCTTTACAGCCACCTTGTTTGTAATAATGCTCGATGCCAGTGTTGTAGACTGACTCGTTGATGGCTTTAATGTCATATGTATTGTTATACGCCATATCTAGGTACGCGAGCTGCATGATTTCATAGTCAATGCAGCCGTTGACTATCCCTAGGGTATCGAGATGGAGATAGTGAGAGCCAGGCTCGCTGATGGTACCATTAGCTATCTTCTCATTCTGTTGCTGGAAGAAGCTGAAGAAGTTCGGGCCATAGATTCCACCATAGCTTTCAGTCCACAGATGGATCTTCTCATCAGTCGGCTTGTAGAAGGGAAATTCTTCAAACCACGTTTGCGCAAAGTGCCACAGAGCGTGAGCTGCGTGAATCGTAGAGTTCGCGGTGAAGTTACCATTCTGGCTTGAGAAAGTTCCTACCATGTAAGTGTTGTTTGGTGTAGGGAAACCCTCGGAAAAGTCTGTTGGCGTGATAACTCGACTACTTGCGTTGTAAGTCCCATTTGTGATAACATCATAGGAAAAGCCAACTTGAGTAGGCTGATCAAGGTAGAGCATGTTGACCTCATTATTCCACGACCAAGGATTCAAGTATGTGGAGTTTGAGTCGTTTCCTATGAAACATGGGCCATTTTCCTGTAATAGACCCATTGCAGAGGAGCCACCAGGGCCACCATTGAGCCAGATTGAAAGAGGAGCAGTTTCGGGGTCTTTCCGAGCTTCGAAGAACCAAAAAAAACTGCATTCAAGTCAGAGGATTGAGGCTTGCCTCTTTTGAAAGGCTTCCGTACGTATTAATAGGATAATCTTGAGTCTCACCCGCAATATCACTCAGGAGACTAGGAGGTAGGTGAACATAGCCACTGTAAGACTTCACACCAGGAGTTGTTTCACAGATCCCAGGCTAATGTACATGTCAGCGAAGTATATTAGAAAGCCATCATGGAACTTGCCTCTTTGTATGAAATGGTGACATTCTCGTGATATTTTGACTTCAACAACGTTATGCCGGTAGGTTCCTTTGGGAAGTACGCAGTAGCTGTGCCGGCCAGGGATAGTAGCAAAGCAATTGAGTCTATCATCTTGAGAGCACACAAAAATAGCAATAACTTGAAGCTCAAGAAATGAAACGTTACCAGAAGTCGTTGTTATTAAGGCTACAAGGATCCCAAGAAGAAGGCAGTTAGTTGTACAGGGTTCCCACTCTTAGGGACAAAGTGGGATCCTTCTTCTAACCTTATATACCAGGCCAAAGTTCACACAAATGCATAAAAAGGTTAGGCACAATACGTTGCGACTAATTGCAAATCAAAATTCAACTTATGCTTGATTAAGTCTGAATGAAGTACTGCTCGAGACTTTGAAAGTTCATAGGTATTCCTCCATCACATCTCCGTTTAAGCCCCTGAACCATAAAATACTCTTTTCCTGGAAACTTTGCTTACTCCGTGTGGAACTTCAAGATTATTCGTTCCTAGAGATCAAGGCACCTTGATATCTTCCTTCCAGTTTTGGAGAGTCAATGCTGGCAGATTTTAGAGGAGGAAAGCAACACTACGCAAGCGGCGAGTCCGGATATTTGCATTAATGAAAAGGGAAAAGCGAATCGCGTAGAGTTCGCAATAAAAAAACGCATCTCACCTATCAAGGACCCAATTTCCCCACATTTCGCTTTTGCTCCTTGGACTCTCGATATCTTGCACAAGCGGCATCTTGAATGGTCACAGAGGAAAAGAGTAAATAGCTGGTCATGAATAGTGCCCGATTTGCATTGGCTTAGGTGCTATTTAGACATACATACATGCGAGGGAGTGGCCAGACTTGTAAATATAACGAATAGTACCAGACTCTAGCAAAGATAAGTTAAACAAAAGCAGGTATACATATAATATTATAAATAGAACTATTAATACTAAGTATAACGTTTTTACTTATTAGAAAAATTAAAATACTTAAATAAAATAATTATAAAATAGCATTAGGATATTACTTTAGACATAAGCCCCTCTTCGCTTGTTATTTTGTCATTTGATTAAGCGGTCTGTCAGACCAAGCGGCGGAATCCAGCCCTGCTTCCTGATATCATATCGCGAATTAACAAAACCTCCGTAATGCCATCCCCCCTTAAGTTGACTGTTAAATTTGGACCCCTCAGATACTAAAAACAAATCCGCTTCTATAACAACCTTTATAAATGCCACTTGCGAGAAGTTGATCACAATAAATTCGTCTATGGGGAGCGTTTGAAAAGCCGCAGGGAAACTTTTCAAAGAGTCGGCCTAAATCAGCGTCAACACTGACACTGGTCATAATTCCATGGGGAAGTTTCCCCTAAGTTCATGCCAAATTTGACGGACACAACTGGGGTTCTTACGAAGCTACAAATAGTTGAGACTTTTATGTAGTTTAGTTCAGACTTTTGCACTCTTTTCAATGTGTACATATGGTTCAGTGACTTTGAAGCAATAGGTAGGCACAGGAGACACCTCCGATCTGCGGCTTGCAACAAAATATCGAAGCTTGTATTCGCTACGTAGTGAATACCAAACACTAGATCCTATAGGCTATCCATCCTGAGGGCTCCCAGCCATTTCGTGAAGAATGATACAGTTACTGTCCTACAACTACTTACTCAACGGAGAATATTCGAGCATAGTTTCCGCTCAATCCCGGCGACACTCTGAATTATTTTGGATTTTGCTATACGCCTCCAGGGCCATTTATTTTGCGCTTTTGAAGTGAACTTCCAAGTAAAATATCGGAGACGCAAGATGTTCACTGCTGTGGTAAGCATCACGCGCAACTTCTTTTTAGTTTAGAACCTTATAATGAAACCTATCAACTAGCCTATACAGGGCGCTTGATCTGGACTCGTGACAAGAACCTTTTTTAGTACTTAGATAAAAGATAAGCAGTACTTAAAAGAACTATCTAAAATAAAGAAGTGTAAGATTGAGAGGGCAGAAATTAGCTTGTATAATTAATTGAAGTTGCTGTTCTATAATTTACTGTCTATAAATCCTCACATAAAGTCGCTCTTAGACTTCGTTAGAAGGTTGATTATTACGGGTTTTTAACTTGTCTACAACCCATCCTGAATATTCCGGAAGGCCATCTGGCTAATCACGAATGTTGGTGCGACAGGGAATGCTCCTGGTGTTCGCGGGAAGATTGAAGCATCAACAACACGAAGTCTTTCCACGCCGTTGACCCTGAACTTGGAGTCCACACAATATTCTGGATCATCCTTGGGGCCCATGCGACATGTGGAGGTGACATGGTGGCCAAATGCATGGTCCTTGATACTCTGCTGAAGCTCGACGCCTCGAGCGGGTTCTACCACCTCGAATGGGGTGTATGGTTCTCCAAGTGAGTTGAAAACATCGAGCGCAAACTCAGCTCCCTCAGCCAGAGCTTGCAGGTCATGAGCATCCTGCTGCTCAAAGTAGTTGAACTCGATTATAGGACTGTCACGGGGATTGGCAGAGCGGAGATTCACAGTGCCTGCCTGATTTCCAACCTGCATCTTGACCATAGACCAGAAGAAGGTAGTATTGGGTGCCCGGTGCTGGCTCCACCCTGGATAGTGGCCGCGAAACTCGGCATCCGGGGCACCGAAGAAGAAGATGTCTGCGTCTGCGGTTTTGCTGACGCTCGAGCGGAACCAGATATAGAGAGGCGTGCCACCCTGACCATAGGGGCCGCCATCACCGTTAATCCATTGAGCGAGGCAGGGGTCTGCTGAAGGATCGAGAGTTAAACCTATGCTACACCCCGTGTAAGGATTGTTTTCCCAGGGAATGTTGGCGCGGACAGTAATACCGCTTTCGTAGTTGTCTTGCATGTATTTTCCCTATAAGAGTTAGCATGAATTACTATATTTCAGAACCTTTCAGAGATTATATTGCTTACCACGGCAGGAATATCAGCCACGATAGGAATTCCAAGCTTTTCCAACTCATTTCGAGGTCCAACGCCGCTAAGTTTCAGGATCTGTGGCGTGTTGAATGCTCCTCCAGCAACTATGACCTCGCGCGTTGCGATAGCATGGCGCAGCTCACCCGGGTCTGAACTGTTATAACGTCTATCAGCAGAGAACATCGCCTCTCCCACCAGATACTCGACACCGTAAGCTTGTGGCTTTTTGCCCTTGTACTGATGGAATAAGACCCTAGTGGCAAGGCTGTTGGTGCTGAGAGTGAGGGGGTATGCTTGGGTACCGTCATGGCTCCGCGCCTTGACCGTATCAATGATGTAAGTGCGTGCTCCATGACGCTCTCTCCTCTCGTTTATATGAAAAGCAATCTGACGGATTCCAGGTATTTCGTAGCGCTGAGGGCTGTCAGTATTTACGTCGCGGGCCAAAAGCTCGACTAGCTGTTCTTTAGTGTCGATTTCAATGCCCTCGAGTCTACGGGTAATCTCACGGGAGATATCTACAAGACCAGGACGGGCGGTGAAATAGGAAATGTTGTTGAGATTGGTCTATTCATGCATTAACCTACTGACGAATTCCGTACTCTCTACATACTCACCGAAACATAACCGCCATAACCGTGCTCAGGCGACCCTGGAAGGTACAAGTTTCTTTCTAGCTCAATGAAATGCGTTCGGACTTTCTCGGGCAACCAAGAGTCATCGCCGGTCAGGTTAGCAATAATTTTCCAGTCGTCATCCGGGGGAAGTGCAAAATTCATAGCATTCACTTGTGACGAGCCTCCAACGGTAGCGCCTCGAGGGTAGTAGATACCTAGCCTATACAGATGTTAATACCTTCACGGGTTTCACCTCCTTGATTGGATGCTCACGGTTCCGCATCAGCTGGCGGATCAATGCCAACATAGTAGGACCCATTGGAAAGCAGGTAAGTAAATTTATTATCTCGCTTAGCTTGAGTTTCGTTCTGGAAATGGCTGACGAAGAACTCCCATGACGCATCGGAACCCTCAGCGTTAATAGTAGCCCTATAATCATACATGTTAGTATCGCCAACAACTCGTATAAAGGAGAAAGGCACTATACAAAGCTGGCATTCGCTCAGTCAATGCCTCACCATTATCACCCCCAGCCTCGAGTAATAAGACAGAGTGGCCAGCACGAGCCAGGTTGGCACTGTTTAATATGTTAGTTTAGCAACTATCCAAGTGGAACGAAAAGTTTTTTTTACGCCAGTGGGCCTCCACCAGGACCGGAGCCGATGACAATATACTCATATTGTGGAGTCTTGAGTGCCAGGATACCTCTCACAAGTGTCAATAACAGTACTGCAGCACCAAGGGATTGCATAATGAATGGCGATGGAGGTTGCGGAAGATGATTCAGTTGGTACAGTGATAACTTACTGTTTGTTGAGACAGATGAGGGGGGACGAGGAGTCCTTTATGCCTCCATGCCTTCTGGGCGCTGTGAATCTTCCTCTTTTCAGTCCTGACATCTCCACATCATATTACAACGTTACAATCACATCCATCAAAGCTGAGCTCAATGTATTCCTCTAGGTAAAGCCAAGCAGACTTCCCCGGAACAGCTGGGTCTCACAGCGGGTCGTCCGACGTACACTCTCTCATAAATCTAAGCACTAAACCTTCACATTAGACTCCGATTTGCAGGACAAATTTGTGAGACTTACGTCAGATTCTGGGTTATCTTATTAAAGTAGAGTGACGTCGTCACCGATTTTGCCATGATACTGCTCCACGGACATCCCCATGGAGTTACTTGGTAGAACTTCTACCGAACGAGATCGTGGCAAGTACTTTCAGTAGAGATTCGGGATATAATGGTGAGTGCTGGTTGATTCAGAGTAACGGCATACTAGAGCAAAGGCAAGCATAGGCAGGTGGACGGCTGGCAGGAGGAATGTAATAGGTCGCCTCCGCATTTGACTAACCTTTAGCTCCCATCTGCCATGCTAGCCGCGGAGTCAAAAGGGACGTACTGGCATTTCCATTGCCGTTGAACATGGCCATCAACATGAGCAAATAGAGCTTCGCGA
Source organism: Bisporella sp. PMI_857 (assembly GCA_021307315.1). Classification (NCBI taxonomy): domain Eukaryota; kingdom Fungi; phylum Ascomycota; class Leotiomycetes; order Helotiales; family Helotiaceae; genus Bisporella; species Bisporella sp. PMI_857. Next base: position 392,812 of record JAJSPD010000016.1, on the reverse strand, counting down.
TATAGTTGAAACAATCACGGCGAGGATCCATTCTAGTGTTGTAAGAGGGAAGAGGCAATGCCAATAACAGTTGTATTATTTACAAAACATCAAGATCGCCTATACTGATAAGTTGGGCACACAGAGATATCAAAGCCAGCATTGTGTATATACTTCAGTATTATTGATAAAGACATCTAGGAGTCGCTTTTGCTGGATTAAGGCTGTTGCGGTGGCTTTGAGAAACTGTAAAACCTGCAAATTGAAAGGAAAGAAAGAAAGAAAAAACACCGGAGATCGAGTTTCTTTTCCGCCACGCTACTAGTTTACTTGCCTGATTGTTCGTCCCAGCCGCTCTCTGGAGCTACTGACAGAACAGAAAGTCAGTCGCTTTGTGTAGAGCAAGCTGTTGTTGTTTTGCATCCAATGCCTGCATTTCCTTTGGCGTAACAGCTTAGTCATCTACTTGAGCTCGAGACTCTCCTTTGACGAACATCTACTCCTAATTACAATTGTGACATGACCAGCAAAGTCAGGGATGTCTTACTCGGTGGACTTAAGCCCCCGCTCATGTATCTTAATTCGATTCAGATGTGGTAAATCAACGTGTGGAACTGGCTTGGTATTGATCTGGTAATTATTATCAGCATTAACCTAAGATGGGCAAACTAACAAAACATAATTTCCAACTTATCAGCGACGATCTTTAAATTGTTTATTCGTATACTACGATCATGGGGTAAGCTGTTTCTAGATCCTGTGATGTTCATGGCGGAGGTCCGTGGAGCTCCATGGAGTGGCTGAGCCTTGTCAATGAGTAAGTAATGCAACCCGGTTAGACCCCTATAATATCTAGGTTTTTGTCGTTTTTTTCTTGGCTGGAAACATAGAGAAAAAATTATTAAATCCAGTTCGATTGTTAAACAGCCCCCTTATTTCTCTACGAAAACTACAATAAATTAAACGATACTTGTTGCAAATTAGTTTTTTAAATATAAAGCTAACTTTGAATTAAAATTATGACTACGTTGGCTTATATATAATTAAAGAAAGTGTTACAAAAGATAAGTGGTTTTGTTTTACTATTACAGTAACGCTTTTATAAGTTTTGTTCAACTAGAAAAAAAATATATATTAAAATAAAGATCAATACTTTAATTTTATTTTATTTAAAAGACACTAAAACGTATTATAGTAATACAACTAGGAAATAACTGCTTAGATCATAGGTTTTGTGGTTATGTTTTGGTGGAAAAAAGCTCAAAAAACGCGTCAAGCCGAGATTTGGCGACAGAGGACCTAGATATCATAATAAGCAGCGGGGTAGCTGCCGCAGATTAATAGCTATGTAGCCAATCTTGCTGCGCCTGCTCGAATTTCGAACATCATATTGATGTGATTTAAACGGAAAATCTTGTCGCTGATGCCAGCGACGTCATTTTCCTAAGATATCAAGCGTTGAATATGGCATCTTCCCATCACAGGCAACTTCGGTTTAAGAAGGCTATTGACTATAGTATGAGAATTAACCACCGAAGAGAGCAGATGTCTTTTGTGAAATTCGGTTTCCAGTCCCTATGCCGAAATCCGAAGCCAGGCTCGGTTCCTGTGCCTCACATAAGAACTTATAACTATCCAATATTCTGAAAACCTTTCTAAGTAGAAGAGTTTTGAATGAATGCCTCCCACAGGTCCTATTTGTGAGGAGAACATGGGTAAGCTCAAGCAATGATAAATATAATGGAATGATTGAACACTCACCCAATCGACCATGGTTGGTCTGTTTAAGAAGGACCCAATATCTTCGAGTGTTGTCGAAGTGAATGCTTCCTGAGATGGCCACCCCAGCTTTGATCTTGAGTTTGAGCTGCTAGAGGGGCTAAAACCCATGGTGGTATTCCCTGTTGTGCTGGCAAATTAGCCAAGTTTCATGTTGGTCGTTGCATAAAACTAAAAAAAACTAGACAGCTCACCTGCTTCAAGCGGTGGAAAGGTGTCAGCGCTATTCGCAGAGGCGACAGTGCCAGCGGATGTAAGGCGCTGGCCTTCCCATGAGCCGGGGTTCTCGGAAAACTTTTGCAGCATGACTGAAAGAATATCGTATGCCCGTTGACATTCGGTAGAACTTGTCTTCAGTTCATTCAAGTAAAGGTGAGCGCTCCGAAGTGCTTCAACTAAGTCTCGTTGGCTAAACTTCAAAAAACCTTCTATATCGTTATAAGACGCAGGAGATGTCTGCTCACTAGCGCGATAGCTGACTTCTAGGCAGATAATCATCGAAGCTAGTAGAAAGTCGTTCTGCTGAAGGGAAGAGGCAAGCCATCTAGTTCGGTAAAGAATGCCACCGACCTGCACCTCTTTTAGAATGTTGGCTTGATGCGTTAGAATTGCCATGGCCGCTTCGATACAAGATGTCCTGGAGAAGTTGTACTTGGGATCTTGGTAGGACTTTGTCATGTGATGGAGATGTAATATGCATCGTGCCTTTTGGAAATTAAGCTCAAGGCTGTATCGCCGAATTAATAGGTAAGGCGATACAGTTACAGATTCCTCTAGGGTGGACATGCGGAAACGTGGTGAAATTGCCTCTTGTGCGTTACGAAGGTGATGATCTAGCGCCATGACATCCTCGTAGGCTACCGTCCGTCCTAGTGAGGCCTGATTGAGTATTGTCCGGAAGACTGACAAAAATTTTGCCTTCGTAATCGTGTATAAAATGGGTGTAAGTTCCGTCTCGGGTCGCGATGGTGGCAACTGACTAGAGTCAGGCCCGAAATCCTCGTCAAGCAGGTTGAACGGTAGCTGTGTGTCGTATTGCAGTTCTTGTATCATGGGTGGTAAGCCAAGTTGATAGGAGGTCAGAGAGTCAAGGGAATTGATACAAGCCCAGACGCGGCGTCGCATCTCCCCTTTGAAGGCAGAAAATTGCTTGTAGCTTCCAGGATCTCGGTGATATCCCATGCGCATCGCTAGCCTGATAGCAACACCTGCTAAGAGCCATACGCCAAGATGAGCGTCCTGGCGCTGGACGAACTCATTTTGAAGGTTCATCATGAGCGCCTCCATCGTGTAATCGCTTGGTTCTGTGAAATATTTGGAAATAATGAGGCATTCAGTAGAGCGTCGTTGGAAGACTTCCATCAGTTCCGAAGGGTTCGTAATTGCGCTTGGAAGCCCCTCTTCCGATTGCATGTACAAGAAGGTTCCCATGGCCAGGACTCCGAAAAGTAGGCTAATCCAAGGAGTCGAAGCTTCTCGGGGGTTGAGCCAGAAGCGATTATACTAGAAGCAAGCATTAACAGGTCATTAGGTTATGGAACTAGGTAGGGTCCCTACCTCTTGCCCGAAATTTGGTGCATGAAGAAGCACTTTTGTTATGATCAGTCTCTAGCTGGTCATTGCGAAATAGAAATACATACCAATAGAGAGCTCGGTCGAATTGAAGTACCGAGATACCAGCCTATCGGCTGTTTTCCTAGGTGGAATATCAGAAAGAACATCTTGCATATTCGACAATGTACGCAGTCCTTCGAGAAGCATAGGACCATGGCCTCTGCGATGGTTAGGATCTAGTCTCTCTTCATAAGCCTCCAAGTCGACCCCATTCAGATACTCTCTAATGTCTGCTACCTAAATCGAAGTTAAATAGCCTGTTAGCTGGGAACTGCCCGGGAGTTCAAGAAGCTTCCCTACTTCATTGCAGATAGCCGCCCAATGCGTGCCGGACACATAAGTTGTTTGCTTGTTGTTTGAGACGATGCGGCCGGGCTTAATCTCAAGAGCTTCAGCATTAGATGCATCAGAGCCCATTTGTTGGACCAAAGGCTCACTTGTGCCTTGATCACAAAGGCCCACCGTATCTTCATCTTGTTGTTGGCTTCTGTGAGCCAATGAATACCCACCCCCCTGCAAGCTCTGCGTAGTGATTGTATTAATTAGATGCTCTAGGCGACGGATGCGGCCATCGAGCTGATCGCTAGTGTCTCGTCTCCGCGCGGAATTACGGCCTCGGGGATATGAAGCGTAAACGCAATCACAGTTCCTTGCGATACAGTTGCTGCATGGCTCATTTCTATCGCATCTCAATCTAAAGTTACGAACATATTAGTCAACGGCTGTATTCACCGGAAATATATCCCTCACTTTCGCTGGCGGCACGAAGCACAGGACAGAGTACCCCGTGCTCCATCCATGTCTAGAAGGTAGTGAAATGGGAACAACTTAAACAAGTACCATGAGCCCACAACAGAGCGGAAGCGATCTGCCCCCTTAGTTCTAGCTATGCTTTAAGACTAAAGCCATTCCTGGCAGATAACGCTGCCGCTGTCATGATGTCTTGTGGCTGCCAAGAGCTAAGACTTGATTCTTGTATGGTGCTGACAGCAGGAACTACTAGGTCTTGAGAGTGCCATACGTCTCCAAATTATACCAAACTCATCCCTGCCGACTTGGCTCGCTCGAATTGGTTCCTTACAACCCCCGACTCGAATTCGATTCGCCTTATGGCTTCACCATTTTCTTCATCGTATGAGACCTAGTTCCTCTCCGCCTTTCTATACGACCCTGATTAGGGTTGTATAGATTAGACCCAAGGGACTGTATATAGCACGATCCCATTAAAGACTCATCGAATGAAATCAAGTCCTGGCCTGCCTTTCTCTCCGTGAGACTAGTTCTGGTGCTATAACCTCACTGAAAACCACTGGGGAGCAAAGCCAGTTTTGGTGCGAAACACCGAGCGCAAGTAGAGCTATCACTACAGCATCATGCTCTCGGCCGACGGGAAGCACCCGCAAGATGAGGTTAGATTAAGAAGTCTTGATCCGTATCCAAATGTGTGACTATAGATCTTGGGTTTGTAACATCAACTGTCTGACTCGAAAACACTACTAACGCTAATGTCGACTTGCTTCGAAAATATTGAATTCCTGGATGTGGGCGATTTGATCCTTGTGACCACTCGTTTTCGAGCAGCTTCCTTGCTTGGTGGACTCTCTACGGGCAGGCGCAAGGTGATTGATCGCAGGGAAAATAAAGCCGGGAGATGTCAAAGATTTCGCAGTAGAAAACCAAGCGGTGGATGTGAAATAGAGTTGATGAGACAGGTAAATAAGATTATACACGAAAGTCTTTCCCTAAACTTCCGAGTGTCATCTAAAAAAAATGCTTTTGTTTGGGATCAAATATGCCCCACTAGGCGATGTCTGAGAGTCCAATAATGGGCTTGAGCATTTGTATAAATTATTCGCGCTATTGTATAGATGTATCTAATCGTCAAATCCTTGAAACTCTTCTTCTTCCTCAGCATTCTTCTTCTTAACTTGCTCAATCAATGCTTGTAGTTTTCTCTCCTTCTCTTTTTCCTCCTCGTTCATTCCCGCCACTCGTTCCGCCTCCCACTTCCTTCGTTTCCTTTCCCTCTTCGCCTCTTTCGCATCACGTACCTCATGTTTATGGCTCCATGCCTCTCTCTGCTTTCTCTTATTCAGCGCTTCCTCGCTCGGTACATACGGTTCAGCATTCTTCGCCTCTTCTATCGCTTGCTTCCTTGCCTTCTCCCGCGCTTTATCCTTGTATTCGTATTCCGCCATATTGAGTCTTATGCCCAAAGTTTTATCTCCCTCCCATTTCTTGAGTTCTGGCATTTTCGGGAGGCGCAGGAGACCCCAGGCATTGCCGAGATCAGTCCAGTCGAGGTCGTCCATGCGGAATATGCTACTTGCTTGATGTTTGGAGTAGGATTTATACCAGCTTACGAACCCTCGTTGGCCTTTATCGTAGAGTGCTCGATCTTTCAGAACTTCTATTCGAATTTGAGACGTCGTTTGTTCTGCATCTGCACGGGTGATATTGATTGTGGGCTTGATTAATGGTGTAATTGGTGTTTTGCGGATTTCAAGGAATGGAATGTAGTCTTCTTCTCGCCCTGGCTGAATGAATATGACGCTGAGGCCCTTTCTCCCTGCACGTCCAGCCCTGCCGCAGCGGTGGAGGAAGACTTTTGGATCGGAAGGCGGATCAATTTGCACTACTAAGTCAACCTGTGGAATATCTAGGCCTCGGGCTGCTACATCGGTGGTAAGAAGAATGGCAGGTGATACTGTCGAGACATATTTGGAGAAGTTCTTCTGCCGTACGTTGGGAGCATGTTTTCCATGTAGCGGTATCAAGGAGAATTGCTTTGGTAGTAAGACCGAGATAATGTGCTGGAAGTAATCGACAGCTGCACATGTTGAGAGATATATAATGGTTTTCTGGGGCGCAGGATCCATGTGCGAAAGCAGCGAAAGCAGCGCAGGAAACTTATGGCTCGGTGGAGTGAGCAGATATGACATCTGCAAACTCACAGGAGTTCTCTTATCAGAGCCTGAAGCACTTTTAACCTTGACTGCAATCTTTACCGGGTTTCTCAATCCAACTCTGACAATTTCTCCGACAGCTTCACTAACGCTTGCACTGAAAAGTCCTGTCCGCCTTTGCTTTGGTAATCTCCCTAATATCTTCTGTAGATCGTCCTTGAATCCCAAGTCTAGTAGTCGATCCGCCTCATCTAACACGAGAACTTCAAAAGATGATTGCGGACAATGTACATGTGGAGAAGATAGTAATTCGAGAAGGCGACCGGGTGTAGATATGAGGACGTTCGGGCTTCTCGCAAGAAATCTGCTGAGGTCTTGCGCTGGGCTAGTTGTTCCTCCAAGGAGAAGTTGTGGAATAACGGTTGGAATTGAGGTTACTTTCCTCTTCTCACCATCCTCTAAAGGTCTCAAAGCCTCCGCAGATGGCGCATGAAATTCTAGTAGGGAATTAAGAACCGAATGTATCTGCGTGGCCAGCTCTCGGGTTGGTGAAACTATGATTGCGCCGACATGGTGCTTTCTGAGTGGTTCCTGTAGTCGCAGAAGCTTTTCCACCACTGGGATCAAGAATGCCAGTGTTTTCCCACTGCCCGTGACTGCCTAAGATATGATCAGTATCTTGTACAACGGGGATGAGAAAGCGTATACCTCTACTACGACATCTTTATTGCCTATGAAGAGGGGAATAGTTGAGGCTTGAACTGGGGTCATTTTCTCGAAGCCCATGGCTGCAATAGCATCTAATATCCATTCTGCCAGAGGAGGTGTTAGAGCATCCCAGGCTCTAGGGTCTTTCTTTTGCCCTGTTTCGGGAGCCATGGCGCAAAGTGTACTTAGCTGAGGGCATCTCAAATTCGAGACAAGTGCTGTATTTCTGCAGATAAAAAAAATTAGCTCAGCAATCGATAACGATAAGACAACCGGCGGGAAGAACCCAACAGTGACGGCCCCAATCTCAAATTTAGGGTTCAACAATCTTTTTCTTGCAACATAGAGACTTCTTCACTTCTTTCCCTTAATTCTCAACAATGTAACAAACTTTTATTTTACTTAAGCATCAACCAAATATTAAGAATTGCTGTTTGTTGGCCTCTATGATTCATGTCATTGTAATGAGCATGTGCTAGAACAGGGGTGTGGTAAGCGAATACTGCAAGGATTCTCGTTCATGAAATGTTGTCAGGTTTTCCATCTGGCTGGCCGGAATCTTTGCCTCTCTCATCATCAGCTTCAAGACAAGTCTTCTCTGCTCACATGTGCCACGTGAACGGGCACCACAAGTCACCATTTCATCCTTTAACAATGCAGTGCAGCCCTGCTTTGCGTGCATCCTACCGTTGGAATCAGTAGCCTCGCCATCAGCGCCTTCAGCCAACATTCGCACTTCACGGAAAGATAAACATCTCCACTCCACCAACTGGCTCCTTCGAGTTACTGATTTTACGCGCGTTATCGCCGGTACTATCCCGGTGCCTTGCCTGCCACTGTTCAAAATGTCTTCCGCCGCCGCGAACGGCGTTCCGGCCACTCCGCGAGTTATCTCTCCTTCACCAACGCCGTCTGAGAGTAGAGAAAGGTTGCAAGATGGCTACTTCGGCCCCCTTACAAGATCCGCCAAAAAGAAACGAGATGCTGCTGCATCTCCAGCACCTATAGATGAGGAAATAGACGAGGGGAGCGACTCGAGCGTGGAAAGGAGGGCTAGGTCGAGAAGTAGGAGTCCACTCAAAAAGCGAATCACAGGCCTCACTCCTGCAAAAGCTGTAGTTGCCCCTTTGGTTCCGAAGCCTGTAGAAATACCTGCCATGCTAAATGGGCTTACTTCGAACGGCCATTTGTCCCCGGCGAGCGCCAACAGCCCTGGCTGGAGCTGGAGAGATTTCAGTCGAAGCCCGAGCCCTCTTGGGCTTATTCCTATACACAGACACTGGAGGTCCTTCATACATCGACATGAGGTTCCGCGAAAAGTGCTGCACGTATCCATAGGATTCTTCACTTTGTGGTTCTATGTCTCAGGTCTTCAGACAGATGCCATAACGCCTTATCTGATGGCGGGGTTGATCCCCATTGCAACAACTGACTACCTTCGTCATACCTACCCTGCTCTCAATCGAATTTATGTGCGAGTGCTTGGCGCGCTCATGAGGGAAACAGAGTATGATGGATGGAATGGTGTTATATTCTACCTATTAGGAGTCTGGATAGTCTTATGGTCATTTCCCAAAGATGTTGGTGTCATGGGCGTTCTTCTACTCAGCTGGTGCGATACGGCTGCCAGTACTGTAGGGCGAGCTTATGGAAGATACACCCCGCGAATTCGACGAGGCAAATCACTTGCCGGTTCGCTCGGCGCATTTGCTGTCGGTATCATCACTGCAGCCTACTTCTGGGGTTATCTTGCGCCGCGTACTGGCCCATTTCCTGGGGACAGCGAATGGCCATTCATGTTTACAGGTACTCTAAGCCTACCAGAACCAGCTCGAAATCTGGTCGGGTTGACTCATGCTCAAGGAAGCGTTGGAGGAAATTACGCATTAGGAATCATGAGTCTTTGGACAGGATTTATTGCATCAGCTAGCGAGGTCGTTGATGTATTTGGATGGGACGATAACTTGACGATACCGGTTCTCAGCGGATTCGGGATTTGGGGGTTTTTAAAGGTATTTGGTTAGATCGATATACTCATCCCTGGCACTCCAGGGACTGCTCGGCGTTTGATTGCTTCAACCTAGCGTACAGTAGAGGGATCCAATACAGTAATATATGTCGATTTGACGTTCCTGGCTCTTGTGGGTTATGCAGGAATACTGCAAGGCTGATCCTAGGCCGCAATTCCCATATGACTTTTTCCTTTGAAGTTTTGTGGCCCCCAGGCTGTTGTGCGATGGTGGGATAGGCTCGGGCTTCATGCTGATCCGAATAGTTATCTGGCACTGTTCTTAACAGCACCCAATCCACCGTAAGATACGCCATTGGCTATGAATCTATCCAGTACACAGCCCTGCAGCTCGTCGGCTGGAGACGTTTTGCCTCGCACAACGGAGTGGCCACCACGGTTCTTCTGCAGCGGGCTAGAATAGGGTGCTCCAATGCCCTCTTCGGTGGAAGATTGTCGCCCAATACCATGCGACGAGTGCGATCCGATCCTCTGGCGTTCGGTCGCATGGTTTAATTGAAGTATGGGCACGGCCTGACAGCGTTCTGTCTGGGATAGACGATCTTATGCAGCGCATGGCAGACTTGCAGTCCTATCTAATCCTGTGATCGAACACTAATATGAATCTGGGTAGGCATTGCGGCTTGGGAATCTGCACGTCCTTTGTACGTGCATGAAGCGGGCCTTCAGCCTTCTGGGTTTTTATTTTCCAGAAATTTATTTTCATTCGAACGAGCGCATGGCGATGGGCCACATATTACTTACCCTTACGAAGGTTATTATCACGTTTCATTAGTAGGATACTGGATCATCTCTATATCTTGTTCGTTTTATTGATGTCTCCACTATCCAACAAATCCATCTACAGACTTTTGATCTCTATTTGCTGACTCCGCATTCTTTTCTTCACCTTGCTTCTTCTGCTTCTACTGCTGCATCTTCCTTTTTTTTCAACGCCGAAAGCCATCATTTGAAGTAAATGGTCGGGTTTGGTCAATGGCATAAAATAGTGTGTTTTTCCTGTTTGTTGGGTCCCTCATCGGTAGTTCCCTCTCACACACACACACCACCTCTCTCTCTCCCCCAAAAAAATCCCCCTCTGCCCCGCCAATTGTCTTGCTGGAACGTCATCCCCCTCCAAACAGGACCCCCGGGCGTCGCAGGGGTGTTGGAGGGGCACTGTAACTTCCAAAAATTTTGACAACACATACTTTCGCGACCATGAATGAATTTCGCATGCAATACTGCCTAACAACGGAACAACATCTCTTCATCCACCATCCAGAATCAATCATCGATGCCCTCCATCAATACAGCCTGCTTTGTGCTCCGTCGCTGCTTTTACTCTCCCTCACTCACCGGTGGGTCTTTCGCGCTTGTTCGTTTGTTCCGCACCAAATCGCCTCACCTACGGCGTAGTGCCATTCGACCTTCCTTGATATCTAGACTACGAAAACTCTACCCCCCTCCCTCTATCGACCAATACAAAATCGATTTCGGCACATGCAACGGCATGACGGCTATCTCTGAGCAATGAAAACTCTGCCATAAGCCAATCCGCGCTGCCTGCGTAAGCCAGTGCTTCCGGGGATCCCCCTCATCCACATATACTACTGCAGGCGTGGAGGGGGACTGGGGCGACGATGAGAGGGTGGAAGGATGCATCAGTGAGAAGATGGCGAGGGAAAAGCAACAGTTGATCGGCCGACTTCTCTGCCTCCGAGCGGGGTCAGAGATAGGACAACGGATGAAGGGGGTTGAAGCCATCCCCCTTCGTTGGCAGTTGAATCCAGCTAGTTTGGCTAGTGAAGACTGAGAAAGTATAAAAGGCAGGTAGAGATCTTCTCGAAGAGAATTTCCTTTCTCTTTCTCTTCCATCAGTTTGCAAAACTTCAAGATTCCTCTTCATACAAATAGTTTGTCTTAAGCCCAAAGCCTACCCACTCCTCATCACTTAACACTCATCACTGCTTGACATCAGTACCAACACACCGTCTCACTACTCATCCTCTGCTCAAAGTCTCTCATCTGCCTTCTCATCGTCTGATATACTCACCCTTGACATCATGGCCTACCACCAACAAAGTTACTACACATACACAGCATCTCCTGTTGCCATTCCCTCAAAACCTCAATATGCATCTTACTATCCTACTCAACATCAAGGCTACTCTGTCTCCCCTCCTGAGCCAGCGGAATCTGTAAGTAGCAGCACTGGCATGACTCAATCATACGGCCACTCTGGCTACTCGGCAGCATCCAGCAGTTACGCCGGAAGCCAGACCGGCGACTACGAGAGCGCTGCTTCTGCAAATGGCGTGGATATGCAAGAGTATATGCAAGATCGCTTTTCCACGGCTTTTGATCCTCTACCGTTGGATCGCACTTTGGCTGTTCAGGCGCAAACGTGAGTATTTGAATTCGTGGGGATTTTAAAAAATGCTAACAACGAAAATTAGTTCTGGATTACTGAATGCAAAGCACCGCGAACTGCAAGATTTGCAAGCATTGGCGCAACAGCGAATCGCGAGGTCCAGAGCGAGATTAGCTGAGGGCTACCAAGATGCGAAGGACGTCAAGAGAGATTTGGAGTGGACACAAAAGCGCGTATCGTAAGTATTTCAACTTTCAGTTTGTCAACACCAGTCTGCAAAAGTCTGCGCTTGCGAAGGCACGACTTTCCAATAATTAAATATTCTTGATTTGGACAGCAAAAAACTAACAAAGTCGCCAGAACACTCAAGACCAAAGCTTCACGAAAACACCCCAAGGAATACAAACAAGCACGCGCACGCTACCCATCACCAGAATACTAAACACTCTCATCCATATTCTCACTATTCCCAAAACGGCAATCTGTTGTCGTCGTCGCTTCTATCTTTGCTTTTTCTCAGACTTGGTACCTTGCGTTGAGTATGACATGCATCCAACGGGAGCGGCTCTTTAGACGCGTTGCCGTTGTCTTGCTGCTTTATTGTGTGGTGGGTATTTGTGATTGGATGCGGTGGCACGTCCGCTGCTGGACCTGGTTGCGGGAACCGCCAGGGCTGCAGTAGTGAGTTCCCCGCTGCTGATTGCGCCTGGCTCGCATGTCAAGGAGGGGCGTGCCGGGCCGATCTTGCATGGCAGGGGATGGTTGAGTGGTGGTCTCCTTGTGCGTCTTGGGCAGGGGCGTTTGGCTGTGCTGCTGGTGTGGAGTTCTAGGTTTTCCGGGGGTTGGGAGGTGGTGCATGTGCTTCTATTATGGGAGGGAGGACATACAGCACTCTCTGGCATGCTAATTTTGGCGTGGTATTACTGCTTTGAGCGTGTTTCTGGCTCGATCGGGCTCATGATGGTGTTCTATTTTCTGTTTCTGGGATAGCGTTCTGCTTAGTGTCAAAAATATAATGAGATTATGCCCATCCCGCTTCCCCGTGAGCGTGAGGTGTCGAGAGGGCCTCAGTGGGCCTGAAGCTGCTAGTTGAGATAGCCTACAAGGCTCAGTCGGGAACCCTTGGACAAGTGTCTGAGAGTCCACGGTCATTATTGAGAAATCAGCTGATCCACACGATCTCAAGTGAGACCAAACGGGTAGATTTCCCAGGCTCACTGAACTCCAGGCTTGAGTGAGCCTGACCTTGCCAGCAAAGGGGTCGCCGAGTAGCTTCCCCGAGTGATGACTGTTCAATGCTCAATTCCGATGGAGTGGCTGAAGAGAGACCAATGGCAAGTGCTGATCTCTTTGACTGGCCGTCAACTAGGCCAAGCACCTGTTGGTACATTTCTTATCCAGTATCACAAGCCTATCTCACATTATCTTGATTGCATCAACCCTATTAACTTCCTTTAATCATCTAATCAAATCTGTTACCATAATCACTGGGTTAGTTTACTCAACTTGGAACATTGCAATCATAGTGGGACTTTCATACAAGAAGCCTCCCTATCTCTTCTCTTTTCTTTGTTATGTTCAAAACGAACAAAGGGCGACGTGTTTTAGTGTCTAACACAGCCGGAAAACCTCGCCCTCTACTGCTTTTCTTTTCCTTTGTCTTAGTAATACATATTTCCTGTGGCAAGACGGTGAATCATAAACTGAATTCCCTCCAGCAACAGCGCTCTTTAGCATTGTCTTTTGCATACATCAACATGGCATTTGTCCTTTCATTCATTGTGCTTTATTCTTTGGTGCGTGGTGGTCAGTATACATATCTATGTATGAATGTATGTTCATATATGTATGTGTGCAGCGCCTACCATAGATAGTAAGTTGGCTATCGGCAATGAGGATACAGGTGATAGGTAAAGAAAGCAAGGAAACTGGTTATTTATGTGCCCAGGGAAATACAAGAGAATAAGGATTAAACATCCACAGATGAGGAACCCCGAACTTCTCAAGTTAGCCAGTATAAGGCTAGGCGTATCAGCCAATGCAACTAGTTTATAGGCACCTGGCATTATAGCCCTTCAAGAGTCCTGACTATGGTCACAATCTGCTTACCTAGCACAAGCGATTTATGAGGTTGAGTGACTCATTTAATACAACTTTCCAACAACCTAGCACAGGCACTGTGTATATTTAATAGCTTATATAGCAATATTTTAATACGCTCATGTATATTGATGTTAATGTACATAATATTTTGATGATTTTAGGAAATAGAATAAATAATAGCTGTTACAAAATGACCTCGCTTGGACGGTGTGTGGTCACAGGGCAGAAAGCTTATTTATGCTTTTCCCATTGACGGGAAGAAATACCTACCTGACTAGTTCAAGTAGGATGTAGTTCCATAATCTGGCTTAGCGCAAGATAGCCGACAACGCTGGGGCACCCCGCATTATAGCTTCCCTCCCTCCCTACCGCCCACTTTTTTTCACCCTTGAATACAACATGCATTTCACCGCAAATGTCCTCCTCATTGAATCCCACCGCCTTTAGTCATGTGTTCGGCGACGGGAAAGTGCGAAAGAGCAGATCGAGACGCGGTTGGTACGGATATCAATAATCTTGTCACTTACCTTTCTATGCTTCATGTGCGACCTGACTGATCTTTCTCAGCCTTACATGTCGAAGCCGGCGACTGAAATGTATGTTCATGGTTATGTAAAGATACCAAGCTAGATTACCTACTTATTTCCATGTATACAGGCGATGAAGTGCACCCGAAGTGCGCCAATTGTCGATTATTTGACCGCACCTGTGCCTGGGGACTCAGGGCGTCATTTTATTCTTCCAGGATGTGGTGTCTGTCTGAGAAAGAGTCCGCTTCTCTTTCGGGTCCCCAGACAAAGTCACATAAGCCTATGTCATTAAAGGTTAGGATGATCACTTCTTTGCTGTCTGCAAAGGGTAGATACTCGGTTTCGCAATCGGAGAGCCATCCGGTGACATCTCTATCACTTTTGAATCATGCTGAAATTTCTCTAGTTTGTCGATAACACCGAGGAAATTGAAAGTTACTATCGAGAGTCTTGCCCGTCAACTGATGAGTATGATGGTAACAAGGGTGGTTCAAATGGTCGCCACACGATATACCACGAGGACCTTGATCCATCTTTGAAGCAAACGGCAAGATACAGTAGCATGGATAGCCACAATAACATGCTCTACGCCGAGGATCCTCCCACTTGCCAAGCACCAACACTGCCTGAGATCCAAGCATTAGCAGATCATCACTTTCCACGAGAACAGCTCCCCCGCATCAGGTCTCTTTCGTTTCTAGGGCTATCCCATGATAGCTTTGAACAGCCTGCTCCAACCTTCTCTCCATCCACAATCGCCACACCATCTTCAATCAATAAGGACAAGATGCCCTCCTGGCCTATTGATGACCGAAAGAAGGCAATGCTAATTATATCCTACTTGCGTGAGACAGCCACTTGGTGTGAGACTACAGATTCAATGCGCCAATTCTCGTTGCAAACAACGCAAGATCTTCTAGAGTCTCAAGCTTATAGTGCGGCTGCGGTGGCTATGGCTTCTAGACAGCGAGATAACACAACTGGCGTTGCCAGCTTAGAAACTCTTGAGCTTTATGACTTTGCACGAGAGACCATATGCTCGCTTGAGAGCTGGCAGAATGATCATATGGTTCTTGCTGGTGCACTTCAGCTTTGTGTCTATTGTATGATGTCAATGGAGGTTAACGAATGGCGTCTTCATCTTCGTGGATGCACTGGCACCTTTCAAGAAATGGGTTGGAATGGCTCCTCTGACGGTCTGCCTGCAGCATGCTTTTGGGCATTTGCAAGGATCGGTTAGTAGAACATCTTCAATCCAGAAGCGCTTGTTAATCCATGTGTCATTAGATATCTGGGCTGCGTATCTCACGAAACAGCCAACCCTGATTCCAACAGACTTCTGGATCTCTCCAAGCTATGACGCAGATGAAAGTACACCCCTCCAAGATCGCTACTCGAATAAGGCAATATGGATTTTCGGTCGCATAATCAACGAACTATCTAAGTTTGGCCATGACCAATGTACGTCAGTTTCAGCTCAGCAGCCTTCCACGGATGTGTTTTCAGATCTGTGGATCGAATTGGACTCATGGAAGGAAAATTGTCCGAAGGCTGTCCAATCCCTGATAGAAATCCCAGCGTTGGGCGAGGATGCCTTCCCCTTGATTATTTTTGGAAACACTTCTGCGAGTAAGGCCGTCAGCATATTTGCTTGACTACGTGTCTTCACGTTGCTAATATCAGATACAGTTTGCAGAAATATCTTCTACCACGCGGGCTCCGTCTTGCTTCTTGAGCGGGACTTAACCAAAATACGAATGAACAATGATTCAAAGGTTCATTACCTATACCATTTCTATCCCCTGGATAATGCTGATTAGCTGCAGTATCAGTTGTCATGGCACGCACAGCGAATTGGCGGCATTTCAACTGCCACAGAAAATCAGTTGAGTCACGTTACACTTCTCTCTAAATGGTAATTTCTAACCTCCTTCATAAAGTGCAAATCTGGTCAACAATCTACAGCCACTCTTTCTCGCTGCTCGTTACTACCACGAGGCGTCTAAGAAGATCGCGGTACTGAGGCATTTGACACAGATCGAACGATCTACCGGCTGGAAAACTGGTTCACGGTCTGCCGAGTTACGAGAGCTGTGGGGATTTGGCTGATTATGCTGCTCACTTCGACTCCGGACGAATATGTTTCATAAAATGGTATATTTGATATCATAATCTACAGTGTTTTCAACGCGGGCCTCACAACTGGATAGTCCAGATCATTTGGATACGCTAAATACTAAAATAACGGTCATATTCATCGATTGTTGTTCATACCAGGAGATGGCATATGATCTTAGACTTGAGAAGAGCCACAGCAAGATAATGTAAATGCGCAACCCTTATACATGGTGTAATAGGCTAACAATATAAATTTGTATATAAACTTGATAAAAGTTGTGGCACAATATCACCAATGTAATTGAATATAGCTAGAACATCCTCGACTAAAGTTCTCAATCCACGATATGGATTTTAATTGCATTCTTCGTCCGGTCTGCTGCTGTCTCTAAAGCATTGACTGCTTCGTCCAAAGTAAATACATGCGTGACCAAGGGTTTTAAGTTAACGTATCCTGACTCTAGAACACGAATAGCATACGGCCAAGAATGATGGTATCGATTGATAAACAACAAGTCGATCTACCAGATGTCAATGATAGATCTTATATCCGGTCGCTCTGTGTGAAAGAAAAAACATACCTCTGCAAGGGACAAGTGCATAAACGGTAAACCGTCCATAATATCTTTGCCAACACCGATAACCATGAGGTGGCCCCCTCGATGGCACGCAAACGCTGCAACGCACACACTACTCTGTACACCGGTGCATTCGTACACCACCTTCGGCAGCGGTGCGGCTAGAGTCTCAAAGACTGCTACAACTGCCGCTACGTTCTCTTTGACCGGGGCATCTATTCCCATCAAAACTGTCTTGCATCCTGGTAAAAAGCTCTTCGCAAACTCCAACCTGCTCGCGTCAACATCAGTGATAACCAGTGGGAATGCCCCGCTTGCCCGTGCCACCGCGAGAGCTATCAGCCCGATTGGTCCAGCACCACACACCAACACCGGCTCACCGAGCCTGGTCGGCGCGCGCTCAAAGGCGTGTAGGACGACGCTCAGAGGCTCAAGCAGCGCTCCATCGCTGAATGTCAGGGAGCTCGGGATCTTGTGCAGATACCGAGCGCGATGGACGTGGAAGCGTCGAATCGAACCGTGGAAAGGCGGGGCTCCTGAGAAGACGACCGTTGGGCAGAGATTGTATTCGCCCGTGGTGCAGTTTGCACAGGCCTCGCAGGGGACGCCAGGTTCGATCGCGACGCGGTCGCCGGGTCGGAGATGGGTCACGTTGGAGCCGGCTGAAATAACCACGCCCGCGGCTTCATGGCCGAGAACATAGTCAGAGGACACAATGCAGGTGCCTATTGCGCCGCTCTTCCAGAAGTGGAGGTCAGAGCTGCAACAAGCGTGAGTTTTCCTGGAAGGAAAGAAAAGTGATCGTAGTAGACATACCCGCAAATGCCATTCGCTCTGACATGGACGATGCAATCATCTGGCCCAGGATCAAGAGCTGGGGATGGCGCGCTGTAGATGCGATGGTCTTTGGTCGTGTATAGAGCTGGGTTAGGCAGTGAGAGAAGAGAATCGAGAGTTGCTGGAGATTCAATTATCATGGAGCTTTGATCTGCTGCTTGGGCTACTGCAACAGATTCCAGAGGGACGGTTGAAGCCATAGCGTGAGCACTGAAATGTCCTTATTGGGTTCCTTTTAACGCTTGATAGCTGTATTTTTATGCTGTAAGAACGTGAGAAAATAATTAGCTTCTAGGCAAGAAAGTTATTATTGCTCGAGAAGGGTAGGTTTGTACTATAGAGGGACATGCGGAAGGGGCCAATCTGTGATGGGGCTCGGAAAGAGCACGGGAATATTCTCGAGTCCTGGAACGGCCCTGCAGACGAGGGGCATGTACAAGCATGATTCATTTCTACAGTACAATGTAGTAGGAATACTTTGGTAGGATGATACTTACTTGAGGAGAGGGGGGTGAGGTTGGGTGGGGGTTGTGGGGCATGTTTTAAGACTGTAATGTCTATATCGAACAAAAATGGCAATTGTAAGCGCAGCCTCCTCGAAAACATGTGGAGACAGCAGCTGCGCACTCTACCGTATCACGGCTACATTTATAATTGCTGTAACTTGAAAACTCACAGCTCCCTTCGAACCAGGATAGTGCCTGATGTGTAAACCATCGTGCAAGTTGCCATGGTCACAACATCAACAAGTCATTATTATCATATGGTTGGTTCATTGACAAGGGAGTCCAGTCACATAAAGGCGCTCGTTAGGTGTAACAATCGAAAATAGAAAGCTTGCTTTGCAATTCTATAAGTTATCACGTATTTATATGGGGGCCAGCCCCCAAACCCCCGATCCTCGCTGCGCTCGAAAGACTTTACAGCTGGCATTTGGCCTGTAACAGCTTGAACCACAAGAACAGGAACAGGAACAGGATCCAGCACAAAACTAAGACGTAGCATAAACGTAGCATAAACGTAGCATGTTCGAGTATACACCGGTAGGCTGAAGCATCCGCGTTATACGTCAATTGGTTTGTGATATTTGGTGATGTGCTTCCATACGGATATCATGCTCCTCTAGTCACATGACTGGCCACTTATCCGCATCACGTGATATTTTGACATACGAGAGAAACCAACCTCACCACAACCGTCCCCTCTCTCATACGTACTCTCATACGTACTCGCCTCGAGTACTGAAGTAATAGACGTTCATGATCAGTTAGATCGAGCTCTTCCTTTCAAGCGTTTGCGCTATATGTCGTGGCATCACGTGACTCACCTCATGGCCTCGAGAGTGAATATCAACTTGCCTAGCCAGCGATAAAATATCGACTTCATTACAACTTCTCCTTCATCCTTTTCCAACCTACAACCTTACAACAACAACAATAAAACAACCTTCAGAGATCTCGATCTCTCTCAGAAAAGTATCTCGAGGATCTAATCAATCCTCTATTCGATTCCCAGTTCCTTAGATTTGCTCGCGAGAACTAAATGCTAACTGTTTACCTTCAGATCGATTCCCTCCTCTACACCGAACCCCTCATACGAACCTCTCATGCCTCGAACTCCATGCTTCGACTGTATTGAATGTAATAGCAACAAATAAGCATTCAGCATGAGAGAATTGAAGAGTATGTAAGAGTATCTTTCCTTTGTAACGCTTTCAATACGTTGACGTTGCGTAGATCGATCTCATGATCGGCTTTCCTTCTCACCTTTGAATCACGACCTCATCAAGAACAGCTTCGTTTCCTTCCGAATATCATGCAAGTTGGTGGATAAGGTGAAACTGTAGCGCCAGCAAGGTGAAGCTGTAGCAAGGCTGCGCCAGCAAGGCTGCAACGCAAGAACTATAAGTAGGCCAGATCCCCCTCTTGATCCTCATTGCTAACTGTTGCTCATAGCTTCTCTCTTCAACTCTCAAAAACCATCTTCGAAGCTCCCTCAACTTCACAACTCCATAGCTGTCGATATAAAGCAGAGCAAAGTCGTTCCTTGCTCTCCGTTCATATTGCTAACTACTAGCACCAGGAACAGCCTCATTTCCTCATCAAACTTCGAATCCTCTCGTACAAAGTGAAGCTCTACAACCATATAATTGGGTATAAGGTCAAGGCTCGAGCAGGACAACAACACACTCCTTTCTTTTTCGAATAGTTCTCCGAATTCAAGGTGAAGCAATATGGTAAGAATCTTTTGTAATCAACAAAGTCGATACATGCTTCTAACGTCGTTGTAGCACGTGCAAGCCGTGGCGTCGAGCGTAAGCCTGAAAAGACCTGACGGATCTGAACCCAGCGCGACTACTTGCAATCAAACTGTACCGGTTGGCTTTAAGAACGTGCACGCTTCCGCCTGTACTGACCTTCCCCCTCCTGACTACAGTCACTGAGTAGTTTTCGGGTCCCTCCGCTGTTCTTTCAGGTCGGGGAGCACTGCCAGCATGGGTCTCCGCCATTGCTTTGATTGTCTCTTAGTTGTAGCGATCTCCCACCTGTACTCTACCTGCTTGGCGGTTATAGGGGAAGATACACCCACTCGACAGCCTGCCCAGTGTGCACACACTGTAACCAGCTTAAAGTGGTCCAACGTGTTGTCTTTGATAGCAGCGTTGAAGTTGTTCGGCTCTAGTAGTCGTGCAATTGTCCCATAGTTGATGAGATCTCCTACCCGTAGCCTACCTTGTCTGTCATGCTTTCGCGCTGCTCTTGGCGGCAAAGGCGGAGATTCAACCACTGGAGAGTTTGCTTGGTGTATTGCATCATAAGTAAGCTTTAAGGTGTTCCAACGTGTTGTCGCTTTCAATCGCAGCAGCGTTGGAGGTCCAGGTAACTGCATCACGTGTGCATTTGCCTAGTGGGGAATGGCTTGTGGATCATCGATCCTATATTATACTGGATTGGATCTGGACCTGGCTCCTTCTGGCTTCCGGCTTCTGGTACTGGCTTTTCTGGAACTGGATCCTGGAACTGGATTCTGGAACTGGATTCTGGAACTGGATTGTAGTTCCGTTTGTGACGTTGACATGCTGACTAATACAGCCACGTTTCAACACTCATTCTAGCAATTCAACATTGTTAGAGCTTTTACTTCTTGGCCTATCTATGGGGATTGCGTACTATCTGTCGGTGCGATGGTTGCGGAAGCTTTTCCTCCCTGCATCTATGAGTGTCTAGGCCACAGCTACGACCCCTACCCAAGAAACGGGGTGCTGAATTGTGCGCGTCCTGGCTCACGAAAGGCAGAGATAGGGGAACTGTGGAAGTGACCGTCGCTGAGCCGGTGGGTAGGACGTATGGTAGTTGGTGACAACTGCTGTCGACGACCCGGTTTGGGACCCGTTGCATCGTCGGCCAAGACTCACTCTTCTGGAAAGGGGTTTCTAGGCTGACGGCACATCGATTCGTTCGTTATTGAAGAATTGTACAGTTGTATAACAAGCAATTGAAAAGTTGAGAAGATTATAAAATAGTAAAGCTAAGGAAATGAGTTACAAACAGCTTGTGTTTTGGGTAGTTATATTAACTGAGCAGTTCTATAAGCAAAATCTAGCTCTCGATCTTTGAATACAGATGATTCCTTGCCTCGAAACTGTTCAAAATCAAACGGGCTTTCAAAAAGCAACCCGTTCAAAGTTTTCACTCGTGAAACCGCAACATATGAAAGACCGACACAATGCTCCTTTTGATTCAAGTTCAATACAGCTTGAGAAAGCGTTAGTCCTTGGCTTTTGTGAACCGTAATAGCATATGCCAGCCGTATCGGAAACTGCGTACGAGAACAGGAAACGCCTTTGTAGTCATACGAATGAAAAGAAGGTAATACAGGCACGATTCCGGGCGGACAGTCTGGAAAATCCGGGCCGGTATACGTGTCAAAACGAACGAGCAATACCGACGGCATAGCCGTAAAAGGATCTGCACCGGCAGGCCAAGATATATCTACAATAGTACCCATAGAGCCGTTAACCAAGCCATGTTCGGTCCATAAATTAGCCGTAAGCATAACACGAGCGTCGATACATATGTACAGCTCTGGTGACAAATTATCGGCTTCATCTTCGGTAGCTCGAGCAGCATTACGGCCAGTATGCCGAGCTGTAATTTTGATAACAGGCTGTTGTAATGCAGCCAAAGACGTAAAGTTCCGTTCCGCGACTTCGTGCTTAGTGTAATAGAGCCGCAAAGCCGTCGCAAAACTTTGGACTTCGGCTGCGGAAAGCGTATTTGCGATGCGTGTGCAAAGCAGTTCCCAGCCAGCAATTGACAACTGGGAAACCCGTAACTCACTTAAAACAGCCCGAAACTTGGTTGAAAGATCGTCTTCTCCTTGTTGCCGCATAACTTCAGTCAGCCGAACAGATCGATCAAATTTTCGATATAAACCTTGGCCTTTAATAGCATGAAGCGCGGTTGGAGTAGCCGAAATGTACAGCGGCTTGCCTCCTACAGGTGGCAATTGAAAGAAATCTCCACATAATAGAACGTTTAGTCCGCCGAAAGGACGTGTGCTCGAAGGGAAAATCGCCCGTAAACGATCGTCAATCAGTGATAAGGTTGTCAAATCTATCATAGACTTTTCATCGATAACGAGAAATCGACAATGCTGAAACTGACATTGCAAAGCCTGTAAAGTCGACGTGCTCATGTCCGAAATTTTGCCGTTAACTGGAAGCCGAAGCAAGCTATGTAAAGTCTGGCCGACAATATTGAAAGCGGCAATACCGGTAGGAGCGCCTCGGAATACCGGATTGCTTTTTCCAGCTTCAATCGCGAGTTCCTGAAGACGAGCACACAGTTTTAAAAGTGCATACGTTTTCCCAGTCCCGGCAGACCCGTCGACATTCAATAGTAATTGAGCAGGCGCAGGCTCTTGTGATGCTGCTGCACTAAGCTCGTGAGCGTATTGAGAGACAACTATATGGTAAAGCTTTAGCTGTTCCGCATTTAGGCTTTCGGGCGAAGAATCAACTGTAACAGCCTGTACAGTCTGATGACTATCCTTGAACTGTTTCCACATGTCCGGGCGTATATTGCAGCGACCAATATGTGCTGACCAGTCATATTGCTGATCAAGTAAACGTTGACCCAGGCCAGTAGTGTCAACCTGTGTAAGATCATGACCTGGGCGCCGGCGAGCTAAAAGCTCAAAATCATCCAACAAAGCATCGCCTTCTTCTTCTTCTTCTAGCTCAATATCGCTGTCATCGGACTCTGAGTTTTCGTCAGATACCGGGTCGGTATAGTAGTCCGGAGGATGAGAATGCGCCTGTACACAAGCCGAAAACGCGTCGCTGTAAGACGTGTAAACCTGCCCGTCAACCGAAAGTAAGTCATCCCATTCCGTAAACGGATGATGTAACATAAGCTTTACTCGGCAATAGTCCGTATACTCAGGCGAAGCAGGGTGGCTTGAATACCGTGGATAATAGTTAATAACACGAAGCTTAGCTCGGGGCCGGTGTAACCACTTGATCCAATCCCATCCCCGTAAACACTCAAACAAAGAAAGATTAGCAAGCGCAAGATCGACCGAATCTTGACGCCGTTCTCGATACCGCCGTAAAGTAGAACGCTGTGCGGAAACCTCTCCAGATTCAAGGAATATCAAATCTTTCTGTTGCTCTTCCGGGCGGCAGTCAAGATTTACAACTTGCCGAGTGGATTCTTGCACCGGAAGCTCTAATAGAATATGAGATACTTCCTGCGCAGACCAGTCACGCTCTCCAATTAGCTTATTAAGCAACCGAGAAACAAAAGACAGCAAAGGAGCGCGGTCATTAATATACGGAAGAATTTGGGCCTGAAGCTCTGTATATGACACCGAAGCCTTTTCGGCTTTTGAAACGTATTTCCCTAAATAAGATAACACTGCATGAATTGTAACAGGCGGCTGAATGTCGGTATTGGCCAGCCAGCCTAGCGTAATTACAGGTGCAACCTGGTTCAAAGTAGCATGGTTTCGAGCCGGAGAAAAAATCAAATTTTTGTGGTTGATATCTTTAGTTACCACCGCGGTGTCGAATAGAGGTCTTGGGAAAAAAAAACGACAAGTTGGAGGAGCTAACGAACCCTTTTTCGCCCGTAAACAGTAGCTTGGAGTACAGGTGCTATGACGTTGAAGGCGATTAATTAAAGCCGTAAATTGATCAGCCGTGTTTTCTACGTCGGTAAACGCAAGAGATGCTGGATTCCGGGCATCCGGAAGCCGTGCTTGATTGGGATTTTCCGCTGTGATCCGCGCGCCCCAGTATTGAGCAAATTCTTCTAGTCTTGCAGGTGTATCCGGGTCAAGTTGAGGTGCGTCTGCGATCCAAAACAGCCCGTGAAAGTGGCCGGATCCACGAGCTTGCCATTCCGAACGATCCCATGAATCGGTAAACTTGAGAAACGGCTTGATAACGTACTGTAAAAAAGCCTTAAACCGAAGGTAAAGGTAGTGAGCAATAATGTGAGGGCAGGCTGAACGGTGTCCCATTTCCATTTCTGTGCCACGATTTCATTACCTATAGGAAGCTCGTTTCGCCCTGGCAAGTGACGGTGTAGGTCATCCCATTGCATATCAGCTGCACTAAACGTAAGGAAAACAGGGGCTGCCTCAGAGCTAAGAAATCGAGCTTGTGCCTGTAAGGCATTGCTTCGATTTCTCCAGAATGGGCGTGTGCCGGTTAAACAGCTTCCTTGACGAACGATTTGAGGCAGGATGTGATTCGGGTTGTTGACTAACGTTTCTACAAGCTCTTCACGAGTAAAATCCTTGGTTTCTGGGTGCTTAGAAACATAAAACCGGGCCGATTTGCTAGCTTTTCGCCGCATCAAAATATTGAAAACCAAAAACCGCCAGCGAGGATGCTGGCCAAATCTGCCATCCTTATAGCAGAGCAAATGCCGCGCATACTCCGTCAGGTTGACTTTACGGATCCGTGAAGCGTTGAACTCGGCGCGGCCGGTAGGATAGAGAGTCGGAAAAGCCATAGCAAACAGCCTATCGTTTCCGGCTGCCTCATCTAAAGGAGTCGAGCGAATAGAGGGTGCTGGCAGCCCGTAATTTGATGGGAATTGAGCGGTACGCTCGGCTGTAAGGCTCGCTAATATCAGATCAAACTCTGTAGTGTCGACGTCGATATTTGGAACCATCGACTGAGAATTTGGAGGAGGCAAGTCGCCGTCTGTAACAGGCGGTACAGGATCCGGATTCAAATCACTATCAGAGTTATTATTTTCAACAATAGAAAGAATAGAGGAAGAAACATCACCGTTTTCCGGAAGCGTATTAACACGGGCTATTGAAATTGCAATATCTTTGTAATCTGGATGGTGAGCCTGTAGAAACCGAAGCCAAGTTAAAACCCGATCTTTACGGACCCGAAAATCTTTGTGTACTGGCGAGAATATCGAGAATCGGCCTGTAGAACACTGTCGGACGGCCGTAAAAGCACTATATCTAATTCAGCAGGCAAATTAGGTAATACATCAACTGTTTTGACAATGTTTTGTGTAAAGCTCACGCAATGGCCCGAATAGTGATATTGGTGGCCGCGAACTCGATGAACAACCATTTGAACGTGTGAACGGGCAATAATCATCTCTTCAACTTGGCTTAAAGCTGGCAGGTAAGAAGGAACTTCCCCGGGATCCATATCATTATCCACGCTTATCAAAAAAGGTAACTGGTTGTTTTTGTCTCGTAGAGAACACCGCCGACAAAGTCCGGCCCGTAAGTGCATTTCAAACCAGCGTTCATTACACCGGCTACAGGTTTCCATTTCTATAGCATTCATAGCTTCGTGGAAGTTCTGAATATACTGCCATTGCTCCGCAGATATAAAACCCGGCTCTGTCGCAGGTTGTTGAGGAGGTTGTTCAATAGTAATTTCGGGTACAGGAGGAGGTGGCGGCATTGTTTCTGAAGGAAAAAAGGTCGAATAGTTTCCGGGCCTGCAACAGGTGTTTCTGGGCGTGTAACAACGCTCGCAGATCGATTGACACGTTTTCGGGGCTGTATATTAGAGTCGACAGGCTGTAAAGCTCGTTTTTGCCGTGATCGAGCTCGAGCTTCGCGGCATCGAGAACAGGTAGCAAAAAGTCTGCTGGCAGGATTAGCAGGATCTTGAAGAAATAGGGAGAGTTCACGTGTATTAGCACACGCAGAGCAACATTTAGTAGCCATTACGGATAAAAGATGCAAGGTGATTGATTGATTGATTGATTGATATTTTGCTGAAGCTACAAGCTTCATGGTCAAAAAACGTGTGCAGTAGCTAACGTACGGACCTGTAAATGGCCCGTGTTTAAGAACACTCTACAGGTATTTAAAAGTCACCTGATTTCAATTCCACCGTCAAAGCCTGTAAAAGATTCAAGAGCCTGTAAAAGATTCATTCAAGAGCCTATAAATTGGGGGCTAAGCCCCCAAGCCCCTGTCACGGCACGTAGAATAAGAGCAACGGCTCAAAGTAATACGGGTAAGAATCGAGAATAATAGAACTACAGGACTATGGAGGCAGAGAGGGAAGCATATATACAGGTGTTTGGGCCACGTGGCGTTCCGCGTGATCCCCAATGTGGATGCCTTACGGGCTGTTAGGCCATAAAGGAGCTGTAGGCGCGCCAGCGCCGTGACAGCCCCCTTATTTCGCTGCGCTCAGCTTGTAAACTGCCTGTAGAAAAGTCAATTTTGGGGGCTAAGCCCCCAAGCCCCCCTATTTCGCTGCGCTCGGCGTTCGCAGCTAACGCACCGACCTGTAAACGACCCGTGCAAAAGACCTGTCACCTGACTACTCTTTTTTAAGTCACATGATTCTTTTTGAGCCCTCAACCACCAATTTTCGGCATCACGTGCCCCCACGCACTGGGTCATCACTTTAGTAAGAAAGCAAGCTTTCTAACTAGGGATCCCGGGTTGCGTAAAACCCGTGCTAAACTAAAAAGCTTGCTTTATATGGGGGCAAGCCCCCAAACCCCCAGGCCTCGCTGCGCTCGAATATACGTGTTTTAAAAGGTTTATAAGGGGGCAAGCCCCCAAACTTCGCTGCGCTCAGAGTCGAAAGCAGGGTCAAGAGCCTGTAAAAGGGTCGAGAGCACGCTTAAGAGCCTGTAAATAATTTAAAAACCTGTAAATAATTCAAGATTATAGCTTTTTGTAAGCTCGGAGCTTGTAAGCTTATTGCTGTTACGTGTTGCATTACAATGCTTTTAATTAGTTAGCAGCATATAAAACTTTAAGCTAATACAAGTGTAGAAAATCAGAAATTATACATTGTTACAAACTCGAGCTTTTTACAATTAACTTTATAATTAACTTGTATATTTATAATACGTAAACTGAAACTTGTAATATGTAAACCTGTAAAAGCGTAGTTTGTAAGCTTATAGTATATAGACTTATAGCATGTAGATTTATAGCATGTTAGCCTGTAGCATGTAGATTTATAGCATGTTAGCCTGTAGTATGTAGACTTATTGCATGTAAGCTTGTAGTATGTAGACTTATTGCATGTAAGCCTGTAGCATGTCGACCTATAGCATGTTAGCTTGTAGCATGTCGACCTATAGCATGTCGACCTATAGCATGTCGACTTATAGCATGTCGACTTATAGCATGTCGACTTATAGCATGTTGGCCTGTAGCATGTAAAACTGTAGTATATTGGCCTGTAGCATGTCGACTTATAGTATGTTAGCTTGTAGCATGTAAATTTGTAGCATGTCGACTTGTAGCACGTAAACCTGTAACATGTAAACCTGTAGCACGTAAATTTATAGCATGTTAGCTTGTAGTATGTAAATCTGTAGCACGTAAACTTGTAACATGTAAACTTGTAGCACGTAAATTTATAGCATGTTAGCTTGTAGTATGTTAGTCTGTAACATGTAAACTTGTAGCATATTAGCAAGTAACACGTAAGTTTGTAGCACGTAAATCTGTAGCATGTCGACTTGTAGTACGTAAACTTGTAACATGTAAACTTGTAGCACGTAGATTTATAGCATATTGGCCTGTAGCATGTAAGTTTGTAGCATGTAAACTTATAGCATATAAACTTGTAGTTCGTAAGCTTGTAGCACGTAAACTTGTAGCATATAAACATATAGTACATAAATTTATAGCATATTAGCTTGTAGCATGTCGAACTGTAGTATGTCGACTTGTAGTATATTGGCCTGTAAACTTGTAGTATGTTAGCTTGTAGTATATTGGCCTGTAGCATGTCGACTTATAGCATGTTAGCCTAAAGCCTGTAAACAAATTAAAAGCCTGTAAATGATTCAAGAGCCTGTAAATGATTCAAGAGCTTGTAAATGATTTAAAAGCCTGTAAATTGAAAGTTAAGCTTTCAAACTCTTTTATTTCGTTGCGCTTAGCTTTTGCAGCTAACGTACTATACAGCTTGTAAACGGCTCGTAAAAAGGCCTGAAAAAGCCTGTAAAAACGTCAATTTTGGGGGCTAAGCCCCCAAGCCCCCTTATTTCGCTGCGCTTAGCTTTCGGTCCGACGTTTCTGTAGCTGCTGTAGCTGCGAGCCTGTAGCTGCTGTAGCTGCGAGCCTGTAGCTGCTGTAGCTGCGAGCCTGTAGCTGCTGTAGCTGCGAGCCTGTAGCTGCTGTAGCTGCGAGCCTGTAGCTGCTGTAGCTGCGAGCCTGTAGCTGCTGTAGCTGCGAGCCTGTAGCTGCTGTAGCTGCGAGCCTGTAGCTGCTGTAGCTGCGAGCCTGTAGCTGCTGTAGCTGCGAGCCTGTAGCTGCTGTAGCTGCGAGCCTGTAGCTGCTGTAGCTGCGAGCCTGTAGCTGCTGTAGCTGCGAGCCTGTAGCTGCTGTAGCTGCGAGCCTGTAGCTGCTGTAGCTGCGAGCCTGTAGCTGCTGTAGCTGCGAGCCTGTAGCTGCTGTAGCTGCGAGCCTGTAGCTGCTGTAGCTGCGAGCCTGTAGCTGCTGTAGCTGCGAGCCTGTAGCTGCTGTAGCTGCGAGCCTGTAGCTGCTGTAGCTGCGAGCCTGTAGCTGCTGTAGCTATTGGGGGCTAAGCCCCCAAGCCCCCTTAGTTCGCTGCGCTCAGCCGTCGGTCCGACGTTTCTCCGTACACGTGACGTGTCTTTTTTTGTAGCCAATCATTTTGCCAAGAAAGCACGTGATACTTTTTCCACGCCCAAATTTACAGCAAAGAAAAGCAAGCTTTTCAATGAGGTGCATTCGACCACCTAGACCGTTATAGGTGATATTTGATCCTGGCTATTTCTGTACAGTATTTTAGCCATGCATCAACTGCAAAGCAAGCGGCATATGGAATTCGATGAGTCGTGCATGATTTAACCTAGGCTGGAATCTAATACTATTCATTCAAGTACAACTAATACTCGATTAAAAGCCATCATAACTCGTACACTATCTTATAGCCAGAAATATATCCCTCCCGATGCATCTTGAATCCTTTCTTCCTGCGGAGAGCCCTCCTGGGAGAATATGGGCTGTATTAGCCTTGAGTTTTCTGCTCTCAAGCCATTGGGGCAACTAGCTGAAAAGCTCAGCTGAAAGGTCATTATCTTCTTTCAAAGCCTGAGAAGGTAAGCACGATTCGAGCTAACTAAGTCGGAGTTTTCGTTTACTCACAGGGTACGCGAAATCTTTGTAATAATGA
Source organism: Bisporella sp. PMI_857 (assembly GCA_021307315.1). Taxonomy (NCBI): domain Eukaryota; kingdom Fungi; phylum Ascomycota; class Leotiomycetes; order Helotiales; family Helotiaceae; genus Bisporella; species Bisporella sp. PMI_857. Next base: position 363,604 of record JAJSPD010000016.1, on the reverse strand, counting down.
TCTTTCAGGAAAGCAGTCCAGACAAGGACGTCTGTAACCCTGACCCCCTTTTCGACGTCCTCGGTGTTCGCCTTTCCAGGACGGACTGTGGTCAATATCCCATCCAGCTGGGTGATCCTAGATTCTTGTTTGGATGACGTTCCGGCGCCAATACAGTCAAATGCGTGGTAGATATTGGGGATCTCTGTTTTAACTTTCTTGACTAGCTCTGGGTCTCGATAGTCAAAGACATTGTCGGCACCCATGCTTTTACACAGTTCGAAATGTTTTGAACTACAGATTGCAACGACCGGAATGGAGAAAAGATGAGCAAGCTGGATGGCATACAAGCCCGCGCTTGCTACAACAGTGTGTCAGTGGTGCAATGAATGGCTAACATACATGCGAGGCTTACAACTTCCACCCCAAATCAGAACAGGAGTCTTTTGATCTGCGTGTCTGTCAATATTAAAGCATTGTTGTGAGTACAGCGCAAGCCATGCAGTCGCGCTGGCCAAAGGCACAGTGGCCGCTTCTTTCTCGGGGATTGCCTTTGGCACTTTAAAGCATATCCTTTCGTCCGCAAAGACATATTCGCTATAAGCTCCAAATCCTTTGATCTCCCCTGTGATTTCTTAGCAGAACATTCATCAATTGTAAAAGCCATGCATGCCTCCCCAAATCAATCCCACGATCAGATCGCCTACCTCCAGCAAAGTTACATTTTCTCCCAACGCCTCAACCGTTCCGACGAAGTCACATCCTAGCACGGCATCCTCTCCGAACGCATTAGAGTCCAGACTCTGGACCATGTGGGTGTTAGCAGTTTTAGGATCTATTGCTCTCCAGTACTTGGGAGTATGGGGGCTCGCTCACCATCGGTAGGGTTTTGCGCCACAAAGTGAACGCGCAAGAGGACCTGGTTCCTTCCCGGCGACCCAAGCTCTATGTCATTGAGGTGAAGATAAGCTTGCTCGTTTCCACCCACCCGGGTAACTAAGGCCTTAGAGGTGATCATTTTGCGGTAATGATAAGTTTTATGGATGAGTTTCTGTAAGGCTATAGGAATCACGGGATGAACTTAGGCTTCAAAAAATGCGCAAAAAAGATGCGGGTGTTATAATAGATGTTATTTAGACCAACAATTATTAATTAATAACCATAACCTACAGCAATGACACATATGCTTACGCTCGGCCGGAGTAAAACATTCCTCATGCTTGCTAGAGAAGTGCGATTATGGTTGCGGTTACGGTTACACTTGCACTTTATTCTAATCTTAAGTCAAGCGGGATAATCCAGCCACGTGTGGAAAGGGAGGGATGGTTTATCCATGCGACGCCACGCGGGTCACACATGACGGGTTAGTGTGAACCTCACGGACTACTGTATGAACAAGCAGTAAGGGGTTGCACAAAAAAAAGAAAGAGGCTCCTCCCTGTAGGGCAAAGATCGTAGAATCACCTAGCCGAGCCCAACAGAGACTGCTTGACGTGGGCACGGCATAATAACACCGGCCGAGTATCTTCCTTGGTTACTCTTTCTCTTTCCTCCATGTTGCAGATGTCTGAGTAGTTGGTTTCCATATGTCCTGCCTTCCATTCCGTGCTACAATGGCAATGAAACTATAGGAGCCAGTGCCTTTCAAGTTAAAGATCGACCGAGAGCTCATTGTGAGCACCAAAGCAAAGTTGAAGCTTGCAAGATACCCGCAGCAAGAGCTTACTGCAGAGGATGATTGGAGCCAGGGAACGAAGTTGAAAGAGTTGAAGAGATTAGCTGAGTACTGGAGAAAGGAATACGATTGGCAAGAAGAAGAGGTGCTGAGCCAATCGTACTTTGCCTGATTGACGAGAGCTGACTTCCTTCGGGATGCTATCAATTCCGAATTTAGCCATTTTCAAGTCGCAGTAGATGTCGAAGGCTACGGGGCCTTAAATATTCATTATGTTCATGAAGTATCGGATCGCGAAGATGCAATGCCATTGTTATTCTCGCATGGATGGCCCGGAAGCTTTCTGGAGATACGAAAAGTCATCCATGGCCTTCGCGCACCCCGAATCGTCGTTCCAGCCGGCATCCCACGTCGTGGCTCCCTCTATTCCAGGCTTCGACCTTGGACCAGCTCCTACAAATTTCGGGATGGGGCCAACAAATGTTGCTCGGGCTTTTGATGCGGTCATGCACAGAGCTCTAGGCTATCCAAAGTATGTTCTGCAAGGCGGTGATTTTGGATCTTTCATCACGCGTAGTGTGGCGATCCAGTTCCCACAGCGAGCACGCGCTCAACATTTGAACATGTTTCCAGTAAACCCACCTACACTGAGATAACCCCTTGCATACTTGAGGTATCAACTCTCCTCCATATTTTACAGCGACTGGGAGAAGAAGGCCATGAATGTCCGTCGTAACTTTGAAGTCGATCAATCAGGGTACCTAGAGCAGCAAAAGACACGACCTCAGACACTTGGGATTGCTCTTGGAGACTCGCCACTTGACTTGCTGGCCTGGTTCATTGAGAAGCTCCATGACTGGGTCGACACAGATAACTACAGTTTGTCAGATAAAGAGGTCATCACATTCGTGATGATGCATTGGATTCAGGGAGCAACGCCCGGACTACGCTTCTACAACGTGGCTTTCTACAGAAGTAGGGATACTGAGAGCACGTTTGAGACGTATGTGCCACAATCGACAGGCGTTAGCATGTATCCTAAGGATCAACTGCATGTAAGTGATCTTGGGCTATAGTGAGCCTCGTTTGCCGGCAGCTAAATATGTGTGCACTGCCCCCGAGATTAGGCGCAACGGGTAGCGAATATTCAGTTCTGGAAGGAGCACACAAAAGGCGGACATTTCTCGTCCGTGGAATGTCCAGATCAGTACCTGAAAGATATCCGTGAATTTTTCGGAGGGTTGGCTGTTACGAAAGCATTCAAGGATTAGCATCTATTAGTTGAGAGCGTAGCAGTTAGATATATGACTCTGGATCTTGACGTTTGCATCTTGTCCATATTCTCTATCTATGTGACGAGTTGAAATTTTTACGTTCGTGTCAACCCAATAAAATTGAGTTAAGACAGAACTATAAACTATCTAATATTCGCACATTTCAACCTTCGGGCAGTTTTTGAGCTCGTCTAGGTGTAGTTTGTTTTTCATATACAAGTAGGTGGTTTAATTCTATAGTACTAAGGCAGCGATAGTTATATTGAACGACGAGAGCAGTATTTGAATTGTCTTACTAGAGTCCGAAATGAACTTTAGGGAAGAATTGCAATTAAGTATCCGATATAACGTGATGCACTCTGTATTACTTGGATCAGATGTAATGCATGCTTCTCCTACTATCTCCTACTTCCATAGTAGCTGGCCCTGTTGCAATAGCCTTGCCAAATAGCCTTCCGCGGCCTTCCCATCAAACCCCAAAACCTCATACTTCTGCCGTACAACCCACGCAGCGGCACCCATCGCCATAAGCGACACTCCAGCGAGAATGCCACCCCGGCCTCCTTCCCCCGGTCCGTGGATGGTAAAGTCGCTCCAAATCGGGAAGATGGTCCGCAGCCAATACAAGACCATCGGGTCCGGGTAGATGAACGTATTCTTCTTCGTCTCCGGGTTTATCCACCAGCTCTGGCAGCCGCTGTTAAAGACGAGCCCTGGCATGCGCTTATGCACCCACTCCAGGTCCCGTTTCTGGGCCACAGCCGTGATCTCGATGGCGTCGGCGCCGTTCTTCAGAACAGGCCTCAGCAGCCGACACGCGAAGTTGATCTGGCACTCTGAGTGGAAAATGACACTGTGCTGGCCCGTCGCGGCGTTCGGTCCGTACAGGATGAAGAAGTTGGGGAAGTTGTGCACCACTGTTCCCTTGTAGGCTTCGGCGCCCCCCGAGCGTTTTCCAGTGTGACGCCAGATCCGTGCCGTCTGCGCCAATGATGCGCATGGGAAACAGCCACTCCTGCGTCTCAAAACCCGTGGCGTAGATGAGGATATCAGCCAGGTAGGACTCGCCTTCCGCCGTATGGACGGTGTTGTTGGTGGTGGAGGTGACGGTGGCTTTTGTGAGGTGCATGTTGGGTTTGTGCAGGGTCTCGAGATAGTTATTCGTGTTGACACGGCGCTTGCACCCTGGTTCGTAGTTAGGTAGAAGGATCTCGTTGTGTTCGTTGGGGCTGGGGCTGCAATGTACTGCTTGGTCTGTGTGGATATCTGATCTCGTAGACGTTGTCCGTTAGCGGTCATATAGAAGGAGAGGAAGACACAGTCGAGGTCGTACGCCAGATATGTACGGTATATCTTCGCTGCTCCGGGTACGTATCTCATTATGTTTTTCCAGGAAGAGCTGTACACAGCATTGCCCTGCGAGAAGAGACTGTTAGCATATATATCCTGTATATCACGGTTATTAAACTTACACGTTTGATCCACCAATGTGCACTTCGAGTGATTTGCGTAATAGAGCCTTTGGGTCCAACCATATTAGTTAAAGGCGCGATGAACTGAGTTGCAGAGGCGCCGTTCCCTAGGACAACTACTCTTTTGTTCTTGAAGTCGGTGTCATGCTCCCATCTTGCACTGTGAAACGCCTTGCCATTGAAGGTATTCTGGCCATCAATTTTAGGAACCAGTGGCTTATCAAGGGTGCCTACGGCGCTGACTAGAGCAACACCTTCACGAGTGAACATCTCCCTCGTCATGGTGTCTCTGAATTTGCAAACCCATAGCTTCTGTTTCCCGTTCCATTCAGCTGAAACTAGCTCGCTATGGAGACGTGTTCTACGATGTATATCGTATCGATTAGCTACTGATAAAACGTCTGCAAGACTATATCAGTTAAGGTATAACGCAATAGGTTGGACTAATGGCCATACATTTCAATAATTCGTCTCTCCCAGGATATGTTGTTGTCCAATCGGGCTTTATTGCAAAGCTGTAAGAGTAGAAATGAGAGGGGATGTCGCAAGCGCATCCAGGATACTGGTTATGATTCCAAGTGCCCCCTAAGCTGCCAGACTTTTCATATATGGTAAATTTCTGGTGTCCCAAGAGTCTTTGGAGCTGGCATGCCATCTGCAAATAGCAAAATGATCAGCATAATTTGGAGTTCAGAATATTTCTGCATGCAGATAATCACCCCAAGGCCTGAGATCCCGCCTCCAATGATTATAACTTCTTTGTGAGAACTCATAGTGTATGCTTCAAGAGCAGCTATGTGAAGAAGAGCGACAAGAAGCACCAAGAGATGAGTATAGGATGGTAAAAATGGCGATGGAAATCCACAGATTGTGAACACCACAGAAGACAAAGTTAGGAGCGTAGTAGAGAAAAGAGATTAAGAGAGCTTAAAGAACTAAAGGAACTGGGACAATTATATCCAAATGTCAATGCAAAAAACACAGCTTCAAGAATGGAATTTACAATTCGCAAAATTACGAGCCCAGAACAGGCCTTGAAGAGGCCATAACTACCAGCTTGGCATGCCCTGGGCTGGCAAAGCCCATTGGGGAAGAGGCAAACAATCCCAGTATTCGAATAGGCTTGTGAAGTAGTCGTAGGTCGATGCCTGCAAAACTTGGGGACGACTTTCCCTATCTCACAATTTGTGGAAAATGCAAGCGTAACCGCAAGCGAGCGGCAGCCAAGCATCTCCCCCACGACGGCAATGGCAATAGCAATGGCAATAGCAACGGCAAGCGGCATCGGCATCGGGAATGGCGTCGGGCAACCGCAACCGTAACCAGCTCCACCTCCCAAGAGTAGGCTTCGTCGATCGCCGGGTGGATTCCCTTTCCCCAAAGCTAACGTAATACAATAAAAAATACTTGATACTGTAGGAAGATGAAAGTAAGGTAGCATTGCTTCCCTCCCGGCATTTGAAATCAGAGACCCCCTCATCGCGGCATCTACTCAGCTACTCAGCAAACACTCACTAACTCCAGGGCGGGTCGGTCTTGGCTCACATTGTGATGGCGTTTCTACTTTCCAGATATAAATCAAGTGACGATCCTTCTACAACGTGCTTTAATTATTATATCTGCTACTAGGATACTCCGTTCGACAAGCAGCCTTGACGTCAGTAGCCACTCCCCTCCTAACTTACTCAGATCACCAGTCTTCTCCTTCCTCTTTTTTAGATCCTCATTCGCTTTCGTGGGATACATTACTCCATCATGTATTCCTGGTTTGGCCGAGGCAAGTCTCTACAGGTAGCAATCAGTAGCTGTTGCTTGATAGCCTTCACACTCTTTGGCTATGACCAAGGAGTCTTTGGAGGCATACTGCAAAGTGAAGATTGGCTCATGCAATTCGGTCATCCCAGTGATAGCAAAACTGGGATCATTGTCAGTTCATACAACTTGGGTTGCCTACTTGGCTGCTTTAGTAAGATGCTTCGTTTCTCGTCCTTCTACATTGTACATGCAATCTAACTCGGAATAGCTAACTTCCTGATTGGTGATCCATTGGGAAGGAAAAAGATTATATGGCTGGCTGCAAGCACCATTATCGTTGGAGCTGTTCTACAAACAACGGCTTATAGCGTTCCGCATCTTGTCATTGGTCGAATCGTAACCGGAGTTGGAACTGGTCTTGAGACTTCCACAGTGCCAATGTACCGGTCAGAACTATGTGAAGGCAGGCTTCGGGGACGGCTCGTGTCTGCTGAGGTGCTCTTCGTTGGTGTTGGTATCACAATCGCTTAGTGAGTTCGCGCGGATCATTGGACACCATGGAGTTAGGCTAACCAAATTCCCCAAAGCTGGTTCGATTTCGGCATGTCCTTTGTTCCCGGTTCCGTTGCTTGGAGGCTGCCTGTCACATTCCAGATTGTCTTCGCAGTCTTTGTCATTGTTCTTGTTTTTGGTCTTCCGGAATCTCCACGCTGGCTTTACAATCACGATAGGGCAGAGGAGGCGTTGCAAGTACTCTGCACGGTCTACGACAGGAGCGAGACGGACAGCCTCATTGTACACGAGACTTCGCAGATCATTGAAGCTATTGCGCTTGAGGAATCTAATGGCAAGTTTAAGTGGCGCAATATCTTAAAGAAGGATGCCGTGCAGACTGGGCGTAGAGTGTTCCTGGCATGGGGAGTTCAGTTCATGAATCAAGCAGGTGCATCAATTTGGTTGTTTATTATATCCTATGTAAGTTCCTAAATCATGCGAAGCCTCGAATAGCGCTAAAATCAAACAGCCGTACTTGTTCAGAATGTTGGTATGTCTCCGCGTCTAGCGCAGATCTTAGGTGGTTGCATCAATATGATGTTCATGTTCGGATATCTACTTCCCAGCTTCTACCTCGACCGCATGGTCCGTCGTAAGACCATGTTCTGGGGCTGCGCTGGCCTTGGAGTGCCTATAATGATGATCTCTATCCTGCTTAGCTTTCAAGGGACCTCTGTAGGAAAGTCAACTGCCGCTGCGAGCGTTACATTCTTCTTCACCTATATGTTGATCTTTGGAGCAAGCGTCAACTGTGTTCCTTGGGTTTATGTTCCCGAGATCCTCCCTCTTGAAGCTCGCGCCAAAGGGACTGCAGTAGGCATCTCTTCCAATTGGCTTTGGAACTTTACCATCGTCATGATCACCCCTATCATCATCAATCGGCTTCAATGGAAGGGGTATCTAATTTTAATGGCTACTAATGTAAGTTCGTCATAGTCCTGACAACATATAAACTACTAACGCGCCTTCAGTTCGCTTTCGTGCCCCTCTTTTATCTATTCTACCCTGAGACCAGCAACAACACTTTAGAGGATATTGACTTTCTATTCATTGGAGGTGCCTCCGGTCTACCATTCGGCTCACATGGGGAAAACTCCAGTGTAGGCAGCGAGAAGGCCGAGAAGATTAACACTCTTAACGCTGCCTCTGCTAAACATGTCGACAATGTGCCACAGAAATAGATTTAGAGGTCTTGTAATGCATGCAACATTGAGGAAATTGTACATAACAGTAGATTGGCGAAATGTCTAAATAGCTGTTTATATCATTCGAACTCAGAAATTCTAATGTCGTATACACTTAACTTTACTGGCTTCAATTATTTAATTATTAATTTTATTTTACATTCATGTAGCAGAAACCACTAATTCTCTTTTAAGTACAATAGTTACTTTCTACATCATAGTTGATATAGAAAAGAGTTTGGACTAATAGAGATGCATCGAAGTCCTACTTAGCCTTTAGTCGTTACGAGTGAAGAAGTTTTGCGCATTACTACGTATGTTTATACGTTATTTGGCGTTTAACAAGTAAGAGTCCTGATTTATGCTCTCTAAAATTTATGATAAGGTACAGGTATAAAAGCATATTCACATACAATAAGCACATCACGACATCTAATCAAAGCTCTACAAATTCCCTTCGCAGAGTTTCATCAATCTTGATGCTATCTAGATATCCCATGACCTTTGGCGCCATCTGATCCGGCACGAATCCGAAATATTTATATGCCGCACTTCCAGGAAGACTATGGCCGAAACTCTTCATGCAAAATGCCGCATCGACCCAGCGCTCCCATCCCAAGCTCGCATAAGCCTCGACCCCAATGGCAGGGATTCCCTCGTGGCGACGCAGCACGCTACGCTGGTATTCGCGCGACTGCCGCTCGAACAGGCGCCTACATGGGAAACTTACGATGCGTACGGTGAGGCCGTGGGAGCGTGTGAGCAAATCGGCGAGGGATACCGTAATGCTGAGCTCAGAGCCAACGCCGACGAGAGTGAGATCTGCATTGTTATGCTCGGCAAGTACGTAGGCACCAAGAGCGACCTTATCACGCCGGGTTGTGGATTGCTGTGGCAGGGCATGCCGGCTCAGCGAAATAATGCTCGGGGTGGCCTTAGCCTCGATCGCAGTGATCCAGGCGCCGGCCACTTCCTCGCTATCGCCGGGACGGATATACAACAGCTCTGGCATGGCACGGTAGAGTGCGGCGAGCTCGATAGGCTGGTGCGTTGGACCGTCTTCGCCCGTGCCGATGGAGTCGTGGGTCGCAACGTGGATTACTTGAAGTTTCTGAAGGGCTCCCATACGCACCGCAGGTGCGGCGTAGAGGTAAAACATGAAGAAGGTGGATGTGACTGGAATGATGGTTTGCGGCGCGAAGGCTGCAAGGCCATTAGATATAGCGGCCATAGCGTGTTCGCGGATGCCATAATGTATATAGCGGCCAGTGTAATCACCATTGATGCCGCAAGTGGTTCTTAGATCAGGCTGGATAAAATGTCAGCGTATTGAGGCACAGATGATATATGCGCACGCAGGATTCTCACGTTCTGGAAGTCAACTTTGCCAGGCCAGATCATATTGACAGATGGTGAAAGATCTGCGGTCCCAACCATAAACGAATTTACGGCCTTCGCTACAGGATTGAAAGCAAGCCCGGCAGATTTTCTCGAGGGTGTTGCGGTCGAGGGAAATGAGTCTGGTATATGAGCCTTCCAGTCCGCTGGAAGCTCTCCTTTAATTCTTCGTTTAAATTCAGTGGCTAATATTGGGTGTGCCTTGCTGTAAGCTACCACAAGTTGATTCCAGTCTTCCACAAGTTTCTGCCCTTTGGCAGGAATGTCCTCAAAAAATCGACAAGTCTCTTCCCCAAGCACAAAATGCTCCTCAGGGTTGAAGCCATAGGATTCTTTCATAGTTGCGACATTTTCCTTACCAAATGCCGCACCATGGGCGATGGCTTCACCAGCTACTGCGCTATCAACCCCGATGATAGTTCGAATGTTGATGAAAACTGGTTTTCCGCATTTTAGCTCCCGTGACTTTTGAAGGGCATCTACTAGTCCCAGGACGTCGAAGCACCCATCCTCGATATCCATGACTTCCCAACCACAAGCTCGCATCTTTGCGTTGACGTCCTCAGTATTGGTGAGATCAACAGACCCATCACACGTCACTTGATTGTTGTCATACATGACTGTCAAATTATCTAACTTTAAGTGGCCGGCAAAAGATATAGCCTCAAGGGCTACACCTTCCTGTAAACAAGCATCGCCTATCATACACCAAGTATGGTTATTAACGACTTCAAAGCCTGGCCTGTTATACACAGCACCGAGGTGCTTAGATGACATAGCTAATCCGACAGCGTTTGCAATTCCCTGTCCCAGGGGGCCAGTCGTGACTTCAATTCCTTCATGTTCAATCTCTGGATGGCCAGGACACAGCGCATCGGCACGCTCAGAATGATAGGAGCGTAATTGATCATTTGTCATGTTCTTATAGCCTGTGAGGTGAAGGAAACAATACTGGAACAGACAGCAGTGGCCTATCCACAGTCAGCACAAGAGAGGCACCTGTTGTCTGAGAAACCCACCATTTGAAAGAACGAAACGGTCTCTATTGAAATAGTCAGGCGTATGAGGAGCATATCGCATTGAGTATTTCCATAGCGCTACACCAATAGCAGCCATGCCAATGGCACCTCTAAGAAGTCATTAATGAAGACATATATTTATCACGGATTGTGGTTCTCACCCTGGATGACCGCCGCCGAATTGTTCACACAAGTCAGCCACCAGCAGCCGAAACGTTTTTAATACGATATCATGCTCTTTGGAAATAATCGTTTGTTTCTTGCTTTGTATCTCCTCCTTCAAGCTGCCTGCAACCATGGTACTGACATGGGCCGTAGTTTTAGGGTCCGTAGCTGATGAAGCCATTTCTTGTAGATTCAAGTATTCAACCACGCTGATGAGGGTGATTTCCTTTAAGAAACAAGGGCCAAGAAGGGACGATTACTTACGGCCAGAATGGAAGATATATATTCAATGAAAATTATACTTGCGTTCTGTTTCGCTGATACTGTTAGTGGTTTGATGGCCATGGACATCGAACTTGTTCTTCCCGGTTACAAATGCACAATAAAGTCTGCGTTAGAAACTTCCTAATTCGGGTGGATATTTCTCGGCGTGGTAATATTTAGATATCTACTCTCTCAGGTGGCAGGTTTAAGCCTACCCGAAAGGTTTATCACTATTCACCCCACTTCCCAAGCTGCACTTCCCCCACTTCCCCACGTGTCTTATATGCTGCCCGAAATGGAAGGCGTAACCACCTTAACCAGAAGCCCATATTGGCCCTTTTTATAGAGGAGTTTTCTGACAAATATGTGAAATGGGGTACGATACCTTGAGTAACTTTTCATGGAAGCGTTGCCTTGATGCTCAAGACTAGATGGGTTATACTTGCCCTTCCAAATCTCCCATCCCCCCAGCGTCCACATACATCTTACACCAGTGTGTCCACATTTACTCAGTACCATGTGCTTACCGCACAAGTTAGTGGTAAACCGCAATATCAGGACAAGCTAAAATAGATACCTCGCAGAAGAAGAGGAAATATAAAACTGTATGAGAAAATTATCCATTTATAGGTGCTGCGCTTGCGGCAGCTTTTCATGCATCATTCAATTATCTCTTTACACAACTACGATTTTTTGTTCATGACCATAATGTGTAAGACCACTTGAATAATTATTGAAAACATAACTAAAAAGTCGAAGCAAAGTCTTTCGTAGACGACACCAGTGACCTGGTGATACGTTCACTAAGAGGAGTAGTGCGATTTTCACCTGGGCTTTTTCTTGATCCCACGGAAAAGAGTATGTGCTCGTCGGCCATGTGTGCTATTACCAATAACCAAGGTAGTCGTCTTCAGAAGAAATATATATACAGGGAACGTTTCAGACAAAGTGATCCTATTATCCGGCGGTACGTATGCCAGGGAATTTTGAACATAAAGTCTGACCATGCTCAGGTGGTTCAGGACATGAGCCTGCACATGCGGGATTCATCGGAGAGGGGATGCTTGATGCGGTGATAGCAGGCAACATCTTCGCATCGCCATCTGCCTCCCAAATCTTCAAAGCCATCAAGGCGTTTCCATCCGAGAAAGGGTGAGAAATTTCACAGGTCTCCGTGTATATCTCGACTGAAAGCTCCAGCACTTTGATTATCGCCAAGAATTATACTGGAGATGCCTTGAGTTTCGGACTGGCGACTGAGAAAGCCAAAGCTGCTGGGATAACGTGTAAACTTTTACTCGTAGGAGATGATATCTCCATTCCTCACAAAGTCGGCTCGACAATCGGTCGCCGAGGGCTTGCTGGCGTGGTGCTGGTCCATAAGATTGCGGGCGCAGCAGCTGTGGGAGGGTAGTCATGCCCGTTATGTTATACATCTATTCAGAATACTAATCAAAGAAAATAGCGCCAGCCTAGAGGAAGTATACTCAATTGCAGAATCAGTTGCCCGTAATATGGCTACAATCGGTGTTAGTCTTCAAAGATGCCACGTCCCTGGTCGCACACTCACTTCCGAGGACGAGATTAGTCTTGGAGAACTTGAATATGGCATGGGTAAGTACAATGAAAATCTCAGTTTTTACACAGCTGATTTGTCCAGGGATCCATAATGAGCCCGGCGTTCAGCGTGCACGTATTGGGTCACTACATGAAACAGTAGGGCAAATGCTAAGTCGTCTTCTTGATGAAAATCAGAGCGGCAGGAGTTTCGTCACATTCGTGGAAACAGATATTATTGTTCTTGCACTCAACAACCTAGGTGGATTGAGCACGCTCGAGTTGCATGCAATCTTGGACGAGATTCTTACACAATTGAGCTCAAATTATAGGATCATACCAAGGCGTATAATCAGGGGCACTCTGGTTTCCTCGATGAATGGCCTTGGATTCTCCATAACACTTTTAAAACTCAATAATGAAATGATTCCACTACTAGACAGAGCAACAGATGCGCCTGGTTGGATTCCTGCTGCACTGGGTAATACAGAGGAGCCCCCTGAGACTAAGCTATGCCTGGATGAGGGGAAACCTAAACTCTCATCTTTAAAAGGTATTTTTTTAACACTTCCCATCTCTCAGACAAACGACTAATCATGTACGCAGTTGACGCTGCATTGTTCACAGCTGTGTTGAGGGAGATTTCAAGCAGCATTACTGCCGACGAACCCGCAATCACTCACTTCGATACTGTCGCTGGCGATGGAGATTGTGGTGAGACCTTGCTAGCGGGCTCAAACGGTTTGTCTTAGCACCTAAATTCCTTTCGTAACGCTCTGACATGATCCAACAGCGATAGCGGCCGCTCTACAACGCGGCGAAATTAACACTTCAGACCTTATCGGTGGTCTACATACAATCTCCAACATCATCGAAGCTAGCATGGGAGGTACGTCTGGTGCAATATACGGGATCTATCTCAACGGCCTCGTCTCTGGCCTCAATAACAGCGAACCGGATACCGGCCATAGCACATCAGTCATACTTTCGATAGCTGCGGGACGTGCACTTAAGGATTTATTCAGATATACTCGAGCCCGAAAAGGCAGCAGGACGATGATGGACGTGCTCATCCCATTCATTGAGAATATCTCCTCGGACCCTAGTGGGCTTACAGAAGCGCTTGAGGCAGCAAGGCAGGGAATGGAATCGACCAAGAAGATGAAGGCGTTGTTTGGTCGAGCCAGCTATGTTGATCAAGGGATCTTCGAAAGAGAAGAGGAGGGCGGGATCCCTGACGCAGGAGCGTTGGGGTTACTTAGCATCATCTCGTCTTTAGTCAAGACCGTTCAAGCACAACAGAGGCTTAGTAAGAGCATGTAGCAGGCTTTGTGCGCTAATTTATTCGTTACATTACATATACAGAGTTATAAATAAGCCAAAAAAGGAAAGAAAATAAATGAATTTAGGCCGGCTTTGTTATCACAAGTTTATGTATAAATTTTCAGAGTTTCTAGCGTCGGGGGTTCGGGCGTATAAATAACTACTTTTCAAACGTTGCCTCAGGAAATACGTCTTATACTACAGCCACTAGCACTAAATTCAGGACAAGCTTGTCAAATTATGAACGCCGGGGCCTTTAAAGCGTGTTCGTTTTAGAAGGTTGTGAACACAATTTGCCCCCTTTATGCGCTCACTCCCGAATCCGTCTCCTGAGGAGAAGAGAATCGGAGATGCGAGGAGACCAAAAATTTTTAACTTTGGGACCAACAATATCAATCTATATTTTAAAGCCAATAATCAAAAGCTATCCAACAGCTGCTTCACTCTTTTTTTTCAAACTTTCCGGGATACATGTAGTTGTACGAAGATTAATTTTGACCAAGTATTTTGATTGCGAACTGAACATATCAGCGTACTGGGTACTGTGTGGTGGCCCAACTTTAGCTAGGTGCGGTATAGTACGGCTTTTCATTAACGACATGATGGTGAGATATCCATAATAAGCTACGTAGCAAGTCCTTACTCTATAGCCAGCTAGATCGTGCCCAGTTTCTGGGCAGTTTGATTTAGAAGCAACCGCCTGTAGCTAGTCTGAAGAGCGTGTAATTTGTTTCAATACCTGGAAGAACTACGACCCCACAGCTCGCTAAAGTTATACACTCAAGTATAAGCTCCCTCCTTTGAGGTAGAGCACCCGTGAGCCAAACAGGCGTTCCTGAAACGCCAAGATCGGGGCGAAGAGTGAATATTCTAGGTAGCGTTTGGGCCGAAGGAAAACGTCGTTGCGCTCATCGTTTCATTGCCACGACGAATAGTCGATTCTATTTGTACTAATAATTTCACGGGACATGTTAAATATCACCATCTCCATCGAAATCTCGCCCTAGACGACATTAATTTCTCTATTCTAGTGAACGTGCGCACAAAGATGTCCCACTATGGGATAGTGTTACAGTTTGATCCGCCAAACAAGACACAGCATGCGGTACAAAACCATGGCCCTCCCTGATCTTTCTCCAATCTCCTATATCCCGTGGATGCGGAGCCTAACCAGGCACCACAACTCCTGATGTCGGAACCAGAGCAGGATGTACAGCAGCGGCCGACATCGATAGTCAAAGTACGAGATAGCGTTAAATTAGGGTAGAAGGAAAGGAAAGCGCGAAACGTACCTTGTAAGATAAGTTCAGAAACCCAAAAGTCCCTGCTTCTGCCAACCTTTTATTCTCCGGTCAGGAGAAAATAAGTGCAGTCGTTGAGGTAAGGTAATTTGACATGAGCAGAATACGAAATGTCAGTCAGGCCATTTTTCATGGCGGATATGTCCCGATATTGAATTCGGCAGTCTTGATCCTTGTAACACAAGTGAGCACTATTGACCTTCGACCATAATCTTTGGTTGCCATAAGCAGAAGCCCGTGGTCACGG
This sequence comes from Bisporella sp. PMI_857, assembly GCA_021307315.1. Lineage (NCBI taxonomy): Eukaryota > Fungi > Ascomycota > Leotiomycetes > Helotiales > Helotiaceae > Bisporella > Bisporella sp. PMI_857. Next base: position 348,436 of record JAJSPD010000016.1, on the reverse strand, counting down.
AGCCTATTTTTGTACTTGGACAATGCAAGCGGATCCGTTGTCATTAGTATTTATGTGTTCGCATAATGTCGATTGGCTATTTGACTAAAATCCTTCATTGGAGTTAGCTAGGCATAGGTGGCTGATCAAGCCTGCAAGCTTCATGTTGGTCTAAAAAGTTCTGTGTTGTTTCTGGATTCTCGAGCACGGTGCTAAGCCTTTTATGCTCTTAGCCTTTTCTTTAAATGCAGCCACATCACTTCTAAGACGCTATATAAGATGCTAGATAAAAAGCAGGTTGTATACAGAGAGAAAGAAGTCTTGAGCACTTCGATGATGGATTATAACAGCCATAGATGACGTGAAGGTTCAATATTGGCTGCAGCTCTTAATAATTGACGCTATTTCCAAAAATCAAAACCCGGGAAAGAAAGTTGGCTGACCTTACGGAGTATTCGGCATACCCCCACATGCTTGATTTCATGGTGATTAGTTTCTATCCGCGGGGATAACACCTCATTTCAGTTTTATGTATTTCGCATAGATTAATTCTGGTGCGTGATTTTATGGGATTGGGATTCAATTTTGGTATGTTCCTTGTTTACGTGTACAAAGCACATGCAAGCCAAGTCCAGTCCCATGGTTCTGGACCCACGGATGCGTCTCCCTAAATAAATGTTAAATTATGGGTCGTGAACAGGTCAAGCTTTTCACTAGGCCCACCAGTCAGATTTCGTACCGTACGGGACCGTGGTACGAAGCATTGTGCCTTGTCTGTTTTTCGGTAAGGGTCCGCATCCTTGCACCTAAAATGCTGTACTTATCGCTGGTCTTGTACATACGTACTTTGTACAGTACAGTGTCAGTACAGTGTAGTGGCTCCTGCCAAAAAAGGAATATGAACGTAGCAAGGGAGCCTCAAGGAGAGATCCGGCCATTCAGGATGATGGCCGTCCTTGTTTGTCCCCATTCGACCCGCTAAATAGCCTTTATTTATTTACTTATCTCCCGATGTGTTTTCCGGGCTCCAACAAGCTGCACCAGCCTCCCACTATTGAACAGGACAGAACATCACCTCTCCTTTCACCCCCTCCCCGCCTCCCCCAATATATCGTCGTGGAAGAAATTTCCAAGCTTCCGCAGCGGCGGCACGGAAGCTTCGTTCTAACCAGGATATGGCGGCTGGGGGCGGATCCTAGTTTCCTCATCGGTCATTTTGATTGGCCGGAGCTCCAACTATCACCCCTCCCACGTCAACCTCTTAGCTATCCAAAAAGATGCAGTTGTCCCGAAGAACGTGTGACCCTGCAGGACTCGAAAGTTTGATACATATAGCTCATCAAGCTGCCAATCTTCCAACGGCTCAACCTTGTTTGCACTCCTCATGTGAAACAATGAAGCTCGCCACAATACAGCAGGCTCTTTTCTGCCTCCCGTTGTTCTCGACAGCGTTGGCTACATCCTGTCGTTATCTGCCAGGCGACAGCGGGTGGCCAACAGCTGCTCAATGGCGAGCTTTGAATGCAACGGTTGAAGGTCGCTTGATTGCCACGGTACCATTGGGTTCTCCATGTCACGACCCATCATACAATGCTGCGACTTGTGCGTCCTATCAAAGTCAATGGCAAGATGTTCCGATACAGTAAGCTATCTAGATAATGGAGAGTTGAGCCTTGCTAACTCGAAATTAGTTTGTCATCCTCATCCTCGGTCATGGCCCCGTTCTTTGCCAACCAAAGCTGTGATCCGTTTACTCCAAGGTCGAAGCCATGTACTCTAGGAAACTATGTCAGCTACTCCATAAATGCTACATGCCCCGGAGATGTTATAGCAGCTGTCAATTTTGCACAAGCTCGCAACATTCGCTTTGTAGTTCGAAATACAGGCCATGAGTACGTAAAATCATTACTTGATCTGACAAGAGGAATTTCATTGATATCAAAATAGCTACAATGGGCGTTCAACCGGTGCTGGTGCACTGGCGATCTGGACTCATTATTTGAAAGATACACAAATTATTGACTGGTCGGATGCATACTACACGGGCAAAGCAATTAAGATGGGAGCTGGCATACAAGGGTATGAGGCAATGGCAGCTGCTAAGGTAAAGGGACTGGTAGCAATTGGAGGTGAATGCCCTACAGTTGGAGTAGCTGGAGGATATACCCAAGGTGGTGGCCATTCTGCTCTCAGCACTTCCTTTGGACTCGGCGCCGATCAGACTCTTTCCTTCGATGTAGTACTTGCGGATGGGAGCCTGGTCACAGCCACTCGTACCAAAAACTCAGACCTCTACTGGGCATTGAGCGGTGGTGGCGGCGGAACTTATGGAGTTGTGGTCTCAATGACTTCCAAAGCATACCCAGACACCACTGTCAGCGGCGCCTCTCTAGTCTTTCTTTCCTCTACAACGACGGCGGACAACTTTTATGCTGGTGTCTCAGCATTTCACTCTTTGCTTCCTGCCATGGTGGATGCCGGGGGATTGGTCATTTACTATTTCAGTGACCAATTTTTTCAGATTGGGCCATTCACTGGCTACAACAAGACCCAGGCTCAGGTGGAAACGATACTGGCACCTTTTGTGAAGGCGCTCACCGCGCTCGGGATACAATACAGTGTCACATATAGTCAGTCGGCGACCTACACAGAGCATTATGATAAATACTTTGGTCCCCTACCCTTCGGCAACATCCAGGTTGGAATCGCCCAGTACGGAGGGCGTCTCATCCCTCGTACCACAATCACGCAGAATAATGCGGGATTCATGAATGTCGCAAGAAACATTACCCAAAATGGCGTTCTCTTTATCGGGGTTGCCACAGACGTCTCTCCTTTCGCAAGCAAAGTATCCAACGCAGTTCTTCCAGCGTGGAGAAAAGCGCTCATTCATGCAACACTCACAACTCCATGGAATTTCACAGCGCCGTGGGCTGACATGATTGCACTTCAAGACAAAATGACAAACGTTGTTGTGCCGCAACTCGAGGCTGTAACTCCAGGAAGTGGTGTGTATATGAACGAGGCGGATTTCAGACAGCCGAATTGGCAGGATGCTTTCTTCGGCGCGAATTATGCAAAATTATTATCGATCAAGAAGAAGTATGATCCTAATAGACTTCTTTGGTCTCTTAAGACTGTTGGCAGTGAGTACTGGACTGTGGCAAATAATGGGAGAATGTGCAAAGCTTAATCAGATGCTTCAAACTCCACACTTTATATATCCATAGATAAACTCGCAATACAAGATGCAGGGTGACAATGTGGCCTCATCATACTCTTTTTTCCCTTCAATGTGTGTGCCCCTTCCCTCGTTTGCTTAGCCAATTCGTATACCAGAACGTCGACAAACTTTAAAGCGTTTTATTCCACAGAGGGCAACGGCACGGCAAGGCGGCGTGGAAACAAAATGGATGAAATTATGGCGTTGATACATGCAAGTGTATGTAGGCTAATGCACTAGGTGGCGGCACTCGCCAACCATAACCGCGTTGGTGATAATCTAGGTGCCTTGGCAGGGGGCTGGAAAAAGTTATTCGCTTCAAGCCGTCGCTTAGTATTAGCCCGGCTCACTTGTACCCAAGATTAATTTTGTCCACTCCAACTTAGCAGTACTTTGCATGTTGCTCCGTCCCGTCTTCCAGCTTTTGGCCACTGCCTGAATTTTCTGGAGACTTGTCTCCTACCTACGCAGCGAAATCGACAGAAAGATCTGTATTTCATATGCGATAAGGCCCTCTCGTGCTCAAGACGAAGGAAGAGTTCTCACAGCCACATACGCTGCTTTCCAAGCAGAAAAAAAAAAGCCTCCCGAAGGGGATCTACTAGGTTACCGTCCACTGAATGCGCGAAACCATAACGAGCGGGGTCAGCCCCTTTTCCTTAGCGGCAATCCTATCTTAAAAGATGGCGTTTTGCGGTCTACGAAGGAAGGACCCTGAATCTTCTTTCAAGATGAGTTCGAGCTAAATTTATGTGATTTTGGGGGAGGGTTTAGTGTCGGCTCCACGGAACGCCGAATAACGGTGGAATATGCCGCACGCTTACGTGCTCACACTTTGGGCGTTCTGCCTGTTTCGCATTACCTACAGGATTTTTGGGCTTTTGGTGGTGGGGTTTTTGATAGGACCCTTGATACGGTCGAATTAGGTGCACATTTCACTTGTGATGTGTTTGGATGATTTTCGTGTAGCTTGCATGCGGGCCGTCCTCGAATGGTGCGAAACTAAAAAGCTGAAGCAACTTTGTTTCCTCTGAAGAGCGCGGGAATTTGGTGTGGGAGCCGCAGTCGCCTTAGGTTGGAAAAAGCTTGACGGCTTCTTGCAAAACACCCTTTACAGTAATTTCCCGAGAGGTAGGCAGATTAGTGCTGTGTTTTTCTTTACTCATCTTTCGTCTCTGGCGACAAAACACTACGGTGCTTATCGTCAAGCACCTCAGGGAGATTTCGGTACCCTGTACAGTACTCTATTAAAGTTTGCTGATGTACTTTTAGCGAGGCCCATTTGTGTGGGGGGGGCCACGGGCTGGTTGGTTCCCTAATCTCAAACAACATTTAGACTTTGGGAGCTCGAAATTCCATTCATACAAGACCTTGGAAAGAATCTTTCCTTCGATAGTAGGGGTACTGCCGTGTTGCACGCTCCACCTACCTTCCCCTTGCAGGCCACCCTGAAGCTTTTGGAACGTGTTCGGTAAGGAACATCCGCAGTAGAAAGTTTATTTTACATGAGCAATGATGAGCTCTTGTAACGCTACTGCACCTGTTTGTAGCCCTTACCATATCAAAGGAACGCTGATCCCCAATCGTGATGTTAAAGCCGTGGGTTCCCTGCTGCAAGTCGGATCTCGATATCATTCCCAGCACTCCGGGTCTTTCGTCGATCGCTTCTTGTTGTTGCTGTTGTTGATGAAGGAGGGTCATTATGGGTTGGACTTACAACACCGTAAATCCAAATGCTGAGACCAACGCCCCAACAATTGCTGCCGTGGGAATCTCGTTCACAACCCTTGCGCTCATTTTGGTTTCGTTGCGCATGTATGTGAGATTATGGATGATTAAAGCTACCGGACTTGGTAAGTCATGCAAAAGACATGCAATTCAGCAAAACAGCTAACTAACCATCCTGGCCAGATGACTGGGTTATTGTATTTACTTGGGTATGTGAGATACGAGAGATCTGAGCAGACAAAGAACGTCAAGTTAATTATCCTAAAAGTTTATGTCATGTGGTTTTATGGTGGTGACGATCGTCCGTAAGAACTTCCGGAGTGACAACAAAACAGAGCCCAGCTAAGTCATAACTAGAATCGAAATGGGGTCTAGGACTGCAGAACTTGGCCGACATGCCTACAGAGAATATTTTCAATTTTGGTCTGGTAAGCCCTCACTATCGATTCCTGCTACGGAGATATTCGACTAACCAGCTCAAGCTTCAATACATGGGCGCGCCATTGTAAGCTCATTCAAACGCCATTCACCCGGCTCGTTGTAATTCATACATACTGACTTGGAGCTCATAGCTACATCACAAGCATTCTAGGCTTCAAACTTAGTTTACTTTGCTCCTTCTATAGAATCACTGTCGACAGAGTTTACCGACTTAGCATTATTGCCATCATAGCAGCTTGCACAGCATTTCACCTTTCCTTTCTGCTAGTTCAACTCAATCTTTGTCAACCTGTACGTCAAGCCTATTCCTCACACATCACGCCGAGATGCTAATAGCGGTGACGCATATAGATTTCAAAACAATGGGATCCCGCAGTGACAACCGGCTCTTGTTTAGTAGCTGTACCAGTTTACACCAGCATGGCCTCACTAACAATTCTCTTCGACGTGATAATGTAAGCAAAAATCACAGCGCTGGCATAAAAGAGATGCTAATACACCTGTGAACAGTATGTTGACGCCGTTCCCAATGCTCATCAAGACCCGCCTCCCCAAGCGCAAGAAGCTCATCCTCCTTGGGATCTTCTCCTTGGGGATCTTCATAACGATCATCCAAATCATCCGCATCCTCACCATCAAGTCCCTCGCGAACTACATCGACAGCTCCCAGCTCATAATGTGGTCCATGGTCGAAAACAACCTGGGGATAATGGTGGCTTGCATCCCGCCGCTGTCGCCGCTCATCCGCTTCTTCCGCGAGAAGTCGTCGAGTAGGGGGACGAGCAATGTGCAGAGCGGGCAGAAGGCGCTGAGCAGGGGCGCGTATGCTTTGAGCACTATCGGGGGAAAGAAAGGGTTCGTTGGCATTCGGGAACCGGCCGGGGGACAGGGCGATATGGAGAGCAGTACCGAGGAGTTGACCGTAGCGGGAGGCATCCATAAGACCACTGAGGTTGTTGTAAGTAGGACTTCGAGCGGAGAAGAGGATGAACGGAGGAAGGCGGAGTATCGCTACCCCTCTTAATCGAGTTATAGAAGGTAGACCTTCGTTTTTTTTAATAATTTTTTTTACCATGACCGCTACTGATATTGGAAGCTCCTCGTCAATAAGGGAAGTATCCTGCGTAAACATATTAAATAATGGTCAGTAATATTCGAAGCATGATATATAGCGCGATGGCTTAACCTCTGATAATGTCGGATTGCTCATTATCGATGACCAATTAGTAGCCCTGATTGAAACGATAGTGTCAGTAAGAGCTCTATTATTGCTTAAGTAGCGCACCGCGAATACGGGTACTCGATTTCTGATTCATTTTAAGGAAGACTTGTCTACTAAGACAGAGTCATATCATGTTAGTCGATCAAATCCTGTTTAAACATAAGATGGGAAGCTTACTTTGTGCTAGCCAAGATGGCTGTAGAGAGCCTAGCGAAGCTATTTATGTCTATTAGTAATTCATTTTGGGGTGTTTCCGAGTAAAGTTTCTGTACACGTAATTCCATGCCACAGAAAAGATCAAAAGCTCAAGACAATCATCTTAATAAAGACACATTGTAATCAACTTCACCCGAAGCGCTATTAACTATATTGTGACTATGTAACCAAAAAAAGAAGCGAAGGCCGTAGTATCGCTAATACATTAGCGGTGATCCTAATCGCGATGACTGATTCGAAAATGCGGAGTTCAGATGTTGCTTGAAAAAAGCCATAAGGTCAAGAAGTAGAAAAAAGATAACACGGATCAGGAGTAAATGCGTTTGATGAAAACGCGAGTTCTGAGCAGTGGCGAAGCCCTGACGTTTGAGGAGATAGCGGCAGATGCGGAAAAAGAAGCCGAATATAGTTAATTTCAATTTATGTTTAAGAAATAGTTGGACAAAAATTACCTTACCACGGAAAATGTAATAGTGGTCAAAGCTTGTCTTCGTTCCTACGGCACAATATGTATCCCGAGCTAGACGGAGACAATCTACGGAATATCACTTGTTAGTTAGAAGATTTAAAATAACACTTTTAGTGGCTTCATATATAGGCGATTGAAAGATATACGAGTTTGGAAGTCGACCTTCTACAATCCGGCCAACTTCTTTCGTTTGATCTTTGGACCGGGCATGCGCCATATCCAATATAGCGATGAATCAGGAACTCAAACTAGAGTCTTTAGGAACATCACTGGTTCGAGGAGGATCACAGGATGATACAAGTCCTGATAATCAACTACCTTCCTTCCATCAATATCACGAAATCTATCTTCCGTTTCTTGTGCCCATGGGGTTGTGTCGAGGTTATTGCTTGATTTGAGCCGGGCTAAGACCTACTCCGTCGATGACATTGTGAGTAGAGGGGCCGTCGAAAGATCTCATTACGCCGTCGGAACCAAGGATGAAGATACCAAGAGGGTCTCTTTTCATGTTTTCCATGATCCCCAAGCCTGGGGTGCCTAATTTTGATTGTTCCTTAGATCTGTTATTTAGATTCCTCACAGAATTTCAATTTTTGGTAGATCTTGTGCGACTTACGGTTTTCGACATGTTAAATCGGATAATAGTAATGGGAGACAGTCAATGTTGTTAGCAAAGTTGGCAGGAAGGCTCAAAGTATTTATGCCCATATATCTATATGCGTTGGTATGGGAGGCTTCTCTTTTAGCGCACCCAAACTTAGGGTCGAAGGACTAAGGTGCATTTTATTGGTACATTGCGAGTATTTTCCGCGTCATCAATGACCTTGCTGTGGTCATTCAGGTCGGTTGGCAATTGGCTCACTTTACTTCGGAGACCACAATACCCTTTTGCTGGTTCTATAAAGCATATTGTATGCATACTTAGGTTACAGCAGATCATTATTGCATTAGATGAATGCTGTTGGTATATCATGCAACCAATACGCGTACAAACGAGCGGCCTTGGCCATATAAGAATATATTGCATGCATATCTTAGGTTGCGCCATTTCTGATGATCACCCTGCTTCTGCGCCTCGCGAATTTCTATTGCGCTGGATACTTTGCTAGATGAAGTAGCAGCCTAGCTTTGGCATAATATCTCGTGAGCTTAACACACGCGCCGCTGACATAGCTTTCATAGGTGGAATGGCTAGTATTGTTGGAACAAGACTACTGGTGAAGGAAGACACAAATATTAGCCCTGCCGACATTGCATACCAAAGAAGAAAAAAAAAGATTGGTCTAACCAAACAAAATTCTGATATGGTTTCAAATACGAAATAAACTCTGCACTCTAAATTCACTATGAGTACTTCTTATTTGGGATTTTAATATTCAACTATCACTCATTATCACATTACGAGGCATCCTCCTTGACTCTGCCCTCCTTCGTCCTTAGTAGTCATTGCCGCTGTCTTACATATATCCTCAAATACCTCATGTACCAGCTCCCCCGTGACAGCTGAACACTCCATATACTTATCACATCTCATCTCTTGTGCTATCCTGTACCCTTCCTGAGGATATATGATACCATTTGGGTCATCCTCATGTCTGAGATCTCTTTTCAAGCCTAAAAGAAGAATTGGAAACTCTTGCTCAGAGAAGGTGCGCTTGATTTCCGCTGCCCACTAAACTTCGTGAGCTGAGAGCTTGGGGAAAGGAAGAATGTGGAATGAGAGACATTCGGATACTGGAAACGCAACAGGAAAGGAACATACAAATTTCTGGACAGAAAATAGAGAACTCCGAGATGAAATGTCATAACAAAGCACAATCATGTTTGGTGCCAAGAGTTTCCAGTTCTCAGGGCTGGCTGTATCATAGAACTCAAACCTGTAGGGACAAGCAAATAACTTAATCTCGAAGATGAAGGGTTGGTCTCCATCCCTGAGGAGAGATATAGGACCTTTGAGTCCCTGAGTTCCTTTGCTTATCCTTCTGTATGCCATTGTGAGCCATGATTGTTTAGCATGGGGAAGGTTGAAATTAGATACATGGGCGTACTCACGAGAGAAACGTGGATTTCCCGACGTCTGTATCACCGAGGAGCAGAATGGAGACTTCGGGAGGGTCATCCATATTGTCAAAATTACATCTTACAATATATACAATGAAGGAAGATCAAGGAATGAGCTGAGATCACGCAGAAGATAACTGATAAGAGCCAATGCACGTGATGATAAGGCTTCCAAAATTTCCATGACTACGAGAATGACTCAAGCCAAAAGTGCCTAAGGTCAACTTTTGGGAGGGTATGAGAAAAATATACCCTCAAATCGTCCGGCGAGCTGAAATCTGTCTCCTACGGAACGCCGGACTTTCGATAACAAGAATTCATCACTCAAAAAAGGGCATTGCTTGTCGGATACAAACCAAAACAACGTCTTCGCTTACACCTTTGAGAATGGGCAGCGAGCAAGCAGACTACAAGTCTTGGTCTAATGACGAGTTGGTTGCTCGCGTCACACAGTTAGAAGCTGAACTTAAGAGTAAGAACGAAAGGTATATGCAGCCAGAACGTATTTTACTCTAGGCAGATCACCTGACGAAATGCAGCATTCCCACAACACCAACGAAGAAAACCTGGAAGAAACCACGCACAGAGCGTGTATTTAATCCGGGGAAATACAGCACACGTCTTGTGGCTTTCAAGCTTGCGTATCTGGGCAAACAATACAATGGCTTCGAGTATACTAATTCTATCACGCCACTGCCGACCATCGAGGAAGAGTTATGGAAGGCACTGAATAGAACGAGGCTTATATTTCCCGCTGGAATAGTAAATCCGATGGATCCAGGGGAGGTCAACTGGGACGGATTGGAGTATAGTAAGTGTGGGAGGACAGATAAGGGTGTGAGCGCATTTGGACAGGTGATTTCTATTCGGGTTAGAAGTAATCGACCTTTGGCAAAAGAAAGAAACCCTGTAGAAGACGCAAACCCGGAAGCGAAATTGGGAACGAGAGCAGAGACTTTAGGACTGTCTGAAGAACCAAAACCTGGTAAAACGGATGAAGATTACTGGAATCTTTTCCCCGATACCGAGAAACCTACCGAGTTCAACACGCTTCCAAGGAAGAATTCAATTGAGATGATGTCCCCCGCTCTAGGGCCAATCGAAGAAGGTCTGGATGAAATTACTCCCGGGGATGATTACTTAGATCACGAGGTATCTGACTACGAAGAGGCTCTTAATTTTGACCCTATCAAGGACGAGATCCAGTACTGTACCTTGTTGAACCGACAGCTTCCACCAGATATCCGAATCCTCGCGTGGTGTCCCGCACCACCTCAAGGATTCTCTGCACGCTTCTCTTGTAAGGAGCGACAATACAAATATTTCTTCACGCAACCAGCCTTCTCTCCTACTCCTCATCATTTAGAACTGAAGTCAGAGAATCCAGAGCAAATTAAAGACGGCTGGCTGGACATAGATGCTATGCGGGAAGCAGCGAGATTGTATGAGGGACTACACGATTTCAGAAATTTCTGCAAGATAGACGCAAGCAAACAGATCACCAATTTTGAGAGACGAATATTCTATGCAAATATAGAAGAAGTCGACGATGAATCTCATGCTTTAGCTTATATCAACTCGCCTGAGTTTCTTCCTTCGCCGCCTCCAAAAACAAAGAGTCCCAAAGTCTACACTTTCACCCTCCATGGTTCGGCATTTCTTTGGCACCAAGTCCGACATATGGTTGCTGTTCTATTTCTGGTCGGACAAGGGTTAGAGAGACCATCTATAGTGTCAGAGCTATTGAATACGAAAAAGAATCCGAGGAGACCGGTATATGAGATGGCGACAGACACACCACTAGTCTTGTGGGACTGTATCTTTCCGCATACAGACGATGCAGACCGGAAGGACGCAGTACAATGGCTTTATGTTGGCGATGGGCAGGGTAATGGAGAAGCCAAGTATGGAACTCCGGGTCTCATGGATAATCTCTGGGAGACCTGGCGGGAACGTAAGATCGACGAGATTCTGGCTGGTAGTCTAATTAATTTGGTCTCAAAGCAAGGGGCCAAGGTTGCGGAACTGGAGAAAGGAGATGCGAAGGTGAACAGGAGTCAGAAGGTTTTTGACGGAAATGACACCCCTAGATTCCAAGGAAAGTACATTCCAGTGATGAAGAAGCAGCTCATGGATAGCGCGGAAGTTGTTAATGAAAAGTATGCGCTGCGTAAGGGGTTTCAGAGCTCAGAGGATATGAAGAGTAAAGGATTCAGGGCAATGAAAAAGTCGGGAAAGCCAGCGAATATTGAGGTATAAGTTTGGTAGAGCTGGATATACACACATACTACTATGGAAGTGGAAACTGAACTTGAAAATGTTTTATTTAACCTACATGTATACATATGGCTGCAGGTACGGTTGTCCGCGGAAAATTTATCAAAGACCTCCGTTACGGTAACCCGCACTTAAGTCTCCATGCTGTATCTTTAGCGAAGATGGTCCAATTATTGAAAGATCCGGTGTGGATGAGTATCTTCTGTAATATGTATCCAGGCGCGGACACCTTCCAGTAACTCCGATATCATCATTGACGATGAATAAACTCCAAAATGAAACTATTGAGCACAACATCCTGGTTCAGCGCAAAACTTGTCAAGTTGGTATTCTATATCCTAAAATAAGACTGTCATCCTTATCAATATCTCTTATGGCCAGACCGACACGAGCCTATAACATCTGCTCCTCCATACGGACGACTATTTTATCTGGCCAACACTAGAAGGTAGATCAAGGATATGGGTTCTCCCAAGTGGAAGCGGACTGGTGCAGATACATAGTGCGGATCTATTTGCTCTGGGTAGGTAACTGCGAGTTTGATGAATCATATACTAGAAACCCAGGGGTATATGCCAACATCTTGAAGTATGATTTCTAACTAAACTTAAGGCCGCATCCCACTTTTGCTTTTTAAATTAGGTTAACTCTGAGGTCTGTGGATCAGGAGCGTGGCTTATCGATCACAACACTTAGAAAGAACGTCTGCCATTAACGGTTGCTATTTCGCTCAGTGCCTGTGGCCTACGCATGAGAAGTCAGAGTAAGTGGCTTGAGGGTACGGTGGTATGACGAGAGGCTTAACATTGTTTACTATGATGTATAATGGCAAGCTACTAAATATGACTACTGAAGTGATTGGGCGACATAACAAGTATGCTGGTAGTGGTCAGGACATAAATGAGTCACAGCTCCTCCATGCAAGTCCTGTTTGACTGAACATAAGTGTTCTGCGATATGGATGCTTTCGTTCCCATCCTTACAAGGCCTGTACTCCTTAGATGGGTTCTTGCTCCTGATATATGAAGTGAAACTATCGCCGCACTTCTCCTAGGCTTAGATTTAGGCCGCTGAAGTATCTTCGTATACAGAAACCTCCTTACTGGATGAGTTCCCGATTCCAGCTTTCCAAAAAGAGGCACGGTTTTTAAAACTTCCTGAGTCAACTTGATACTTCTATGCTGAATATCATTACCATTGATACGGTCTCGCATTGAACGTATTTCAGGGTAGCATAGAGGTTTCATCTTAATGCCAAATTAGCATTTGTGATTCTTTGTATGGATTGCTTCAGCACTTGAAGCATTTCCCACCAAAGTTGCACCGATCTACCCTGGGAACCCCATTCATGGTCCTATGTCAGATTTATTTCATGGCCCTTGATTTTTTCTTTCTCTCCATCATACAAACAAGCCCTTGCGCCTCTCCAAACTCTCTCCAAGATCTTCAGCCGAGGCAAGAGCCTCTCAAAAACCACAACAACATCTTCCTCCCCGTCCACCACAATCGTCAGATAGTATCTGACCTCAAAGCCCTTGAAAGCTTCGTTGATAAAGATATCCTGAATCTTGGACGTTGGAATGAAACGTTTTGTGGCAGTGGAGAGATAGGTCGGCGCGGAAGAGGAAGTCTGTATCCCGAGTCCGCGCAGTACCAGCAGCGACTCAGTGGTAGACGGCCGAAGAAGCGCGAGATAGAGACTCAGAAGGAGAATCGGCAGGAAAGCTGGCGTTGGGAGGTGCGCGGATAGGGCCGAAAGATTTTTGAATGGCCTAAGCTGGAGGACGTAGTATAAGACATGCTCCAAGGAAGTGGCGGAAATTAGGTCGGCATTGGACAGATTTGGAGTCGGAGGACCGGCGATATACCGCGAATATATGAGGAGAAGATCTGTGAAGCCAATGAGAATCCTTAGGGCGTGAGTAAGGAGCAGGACGAGACGTAAGGAGAGTGTAAGATCTGGAAACGTAGATACAATATATTCAACCGTGGTGGGAGATGGCCGCCGAATACGGAGATGAGGCTGAGTTGTCAGCATCGCATTATTCTTTGTAATGAAGCAGGCCGGTCTTGTCTGCACAAAGTAGAAAGATGGAGAAGATGGAGCAGGAAGACTGGTGTGAGGTCAAGAGAAGTAGTGCCAAGCAAACTCTTATCGTGCGATAAGCCTGTCACAGGAGAGTTTAGGCTCATAAATGAGTATGTCACAAAGTCACAATTTTAGGATCAAAGGAGAAGATGGCAGTACTCTTTTGATATTTCATTAGCATGGCCTTTGAGATTACAGGCAAGAATTAACCTCCAACAAGGTCTCTGTCTTCCATAGAACCGTTAAGTATTGTGTGCAGATGGGCTTCTTCACTCGCCAGTGTCGATTTCCAGGTCGATCTGGACTCCATTACTGATACCATAGTCCTCCAACGTCAACTGATCCTTGAACGGTCGTTCTCCTTGCCTCTTCAACATAATTTCATGCGGTTGTCGTCCAATCCTTGCCGCAACTTGTGCCTTGAACAGCTTTATGGGATCCGATGCTAAGCAGGGAATCTGGGCCTTTGTGCCAAGTCTATCATTGACATGCACAATAATCATAGGTTCCTGATACGCAGTGGAAGTTGGTGGTGCTGCTCTCTCCGGGGGCTTAGCTGTGCTATCCTCATCCTTTTTTTTCTTGTTGGTGCTTGGATTCCCAAACTTTTCTGCGACCCCAAATTTGTCATTAACCGCACTACTCTTCTTCTCTTTCTCTCCTTCTCGATTTCGCTCCCGATCCCGCCTTGGAGAGCGCGAACGCTTCCTGTATCCTCTCTCTAAGCCCTTCTCTCTACCTTCTGGCTCGTCGTTGGTCCTCCGCTTCTCCTTCCATTGAAAGCCTCCTCTACCTCCACCTCGTCGTGGTCGGTCGTCGCGTCTCCGTGGAGATCTGCTTCGATGTCTCGATGGCCCATCTTTGGCTCGTGTAGGTGACCTAGATCTGGATCGTCTGTCTGCCATGATCTTATTCTGGTGGTGGGTAATATTCGTCACTGTAAGTGCAAGGCTTGGCATAAAGTTATGCTCTAGTGGTAGCCTTAAGCGCAAGGCTGCAAAAATTTCCAAAGTTACCGTTATTGGATATTCATATATCATGGCCAAGTAGTGTCTATGAATAGCTTGGGAGCTAATAAGTCTACACTGTAAATAGCTGCAGTATTTTCGGACTCAACATGTATGCGATAGGTGATATAGTCTGGCGTTATAACGATACACAGTTTTTAAGGAGTTGTAGCTCACCTATTGTATTATTTTAGGGATTCCCCCAAATCGAACCATTTTCACTGGATAGAAGGCAGAATAAAAGTAGTATGCAGTACGTCGGAATTGCTATATGCGCCCATAAAGCTATATACACAGGTATACAATGCCCAGCCATTTTACCCAGAGCCAGTACGCCACGCGCCAGATACACAACCTATGATATAGAGATTAAGCCTTAGATTTCTTCTTCTTTTTCTTCTCCGACTTGTCTTCATCGTCTTCTAATTTTCTCTTCTTGCTGGAACTCTCCTTGGCAGGGGTATCTGCTGAAGCCTTTTTCTCCTTCTTAAGCTCTTTCTTGCTGACGTAGACAGGAGAGCCGTCCTCAAACCTAATCTGGCCACTGGCAAGCTTCTTTTGGTACTTCTCCAAGTCCAAACCTAAAATTGCAGCGTTCTTGACATCTGGATTGACCTCCTTCGCACTTGATCTCTTGGCTTCCTGTTCGGCCTTCTTTTGTCTCTTCTCCTCCTTTGCGGCTCGCTTCTCATCCCTCTCCTTCTTATCTTTGCGTTTCTGTGATTTCAACTCAGCCCGTGCAATATTTCTCAAGTGACGCTCCTTCTTGCGAGCCTTCTTTGCTTCAATTGTGTTGCCCAGAATGGACGAAGTCCAAACAGGTGAGGGTGGAGGAGAGGGTGTATCTGAGCTTACAGTAGAGATGGTATCAGACTCATGGCCATTTGACTCCTGCGCGACAGGCTTTGCCTTGGTACCATTTAGGTTAGGAGCTGCTAGGCCAAGGCCAGCACTCACGTCAGCCATTTCAACATCCTCATCTTCCGACTCGGAATCATCTTTGACCTCTTGGATCAAAGGCTTCTTTGCCTCTTTGATCTTCTTCTCTTTCTTTTCCTTTTTCTCCTTCTTGGACTTCTTTTCTTCAATCGAAGAAGCAGCAGCTGGCTCGTCACCATCAAGTCCATCGGCATCTGCATTGTATCTAGAGTAATATGGTTAGCATTGTCTAACACTTCGACATGTCACAGGCCACTATATAGACGTATACATACTTTCTCGCCTCCTTGACTTCCCACTTGCCAGGTTGTGCAACAGCCTTGCCATTTGGTCCAACCGCCACACCTCTTGGAGCAAGAGGCTTGCCTTCCAGTATACGCAGCTGGCGCTCGATTCTGGATCGCCACATAACACCGCTTGCAGATCTCTCTTCCTCGTCAATATCATCACCCTTCCCTTCACCTTCGGCACTCCAATCAGAGAGAGCATCGACGCGTAGACCTATAGCTGCCTTGGCTGCGAGCATACGAGCAATCTTCCCTTTGTTCTTCCCTGTAGCTTGGCCGACTAGCGATGCGTGGTAGATGAGACCATACTTTGGTGTATCATGCTTCGTCTTGAGTGCGCGAAACAGAGCCTTTTCGGCACCAAGAATCTGAATCGTACTTGCTGGGCTTTTCGCAAGATTCATAAGCGATCCAGAGTGAGCGATGAGACGAGCTCCAACAAGCTCACCTACCAATTCCGTCAAATTGGGGGCAATGGCCTTCATGCGAGAATTTAGGTAGTTGGATAATTGTGTACGATATTCACTGAAACCAACAACTTGCTCAGCCAAGAGTTGGATATTCTCTAGATCCTCTTGCGTTATCTCAGTTCCCATACTGACTTCAGCTGCAGCCTTAATTGCAGTCTCGATTTCTTCTGGGAGGATATCGTCTAACTCAGTGTTGGAGGTATTGGTACGCATTCCAACCTTGAGAATAATACGAGCATACGCCAAGTTGTCGTTGACAATACGTCCCATCTCCGGGAAATGCCAGCCGTACCATTCCTTGACACGCATTGCATATGTGTTCAACTCCTTGTCCAAATCATCGAGCAAAGCAATAGCTTGCACAATCATTGTATCGACCTTATCAGGGGAGAACTTGAGCTTGTGGCGCGACAGCGAGTGGGAAAGGCCAAGTGACATAGTGGAGATGCTGGATTCACCGAGCCCTGGAATGAGAGAGGGAAGATGGTTGCGAATCGCACGGTATATTTCATTTGTGCTCGAGTCGGAGATTGGAGTGAGTGTAATGCCTGGAAGTTTATTGATAGCTTGTCCTAACTTAGGATCCGCAACTGCGAGGGAAGCCTTCTTCTCATCTTTGAGAGAGTCGAGAAGCTTTGCAAGCATCGGTGAGACTTGGCCTTGTACGAGGGTAGCTACCTCTTCCAGGGCTGTCGCAGCGCTGTCAAACTTTTCGAATTGTTTTAATTTTAGTCTATATAGCTATTAGTCAGTCTTTGAGCCTGCCGGACAGACAATCGCATAGCATAGCACAATTGAACTTACAGTCCATTGATTCCCTCAGCGGTTTCCACCACAGAAGAAAAGTCATCTTTCTTCAAGATCTTCTTGTCCGAAGCTTTGAAAAGCGCATAGCCAGCACTCGTCTCTGAGAGAACGAACAGGCCCATTGTGACTGCTTGAGCTGTATGTCGTTATGGTGCTAGACCGTGCTGTTGAATTTCTTGTCGTGAAGCTCCAAAAAATTCATAAAATTTCATGGCAACGGAAACTTATAAAATCTAAGCCAGTTAAAGTCTAGCGCAACTTTAATTTCACGTGACTTCAGCCAGTCATTTCATTCATGCGGTTTTGCAAGATGGCTGCGACGCACTATTTACCGAAATTTGTCTTTAGGATCATGATTGTAATAGATCCAATCGTAGGCTCTGACTGCAATGACTTATATTATCTCTTAAGTTTAAAATTCTGCTGAAGTGGCTGTGCCAAGACACTTCCGGGCCGTTCTTTATCCGGAACGCCATTAAGAGCTGCCTACATGAGCTAACCTACAACTCCAGTTCACGAACTAGAATCGCCTCAACTTTCAAGATCTCTTTCTCAATCTCAAAAGATGGAGGGGCTCTTCTTCAATGTCAACAATGGGTGCGCAAAATTCCCCGAAGCTAGCCAACATACCTGCTAACTACAATTAGCTACATAGAAGGCATCATTAGAGGTTATCGCAATGGACTTTTGACAGGGCAAAACTACGCCAACTTGACACAATGCGAAACGATAGATGGTACTTAGAAGCTGCTCAAGATACAAAACAATGCTGATAGCGACCAGACTTAAAGCTTCAACTTGGCCCTGCTTATGGCGACTTCCTTGCGGCACTTCCACCCAATCCTTCCACCTCCATACTTGCCGCAAAGACCACCGAGAAGCTGATTTCAGAGTTCAGATACCTACGAGCCAATGCTGTAGGATCCTTTGCGACGTTTATGGATTATCTCACCTATGGATATATGATCGATAATGTAGCACTTTTGATCACTGGGACCCTACATGAAAGAGACACTCGCGAACTCCTTGAAAGATGCCACCCGCTTGGTTGGTTTGAGACATTGCCAGTACTATGCGTAGCGACGAATATTGAGGAGCTCTACAACAGTGTTCTGATCGAGACACCACTTGCACCATACTTCAAGGGGAGCTTGAGCCACCAGGATTTGGACGAGCTGAACATCGAGATTATCAGAAATACACTGTACAAGAATTATCTCGAGGACTTCCACAATTTTGTCAACACAGATCCAGATATAGCTGGAACGCCAACCGCAGAGGTCATGAATGAAATGCTCGAGTTCGAGGCTGATCGACGAGCCATCAATATCACTCTGAATTCGTTTGGAACAGAGCTTACAAAGGAGAAGCGCAAGAAGCTGTATCCTGGTTTTGGCCGTCTTTACCCTGAAGGGTCATATATGCTTTCAAGGGCGGACGATATTGAGGGTGTTAGATTGGCTGTTGATGGTATAAATGACTACAAGACGTACTTCGATCAAACTGGTTTGGGACAAGGTAATAGTAGCGGAGCTGGGAACATGAGTGGAGGCGTTGGCGGAGAGGGAAAGAGTTTGGAAGACATGTTCCTACAAAAGGAAATGGAGATCTCGAAAAGCGCATTCACGCGACAGTTCACATATTCGATTGTGTATGCATGGGTAAAGTTACGAGAACAGGTACGCTCATCGATGACCTTTATATATGCTAAGCAGCTGATTTTGTGACAGGAAACCCGTAACATTACTTGGATTGCGGAGTGCATAGCACAAAACCAGAAAGAGCGAATTGGTAATTACATTAGTGTATTCTAGGACGTGTATTAGTGTATCCTTGCAAAAATCGACTATTGAAATGAAGAATTGGCGTATGGTATGGGAGGCGTAGAGTTGAAACTATCTCACAATCATTGAGCCGTGTAATCACAATATGAAATCTCTTAACATGAAATTATTCTCTGGCATTCGAATATTTGCCCTCGTTTCGTACATATTTTTTATACATGTCCAACTCTCTCTTCGCGTATCTTACAGACTAATCTCGCCCTTCCAAGTACCCTCAGTCAATCCCAATGTCTCAATCAAGTTCTGCCATCTCTCACCCCCACGTTCCTTCTTTCGTAAGTACCTCAACAATTTCTGTCTCTTGTGTACCATCAACCTCAAATTCCTCTTGTTAATCTTATCCTTGGTATCCTTGCCCGACATATCATTCTCCATCTGGTTTGCCAGTGCTCTGATCTTCGCAGTAAGAATGGAGATTTGCACCTCCGAACTCCCAGTATCCGGGCCAGCTCTGGGCGTCTTCTCTGGCAATGGCGCCTTGCCTTCCTGCAGCATAGGGTTTGTCGGCGCCCTGGGCTTCAAGGTCAAATCTGTATTGTGCCGACCGAATGACTCTATACATCTCCTGATATTGACTCTTGTCCTCTCCTTCTGACTCGCGTTATCGAGGTTAGTAATGCGAGCCAATGCTTCTGCTGCTACGGCATGCTCTCGCACATATCGCTCTTTGGCCTCTTTCTCCTTGTTTGGATCTCGAAGATGCTCTGGTTGCGGAATTGGTGCGGATAATTCATAGGAGTTCTCGATAGATTTCTTAAGCTCGTCTGGCGTCAAAAAGAAATTTAAAAGAGCGTCGTTTGCTGACGTGATCGGTGTGCCGGCAGCTACTGATCCTCCAGCGGTATCAAATGACTCTATAAAAGGTGTAGTTTTGCCTCGTACTGAATCTCCTAATGCTTCTGTTCTCTCCTTCTTGAGGACTGCTTGTCTGACTTCATTAGCCAGCTTACGCTGCCTTGCTTGAGCCAGCGCATATGGATCTCTATGTTTCCTCTTTTGAGCATTTGTCGAGGCATTGGCTACTGATGTCAAAGGAAGCGGTCCATTTGATGCCCGAGCCGGTCGTAGACATACTATAAATTAAGTTAGCCTGGTGAAATCGTGTAGTTGGTATCATAACATACGGCTTGATACTCCTAGCCGCGATGGTACAGATATTCGTGGAGGCATCTTCGATTGCTGATGGAGTCTCAATATCTCCTCCTTTCAAGATCAATGTTCAGTCGAAATAATTTACGCCTGCAAGTGCCCTTTCGAGACTAGCTTACTTCTTTTAAGTTCAACGCAACAAGCAAGTCATATCTGGCGAGACAGAAGATTGGAAGGCAACCACAATAATTCAATGGCTCAAATTAAAGGAAACAAGTAACTATAGGGTCTTATAGTAGTATCTACAAATTCTGAGGATGGTGGATAAAATCTTGTCTCCGTTATTTGTCGACAAAGTTGAGAAAATGGTAAAGCACAGGCCACACTGTTCTCACTCTACAAGATTGTGGCCTGAGGCGATGAGTGCCAGTGAGGGTCCCAAAAGAGCTTGGCAGCATGCACGCTAAAACGCGGCCGCCACAACCGCTTAACGCACAACACCAATTTTCAAAAACTTGTAGAAGTTCGCATCCTCCTCGCAGAAAGACAATCGCAACCATGGCGCCCTCAAATCTCCCACCTATTTTCAATGCCACCTCACAAGATATTGAGATGCTCTTAGCAGCTCAAGCTCACATTGGTTCTCGCAATATTCAAGTGCACATGAACCCGTACCTCTGGAAGACTCGTCCTGATGGAGTTAACATTATCAACGTTGGCAAGACATGGTATGTAACGGGTGTGCGATTTGCGTTTTAACATACCATGATTCTAATATCTCTGCTACAGGGAGAAGATCGTCCTCGCTGCCCGCATTATCGCAGCCGTTGACAACCCAGCCGACATCTGCGTTATTTCTGCTCGTCCCTATGGTCAGCGTGCAGTCTTGAAGTTCGCCGCACACACTGGTGCCTCCCCAATTGCTGGTCGTTTCACCCCAGGTAACTTCACCAACTACATCACCCGCTCGTTCAAGGAACCCCGTCTTATCATTGTCACCGATCCCCGCACCGACGCCCAAGCTATCAAGGAGGCTTCCTATGTCAACATTCCTGTCATTGCCCTCTGCGATACCGATTCCCCAACCGAGTTCGTCGACGTTGCGATCCCAACTAACAACAAGGGTCGTCACGCTATTGGTTTGATCTGGTGGATGCTTGCCCGTGAGGTTCTCCGTCTCCGTGGCTCCATCGCGAGTCGCGAGGCTGAGTGGGATGTCATGGTTGATTTGTACTTCTACCGTGACCCCGAGGCCGAAGAGAACAAGGAGGAGGAGGCTGTTGTCAAGGACGAAGCCGCCGCCGATGCTGGATTTGGTGGCCAAGCTGGTGCAGATTGGGAAGTTACTGGCGGATCTGGTGGTTTCCCAGGCTCTGCCGCGCCTGCTGCCACTGGAGAGGGAGCTGGATGGGAGGCATCGACTGAGGAGTGGGGAGCTGCTGCACCAGCAGGGGCTCCAGGAACCGAGTGGGGTGCGACTGATGCCAAGGCCTCTGAGCAGTGGTAAAACCATTTACCAAAAAAAACAAAAAACTCATTTGCTGCATCTTGAGATTTTCCACTCAGGAAGGGTCAACTTGTTATGGCACTTATGAGGAAAGATACTCTGCAGCTGGTCACTCTGGCTGGTGGTAGAGGGAATGCCTGTGCTTAGCAAATAGAGTGGACTTAATAGTAACTCGCCCTTTGCTCCTGACGGGATGTCCACTAAAGTGAGACCAAAAGTTATTGATTATGACATCTAATCTCTTTTCCTTCTTGTGGCGTGTGACCATTTCTATTTCGCGCATTCTTTACTCTTGCGGCGTTAGAAGCGACTGGATGACCGTCTCCTCTGGCAGATCTCAGTTGAGTAGTTCTCGTGGCCCTATGCAGGGTCAAAGCTTCTGCCCTCTTTCAATAATACAATAATAATGTGACTGTAGCGGATCTGATGCAGCTTTTCCTCCACATTATGCCCACTTTTGTGCATAGTATATACGAATGACAGCTGTAGCAGCACATAAGGCTGCCTTACACACCACAGATTATGGTCAAAGCCAATTACGGAGCCACGGCACAGCAAAACTCCATCACAACACTTCCTTCCTAGCATTTCACAAAAACTCTCCAATACCCAGGGTCGAACCACTCTTCCACTATTCACTTCAGCAACAAAGTTCATTTACTGTGATAGCAGCATCCGCAATCCTCGCTTTCTAGGCTAGATAGAACCTGGCGCGGCGATTCTCTCCCACCAAGCCCTGCAATCCCTTTAACTCCACTGCGAGATTTTGCACTTCCTCCTCGAGCAAGGCTCGGTCCTGGGGGGCAATGGCAAACAGCATTCGGCTTGCGAGAATGTTGATGATAATCGAGATGTCCAAAAGCACCCACCAGTTACTGAAGTCGCCAGTGCCTTTAGTCAAATTAGTCATAGCATCACCATAAACAATGAGTTCAGTGTTATACCACCAACTCTATGCGATAATGCTTGTTCTTATATTACGCACATCAGCAGCTATGGTATCAAAATCTGAGTCTTGAAGGATGTCTTGTATAACGACCACATGGCCGACTCTTTTGGCAACAGCAGGGACTCTGATCATGAGGAGTAGAAGAGAGATGCCAAGTTCGGATCTATTCGTGAAGATCTCAGGGGAATCGCGACTAGACTGTAATACATTTGTCCAACGGGGGTCGTCGAAACAACATTTCTCATTGATCAGAAGCGCCTCTGCCGCCTAAAAAC
Organism: Bisporella sp. PMI_857; assembly: GCA_021307315.1. NCBI lineage: Eukaryota > Fungi > Ascomycota > Leotiomycetes > Helotiales > Helotiaceae > Bisporella > Bisporella sp. PMI_857. The sequence continues at coordinate 325,557 of JAJSPD010000016.1, read as the reverse complement.
AGATGTGAGAAGCCATCGTCATACGCTCAGAGAAGATCGACGTACTATAGAGTACGCTAACGCCATCAGCAGCGCTTGCTCAAAGTCTGTAGTGAATCTTAGAGTGTCTCTAAATTGAATTATATGTGAAGCTCCACCAGTATGGGCGCCCAGAGTTGGGATTGTGAGGTGTTCACAGGCTGAAGACGGAGAGTAAGCCGACTTGTTATCAAAAGATTGACTTTGCGTGAATGCCTCAAAAAGTGCCGGCATGCCGGGTAAGCGGGTAAGCGGGTAGGCTCCGAGAAAGAGCTTCTGAGGTTCTCCAAAAAGATTAATGAGACTCTTCAAAGTGTGGATTGCGCGGTACACACGTTGGACCTATGTGTATCGACGTCAGCGCTGAAAGATCTAAAAGGCCAAGACCATGTTCCATAACGAGTAACTCCAATCCTGAAGGAGGCATAGGAAGCAGTGGATAATATTCCATTTCCCTCCTGAATAAGCATCCGAACTCTATATTTGAGAGGGCAGGAGCTTTGCGCGGCTGGTGCCAACTGCTCTCATGGCCTGCCTCCGTATTGTCGATCAAGCTTCTTGGTTTAGCCTCTCGTTCAGTATCTGTATGATTAACTTAAAGCCACAATTATCTAAGGCTAACATTTCGACCCGCTGAAACACTAACCCAGAGTTGATTTCGACTTTGCTCAAAACTGTAAACACTTCTAGTCTTATTAGTTGGAGCTAAGGCAAAGCGCTCGTTCTTGCAAACGTTAGTTTTAAGCAGCTACAAATCACACATGTCACACTACGCGGATTTTGTGTTTATCTTGCCAAATCCTTCTTCGCCATTCTCAAGATTAGTAGACATAGCTTTGAAATCACCTATAGCGGTTCTATGGAGGATGAATGGTATGCTTTGTCAGCGCACAACACATACCGCGCAGCGGGATATGGTGGACATCTAGATGATGCACATCAAAACCCCCCTAAACGCCAAGATGAAAACAAGACCGAAATCGCGCACTCGATAAGCTCATCGGCAGAAAAAGTACTAACCGTAATCACCACAGAAACAGTTTGCGACAGCTTTCCCGCTGGCGCCTTTGACGGTGTATGTTTTGGTGATGCCCGTGACATTGAAGGTGGAGCTTGGGACGATGATGTTATAGCTGTATCTGGAGACGGTGGAGTGGCGGCAGTTATCGTAGTGACAGAGTTCCTGTGTCAAGTGATAGGGATTTATGCGTTTTTCTGATTACTCAGAAGACAGGGGTTTAACATACGGTTCTTTTTAGACTTCCTATGTATTCTAACCTGATTTTCCCGCAGAAATAGCGTCCGGTTGGCTTGTTAGGTTCGCGGTCTTCGGGCAATGCTATGATGAATTCGGGAATACGCTTTCAGGTTATGCTGGAGTTTGGATGTTCGAGAATTAGAATGTATCGAGAGGAAGACATATGCTGGCAGAAGGCGGTCTTATGTATCTGCTGTGTTAGGAGACTTGCGGTATCAAGAAGCTTTTACGAAAGATATAATCATGTTGCAGAAAGACAGTAATCGGGCTCCTTAAGTCTCGGGAAACGTTCTATTGCTGTTAAGGCGAGTTGTCAGGGATTTACAGAAACTATCATTCTGCACTGCCCGAATCTGGTATACGCAGCTGCATGAGCATATACCCAGCCTGGATCGTTCATTTACAGTGCTTAGGCGAACCAGAAGAGTCCGGGATATAAGCCATTTGCCTTAACATGCCATGCCATGCCAGCTTATTACATTAGTAAGAAAGATAGAAATGATGCTGAGCGCTCCATCCTTGCATGAGGTTACTACTGTATGAAAGGTGCTTTATTATCCGATTGGAGGTCTTTGTCTATGGTGAATCGCACAGGTTCTTGATTTAGCTGAGCTGGGTTCAAGCGACTGATGAAACTACAACTCGGAGACTTGTGCAAATACCCAAAATATATAAAATATATAAACATAAATATACATACACATACCCAAATCACGGACAGCACTTCAGTAAGCGACTTTAATAAATCTCCTTCACAACTCTTATTAATCTATGAAGGGTATGTAATCTACATCTACGCCTGACCAGCACTTGGGAAAGCGTTCAAAATTGAGACTGAAGATCGTTTGTCCAGCCCTTCCACATTTACTCGGAAAGTGAGTAGGATCTGATCTGCTAAGCAGTTGATGGGTATAGCAATTGTATGGAACATGCAGGTACTGAGGCGCGAGCTCTCTATCCGATACCCAAGTTTCCATCAGCAAGATTATCCATTAACGCCATGAAAATGAAAGAAATGCAGCCACCAAATGACGCTCCAGATGAGATATTGGGAAAAAGTTTACAGTATGATCCTGTTTCTATGTGTCCCAGAAAAGGGCGCTAATAGATTCTCCGTGGTGAACGCGACGGATTGCCTCGGCGAAGACCTGACCAACCTCCAGAACTTCCAGCTTGGGGCATATGGCCTTGTGTTCGTCTTGGGGAACGCTATTTGTAACAATGACCTTATCCAGGGCAGAGGCATTGATTCGCTCAATCGCATCACCGCTGAATACGCCATGTGTGAGCAAAGCATAGACACGAGTAGCACCTTGCTTTTTCAACAGCTTGGCGGCTCTGGTAATGGTGTTGGAGGTATCGGCCAAGTCATCGACGAGAATACAGACTTTGTCCGCAACATCTCCGACAAGCATCATTGTGGCATTTTGACGGTCTGTGATGCGGGTAGGTCGACGTTCCTAGAGGAGATGAGTGTGCGCAAGTTTAGAGCATGGGGAAGTTTTACCTTGTGGATCAATGCGAACTCCATATTCAGGTCATCCGCAATGGCTGTTGCTCTCTTTGCACCACCAGCATCTGGGCTGACGATGATAGCACTTCTGAAATCCGGGATGTTGCTCAAGATATATCTTTTCAAGAGAAACTTTCCGTACAGATTATCAACTGGGATATCGAAAAATCCCTGGTATTGGGGATCGTGTAAGTCCATTGTAATGATATGATCAGCGCCAGCACATGTTAGGAGATCTGCAACTAGAGTACCGGCTTGTGCGACCCATTGTTTATATCCTGGCTTCGGCTTGAAGACGGCTCTAGCTTCTTTCGAGTGAGTTGAGGGATCATCATGGGTGGTGAAAGCAGGTTGTTGGTAATTACTTTCTCGGCTTCGTCCACTTCCTGAAGATTGAAGAGAGTCCATTGTATCTGTGCGCTTTGGAGTGATGCCGTTCGACATTTGAGGGCTGTATAAAGGACTATTCTGCTGTTCGTGCGCAGTCTTGCCAAGCTTTTTATGTAGATTGTCCATGCCATTACTAAGACCTTGGGATTGTGGTTGTCCCGGACCTGGTGTGACCGGCCGGCTCTCAAATGTGAAGTCTTTGTTGGGACCAGATGGGGTTTTTGCAAGTGGCGCACCAATCTTATTGTATGGGATGTCGGGTTGTCGTGAATAGGGAAACAATGGAAGGACTGCCGTAACTTTCTTTGCCGATCCAGTTTTGCAGGCTGAGATCATAATACATAGATCAACAAAATGATCGTTTACCTTTCCTGCTCCAGATTGTATGATGTAAACATCCTTCCCGCGAACTGAATCTTGTATTTCGAGTCGACTTTCTCCACCAGAAAACTTGTTCAAAATACGATTGCAAGGTGGCAGACCGAGATTGTTGCAGATATTTTCTATAAGCTTGGGATGGGAGTTGCCACCCAACACAACTATGTTACGAACCATGGTTGAATCTAAGAAAAGAGTTGGCCGTGTGAGGTTCAGATGAAGAGACTGGGCTGGGCTATTTGTAGAGGCAGACGAGCTGAAAGTGGGTTGCCGCGGCTAGAATTTTGGGGGCGAGACAGTTAATAGGTGCAGAGTCGCTTGCGGTGCTAGAGCACTCAGAGGCTATAAGGACGGAGGGGTCAGATCTCGTCTGGCTTGAAACATTTGGGCCATCGGGAGTAGAGTGTATGTCAAACAATGGAGGAGATGGATGTCGTGCTGCAGGAAAAAAAAATGCTATTCGAGGATCGGTTACCATCATAGGCTAGCCTGATCCGGTAAAGCGACCAAACTGCTCCGCTTACCCCGCCACAGCCTTGCAGCGAGGCCAGAGCACATGACTCGAATGAACAAATCAAGAACTGCTAAAAGCAAGCAAAAGCCGACAATAGAACTTTGGGTTTTCGCAAGGCTGAGGCTTGTGATTATCTTGATTTTACACAGCTTTTCTTGGTGAAGTTACTTATACAGTAGTCTGGGTCTCGAAAAGAAAGATTATCCAAATCACCGCTACAATACACCAGGGAGAGCTCAGCTAAGATGAAGATCTTAGAAGCGCAATCGGGACAATTGACCAACTACGAAGTTCACAAGCATTTACTGAAGCTCACTGCACCTCGAAAAGATGGTAAGAAAGGACCTGGCAATCTGAACACTGTTGTCAGAGAGGTATGTCTTAGTGTGGTGTCGATCAATTTCCACGTCGCTGACCAAGCAATAGCTAGCGGAATATCTTGAGGAAGCACCATCACCACTCGCGGTCAAGCCTCTTCCTTACAACGATGAGACCTTCTCCAAGATTTTTTCAGCGCTTCGGGAATTCAAACTCACCAAGACCGAGATTTTGATGATCATCAATCTCCGACCGACAAACCCTGAAGCTCTAGCTCCAGTGATCGAAGAGTTCGAGGAGAGATTCAATGAGGAAGATGGTACACAACAGAAACTCATCAAATTGATCATCGACGTTCTTGGAAGTCCAGACACTGATGCTGAGAGGCAGTCAATGGTAAGAAATTGCCTCTATCTCTGTGGTTTGGACAACATGTTAATCTTGCGGTCTCGCAGGCTGATAGTAAGGACAAGGCGCTCAAGAACAGCCAAGGTGCCAAGGTACAGGAACTTGTGGATGACGATGAGAGTTGACTTTATGGATTACAAGGATGGAGGTAAAAGTTGACGATTCTGCAATTTTAGCATTTCTCGGCGTTGGTGAGCGAATAGTAGAAAGCGGCCATTTTGCATAATCAAAGGAGTTTGCTTTATTTATGGGGCGATGTTGATGGAGCAAACCAGCATTTAATTCATCTATGTACTCCTCCCAACCTCAAAGTTTTCGACACACTTCCCAAATACTGATACACCAAGAAGGATGCATGCTGTAATAATGACCAAATTGTTTTGGCTCCCAGCTCCCAAAGTAGTCCAAATATTGGTGAGTAGTATATAGGATCCATGGGTTATGGCTGTGCTAAGAAAAACTTGGGCAACACCGAGGAACTCCAATAAGATACTCTCCACCCCTATTCAAGCAAAAATAACGAAGCTTATCACGTCACAATACATCCGTCTTGGACAATTGCTGGCTGCGTACTTCTCGCTTGAACTTCCAATACACGATCATCTTCCAACCTATGGATAGGAAAGCGAGACCAAGATCGAAGAGTGATCTAGCTGTAGATAAAGAGGCCTGTGTTCTATAATAGTAATAACATAGACTCAATCTTCTGTGGTCTGCTTGAAATGCTTTTAATTACGACTGTGGACCCCAATAGTTAGGCGTTATATCCTTTGGAACAAGCTTACCGAGACTCCTTAAACTGAGTTTTGTGTAGCAATCTCCGATAAGGAAAGAGTTGTTGCGTCCCATATAGTAGGGGAATTCGGCTTGTTGTTCCCAGTGGAGGCGGGTGCGCAGGCATATATTCCGCAAGTGAGACTAATGAGGCTGAGTACATTCCCATTCTATGCCAGCAGTCCGTATGCCCTTCAGTCCTTGATCGCACATCAAGATGATCTACTCAGAAAAACTTCTGGAATAACCCAAGAAAGAGCATCGAAAAGATCTTACCATTACGCAATGTGATATATTTGTTGAGCTTATACAGACATTGGACCAGTGGCCTATAGTCACGTGATTTGGTGATCGAATGAACAGCCGTCAATCGAGACAGTTAGTATATATCGCGTCGGATATGTAATAGAACAAGAATATAACTTTTGAACTTGAGAGAATAACAGAAGATCTGCAGAGGTTAGTGAACCTTTGAACACTGAAGTCAGCCAGCAATCAAATTAGTGAGAATCGGTAGTTGTGTGGAGGATGGAGGTCGTGACGCGTCAGTCGAGCCGGGAACGCGTCAAGACGTCAAAGGCATTAGAATGGAGCAAGAGAAGTTCTAGAGCGGTAGCAAGCGATACAGAGGACACGATTGAAGTAATTGAGGAAGCTCCCATGCCATTGCAAACAAGACGAACGGGGATCGGCGCGCATCCCAAGGAGCAAAGTGTGGCGACGAAGGTTAAGGCGCTCGCCGCGAAGGCAGGAGAACGTCCTGCAACAGCGGCGGCGACCCCGAACCGGCCGGTACACGAAAAAGCGAACGCAAGCGCAAATATGCAGATCAAAGTGCTCACTGACTTGGTCAAGTCGCTGTTGAAAACAATGGAGGAACAGAAGAAGGAGCACGTGACCCAGATTGAAACTATAACGCGGACCTTCACGAAGCAGATAGAAACACTTAAGGCAGAGCTTAAGGCAGAGGTTACAGATATGATGGGAAAGATTCAGACCCAGCTGTCCAATGCCCAAGCACCGTCAAGCCCATCCCCATCGTATGCAGAGGTCGCCCGAACGCCACCAGAGAGTTCACCCAGCAATGTACGAACCCTCTCCCTGCGCACCACGCCGTCAACAATGACCGATACGCTGTACTGCACAGTTGACACGTCCAGAGTTGGGGAGGGAGAGAGAAGCAAGGCCCAACCTGGGGCAGTTCGGAAGGCGATTGAGGAGGAGATTCGCACCGGGGAAGGACAAGCAAATTGGCGCTGCGCTGCGGTGATCAAAGACGCTAGGAACACGGAACGCATCAAGATTGTATGCAGAGACGAAGCTGAACTCCAACGGGTCAAGGAAGCGGCCCAGAAAACTGCGGCCGAGGGAGTCCGAGTGCTGCGAGACCAATTGTACCCGGTCAAGGTGGACAATGTCAATCGAACAACTATACTCGATCACGACGGAAATGTTTTACCTGGCGCCGCCGAAGTCCTTGGGAAGGAAAACGGTGTCCACATAGCCAAGATCGGGTGGCTCAGTAAGAAAGACGGGGGGAAAGCCTATGGTTCAATGGTTGTTTACGTCACAAAAGGCAGCGAAGCCGCACGACTGTTACAAGAGCAATATTTCCATGTTGCAGGAGAGTCGGCCTACACCAGGGTCTTCGAGCCGCGATATGGTCCACAGAAATGCTATCGATGCCAGGAAATCGGGCACAAGGCGTACTCATGCACGCAACCGCGAGTCTGTGCCAAGTGTGCTCAAGTAGGACACCATCACAGTGAATGCCAAGCAGTAATACCAAAGTGTGTCACATGCGGAGGGCCACACGAATCGCTCAGCGGGAACTACGAAACACGCCACCGCTCCCAGGATGCGTAAAACCTTTCAAATACTCCAATTGAATGTCCGGAAGCAGCGAGAGGTGCAACACAGTTTAATGAGTGATGAGCGATTGAAGGATTGCGGAGTGTTGGCGATATCTGAGCCATATGCGAGGATCATCGACGGCACTTTGGTGACAGCCCCAATGGGACACCCAAACTGGATCAAAATAGTACCCACAGTCCAACGTATGGAAAGGTGGGCGGTTCGGAGCATGCTCTGGATTCGGAAGGATATCGAAGCAGAACAGGTGCCAATACAATCATCGGACCTCACGGCAGCGGTACTGCGACTCCCAGACCGGTCGATACTGGTAGTGTCGGTCTACGTTGAACCGCAGGATGCAGAGGCATTGAGGGTTGCGATACGCGAATTACACCAGGTAATAAGAGAAACACGCAGCAAGATTGGCACCCGAGTGGATGTGGTACTTGCCGGGGATTTCAACCGGCACGATCAATTATGGGGAGGAGAGGACGTCTCACGGGAAAGGCAAGGAGAGGCGGACCCGATCATCGACCTCATGAGTGAGCATGCCCTACACAGCTTGCTCCCGAGGGGAACGAAGACGTGGCAACGGGGGAATCATGAGTCAACAATTGATCTGGTACTGGCTTCCGAGGAATTGGCAACATCAGTGGTGAAGTGTACAGTCCACACGACCGAGCATGGATCCGACCACAGAGCAATTCAGACGACGTTCGACGTCGCGACTCCGGAACGAGCTGTTGAAACAAGGCTGCTTTTCAAAAATGCGCCGTGGACCGACATAAAAGGCAGGATTACTACCAATCTTCGCTTCGTTCCATTTGGTGGCAGTGTACAGCAACAGGCAGATGGGTTGATGACAGCGGTGCTGGAGGCAGTCCATGCACTCACCCCAAGGGCGAAGCCTTCACCATACGCGAAGAGATGGTGGACAACAGACCTCACGCAGCTGCGGCGAGTCTACACGTACTGGAGGAACCAGGCCAGAACCCAACGGCGGATGGGTCGCATGTTTCCCGAACTAGAACAGCAAGCGAATGAAGCGGCTAAGGAGTACCACGATGCGGTCCGGAGACAGAAAAAAGCGCACTGGGAGGACTTCCTCGCGGATGACACAAACATATGGCAAGCGGCAAAGTACTTGGATCCTTGTGGTAGCTCAGCATTTGACAAGATACCGCCGCTGACGAAAAGAGACGGATCCACCACGAAAAACAAAACTGAACAAGCAGAGGAACTGCTGTCGGTGTTCTTTCCCCCACTACCAGAGAGGATAGAAGATGAAGGACCACGACCACAGCGAACCGCAGTGTCGATGCCTCCCCTGACCATGGAAGAAGTCGAACGGAGGATGTTTGCGGCGAAGTCGTGGAAGGCGCCAGGAGAGGATGGGTTACCAGCCATGGTATGGAAGCAGGTATGGCCAGTGGTCAAAGACAGGGTGTTGCTCCTCTTTCAGACGTCGTTGGACGAAGGGGAACTCCCTACACAATGGAGAAATGCCAAGATCATACCGCTGAAAAAGCCAAACAAAGATGATTACACGGTCGCAAATTCATGGAGGCCGATCTCGCTGCTCTCCACACTAGGAAAGACACTAGAATCGGTGATTGCTGAAAGAATATCGCATGCAGTAGAGACCTTTGGTCTTCTCCCTACAAATCACTTCGGGGCTAGAAAGAAGCGCTCTGCTGAACAGGCACTTCTGCTGCTGCAAGAACACATCTATAATGCATGGAGATCAAAGAAGGTCCTTAGCTTGGTTAGCTTCGACGTGAAGGGCGCATACAATGGAGTGTACAAGGACAGGCTGGTGCAGAGACTCGCAGCAAGAGGCATCCCACCGGCCCTAGTGAGGTGGATTGATGCTTTTTGCTCGGAACGCACAGCAACAATACTAGTAAATGGCCTCGCCTCTCGACAGCAGCCACTCCCACAAGCAGGCTTACCGCAAGGGTCACCACTTTCACCAATCTTGTTCCTCTTCTTCAATGCCGACCTAGTTCAACACAAACTGAATGCAAACGGTGGTTCAATAGCATTTGTAGATGACTATAATGCGTGGGTCACAGGATCATCAGCGGATGCGAACCGAGAAGGGATTCAGGCTATCATCGACAAAGCAATGGACTGGGAAAGGCGGAGCGGAGCCACGTTCGAAGGCAAGAAGACAGCAATCATTCATTTCACTAGACGGCATGACCGAATCAGTACCAGATCGTTCACTATCAAAGGGGAGGCAGTCGTACCAAAGGAGGCCGCCAAGATTTTAGGAGTCATTATGGACTCAGGACTCCGGTATGTACAGCACATCGGGAAAGCAACGACCAAGGGCCTTCTTGCCGCGATGGCATTAAAACGACTACGACTGGTCTCCCCCTCAACTGCAAGGCAGCTGTTTGGAGCGACGGTAGCGCCAGTCGTGGACTACGCGTCAAACGTGTGGATGTATGCTTGTGGATGCAAGGGTATGGCCTTAATGAACAGAATACAAAGAATCGGAGCACAAGCCGTTACAGGAGCTTTCCGAACCGTCGCAACTGCAGTTGCAGAAGCCGAGGCCAGCATACGCACAGTGAGCGAGCGGTGGGCAGAGAAGGCCACGAAGTTGTGGGTCAACATCCGCACGCTCCCCGAGACGAATCCGATATCGAAGCTAAACACTAGAGTACTCCGGAGATTCACGTCACCATTGCAAAAGATAGCTCATGCGCATCAAAACATGCCAACAGATAAGATGGAGGTCATTCAACCCTATGTGATAGCTCCGTGGGAGGAACGGATCCTCGCGACCATCGACCTCGGAACAGAGGAGACTACTAATATTGCGAATACCATTTGCGGCATTCGGATTGCGACAAGCTCGTCCACGAGAAAGTCGATAGTTGGGATGGGAGGAACTATCCACGACACTCTCGGCATTGTAACAGGCAGAGAACCGATTGCATACTCAGTCACGCTGGGAGCAAGAACGGAACAGAACCCGTACACGGCTGAACTCGCCGCAATAGCGATGGCAATGAAGCGCCTACCTATACACCTGGTGGGAAGACAGATCACGATTATTTCAAGCAACCAGGGAGCCCTGCTAGCAACGAGCCAACCAAGACATCAATCAGGGCAAACCAGCATTAAAGAAATCTACAAGGTAGCTTCCACGCTGAGAAAAGGAGGCAATTCTATCTCCATGATCTGGATCCCGTCTCAGGAGAGCTTCGAGCTCGGCAGGAGAGCAAAGGAAGCCGCACGACAAGCTACCGAGCCCGGCCGAACACCGCAAGGGCAATGCTACCAAGCCAAATCCACAACCATCAACAAGGAAAAAGCAGAAAGGACAACAAGAACACTACCAGACGAGGTGGGAAAGTATTCCAGAGAAATGGACACCGCACTGCCAGGAAAACATACTCGTACCCTATACGACGGTCTCAAGCGGAGAGAAGCGAGCGTATTAGCACAGCTCCGTACAGGAATGGCACGACTGAACGGATATCTTCACCGGATTGGAGCAGCGGAATCTGACCAATGTGCCTGCGGACAGGCAACAGAAACTGTCAAGCACTTCCTTTTCCGATGCACGAGATGGGACGCATACCGAACGCAAATGCTAGCACAGACAGACACTAGAAGAGGCAACCTCTCCTTCTACCTGGGAGGGAAAGCTCCATCTGACCCGGAGAAATGGACACCAAATATAGACGCGGTTCGAGCAACGATCAAGTTTGCCATAGCCACAAGACGACTGGACATGGAAATAGAGCAGGCAACTGACTCCCTACAATAGGAACTCCCATTTCTTTCTTTTATTCCGACTAACCCTTTATCACCCTCGTGTTCCCAGCAGGTCTCGCTTCAGTCGCCGACAATAGGACATTGAACACTTGGAGGAATGAACTTCAAGTTAACTTGCTACTAACTACGCACGAGGCCACGTTGAATATGTGTTACTGAAATTGGAAAATGTAAATAGAAGCAGTTCTGTATGGGCTTCAGGAGGCATTAGAAACACCGAAGGAAGTGTATTATGTAATATAGAATAGGGCCCTTTAGGCTTAGCCGGGCGCAATAAACTACTACTACTACTACTACTACTACTACTACAGTTAGTATATGACTAGTCCAACTTGCGATACATGGTTTTTCTCTCATGTCTTTTTAATCACTATAATTCAATGCTCTCGGTAAGTTTGACATGAATAAACAAAAGTTTATGTTTTCGTTCTTCGCAAGACCGATGAAGTACTTGGCCAGGCCGCCTTGCTTTGGCGAGAAGGAACACTACAGTAAGCTAAAGGTTAAATCCTGTTCTACTATTTATTTAGCATCAAGGAGCAAATGGAATCTCACCAGCCTCAACTAAGTCAAGATTCAACGTGGCACAATGGGTCTTACACCTATTTTGCAAGACAGCCACATTTATCATTTGTGAACCCGTGTAATCCTCTTTTCTAATACTCAACAGCCCCATTGGCGCTGGCTTAACTTCCGACCATGGCCGTCTTCAGAAGCCTCGAAATGGGATAATACCAGATAGAGGCTTGTACAAAGGTTTGGACTTCTCGTTGGCTAGATATCATCAAAACGTGCTGCTCTATATTTCATTTGTTATTTTTCTGTTTTCTTTTTGTGTTACTCACTTCTGAACATTGAATTTGCTACAGAGCCCATTACTACTAGTGGCCACAGCCATGAGGTTTTCAGGCAGCTTGTTAATACTCGTTACTGCAGTCGCCTCCGCTGCTCCTACAGTCCTCGAGGCTCGCCGTAACTCGTTCAATTCTGACCTAGAGTCTCGCGGAGTCATTAATAGCGCTCTTGTAATTCCTCGTGCTGGCGTTACCAAGGATCATACAGCCAATGATTGGGACAACATACTTGCCGGTAAAGAGACATGCCAGCAAGTCGGTGTGATCTTTGCGCGAGGCACCTTTGATGAGGGGCAAGTACCTCCGTCCCCTAAGCTCCATATTCTCAGGCTTCAGCTTCAATATCTAAGTCTAACACGCACATAGTAACATTGGTGTCTGGGTCGGGAGCTACTTTTTCGCCGCTTTGAGAAATCTGGCTCCAAAGGGTATTGCCTTTCAGGGTGTACATGAAAGCAAGTACAAGGCAAGTCTTGCGGACTACTTAAAACAGACCGGTGGTAGCGATGATGGTGGGGAAGAAATGGCGGCACAAGTCACTGCCTACCTGAAATTTTGCAGACCAAAGCTGAAAGGGAAGGACATTGTTATTATTATTTCAGGGTGGAGGTAAGTTTCTCCAGACTTTCGATCTTTATACCCATTTAGTCAAGCATTCAAGTTAACCAAGCACACCAGCCAAGGTGCAATAGTATCGCACAAAGCCATCGAAGCTCTTGCCGATGTAGAGCCCAAGGACCTGGCGCAGGTCGCCGGCCACGTGACCTTTGGTGACCCTAACAAGCTCTGGGAGGAGCTTCCAGTCTCCTCTACCATTGAAGTCATGCCCAATTGCATCGAAGGCACATACCCAGACTACCTCTGCACCAAAAACCTTCCTAAAGTGCCAACGAGTATCGAAGATATAAAAGACCCTTGGACGAACCCACCAGATGCGCTTGTCAAGGGCGACGGAAATCTCAAAAAGGCAATAAAAGCAGTTGGCGTGCGGCTCCTTTCCGAGCTAGGTCCCAACATTATATCTTTTATCAAGCAGCTAGGTTTCAGGGTAGCGTTGCTTCCCCAACACTTTATGTATGGCAGTAATGGTGATGCTGAGAAGGCCGCAAAATGGGTTCTTCAGCGGCCCCGTGTCGCCGCTGCATTGAAATAGGAAATTTATAACTTTACGGGCGGTTAGAATCTAGTAGATTATTTTCTTTCTCTAAAACAGAAGAGGTTTAAATAGGAGTTTACAAATCAAAAAGAGAAATCTTAGATATATTTCCCGTAACTATATGTTCTAAACGACTGACATCTGCAAACTACCACACCTAAGTTGTTGGAAGTCTTTGAACTCAATGCTTAAGATAATGAAGCAGCATTTTGCAACTATTCAAAAACTAGTATTTGTATTTCAACCTGTCTTTTGAAAAAAAAACTTCATGTCCTTTTATCTTTACCTGTTCTTTTGTGTCACTTTGTCGCTCGCAAAAATAGTAACTTTGTTCTCACAAAAATCGTCTTTGAGGCGTACACTATGGCGACTATTGCCCCGCCCCACCACAGGTAATATCATACTTACGTGGCAAACCTTGAAAAGGCGAACTCACAAGACTTAAGACATTATGCTTCTTGTAGTAAAGCTAAGAACCGAAAGATACATCCGACCAAGCTTGCAATACCCTTTCACTATTAAAAGAATATGCAGACGAAACAAATCAACCAGACTACAGAAATTTTAATTTTGCTACTACGCAGACTAGTTGCGCATTTCACCATTTACTAGACAGAAAGAACATCTCATATGGTGCCGCGGTAATGTATATCCGTACCATTTAGAAAGGATATTCGTTGTAATACTACATACAAATACGATCACACTTCTGTAATTCCAGATTTCTCCGGTAAACCGCCTGAAAAGAGGTGTAATAGCAAAACAGGTATGTAGAGCCGACCCATATTTAACAGGCTCAGGAGTGGCGACCTAAAGGTGGCTTTGGCAAAAACTGGATGAATTCAGGATTGATAAAGGATGGATAAAGGATCAATAAGCGCACACTTAATGTTTTAACAAAGGATCTGTTTTGAGAGGTAAGCGAATGGCAAGGTACTTGTTGCACCAGGGGATTGTTTCCGTTTACACGCTACTCTACTTCCAAGAGCAACTTTTTAAAGTAACAAGTAAGAGGCACTTTGCGGAAGAGCGAATTATGTAGCGATTACAACGAATCAATGTTTTCGAATTAATTGTACCAACTAGTGACACTTATTAGAATTTTCATAAAAATTCTTGTTTTCACTTTGTTGACCAGTTAAAGGAACCTAGCCAGCATAGGCCATCCTGATAACTGTTTGCCGCATCTGAAAGATGTTAGACATGTAGGATTAAAAGGAATAGGAAGAATCTAACAAAATCTAACAAAATCTAACAATTCACCAAGACTACAGAACAGCGCTAATAAGTTCAGACAAAAGGAAAGAAACTGTTATGGCCGAGATTAGATGTAAATTGCGTGGAAGTTCTTCGGATTTTGCCTCCTCTCAAATAGCTATGCAAATATCTAAAGATTTCAGCGTTGCATCATAAAATGATGTTATCCTTCTCAAACTACCAGTATAGCATCCTAATGGCGCTTGTATACATACAATCAGTTCTTGCTTCGCACGCACCCCCAACGCAAGCGTACCCCGATTCCAAGTTTCATCACATTCCTAGACTAACACTTTGAACCCAGAACCATTACAGTTAAGCAGCCACCTCAAGGGGTTGCCTCGCAACCGCCAACGTAAGTAATACATGGAACCTGATTTTATCATACATTACATATTAACACTTTAACCCAGTGTTTTTACAGTTGTACAACCAGCTGAATGGGGGAAAGAGCAACCGTCACAGTAAGTGATACCGAATAGCAGTTAAGCTGGCATGATAACACTTACAACTTCTAGTGATCATTATATGCCTAAATTTCTAAATGACGGCGACCCTAAAAATATAGCTCGTCTTAAACAAGCATTCAAATCGACCATGGCTATGCTTGAAGTAGTCAGGACTCCAAAATCTGAAGAGAGCTATCGCGCTATTTTTTCGCAATGGTTTCCTGAATCGGAACTGTACAATGTCAAGATCGACCTTATTAACATACTTGGTTGGAATTCTCAACGGCCCGGGAATCCTAAAATGGCCAACATAGATATTAGTCTTCAAGATCCTTACAAGAAATGCAGGACTGCGCATGCTTATACTCATAACCATGAAGACAACAAGGGTAATATAAGCAGAGCTACTATATACTTTTGCCCATCAATTTTTCGTTACAAAGACTTAAACCAGCTCACTTGTAGTTCTGTTGGGGACAGGGTGTCGGATAAAATGGAGACCTTAGAGATGTTATTTGCCCACGAAATAATGTACGTCTTGCTTTAAAAAGTTTTCAAAAGGGACTTTTCTAATATTACTATTATAGGCATCTTGTGCCGATGTAAGAACATATTGTATTAATATTCAAGGCTGTGCTAACGGCTGATCAGAGTTAGACCTGACTACAAGTTAGGCATAGGACATATCACCGATTACAAATATGGAGCGAAGAAATGCCTAAGATTGGCTCAGGAGGACCCTGTACGGGCGTTTAGCAACGCTGATTCTCATGCGTGGTTTCAGAGTGTGAGTTTGTTAAAAGGAAAAAAGATGCTTCGCTGACTATTTACTCAGCATGTGTACTGGTCTGAGAAGTGCGGCAAGATCCTGGAGAAACCAGAAATGAGTCAAATTTAAGGTAATACCTGGTTCAAGGGCAGTTTTTTATAACATGTCTGAAGGTATGGACCATTACATTGTATTTTTAACAAACAATACTTCCAACTAGTAAAAGTCACTATCAAATATGACATAATTTGAAAGAAATATTTGTCTCCTAGAATCTAAAATATGTACTTGTCAAGATATTGAATAACGTGTCTAACCTTCCAGGCCGTTGTCTTTCAAGAGTAGAATTAATGACATGATTATACACTAAGCTAACAGCGCATCTACTATAAGCAACAATAGCGTTCCTGTTAGCACGCGATTATGCACAAGGAGACGTAAATAACGCTCTCCGAGATTTAAGAGGTATTCTTTCTTTCTAGATTCGGCATGCGGCGCTTCTTTTTGCTTTATTGTATATTCTTTATGCCCTGTCATGGCAAGCAGCTAAGTTGCAATATACATTCTATTTCGTATATATCGCTTCTACGTAGGGTGGTTCCGTCGGCGACCAATTTACGAAGAAAAGATAAAAATTCTGAGTCTACTTTTAATAAAGTAAAAGACATATCGGATCAAGACTTTAGATGATAGTCAAAAGCATGTGTGATCGCAATTAAAAATGAAGAAAATGATTTATGGTAGTTAAAGTGGAAGACAGTTGTTGTGAAATTAGGTCGTGTGCTTGCTTAGCATAAAGGAGTACTATATTTCGATTGTAAAGACAACCTTTTTAATAGATTAAATTTGTATTAAAGAAGTTAAGTGCATAGTTCGGGAGTTGGGGATTAGCATGCTGCCTTTATTACAGAATGCAACAATATAGCAAAATCACAAAAGCAAACCTGGCTTGTGTAAAGTCAAATATGTGAAAAGCTCCTTTGCTAGCTATAATGATAACAACAAGCATTCTAACAATAACTGGTACAATATCAAGTATTAAACACTCTAGCCTCATTAACTATCGTCCTTGACGTTTCAAGTTTGGAGGGCTTGTGCATATATATTATACAAATAGCTCACTGATTTTAAGGAACTGAGATGATCTGCCACTTCGCGCTGCACAGCCCTCACTCCAATGCATGGGTCCTAGACGAGGCGATTCAAAAATATCTCCGATGAGAAAAGTAAAATGCGATATCGTTCCTTTATATTGTAATTTACAAGGAATTCGATTTTCAGTTATTGACACCAAAACGACATGATCAACTAGATATATGTGAATGAACATTTTGAAGCAAATTCGCCTTTTCCTTTGGCTCTCGCCATATGGCTTGACAGCTAAAACACTGCAGTATTCAAACTGAGCATAATATTAGTCATTTCCAGAGAGCGAAGGACCTCACCTTAGACTTTTGAGAACATGGCACTCATTTATAGCTAGCTGCACAGTATACTCAACTAATCGTGATACATGGCTATAGAGTATCACCTTGCACCTTTCTAAGCGTTCAAAGCAGCTATAATTTCCTTCGTAACAGTAATATAAGCAGTGACATATATACCGGCAACAACGACTACAAATATACAGCTTAAGTGCTCTCTATGGGAATTGTCTTTATAACACAATCTTAATATCAGAGTCTAACTAATTCTTCTCATAACACAGGAAAGGAGACTGGGCTGCAAATACTGAAGGGGCATCACGACTCATACTAAGATTAAAACCAGACACAGCAGAAGGAGGAGTTAGACCAGTTGAGCCTAGAATCTTGATGTGGGGCTAGCCCTGAAATGATCTTTAATAAGAAAATATAAGTACCAAGAAAGTAGGTTTCGTAACATGGGTAAATAAGGAATAAAGGTCTGTGCATGGAAGGTGATCCAAAGGAAACTCGACTCAAGTAGTGCCAAAACGGTCGCAATGTGAAATAGGAGGCGACAGCAATTTCAAGTTCCCTAAAGTTCCATGTCTTCACCGTCCTCCACTGTAACTGTCCAATTGACCAACTCCTTAGAGCCTAGAATAGCATCACCTTCACACCACGCCCAATATTGTGCTCTTTACTCACCTCCTTCATCAAATCAACACTAAAAATGCCCCGTAGTTTAGAGGGTAAAACACTAAAGGAATATTTGCTGGGTTTTTGCCGAGTTCTATTGGCTTTCTGGAGTTTTCTCTTGGGTAGGTTTAGAATAAATTGCTTAGACTATAGAAAGCGTTTCGCTGTTTGGAGACGGGGGCTCAATGCCCTCCAAGGCTACTTCAGTTTTTGTGTTTTTACTGTTTTGGAGACAATCGGAAGAGAAGCGCTTGTAAAGATCGAAGGTGGGAGACAAGAGATAAGCTAAACAAAGGCCAGGATTGTCTGGAGGGCGTGAAGGAGTGGTGCCGTAGCCGGTAATAGTGATGGGTTACGAATGTGCCAGACTTTTGGGGCACATTGCTGCAAATGATGCATTGAGAAATAGGTGAGGCAAATAGTGAAAAGTAGTTGGCTATCTTTTGGAAGGTGTGCTACCAGAGCTGAAGGAAGGCGATAAGAAACAAGATTAGGAGATGTGACAAGAAATAGCTGAAACATAAATGTTTGCTTGATGTAGTAATGTACTGCAATAAATAGGCACAACGCGATTTAAAGAATGGAATACAAGGTTTATTTATTCGTTTTCTTGTTAGAGCGAATGTGCTGAGTATGAGACATTCAAGCACTGACAACTTCATGAGTGAAAGACACCATATATCTAAAGAACAGGCTAGTGGAAACATGCAGGTAAATTATTCCGAATACAAAAAGTATATAATATTACATGTACAACGATTTACCTCGTAAGATTAGGGATAATCAAAAGGCATACCATTGTTATTGAGTTATGCTGCTGTATATCTTGGTATCTGCATAGCCCTTCCTGCGCCTTTCAATGCTTCCACCCATAACGCCATTTTCCTGCCATATACGCCTTCGAACCAATGTATTTACTTTTCCTGTTCCAAAACCATCTTTTCTCTTTCGCTCTTTCGTTTGCGGAATTGTTTCTTTGTGTGCTTCCGCTCATTTTCCTCTCTGCGCTTAATGGCCTTGAGCTCCTCGTTTTTGATCTCCCCTGCTTTCTTAACCACCTTCGGTATATGTCTGTGACGCTTGATTCGTTTGATTTCGGGCATATGCTCGTAACGTTGCTGCAGCGCTGCGCTAAGTTCGAGAGATTGCCGTTGGGCAGCTGACTTGATACCTTCCCTCTTGGATGCATTGGCCCGCCAGAGACGGATGTTGCCGTCATCAGACCCGCTCAGAATATACTTTGAGTCTGGTGTAAACTTTGTTGAGAAGACCCTCTGCATGCGCTTGGTGTGGTAAATGTCTCGAGAATGACCTTTCATTCTACTCCAGAGGCGGACGGTCCGGTCATACGATGCTGTAACGAGCTCTTCCCCTGTTGGAGAGAATTCGACATCCTACAACATTTCAGTTAGCTTTGCATGCGAAGTTGATATCTCATGGGGAATATTTTACCATAACAGCAGCCACGTGATCCTTTAGGACGTTGAGAGCCCGGTCCATTTTTCGCATATCAAAAATGTAGACGTTATGGTCTTCATTAGCTACTGCTATATTGGCATATTAGCCTCGTCTTCAAGGACTCAACGCAAAGCTTACCAAAATTAAATGCCTCCATTGGGTTCCATGAAATTGCATTCGAGGTAAAATTTAGTACGGTTTTGGCCAATGCTGTTGATGTTCGTAGATCTGTGACATACTGAGGTTAGCATCAAAACCCAAATGCGTTTCATACATTCACTCTTACCATAAAGCACAATGGACCTATCCAAGGCAGTGCTGGCCAAAATTGACGTTTCTATCTGATTGAAAGCAACGGAAGTTATGGTATCAGAGCTCGTAGTCCATTTCAGAACTTCGGGGGGAGCTTGGAATCTCTCCAAATCGTATATTGAAATCACTCCTGATGCCACAGCAAAACTGTTTTGATTTCGATGATGGGACAGACTGGTAAACTATATTTTGTTAGATTAGCTCGATTTAAACAGAACTGAGAACATAACGACTTACCGAATTTGTACCTAGCCAAGTAGCAGCAGGAGCAGTCCCTGAGGCTGAATTATATGGATCAAACAACTTTCGCAAATGTCAGTCTAGCCCCAGATCCCGGCGGAGGACGTGAAGAATTTGATAAATCTGCTTGATGAGCTCTAGCTCATCCCGCCCAAAAAAAAGTCGCGCCAGTATAAATTTCACAAACATGTCTTACCTTTACAGTCCTATCCGCAGCACATGTGAGAAGCTTCTTGTCCCTCGTCCAGCACATGCTTTTCACAATATTCTCGTGGGCTTCATTGCTCCATATTTCCTCTCTTGATACCAAATCCCAGACCTTCACCACCCCATCACCGGATCCGGAAGCAAAGTTCTCCAGTCGAGACGGATCTTTTGCAAGTGTGTATACACCATCCACATGTCCCCTACCAAGTTGACAGATAAATGGTGCTGCGAACATTCGTTCTAACTTTGTTGCATTTAAAGCTCGGGTATATTCTGTTTCTCTTGTTAGAATGTGCCCGAATCTATGAGGGGCAATTATCACTAACCGCGGGCTCGAGCAAAGCTGTGCAGAGCAGGATCTAAGTTTCTGGTTTCGCGAGTTACATTGGACCCAGGTGCCTGGATGGCGCTGCTCGAGCGAGAAAGGACCTTTACTTTCATCGTCAGATCAAATCGTCATAACCATAAAATTGGTCTTCTATCAACTTGGTGAGGCGGAAAATAAATTATTTAAAGTCTTGCAAGGCTGGAGTGGGTCTTCGAACTTTAAGGTTTAGCACGTCTTGGCGGTATTCTGCCGCGTTGGAGCTTGGTACCTATTATTTGTATTTACCCCCAGAGGCAATAGCTTTCACACCGTCAAACTCTCAAGATAAACAAGCCATCAACTCTTCAATATGGCTCCAGCAGACTCAGCAAAGATATTGGAAGCTAAGAAGCTTGCGAAGACAGATCCACGGAAGGCTGAGGCACAATACAAGGAGATCATCTCCAAACCACCTTCCGTCACATCAGAGGCCGCCATTCGAGACTATGAATCTGCGCTGGTGAGCTTGGGAGAACTATATAGGGATGAGAAGTGAGGACACATGTTCGCAGGAACATTGGCATTTTTACTGATACTGTTCGTGCAGGAAAGCAGATGAATTGGTTGACCTGGTCACCACGAGTCGGACCGTATTATCTTCTTTCGCAAAGGCGAAGACAGCCAAATTAGGTGTGTTTTAGACACGACGAAGGGCTCAAACTTTGGGGGAATGAAACTGATACGTCTATATATAGTTCGACAACTCCTAGATCTCTTCCATGCTATTCCAAACACAACTGATATCCAAATTTCCGTCACAAAATCCTGCATCGAATGGGCTACATCTGAGCGTCGGGGGTTTTTAAGGCAGAATCTCGAGACGCGGCTGGTCACATTATATATGGTCAAGCAATCCTACTATGATGCTCTCACCCTCATCAACAGCTTGCTCAAGGAGCTCAAACGCTTAGATGATAAGCTTGTTTTAGTCGAGGTACAGCTTCTCGAGTCGCGAGTTTACCACGCCTTAGGAAATAATGCGAAAGGACGAGCAGCTCTCACTAGCGCAAGAACGAGCGCTGCATCCGTCTATACACCACCTCTTCTACAAGCCGGCCTAGACATGCAATCAGGCAAGCTTCATGCAGAAGATAAAGATTTCAACACCGCATTCTCCTATTTCATCGAAGCCCTTGACGGTTATCACACCCAAGATGAGCCCGAAAAAGCCACTGCCGCACTTCAATATATGCTCCTCTGCAAAATCATGCTTAATCTCGCCGACGACGTCAATCAGCTCATGACCTCGAAGCAGGCTGTCAAATACGCAGGCAAGAACCTTGAAGCCATGAAGGCTGTCGCAAGAGCACATTCCAACCGCTCCTTAGAAGAGTATGAAAAGGCTTTGGGAGATTACAGACACGAGCTTGGCAGCGACCCCTTCATCCGCAACCACCTCCGCCGGCTGTATGACGCCATGCTGGAGCAGAATCTCATCAAGGTCATTGAGCCGTTCTCACGCGTGGAGATTGATCACATTGCCAAGATGGTAGGATTGGATACGCAGCAGGTCGAGCGTAAACTCTCACAGATGATCCTTGATAAGGTGATTATTGGTGTTCTGGACCAGGGAGCTGGGTGTCTGATTATCTACGATGAGACAGAGCGGGATGAAGGGTACGACGCTGCGTTGGCGACGATTGAGAAGCTGAGCAGTGTCGTTGATGTGCTTTATACGAATCAGGCGTCTATGTTGGAGTAATTGGCAGCTAAAAGCATGCCCATAGTTGTACCATAGAGGCTAGGTAATAAATCTAGAAAATGGCATTGATCATGACTGTAATATGGTACTAGCAGCCATCTCAGGCTCTACTTCAGCTTATAAAGACCTGCTAATCCTTAACCAGCAATACTACATCTATATGAGAGACGTCCTTCCGTAATGATTTGCATTCTTGTACATTTCCATATTTCCAATTCCCTATGTCTTTCCACGGTTCTTCAACAGAAGGACTTCTACAAACCCTAAACCCCATCTCAACTCCAAATATAAGTCTTACAGATTCCTTTATGCCATCTCTCGCACCTTTTCGCCTCCCTTCCACTCACAAACCCCCTCGGCCCTCAACCTCTCCCCCACAAGCAACGCAAACAACCTCTTGGCAATTACAAGCTCCTCCCAGCCCGGTACTTCACCCCTAAACTCATCCACAGCCTCTAGGTGCCACTGCTCCAACCTTAACTTTTCACCTCCATTACTGATTTTCTTGCCTAACAGTTTACTAATCACTCTTGTTGAGTTCCTCCTTCTTGGCTCGGAGCTTGGCTGGTTCTCAGGTTTCCATGAATGCACGATGGACTGGAGGAGCGTCCAGTGCGCTTGGGACCACTGAGTAGAGGAGAGAGGTACAGTTGGGGGAGAAGATGGTATGGGCGAAGAGGAGACAAATGCTACTGTCTTGGAGGGGGAGATATCTCCGGCACCGGGGCATGAGGTAAGTCTTGGTGTTTTGAGGGGTGATCGGAGACAGGATTTCGTGGGTGAGGTGTAGGCGTTTATGTTTGCACTAGTCAGGTGAAGAGTTTCTGTCCATTGTGGAATGCGAGGTTGTGGCATCTCACTCTCCTTTCCCTCCGGACAGAGCATGGTCTCATAATCATGACTGCTCGGTGGCGAAGCGAGCTGCTCAGTCTGAGCCGGCGGAGTCGTACTGAGGATAATATCTCTGCTGGGAGATGAGTCTTCAATGTGCCTGATGTCTAAGCTTGAAGAGCTGAATTCTGGTGTGAATTGACAGTTTGAGTCTGGGCCATAGGGGTTGATGCCGAAGATACCATTGATAACCGGACGCCTAACTGGCGACGAAGCTGGAGATGACTCTTCTAATTGTCTGCGATCACGGACTTGGGGATTAAATCCCACCTTTTGTGGTATTGGCACAAAAGGCTGCTCCATTCTTGGAATTGTCGCAGTACTATTGGAAGCAGTTGAGGCTGGAATAAACGAGCTATCTTGCAAGCCCCTTGAAAGAATAGGTAGTGGTGCTTTGCTAGGAGAGGAGAGGAGTACGGAGAGATCAATTAGACCTCTGTCACGAATCATCGGTTTGAAATTGGCCTTTTGTGGTATAACGAATTCCGAGAGCTCTACATCGGCAGACTCATCAGGTTTATGAACAGTTCGTTTAGCTAGTGATGGTTTGCCTGCCTTAGGCGGAGAAGTATGAGATGGCTCGTTACCAGAGATGAGCCGTGTACTATTTTTTCTCCATGGACTAGGTATCTTAGTTCTTCTGGGCTTTTCAAGGTTGTTAGCCTTTGGTTGACGGTCTGTGGCCGCTGGAGAGGATGAATTTATTGTCTCCAATAGCAGCTCATCACCATAACTAACTTCGTCTTCTGAATCTTCATTCTCTGAGCTGATAATACTCGCGTCTTTGGTATCGGCACCTGCAATTTCCTTGGTAAGTGCCGTCCCCTCCGCTGCACAAATTGCTTGTTTGAAAGTTAATTTGGAGGTTGTTAAGGGGTTAACATTTTTCAGAAGCGGCGGCGCAGCATCGTTCATTCGAACCACTTCTTCGGCTTGCCAGCTCATTGCATCATCACTTTGATAAGAGTGACCTTCAGACGTGATTGTGGACAATCGTGGGTCTGAAAGGGGTTTTGAAGGTAGTTCAAGAGTATATCCTTGCTTCTCTTCAGAAGATGGTGATTGTTGTTGATGTGGTTTATCATTTCTGAAAGGATCATCAAAATCGTCCGTGGTTTTGTTGCTAAAGCGTTCAGGGAAATAGCTTCCATTCGCGTCAAGTTTAGGGAACGGCTTTATGTGTTTTTCATGAGCAGGGGAAGACGGATCTGGACCAAGGCTGGATGATGTTTTCCGTTCTGCAACCGGGCTTTTAAATGGACTCCCTAAGCTTTGTGCACGAGCTCTTGGCGATGAAGAAGGAACGATGAGATCTTGAAGAAGACGGCCTGCTCGTACGGTCGGGGATAATTTATGCTGCTCAGCTGAATCAAGTCGAGATGATAGAACAGGATAGCCATTAGCAAGCTTGAAAGGCGGAGGCAAAGATGGAGAAGAGAAAACTATAGATGGTGTTTGCGTTTCGTTAGGATATAGCTCTCGACGTTGTAGGAGATGAGCTGTATACGTGTATCTCCGTGGCGCCATAGACGGAGGTGATGATCTCATCTGAGATATGAGCGAGGAATTATTACTAGCCTTGCTGCTTGCGGCATCCTCATCCGCTCTTTCCTCCCTTTCCTGGGTAACTGAATGAAGTGACTGGCCATTCAATAATTCCTGCCCCGGCGAAGGAGTATCCTCGGGAGTGGGTAGTCGAGGCACAATTGACTCTGTATTGATGCGGAGCGAGGATTGATTCTGATTCGTCATTGATAAATTTGGTGGTGGCATCTTTTGATAACTCTGGCTTTCTCCTAGGATTCGTCGCGTCGGAGCTGGAGTAGCTGCCTCTAGAATTTCAGGCGAAATTGCAGAGAAAGAATCTTCATAACTATCCACACTCCTAACTTGATCGTCTTGAGACTTTACCAGGCCGCTATTAGAAACAGGTTTCTGAAGAGAAGTGGGAGTGGATTTCAAAAGTGAGTTCTCTAATCGAGAATTGTTAATTGCCAATCTTTGTAATGGCTTTGGCCTACGTCCAGGAGTTGCAGCTTCGAGGATGTCAGGGGGTATGCTGGAGAAAGAGTCATCAATGTGACTGTCCTTCACTGAAAGCTGTCTTTCAACTCGCGGGCTACGGCCAGGAGTTGCAGCCTCCAGAATAGCTTCAGGAACGCTGGAAAAAGAATCATTAGTATCTGCGGTCTCCGACTCATGATTTCCGAGAGTCCTGTTGTATCTGATAGGTGCTATGGATACATTCGATTGATCAATGTTTGCCGGACTGCTAAGATGATCTCGTAGCGAAGGGACAGAATCCACAGATATCATGCTGAAGCCTTCACTCTCCATAATCGTATCAAAATCTTGATAGCCTCTAACCGCATCATCCTCTTCCTCATCGGAAAAGTGATCAGTGCCTGCTGGGGATGCTGGGTTGGAATGCGCTTCAATATCGCTTTCGTATGTTTCCGAAGTAGTTCGAGGTAATTCAGGCGGTAATGGATGACACAGGTCTTCATGCGACGCAAGAAGAGTGCCTATACTTTGCGATACAGCTCCATTTCCCGGCCCTTGTGTTGTAAGCCTGTTGGGGGAGTGCCCAAAAGGGTGATAGCTTGCGTTAACATCCATAGATGATAATGGTCCGCTTGTCTCAGCCACTTCTCTAGCATTATCATCAACGCTTCTGCTCATGTCATCTTCTAAGACTTCAACCTGCTCTAGCGCAAATGATTTTCTCCTCCCTCTACCCTTCTTACCAGGGCTATTCATAGCTCTATTCAATGGCATCATTTCATCTGCTGCTACAGACTTCCGTAAGCTACCTTTTGCTGATTTGGAACGCGATCGCCCCTTACGTCTTCCAGTATCTACCCCATGGCCAAGATGGAAATTGAAGTCCTCAGAGTCGTCGCCATCCACCAAACTGCCAATTGATCTTCTCTTCTTCTGTTTAGGTGTGCCAGCACGACCATGTTTATTTGCGGGAACAGGAGTTCCGCTCTTCCTTGGCCGTCCTCTCCCTCTTTTTGGAGTGGCCGCTGCCTCTTCCTCTGAATCGGAGAGACCTTTTACAGGTACAGTAATAGTCGTAGTCTTCTCTCGATGTAGTTTGGCCGCCTTATTGACGCGACGACGCACAGGCGACGGCGAGGCATGTCTGCTATCAGTCCACGCATTTTCCGTGTCAGAATTCCCAGCTTCTACCGTGACTCTGATCTTCTGCGGTGATATCTGATTTCCCACCTCAAGCTCGAAGGTTTGTTTAGTCGGAGAGCTTCCATCGATTG
This sequence comes from Bisporella sp. PMI_857, assembly GCA_021307315.1. Classification (NCBI taxonomy): domain Eukaryota; kingdom Fungi; phylum Ascomycota; class Leotiomycetes; order Helotiales; family Helotiaceae; genus Bisporella; species Bisporella sp. PMI_857. The sequence goes on along the minus strand of JAJSPD010000016.1, from coordinate 299,295 downwards.
GAAGGGATTGTCGAGCTCCGGATGGCCGCCGCGACTTTGTAGGAGAGTAATATGCGGGGGAGTCATTAAGAGGATCCGGCGAGGAGAGGTATGAATCCATTGTGAGTGTGGCGCGTAAGATAACGTATATGCACTTCTCTCGCTGAATTTCAGATTGTACAAATTATCATTTCAGTCCGTCATGATATAAAATGCGTGCAAATACAAAAGAGCTCTACAGTCGTAGCTGATGGTCTTGTCTGAACTCCCTGGGAGGGTCGAGGACCCTTGTTTGTAAACAAACAAGGATTCCTTAGATTCAGGCACCACTCGGCTAGCCACGGTATTAATTGGCTGATATCATGAACAACTAAAATGCCAGCGTCCGCTGGCTTGGCAGCGCTTGACTTCAATAGACATCAAGTCTCGAATGTCTCTTTCATGATTTTTGTAAATCTTCATTTATGAGAGTGCATTGAGTCCTCGCTGTGCCAGCTTGTCTAGATATGCATCTAAGGTTTAAAATTATTACTACGAGCAGTTCTGATTATGTTGCCTCATATCTATCCCACCTCAAACTTGATCCACCTGCGCGTGTCTTCTCTCTCCTTCCCAGTAGCACATACCAGCTGGCCGCGAGGAAAGCGGCATACTTTACATCACATTCGCTATTCAAGCTATAAATACGCCCCGTTGCGAGGTGATCGAAAGTTCCGTCTCTTAAAGCTATTACAGGGGTCACCAACGGATGAAATCAAATGTGAACTGATCGCCTCGTCCTCCAATAGCACCTCTCAGAAATATGTTGCGATATCATACGCATGGGGGAATCCTACTACTACACATCAAATTCAATGTGATGGGAAGGAATTAGGTGTGACGGCAAATGTCATAGATCTACTTAAAAATATCAGACATTCAAATGAAGACAAGGTTATCTGGATAGATGCACTTTGCATTGATCAGTCAAATATTGAGGAGAGAACCCAACAAGTGAAGCTCATGTGGCAGATCTACTCCAAAGCGGACTCAGTTATTGTCTGGCTAGGAGCTAATAGAGATGAGCCTTCTATACTATCTTCATTCCTCCTCAAACTCTCTCGTGCGTTTCGAGAATTCAAAAGGCGTCAATCGCTGGAGGACCAACCCGAGCCCGTTATTAGTGATGCAGAAATTCTGAAAAAAACCGGAACACTCCCAACTTCCCCAGAATGGATAGCCGTCAAACGGCTTTTTGAAAGACAATGGTTTCATAGATTGTGGGTTATTCAGGAGGTTGCGCTTAGCACTGATCAAATTTTTTGGTATGGAAACTGGAATTTCCCGGCACAACTGCTAGAGGAAGTTACACAAGAGCTGCGCACCTCACATATGAACGGCAGCGAACTTTTGAGGACTTTACAACTTGATCTAGCTGTCATGTCCAAATTTCTAAGGACGAGGAAAGTGTGGAGATTTCGACAGAAGTGAGTAGATCTTTAATTTATCCAATCTCCACGAAGAATTGATACTCAATGGTACTGCGCCAACGGAATCCATTATATGTGAGCCAAAGAAAGCTATATGGGTGATCTGATAACTAATACCCCTTTTACATAGTGGATACAACACCCCTCTTGCCTACCGCAGTTATAGTTTTTGGAGCTCAGAAGTCACAGATCCCCGCGACAAAATCTTTGCAACGTTAGGGTTAGATAGAGCCATGGCGCAACGAATCGATGCCACTTATGAAGACAGTCCACAGAGGGTCTTCATAAAAGCTACAGAGCACTCTCTTATGAGGAATAGATCGACACGAATACTCAGCTTGGCAGGTATTGGCCACACCAGGGTAATGGACGGCCTGCCCTCATGGGTCCCAGACTTCACATCGCCCGAGATCCCAGTACCACCATTCTCACTTCATCGGTACGGAGGTGATATCTCCCAAGATGCTGATCTTTTTCACAAAAAGCCAAAATTTGAGTGCGAAAATGGACGACTGAAGTTCGACGGAGTTATGTTTGATACTGTCAATACCCTCAGCAATATTCTAGAACTGGAGGCGGAGAGTAACCTGAAATGTTGGTTGGATGAAGTCGATAATCTGTTCCTTGTCTCAAGATACGCAAATAACGCAGATGCGACCACGCAATGGCGGTCTCTGATTGCGGACAGGGTATTTCAGACTACTAAATACATATATGCACCAGCAGTTTACGACACGTATTTCAAGGCGCTGAAGGAGAGGATTCAAGTGGCTGAAGATCCTTACCTAACAATACAACCCGAAGATGATACAGTCAACCCTAGACATCCTCAAGGTATAGCGCCATCTGTTATGATGGCTAGAAGATATATCACTGCCTTATGGCAGTCAGCACGAAATCGGAGGTACTGTGTGACGATGTCTGGAGACGTCGGCCTTGTCCCAAAATATGCAGCCACGGGAGATATTGTTATTCTAAGTAAGTATTCTCATATTGAACGTCTTGTTATTTGCCGAATTTTCCTTCTAATGAAATGCAGTCAAGGGCTCAGATGTCCCATATTTAATCCGCCCATGTGCTTCTGTGCGGGGGGCATATTCCTTGGTTGGAGAGTGCTACGTTCATGGCTGCATGATATGGGAGTTCAATTATTCTCGCAGTGCTGCAGGGAAGATCGAAAGCGTAACATTGGTCTAGGTTCCAACAATCCACTTTCCCACCAACGGGCAGGCATCACGGAAAGGAAATACATGGATTTGTCGTTTTGCTTTTTAAAAGTGCGTATATGCTCTTTCATACCATCAAAATCACCTGAAATGTCAACCCTTGGGAGTTTCGCTGCCACAGTTCGCCAAGAGGTACGGTGCTTGGTGAACTTCGAGAACGGCATCCTTGGTGCTACTCGAACTTGAATGAGGCTGGAACCGCATCCTAGCTGCGATGTAATGTTTTGGCAAGCTGCCGTGCATAAGTAGCTTCGCGTTTGCTGGGTCCAATAAAGTCTTATCTCCATGAACATGATTGGTCAACATTGAATAGGAAGGACACTTCTTGCTGAGTCATCTAGGCAAACTTGCTTTTTTTTCTTTTCTTTTTCCATCTTCTTTGGAATAAAAAGCAGCTTGATCCGCACTTCACTTCACTTCACCGTTCTCATATCAACACTGTCCGCGCGATCTTCCTGTTGCATTGTTGGGTACATGAGATCAACAACCTGGGGATGCTGGAACCTGCAACGTGGTCATGACTTTCTCCGGGTGTCCATTGGCGCAATTCTACGAATGCTACCGGCGCACCGGCGGTCTTGGCTTACCAACCTTTTGGACTAGATGATGCGCTCCCTGGCTACCAGATATAGTGATATTGGTCCCATTCGGCCTGCGAGGCATCGAAGTTATAATTTCTCACTTCAGCTGATGTACCAATGGTCATGAGCAGGTTCGTGACCAAGTTTGTGCAGGTTCTGCTTCTGCCCGTGCTTTTCGACATCATATCATCCTTCTTATACTTACTATCCCCTCACCGCCATGCCTTCAACAGGGTATTCGTATCGACGTATTCTAGTACCCAGTTTTAAGTACCGGGCAACTTATAGGGCGCGGGTCGCAACGGGAGATCACTTCTGTCAGTTTACTGGGTACTGCGCAGAAGTCGCCCACGCCGCAGCAACACACCGCTGAGTAGTCTCACGAGGTACACTCCTAACATCATGCTACCCAATCGTTACAATGCTGATAAGGTACCAGGTTGTATTACCTTTAGTTTGTAAGAACAGAGCCTCGTTGTCTACATCAACGTTTGCATCTTCGAGCTTTCGATGTAAGAGGAGAGAAGAGACGACGCACTCTTGATACGTCCGAAAAAGGGCAACTGCGGCACGACCCCTTCGTCACGCCATCGTCTCTACAAATTTGAATCCTCTACTTTCATGTGTTTACTTGTCATTGATTCATTGTTACACAAATTTCTGCGAGTTTCTTATAATTTCAGAGCAGAACGCACGAAATGGCGATGAACGTATCAGGAAAGACTGCCATTATCACAGGAGCAGGCAGTGGCATCAATTTCTGCTTCGCAAGGCTGTTACTCAGCAAAGGCTGCAATGTAGTCATCGCGGATCTTAGGCTTCGGCCAGAAGCAGAGGAATTGGTAGCCCAGTATACGCTCTCATCCAATGGCGCAAAGGCAGTTTTCCAGGAGACTGATGTGACGGATTGGATTCAGCTCGACAGAATGTTTGCGGTGGCTATCGCACATTTTGGAGGAGCGGACATCGTTTGTCCGGGAGCCGGAGTCTATGAGCCTGTGAGTATATGCTTACATATTTGATTAGTGGATGTGTTCCATCAGATATGCTGAATTATCAAAGCCTAGCTCAAGCTTCTTCATTCCACCTGGAACGCCACGATCGGAGGACATCCTTTGTAATTCTCGATATGCCATCATAGATATCAATATCCACCACCCCCTTCGAGTTACGCAAATGGCAGTTGGGCATTTCCTGGCACAAAACAAATGCGGAGTAGTTGGTGAGTCAGCCGGGCTAACCTTTCGTGTTGTTTCTCGCATCCTACATTTCCACTCGGCAAAGCCCCAGGTCAAATAACTTGACAGTCAGGCAGCCAAAAAATATTTGAAGGGAATGTCCACCTTTCCCAATTAGTTAAATGCTAACAACAAAACGTCCTACAGTGCATATCTCAAGCGTTGCCGGACAAGAACCTTTTTTTCCAACACCATTCTATGTCACATCGAAGCATGCTATCAATGGTCTTGTGCGATCATTATACCGTCTTGAGAATCCTCCACCTCACATTCCCAAGATCCGCGTCAATGCTGTTGCGCCAGGAAGGATACTAACCCCTCTTTGGACCGACCACCCCGAGAAACTGAAGATGGTGAACCAAGAGAATCCAGGATGGATCGCGCCGGAGAAAGTAGCCCAGGTGATGCTGGACTTAATTCAGAAGGAAGAGCATGTTGGGGGCACGATTATTGAGGTTGGGGATAATATCAGAAGGGTAGAAATATACAACGATCCAGGACCGTTGGGCGGGGGTAACGAGCCAAGGCATGATCCGAACCAGGAGGCCGATATGTGGAAGGATCTAGAAAAGTTGCTTGGCCCTAGTGAGATGTTGAGCGTTTCTTCGCTGTTGTGACACCTGGTTCGGCATATGCATGAGAACACGCCCTGTGGAGAGTATTGCTTGCATTGAAGAGACAGGGAGCTTCGAAAAGTGTATTTCTGGATCATCGCAATCTTTTTCGAGGGCAAGTCTCGCCGGTCACTTTTTGTCTGTACATATAAACGACTTTGTCTGAAAGGCAACGGCACATATCCAAGCATTTCCTTTCTGCAATCAGGCATCCGAGGCCCTCACCCCCCAAACCCGATTGAACACATCCAGCTTACTTGTTTAGTAACACCAACTTAGCACACCTAAGCCCACCTCTCTCTTCCATCCCCATCCCCGCAACTCTACAGCTCAATCACAAGCTCACCCCATTCCACTCTTCCATCGCTTAGCTGACAAGGGCCATATTACTGCAACCGCGGCACAATTTTTCTTTTTCTCTGGGAGGGGTTTGCAAAACGTGGCTAAGAAAAAGGGCATGAAACAATGCGTCCATTAATCACGTGATGCAAACACCAACCAGTCCCGGCCAGCTTTTTTTTGGGGTCTTTTTTTGGGTAGGGTGGTATGGGCAAAAAAATGATATATTTTTGGGTCCGATACGGTAGGGCTCGGAGGATGGGCCGATTCCCAGCTCGGCAGTGGCCGTTTTGAGTGTTGTGCGTCAAGGAGGCTTTCACGAAGCGGGGGGCGTACAGGTTTTTGGGAGCGCATAACAAGTGTGGCGTCGGCATCCAATCATCGAATTCATGCCGCGTTATCGAGAGAGTTATCGGAGAGGCATGAAGTCATGCCGCATCCGGTTAAATGGGGCGTTAGCTCTAAGTATTGTACAGCACCGGTCCAGCAGTAATTCCGATAAGCTGCTGCTAAAAATGTTGCTTGCTAGAGTTACGTACTGTACCGATTTTGTTATTCTTTTTTGGGGGGGAGGGTTGGTTTTGGTTCGTTAGCCAGTAGTGGGAAAAACTTGGTAGGAATGTGCATGCACATTAGTAACCCAAGGTAAGGTAAGGTAAGCTACTTGTATAGTAGTGGTAATATGGTGTGTAAACGCGTGGTAGGATGTGTCAGTGGGACTTTTTTTTATTTATTAATTTTTAATTTTTATTTTTAAGACGTGGCGTTGTGGCAGGACGCACGGGTGACGGAACTAGCCAAAGTCAATTCCTTTTCTTTTCTTGTTCTATGTGTTTTGTTTTGCTCTCTCCCTCCTTTCTAGTCCAATAACTAGTCAGGTATGGGTTTTACCCCCGAGCCCAATGTTGGTTTTAAGACTGGCATCCCTTGTCTTGTATCCCTTCTTCCTCCACGGCCGGACCCAAAAAAAAGATAAAAAATTAACCAAACGAGAAACGAAAGAAGAATTGAAATTTTGGAAGATGCAGATTGGCCGAAATGAAAGATTCAGTTTCCCAGTGACCTCATCCTTTGATACCAACCCCGTTCTACTGTACCCTGGCCCAGCAGGAACAACTGAATTTCTATTCGCTTGCAAGCTCCCTTTTACCCTGGCCGGCTCTTCCCAAGATTCTGTCGTCACCAAGTAAATTTCTGCAATACCTGTATCTCCCCCCTACACAACTAAGACTTACTGGGTTCTCCTGTCAGCTGCATTGCATCTGCCCTCTCACTGTCCCCGTAATCGCTAATTCTTGTCAACAACACTTCACCACCACTATCGTTCATACCGCCTCGTGTCTTCACTTTCGCTTGTTGAAGCAAACAAGACGATAGAAGGTGAGAGAGAGAGAGAAGGAGCCGGATCTCGTGATTTTTCAAGATTCACGTTCACATTCGTTGCGCAAATTACGCTGTCGCTACGTTAATTACCAAGTCTTTCGCTATCAACGCTCGCTCAATTGCTTGGCCGATAATAATAATAAGCTTTCGAAACAAAAAACGCGTCGTCGTTCGCTATAACCCCACCGGCGCATCTTGGCTATAGCTCTGTGCAAGACCTGCTTTGTAGTCTTTGCACGAGGCGTCACTGTTATTGACACCAAATACACAACAATGTTTTCGAGAACCCTGGCAACAGCTGGCCTGTTAGCGACCCTAGCTATCAACGCCGTCAGTGCTGTGCCAACGATCTCGGCCAAGGGGAACAAGTTCTTTTACAGCAATGGAACGCAGTATTTTATGAAAGGTATGATAAGTTGCTGCATTGATAAACGTATGTGTTAACTGTCTGCAGGAATCGCATATCAATTGGTACCAGATGATCCATTAATTGATACCGAGCAGTGCCAACGTGATGCTGCTCTCATGTCGACATTGGGTGCGAACGCCATACGTGTTTACCATGTTGATCCAAGAGGCGATCATGATGGATGTATGACAGCTTTCGCAGACGTTGGTATCTATGCCCTGATTGATCTAGACACCTTCAATACCTACATCAACCCAGTGAGCTTCCTATCTATCTTCCCTTATCAATCAAACGTTCTAACGATTCGCAGACCGTGGCATCGTGGAACCAAACGCAATTTAATGCCTATGCTCGAGTGATGGATGCTTTCGCGAACTATAATAATACTCTGGGGTTCTTTGTTGGAAACGAGGTTATCGCGCTCAACAACCAATCTTTAGCTGCCCCTTACATCAAGGCTGCGGCCAGAGATCTGAAGGCATACAGAAACAGCAAGGGTTATAGGGAGATCCCAATCGGATACTCAGCGGCTGATATCGCGGAGTTGCGTCCTATGCTGCAAAACTATCTGGCTTGTGGAACCAATGTCTCGGAGTCAATCGATATGTTCGGTCTCAATGCTTATGAATGGTGCGGGCCAAACGATATGAAAACTTCTGGATACAACAATCTAAACAGTTACGTGAAGGATTATAACATCCCCATTTTCTTCTCAGAGACTGGCTGCAATACTGTTAGACCCCGGGACTTTGCTGATCAAACTGCAATCTTCGGAGATGAGATGAACGAATACTGGGCTGGCGCGCTCATTTACGAGTGGATCGAGGAAGCCAACAACTATGGTCTTATCAGTTATGGTCCCAACGTCTCAGTTACGGTCACCGCATCGGAGGTTCAAGGTGGCTTCTCACGAATGGGCACGCCAACACCTATCTCACCAGATTTCTCAAATCTGAAGACTCAATGGGCAACGCTTCACCCCACCGGAATCGCAGAGTCTGCTTATACACCCCAGCTGACGCCACCAGCATGCCCAAGCTCTACAGCCGGAGGCTGGTTGGTCGCCGGCGATGTCAAGCTTCCCTCCCTCGGCCAAACACAACAAGCCGGCAGCGTAACCACGACCTCAGGATCATCGCCCACCGGCACCGGAACGGCAGCCGATCCAACAAGCACGAAGAAAGGCGCCGCGAATGGAGGAAAGGAGATCACGGGCATGAGCATAGGACTCGTTGCCGTAATGTTAGGGTTCATGTACTGGCTATAGTTCGGCATACATGACCCACGAAGAGTATGCGCTAGGGTAAAGCGCGCTGTATATCTTTTTTTTTTCTCTGGCGGAGCAGGAATTATACCCCCACGGAACACAGAACCCGCCCTTCCTTTGTTGTGTTTGATTTAAAATGTTGTTTTTTTGTGGCATGAGCGCATGATAGACGATAGCGCGGCGTTGCAAGGAGTTGTTCATTTTTCATCTCTATTTTTTGTTGCGAGCATATGTGTGGAGCATCACGGCGCATGATTTCTCATTATGGGGCATATAAAGAATATGGTCGTACCAAGGCAAAGCAAAAGCTGTTTTTGTTTTGTGCGTGCGTGTGTGTGATAGGAGCATGAAATAGAAAATGCTTCATTGATTGTAAAACGCATGGATGGGGATGGCGATGCGGCAATAGATAGTTATGGTAATTATGATAACCTAACTTAATGAATGAAGTTTGTGAAGAATCAGGGCCTCTTTTGGTCTTTGTTCTGTGCAAGTGATATATGTGGGTAGAGCAAGTTGTCTACGCAAGTGCGAAGAACGCGTCAGTTCTGATTCCGACCTTTTCAAGTATAGAACACCTCCCCCCCCCCTTTCTCGTACCGCAACATCCAACCAACCCAAACACGTCCTAGCCCCCTTGCCCATCTCTTACAAGAAGTTTTTCGTCTCCTTTTTCATTTTCCTTTTTGTTCTTCTTTTTCACTGCATGTCCTTTTTCGAGGGAAGTAGAGTCCCGCAGCAGACATACCAAACGAAACAATAACGATCCTCCCAACATCCCGCACAGCAGCGGTCCTTTCTCGTCCTGGCAGGAAATAACAAGAGCTGCCTACCATACACGACATGCTCCAGGTCGTTAAGCTCACGTCGTTGCAAGCCCCATATTCGATCTGGCAAAAATGGAAACTCGGTTGTGTTCGGCCCGCAATACACGTGATTTGGCAGTCTTCTCCTTTTCCGCTTCCGGCTGTTTCGCGTAATTTTTGTAAAAGGGGTATTTTTCTCTCTGAAGGGGGTTCGGGATTAGAGAGGTGAGAAAATATGATTTTTTTGCTTTTTGGGTCGCGTGGGTTGAACGGTGATCCTCTTGATTTTGTAGGATGCGCGTTCACTTTCATGATGGTCACTCGTGGAAAGGGTCATGTGTGGAAGGTGAAGGACTGCTGGGCTTAAAGGCCTTTGTTTCGCCGGTATAGAGTGGGAAAGGAGGTTCCGGATGCTTCATATATGAATGGGGGAACAAATGGCGTTGAAGTGGTTGAGGTATAAGAGGATAGGCGTTCTTACTGTGTTTAATCTTGATGATCGAGATGTTTTCCGGCTTCAGCTTGAGGAGAGGCATTGCAAACTGCTTCATCTTTCAATAGAAACACAGAAGACGCTTATTACGTGTGATACGCCTTCTAAACGGCAGGAGTCTAGAGCCTCTAAGTTCTTGCGAAGAAATATTTCTTCATCTTCGACCTCAGACTATTGCAAACTTACTTAAGGACTTCAATCAACAACTTGAGGTCAAAGAAGATTCACCTCAAGGCTCGTGGCTGCTCGATTCAATACCGCCCGGCGAGGCACTAGCCCTCGTCTTTGTCGCGACACCATTAGAACTTCTTTTTCTTACCAAGAAACAAGCTGCCACCGGCTTGACTTTTGCTGCTTGCAAAAATTACCTCTCAACTCAAGCATCGACCTTTCAAACGACTACATCTACAAGAAGCTCAAATGGAGGGCTCAGCAACTTTCAAAGGTTTCGATATCAACTCCATGCTCTCTGGGGTCAGCAAGTGGTCACCAAGCACTCTCACACAGACTCAAAAACTCACTCTTTCTTCCACGTACAACGACCCTCCCACAGCCTTCCCTGCTCCCATCCCACCGCCAATAGACCTACCCTTACGTCCAACTCCTCAGATTCCAGCTCTGGAGAAACTAGACGCCGTACATAATAACCCTTCATCTCAAATCATCCTAAACGATGGGAACGACCTGGAGCAGCAACAGCAGGCGTACAAGAAGTTTCAGCAGCATATCAAGGGCCGCGTTCCATATGCGCAGTTGGCGAGTAGTCGGTTGCAAGCTGCTATTGGCTTGAATAATACGAACACCTTCGATCTACCTGAGATGCCAAAATCCACTTATGAGCCCTATGGCTTGCGTGTTCCTCTTCTCGCACCTGCCCCCAAAAACGGCCTTGTGTGGTTGAGGAAGAAGGATTCTGGTGTTAACTTGGGCAGAGATGGAGGTCCAGGTGGGCTGAAGGCGGCACTCCCGCTCGGAATGGATAACGGAATTGATAAGGAAACAGGAAATGGCCTACGGGAATTCTTGTTGGCAAAGGGAAAGGAATACGGAATGCGCAAGCTTGAGTGCAGAAGTATCTCGTTCCATGATTTCACCCCGGATCTGCATACCATGGTCTATAGGAACGTTCTGTTGGGCCATTATGCCGTAACTGGCGTTAGCGACAGAGCGGATGTTTATGAGGTTGATCTGTATGTTTCCCTCCTAATTCGAAGTGACGGGGAGCTGACGAATATAGGCCAACGACTAATTTGGATTCCAAAGGGAATGAGGTTAAAGGGACACAAACCTGGATCTGGATCTTAATTCAACGACCAGTGATATCTATTGATGCTAGTGAGAAGTCGACATATGTCGCTCCTCCAACACTGAAAGCTGGCGATGGTGGGCTTGTTGATCTTGATGAGCAGAACCTCCGCACGGATCGGAACTTCAAGATCGAGGACAATACGGAGACCTCAGATGAAAATGAAGCCAAGCTTGAGCAAAATGCAGTACCAAGACCACCACCCAATTTCCCGGCTCCAATCCCATTGTCGTGGGTTGTTATTGCAGCTCCATTGGATCATGTGACGCAACATCCTATCACTGCTGATTCTACTTCACGAAAACCTAGCATGGCGGCGCAGTTTCTCAAGAAACAGAAGCGCAGCAATAAGAAAACTGGATACATGGAATGCAAGCGTGCCGACTATGACTTTTCGCATGCGGGAGTGCCAATTTTTGAGTTCTCGAGTGCTGAGTTGTTCTCGACTCCTTTTGCTAGTTTTGTCGAGGAGCAGAAGGGTAGTCACAAGGAGGACAACAGAGAGAATCCAGTGAAAATCATGCCAATCCCATTCTTGAGCGTGGAGAATATCGGCCCATTTAGTCAGTATGATCAATATCTCCCCTACACTCCCACTCAGTTCCAACAAGTCCGCAACCTCTTCACGCAGGGCTTCCAGGAAACTAAGGGGTCCTGCCCCAGCAAACCAGAAGCTTCGGAAGGAGTCGGGGGTGGAGTAATAGAGAACGGCGGTGCAGGTGGCCCAAGTTTCTATAGAGGTATCTGGTGGGATACTTTCTGGAGGGAGATGTATCATGATGCCACCAGATGGAGAGACGTGAAGAGAGCCATGGCGCGTGGTAGGTGTAGGGTTGTTGTCAGATGGGTAGAGTGGGTTGGTGGTGGGGATGAAGACGATAGCGAAATTGATGCCCTGCTGGAATGTATTGAAAAGTCTGAGCGTAGCGATCTTATTGAGGTCTTGATAGGAAAGGATGTGGGTGGGCATGGGAGTGGTGGTCTGGGTGATTTGAGCGGTGTGGGTGTGGAGAAAGAAGCTAATGCGGTCCTTGAAGATGGCAACGCTGCCGATACCGGTCCGGTGAAGGCTTCGGGCACTCCGAGTTCTCGTCGTCGTGCTGGCGGTGGAAATGGTAAGAAGGTGAAGCGTAAGCGGTAGGGGTGTGTGGATATATTCATCGAGCGTCGCCATATGTTCTTCAAAACGAAGTGTAGACACTGATCCACGAGAGCCAAATTTGACGTCACAACTCAACAGTCAAAACTTTTCATCATAATCGCTCGTTCATGCAAGGGTTGTCGCCCATACTTCGAAGATACAATCCAAGGTTCTTCATCCATCTAAAACCGACAACCTTCGGAACCTTCCGGTCCCGATTCCGTGGTCCAATCTTTCGCATCGTGGCTCCATGACGGCCAGAACATTGAACAAAGCTCTTGGGGTATCCCAACCATTATTAGTCTTTACGTGTACGATAGCGGTTTCCGACCCCTTTCCTCGAGAGTTCATGGATGATTGGGATGAGACGAGACGAGGGGGTTCGCATCGATAATGCATTTTTCGCTTTCATCGACCACAGATGGTGGCAGGCGTACATAGCAAGGTCAGATAGTAAGAATTAAACGCTGTATCATATGTTTGAAAGTGTGATGTTAAGGGGATACCAACTTAAGACCTCGATTTGCTCATCGCATGCTATCCCGTAATAGTTACATATCGAAGGACTAACAATACATCACTATGACTACAAGAGATATAGAACTACAATAGATATAGAGACATGCCGCAACGACCAAAGTAGGAGGCAAGGAAGAAGATTCAGAAGATTCAGAAGATATTTGAAGTCTTAGGGCAATAGTTATACTAAGCCCAAATAAGCCTAGCTTATTGCTCTAGAGGCAACAGATAATTGTCGAGGAAATAACACTACCCCTTTCAATATACTGTATCGTCCTACCTTCATTTATATTTGATCTTCTTTGCATCTTTGAAAGTCCAATCTTATTATAAGTGACGATCCTTCAAAGATGTCTCGTCTAATCTGGTAACCGAGTTTACCGAACTGTGCCTCTTTCAAGCAGACGACATGCAGCCCCAGAGGTCCCTCATTCTGGAAATTTCCCGAGTGACACAAGCTTTCGTAGGCCCTAAATATCTCGGCATTACCAGGTCACCACGAAGTTGCCGGATGATCTCTTCTCGTCAGCACAGAAAGTGGGAGGGTTGCCTGCATTGGGGTGTGATATGAAATGCCAAGAGCTATAGATTAATGGCAAGCTGTCAGTTCGTGGAATCTCAGGCTATGCATCGGGGGGGAATCATCGAGTTTTGCCAGAAATCCACGTTTAGATTGTGCATCGGGAAGATATAAAGCTCAAGCGAGGTACATATCAGGTCCAGTTTTGTTTTGACAATATTCTTTGCACTTTGAAGGATTGTAGCTCTCGAGCTGAAGCATCGAGAATTTCCCGTAGAGGACTTCAGACAAGAAATACGAGTCTGACCAGTGCGGACACACCTTCCTTCTTCGGCTGCAGTATTGAATCTGCACCTTGTCGTCTGCAATCCTGCCCTCTAGTTGCGACATTTATGGTAGACGAAGGCATTTTGTCTACATGAATCAATCTTCAACCACAGCCAACGCCATGGGCATGGATCGCTCGTGCGAACAACCGAGCTTAGAATGGAAGGTCAGCATAAGAATTAGAATGGCGATCGCAATCGACAACAGACAGTAAGGCTGTGGAAGTCTTCCAATGGCCGTTGGATTGTTACTTTTAGCTATAACAAAAGCCTCAATATAGGTGCGAGCATGGAAATTGGTGGGCTTCCTCAGCGCTGTCCGTGTATTGATTGGATTCTACCTATATTGCTGCACCTGCACCGGTCTACGCACAGGACATCTCGAGCTCTCCTTCTATCGCGAGCTTAGCTTCGAAGTCGAATGCAGTACAGGCTCCATGGAAAGATTTCATCAACTTATTGTCATGCTTACAGCAACCGCTGCAATCTATGTGTCTGCATCATGTTGTAATCCTACCAAACTAGTTCCGTAGCATTTTCCATTTTAATACAAATTAAAGAGTCTTCCCATTACAATTTGAAATACCGGACTCTCTTATAGTAAGCACCAAAGGTCGCGCTGGCGAGGCAGATATGCTGCTGCTGCCGCCACTACTCCTTGCAGGTCTCCTGACCGTCGTCTCCTCATATCAGATACCAGATGTTGACCTTGGAAAGCCTGAGGACTTCGGGACAATCAAGGAGCCAAAGCTTGGTGGCTTCATCGTCGAACTCAGAGATGGCGCCGAACTTACCAGACGCTCGAGTGCGCATCAAATGTTTCATAAGCGTGCTGCTCTTAATCTCAATTACAAGGTCCGCACTGAATTCAAGGCGCCTGCTATATTCTATGGGGTTTCCATCCAGCTCGACCAGAATAAGACCTTGACGGAAGTCACAGCCATTCTTGAGCAAATTCCGGAAGTAGTCGCTGTGTATCCTAATCTCAAAGTTCTAAAGCCAATCCTCCCGTCTCAGAAAAATAACAATTTCTCGGAAGCACTGGCTCAAAGTGTGTGGCCTTCTAAGCCAGCTGGCCCTTATACACCAGTTGACGACAGTCCTAAACTTCCGAATATCAAAGGCAAAGCCGATGTCGCCAACGCACTTAAACTGGCTGAAGTTGACAGGTTGCATGCTCTTGGCATTAAAGGAAAAGGAATCAAGATTGGCATCATCGACAGTGGGGTCGACTATAGACATCCCAGCCTCGGTGGAGGTTTTGGCCCAGGATTTAAGGTAGCTGGAGGATACGCCTTTGTTGAGGACAACTGGCTTGGGAATGCACCTGTCGAGTCTCCTGATCCATTAGCAACGTGCTACAATGGAGGACATGGGACTCACACAGCTGGTAAGTATCCCGATGTGTTTATCTTCTATGCTTACATCTATAGGTATTATTGGCATGCAAGATCCCAAGAATGTGGGATTTGGGCTTACCGGTGTCGCACCGGAAGCATCTTTATACGCATATAGGGTTTTTGGCTGTCTTACCGATGCTACCTACACAGACATTATTATAAGTGCCATGATCAAAGCAGCCGAAGATAAAGTGGTAAGCTCATACATACGTAGTATCTGAGATACCTTGCTAATTAGATGATCTTAGGATATCATTAGCATGTCCCTTGGTGCTATCGCTCCATTTGAAGGTAACTCTCCTTTCGCCACAGTTGTCAAGGCGATCACCGATCAAGGCACGGCCATCATTGCTGCAAATGGGAACGACGGCTATCTTGGGCTCTACTTTGCATCAACTCCTGGTAATGCGAAGGCTACCATCTCAGTCGGCTCGATTCAGAACACCAAGTTCCCTATCCTGTACCCAGTTGAAGACTCTAAAGGAGCCACATTCCAATATGCATCAGTCTGGCCACTTGATTACCCGAAAGGTTTGAATGTCCACTATCACGGCAGTGCATGCAGTTATGCGGCATGGTCTTCCACAGGAAGTGCAGTCCGTGCACTCAATGCAAGCAACACTATCGTCCTCGTGGGAACATCCTACCTCTGTCCCCTGGGGACACAAATGAGCGCTGCCTCTTCATTTGGTGTTTCTAACCTTCTTGCGTACTCCATTGAGACAGATCCATTCGAACTCGACATTGAGACCCAGATTCCGTTTGTTGTCACAACTCTCGTCACTGACAAAGCGACAGGTGAGACATTGGCCAAGAATGTTGCAGCTGATCCAAAGTATTTGTTGAAGTTCAACAATCAGGCAACGGTCCAAGGGCCGAAACTTGTGACTGGCGGGCTTATGAGCAATTTTTCGACGTTCGGTCCGACATGGGATACTCTCGGTGTAAAGCCACAGCTTTCTGCTCCAGGTGGGAAAATTTTGTCAACGTAAGTGTAGTCCCATTGGTGCGTATCCTCCAACGTTTCAGAGACGTCCTTGGATAATGTAATAGATCTTGTTACGCATTTTAGAGAGTCAGAACTAATGCTTTGTTAGATGGCCGTTGGGACCATACGGTGGCTACGCCATCATCTCTGGAACATCGATGGCAACGCCATTCATAGCAGGCTGCTATGCGCTCGTGAAGTCTAAGTTTCCTAATCTCTCCATCTCTGAGATTACAAGCTTGCTCCAATCAACCGCAACTCCAGTCTCATACGCTTATGACCAAAAGATTCTCTCAACCGCTGCTCACCAAGGTTCTGGGCTAGTCAACCCGTACAAAGCCATTCTTGCAAGCAGTACCATCTCACCCTCACAACTGCAAATTGGCGATACAGACAGCTTCTCCAACAAGCCACAGAAAATCACCATTAAGAATCGCTCCCTGCTTCCTGTCATCTACACTGTGAAGCACAAAGGGGCCGGTTACACAGAATACTTTCCCTTTCCGGATCTTCTCCAGCCCAGTGACTGGTACTTCTGGGCATTTCCTCAGTATTCAATCTACGGCTCCGCGTCCTTTTCTAGCTCTGTGTTTACGCTTTTTCCTGGCCAAAGCCAGACCATCGATGTCACGATATCACCTCCTAAGCTTACAGATGCTCAGATCCATAAAACGCCAGTGTTCTCTGGCTTTATCGAAATCAGCAGTCTGCTCGAAACATATACGATCCCATATTTAGGTGCTCCATATAGCCGCCAGAAAGTGAACGCGATCGACCTCAGCAATACTACGCTGACGGACTGGGAGGGAACGAGGCATAACCAGAAACAGCCAGTCACATATCAGCTGCCAGGACTGTACAATGATAACCGGACATGGGTTGTCAAGTTCAATGATGATATCGATGTGTATAACGCGAGTGCTTGGGAGTTTCCTAATATTCAGTTTAATTTGTTACAGGGAATGTGTACGTCTTCTCCGTCCTTTCCCACTACCCTTCCCTATTATTCCCCCCTGGTTGTATCCCCGAAGTGAAAACTAATTGAAAGTAAAGCAAACTTCCAAGTCCATGTTCTTCCCGCAGATACTAAGCTAAAGCCAACGTACTACGGATTCGATCCTAACAAGAAGATCGACTACCAGATTGCTAATCATACTCCGCATGACACTGTATGTGACCTCGAATGAGGAGAAATTTTATCCCGTTCGTAAGAGAGTCTCACTAATTCATGCTAAAGTTCTTCGGCGAACCCTCCTACGGCTGGCTTCCAGACTCTTCACAATATGCCAATAATGCACCGAGCGAAGATTGTGTGGATTGTGTACCATTCCAAGCCGTCGCTACGTTTAGGTGGTAAGTAGACAGGTTTCTTTCTGAAGTTGCTTCCGTTCCATCCTCCAACAGCTCGATCTCCAGCCGGCCACGACATATTCTCAATGCATAGCCTCACCGCTACAGGAGGCCTTAGTACTTAACCATCTGTATCTCCTTGGCTGCTCACGTCTCACATTTAACTCCGCAAAATCCGCCCAAGGAAAATAGATGGTCTAACGCAAGAGGTGCAAATACAGGGCGGCTGTCTACTTCCACACCATCAACGACGATGGCAGGGTCTTCGAGTATCTCCCACCCAGCGACTACAGGGTGATGATCAGCGTGCTGAAACCGACGGGGAAAACCGGTGAGAAGTGGGAAGACTGGGAGAGCTGGCTGAGTCCCGTGGTGCGGATCCTTGGGAGCTGGGAGGATGCATTTGATTAGCCTTTAATTTAGAGAGGATGATCATTGGAAAAGGAAGGGGAGTGATTCTCTGGATGAAATGATAAGGGAAAGGGGCGAGAGGAGAGAAGTAGAAATGGAACGGGTCAAAAGCTTGGTGGTCATTGGGGTGTTTTGAAGTGGTGTTTTTGATGGATGAAGATAGACTTACGTTAATGTATATACCTTATTTAACCCAATATGGCCCCGTCTCCCATCTCGTTGGCCTGGTTACGGCGCCATGTTTAATCTACCAAAATATAGTGCTCTTGGCTCTCACTTTGCCAGGCCAAGAAGGACGTCCGCCTATTTGGGCCCAGTTCTCTAGTGACTACGTCCAGTGCTATCATGAGTCGGAGACGCCATTTTGGACAAGACCCGGCAGAAAAAGCCTAACAAGCAAAGGTACCCTGGTATCATATTGATATAAAAATGCTATTGTACAAGAATTACTCTCGACCCCGACGACATTATGTACCACCGATGCCTATCATACATGTGCCCTCCTCACTTCTTGGCCTCACTCTCGCCCTTCACCTCCGTATGCTGAATCTCCACAATTTCTTCATCACCCTCACCCACCAGCTTTCCCTCTCCACCTTCTGAAGCGGCCTCGGCCATCCTGACATGGACGACCTCGTCCTCATCATCGTCCTCTAGGCTCGTTCTCCTTTTCGCCTCTGTGGTAGCGCTTAACCTCCTCCTACCACCTTGTCCATTTCCGAACCCCCCGCCATACTCATCATCCGAGTCGTCATCCGAGCTCTGTGTATCATCGTCAGCAAAGGCGCCCTTCTCTCTGAAATGTTTTCTATCATAATCCAAGTCGTCCTCGGCCCAGACGTCGCCGCGCTGAGCGTCGCCGTGCGGCCAGAACACACCACCGAACGGCCACAGGGACGGAAAGCTCTGACGCGCTTTGGCTTCAACGGCACTGATACCAAGGAAGGATGTGGAGGAAACAATACTGGGGCTGCTGGGACCTGGACTGGGGAGGCTACCCACATTCTTATCGGCGTGCAAAAGGCTCTCCTCGTTACCTACCAAGCCCGTTCCTGGTGGTAAGTGGCCTTTGCCTTCTTCTGCTTCTAGGTCCCCGATTGTGAAGTCACCTTCCTCATCCGAATCATCGTCTTCGTCGGCGGCGAAGGGGTTGGGGTTCTTGCAGTGCTCAATCTTCTCGGGTTCGTCCCCATTCGTGCTGTTCGCTTCTAAGTTTTGTTTGCTATGTAGAGCAAGTCTAGCCGCCAACTGGCGACGAGCGCGAGACGGTGGGATGTTAAGAGGCGGTGGAGGAGGGGGTGGCGCAGATGGCGGCTCAAGGTCTAGTGATGAAGTAGCGGTAGTAGTAGAGGGGTTTGAGATATAGCGCAAGAACTATTAAGGAGCGGTCCGTTAGTAAATGAATACACGACCTGAAATACATCACATATGAACAATAACCAATGAGAAACACATTGCCAGCTCATGGAGCGGACAAAAGCAATCATGAAAAACAGATCGCTTGTGATTTGATATTCCGTGGTCCTCTGGCAATGGACATTTGTCACAAAACACTGGGACCCTTATAGTAATATACAAGTAGACACGATGAGTACCGCAGGATCTAGCGTACGTCTCCTTCTGAAAATAAAGGATTCTCGCGATCCAGCTGCTCGAGATAGTCAAAGTCGACTTCCTCGTCATCGTGCCTGTCAAGGTTGGGAGCTAAAGGACAAGAAGGACCCACTTCAGCCGAGTCGGAATTTCGAGAGCCATCCTCATCGTTGTCTTCGTCCATTTCGTCGTCTTCCTCATCGCTTGAGCTGCCGAATCCGCTCAATAGCGTTCCGCCGGTTAATGTGAAGCTGCCACCTGAGGCACCATTACCAGCTGCTAAATCAATGCTATCAAGTCCATTACCGTTGAGACCTGCTTCTGCCAATGCTGATGAGCCTGTAAAGTTATTGGCGGCGTTCACAGCATTCATCACTGCTTGTCGTGGGTTGACAGACATGTCAGGCCTGACACCTCCTAGAATTGCGTTGTCACGTTCTCTCGTCTCTGCTAACGTTATTTCCACATAGTTCATCCACTCATCATTCATAACCTTCTCCATGACAGACTCAGAAAGGAGCTCAGGTGGATGTCTTTCCGTGAACTTCACCACCTCTTCAGCAATCAGAGTAAGATGCCCCATATAACCGAGGCGCATCTTATTCTTTGTCTGGGCTTCATCACTCTTCTTCTGTCCATCAACAATGCGCATAGTAATATGACCTGTGTCGAAAAGATCGATAGCCAGACTGCGATTGAATCCGCGATCCATGGGACCATTAAACACCTGTTGTACAACATCATAGACAACATTATGTAAGAAGTTATTCCAAGGAAAACGGAAGAAAAAATCCTACGGTAGTTAGCAATAGTTATCACCAGAAGTATTTCTAGCTTACTAAAATAGTAGGAACAACCTTGTGTTCCACGAACTGCATTTTAAGGTAGTCTCCAACGACTGGGCGCTCCGTGTCGTCTGTTAAAGATTGGTGATGCTCTTCGGTATTACCCATCATAACTGAGTTGGAGCTATCCCCAGCCTCGCCCATCGTTGTGTCGAGGCTCTCAGTACCTTGGCTAGACTCGATTGAACCAGTTTCTTTAGGTGCATCTGAAGATAATGACTCATTTTCTTCCTTTAAAGCAAACAATGGCGCAGGTTTATCTTCTGGATGTGGTAGAGTGGCCACATCTTCTGCAGTAATTTCTTCAATTATGGTTGCTTTTTGTTCTGCAGTTGTGACTGGAATATCTTCTGAAGCCGAAGTAGATATTGAATTCTCATCCTTAGGGCTTTCCTTGGAATGCTCGCCGTTGCTTATCAGTGGCTCTGACGGAGGTGAAGAAGTCATGTGGATGTCTTCGTCTGTGACACCAAGCGAATTAACCCCACGTGCAAGCTCTTTGGTAGGTGAGAGAGGCTGTGGTATCAATTCTGCATCGAGAGGCTCTCGGGAAAGTAACTGAGGTGGCACATCTTGCTTAATTGGGCTTTGAGGTCTCTCCAACTCAACATTCTGGAGTCTGGGAGAGCTCAGTGGCTCATCGACAAACTCATCGTCATCCTTGTCAAGAAATGAGAGTGGCACGGGTTTCATTGAGGCAAGTAGATCCTCCACGTCTGGTTTCTCATCGAAATCGTTCTTAGAATCATCGCTCAGATCAGCTACGTGTGTGACTTCCTCGAAACCATCATCATCAGATGCATTCTGAACCTCCAACTTTCGAGACCCATCAGGCGATCCTAAACGGGTTTGTGTGGACGACTTCATAGTCAAATCGTCGTCCAACAAGCTTGCTTGATTTGGAATTATCCCAAGCTTTCCTTCAGCCTTCAATTGCTCTCTTTCGGCATCTCGAGCCTTGACAAATTCCTCACTTCCGCGCTCATTCAAGAGTCCCATGTTACTGCAGTGCAGGAGCTCAGCCATCAGTTCACAGGTCTTAAATCTATCGAACCCAAGAGGCTCAATCTTCCCGCCAAATGCTGCATTCAACTCCTTCCGCTTGATAGTCACTGGGCCATCGCCACCTCCAATGGTGTGGTTAGGACTAAGGATAAGCTCCATGAAATCTGGAACACGCTGTGCAAACTTTCTTAAGAGAGTTCCGAGATATATAGGATCACGGCTGGTTGGAACGGCATTTGCTTCCGCTCCTACATCTGGATCGTAGTCGGAGTTATTCTTCCGAATCACTTCAATGACAATTCCAACTCCAACTGTCAGGGGGTTCCCACCCTTCAGCATATCAGCAATGAGCTTCTCGACACATTTCTCGGATACAAGTTGGCGGGTCAGCTCGTTTGGACCTATACAAGATTGCTCGTTTTGCGATGCATTGGCGGAAATCGTTATGATAGCCTTCAAAAAGTCCCCCGCAGACGTTTGCGTTGCCCACGAATGTTCAGAAGACAAGAAAGAGAGAAGAATTGGCATCAAGTCTTGAGAATGAAGCCAATCGACAATTCCCTGCCCTCCTTCAGCCTTTTCAAGACTGATTATCTTCAGCAGGCAATCCATGATTTGCGCGCTGTCAACATGACGCAACATGCTCTTGACGGCCCCATCTACTGATTTGAAAAGCTCTAGCATTTCCTCTGTCTTCCTGTCCAACAAAGCTTCATTGACCTTGGTGAAATAGCTTGCTTGTAGAGGATCTAATGGAGCTGGGAGCATTAGGAAATTCCAGAATTTGCGTAGTCCTTTGCATTCCATCAAAGCTTCGCAAATTGACCAATTGTCCGATGATAGAATCTCAGCAGCAACATATGCATATCGGTTGCGCTTCTTTTCGTCCTCTTCTTCTTGGTGGGGCTCGCGTGGTCTTGAGAGCGAACGATCTTTGCCATTTGACTCCTCACTTTCTAGATTTCCCTCAACCTTCTCTACTGTTGCCGCAGAGACATCAGGCTTTGGAGCCACAACGTATTCCAGCAACCTCTCCAATATCTTCTCATCCCGAAGATATTCAATCAGCTTTGTGTTATGCTGCTTTAATTCTTGTATCAAGTCGCTTTCGTCCAACAGTTCCGTGAGTTCTACATCTTGCTTTTCGAGCAGAGTATCAATGGCAGACACATTGGCATCTTTTGGGCAGATTAGAATCTACATGTTTGCTATGTTTTGACCATCACTTACAGCCGCCAAATCTCCAGAACATTTTGAATTATGCAGCTGGCCCGCCGCCAACAATGCGGTTAACAGAGGTGAGAAAGTGGGATTGTCAGACAAGAGATGACTCGTTCGACCATGCGCTGTCGCTTGGAAGCCCGGGTATGAAAATCTAATATGCTGGTACAAATGCGCCTTTGTTGGGTATCGTAGTTTCGTGAATTCTATGCCAGTATCGTGAGTCGTAAGAAAGGTTTGTGGCAGACTGCAGAGAGGCTATCAGCATGTGTGTTTTTGTTTTTTGTGGGTCTGGCAGTTATGAAGAGATTGGGTGCCTGTGATCAGAGCGAGCCTTATGGGACGGAAACCGTGAATGATTAAGAAGGGAGCATACATTGTGACCTTAAGGAACGAGTGAGCGTTTGTATTGTATCGTATTGTATTCGTCAAGGTACTAAGGTACTGTACAAGGCGGTGGGTCTTGTGTTTGTTCAAAGGATTAACGACGTTGGACTGGGCTGGATTGGACTGGATTCTAAGGCGCTCTTTCCGGGAACCTTAACAATAGCCGTCAAAAGCTGGGTATCAATAAGAAGTAGAAGAAGAATAGTAGTACAATGATGGTCCCCGAGAAGGCGTGGTGGTTGATGAGTGATGGAAATGCCCAGAATGTTTTGTTTGGGTATTTTGGGCTTTTCCTTTCCTCAGACGGGAGAGGATTTCGTCAGATGTAATTATGGTTACCGTAGAAGAAGCTTTAGGTAATCTTTTTGCGCCTTATTATCCCAAGCCAGTTAAACAAACTCCAAGAGGACAAGTAAGCAGGTAATCCAGGTGCAACAAGAATTTGATGCCTCAAGCTAGACATGTATCCAGGTTATAGACCTCCACATATTCAAGATCCGCATTTTACAGAATCAGCGGTCACTTCTAAGTGACCACGTCGTTGTGCATGACAAACGCCAAGGCCGTCAACCAAGGCTTTCACGTGACGGCCACTTCCAAAGGGCGGCCAGAGCGGGACAGGGCGGCGCATGACAGGGGCCACAGCTGGAGAGAAACAGTGACGAAGCCTTGTGGGTGGGCCATAGATGACTTTATAGAACACAAACGCTCATGGCCCAAGTTTCTTGAAGCACGGTGAAATAATACAACATAATTTACTAGACTATCACCGAGACGCTTGTTGCAAAGGCATCTAAGCAAGACACACACCATCAACCTCGTATACCCCCTGGTTCATCAGCATCCAGAAGTTATCCAGCTCTCTACAGAAAGCAACTACCTTCTCTCACTATACCCGCACAACATCTACGCATATCACAACCTCTCCTTCACACATAAACAGCCATGAATCGACTCTTCGGCGCAAAGAGCTCGGCGCCCAAGCCAACACTCAACTCTGCCATCTCAAATGTAACTCCCCCTCCCAGGCTTCAAGTCTTGTACAAATATCCAGATGTGAACTAACCCACCACAGGTCGACGCCCGTATCGAGTCTATCGACGTAAAGCTAGCCAGCATAAATGCCGAGCTAACCACCTACCAAACCAAGCTCTCCAAGATGCGGGACGGGCCCGGAAAGACGGCCATCAAGCAAAAAGCGCTCAAGGTACTGCAACGGCGCAAACAATACGAAGCGCAGCGCGACCAGCTGCAGCAGCAGTCATGGAACATGGAGCAAGCGGGCATGATGCAGGATAACCTCAAGAACGTCATGACGACCGTTGACGCCATGAAGATGACGAGCAAGAGCCTGAAGCAGCAGTACGGCAAGATCAACATCGACAAGATTGAGCGCATGCAGGACGAGATGGCCGATCTGATGGATATCGGAAATGATATCCAGGAGAGCATCGGTCGGAGCTATGACGTGCCTGAGGATGTGGACGAGGCGGAGCTGGATGCGGAGCTGGAGGCGCTGGGCGAGGAGGTCGAGTTTGAGAGCTTAGGCGCGGAGAGCACGCCGAGCTTTATGGTGGATGAGGTACCGCATTTTATTGATGAGCCGCCACAGACCAACGACAAGGTCAAGGAGGCTGCTGGCTGATTAACTTTTTAAGACTGTTTATGGCGTCTGGGCATGGGATCGAAGTTGGAGTTAGGCGGCATTGTCACAGGAATACCAGCGAGGCGTTGAATGAGATTCTTTCCTGCACCTCATGTCTCTTGCGTTTCATTCAAATTATTTCTCATGTCTTCTGCCTCGCTCGACCAGCATATTCCCCACTGCTGTGTCTTGAGCTGGATACACACTGTGTACAAGACTACAAAAACCTCAAACGACCTTTGAGTGCGGAACCCTCTCTTGCTCCGTGGCGGACCTTCGCAATTTGTCTGTTTATACATTTCCTTTAAAACTGTCTAACCAAGTGACTTCAATCTTCCATCATCTCTATGGGCAGAATTGCCGGAGGCTCCTTCAGCGCTTATTCTGAACATATGCCTCCACGATGAAACCCAACAGTCCAGCTGAGATCGCGATCTGTGCATTATGCTGATTCTGGTCGGGCCAACGTGGCAGCGAGTGAGGAATGCTGCTGTTGTTGCCTTCAGACCCCTTTCACCCTTGCCCTTTCAACAAACTGACTCTATAGCTGTTCTCTTTAACCCAAAAAAAGAAGGAAAAATTGTAGATATCGCACCTTGACATAGGTTCTCCAAACGCCATTTTTTCATCTATTCTAACCGCGCCATGCGGCTGGCATGCTCTATGTACCTGTACATCTGAATATACACCCACTATCCCTGGGTCACCTCGTCCTTGTATCTGTAGCTTCTTCCACACTCATTTTTCTTATCCTCCACTGCTCAATCGCAGAGCAATACGCTCTCAATGCCGCCCCAATCATGTCCACATTAAGTGCCAATCCATAGCCATCTGCATAATTTCAATCCAGCCACGAAATGTACAAATTTACGAGAAAGTAACCTTACACTCTCCTTTCTCTATCCACAAGAGCCACATTGCTATCGATATCCAGTCTCCGGATCGCGCCACCAACCCCAGAATCCATAAGCCTTAGACTCACCGCTCAAAACCTGTTCCACCGGCCAACGTGTCCAGCGATCCCACTGCCCATCCACGCCACCCAACTCCAATATCACCGTCTTTAAAAGATTCTCGCCTTTGGTTTTGACCCACCACATGTTCTCGGCGCGTTTGAGGGCGACGCAGTAGTAGGCGACGATAAGGAGCGCCTCGGGGAGCTTTTGCTCGAGCAAAGCGAGGTAGCCATCCGAGATCATGCTGAACCACGACATTACGGCGGAGAGTTTGGAGATCTCGGGATTGTACGTTAGGAGGGAGAAGATGCGACGGAGGTGTCTGTGTGTTTCTGCAAGGACTAGGTCCGTATTAGTGGGAGTGAAGTATATGCGCGTGTCCCAGCATCCACAGATCGGGTGATATTGAACGTACTATTTTTTTCTAAAATGGAAAGCCTTGGCGAGTTTATCCACGTCGCAGGCAAGGCACTTAATAGCTCTTCTTCATTTGCGAGGAGTGGGTATGAACCTTCTGGATCGATATTTTTCCATGGCGTAAATAGAGGTTCCATCGGGCCGTCCTGCAGTTGTGGCGACATTTCATGTAGTATGACCTGAGATCCTCGGTGGAGCTTCACCCACTGCACATGCACTTCAGCATCATTAAGGAGGCTAGTTGGTGGTGTAAAGAATAGTGTGGATGGCTTATTTGCGTCCTGGGAAGCCCAACCATGGGTAAATATCATTGTCGAAAACGCCCAGCATGCATGGCAGTTCGATAGGTTGAGCCTCGCCATCTGTGGTTGAAACAGCGCCAATGCCGTTGCTAAATGTGTATCTGACGCATGCCTGTAGGTTGAGGCCTTCTGCGGCTTCACTCTCGACATGTGCAGCGCAGTGATAGCGAGAATTTCATGCATGAGGAAAGGATATTCGAAACCCATCTCGACAACCGTGACTTTGAAAAGAGTCACGCAGGATTCAAAGTCCACGAATGACTCGACACTCCGCGTGGTCCAATGATGCAGGATCTCAAGGTCAAGCATGGTGAAGTAAGCTGGGGTAGGCGGTGATAATGCACTTGAAGGCTGTGGGGGTGGTGCCTGAAGCGATGAAGAGCTGACTGGAGTTGTGGAGGTCGGGCTTGGTGATGCCAGCATTGACTGAACTGTAGGGTTGCTTCGTTTCAAAGGATGCGTTTGAAGGTATGAACATGATTGATTATGGTTTTCACACTTTTTGCACACTGGCTTTGTCTCGTCGCACTGTCAAGGTTAGTCTGGACATAAAAGACTACTCCAAAGTATCACAATTAATGGTACTTTTAGCCACTAAAGGAGCAACAGTTCTTAGTGACCTTGGATTTGCGAAAACAATTCAAGCATCAGCAAGACTTAACAAACTAACAAGATTAAGGGGTAATCTGAACTCCTACATTATAGCTTGGGGCGGAATGTTGCCCTGTCTACGAGTACTTTCAGCTTGAAAGAATATTAGGCATAATACGTTGCCATCCAGCCATTGTAAGAAAGAACGAGCTCTGTGGTGGCTTAGAACGCAGCTTATCTACAGGAAGGTTGGACAAAATCTTTCTAAATCCATGTCGTGATTTAGAAGAGAGAGATCGTGTAACGCTGCCGTAGATGATTGCGTCGTCCTTCAGCCCAAATCACTTGATTCGGTCTCCTGTGGCAAGAATAAATAGGCGAAGCGAGACCTGACCCAGGCAGCCTCAATATCGAGTTCTTCAAGGTACTGTATGTTGTGAACCATGGCCCAATATTGCACTGCACCCCTGGATAGGGAGATCACATACAAGCCAAAAACGGCCATAATAAACACTGACTAAAGCGATAGATCGCCAGAATATCATACCTTTACTTTTCTCTGTTTACATTGCACACAGCCTACATCCATCACCTCAAATCAGTATCTGCTTCTTGCACCAGCACAAACCAAATATGAAGATATCTGGCTTACCAGTACGACTTTTATTGTGCGGACGTCGCGGCTTCCCCGTTGTCGCGTCTTTACTAGCAGGCCCAGAAGGCTGTGATGGGGATGGCGAGGGCAGCTGCAAGCCATCACCGTGCGCACTCATTGTTTGGTTGGCTTCTCCAATTTCAAAGACTCCCGAGGGTGTTTGTTAACGTCTAAGCTCGGCCAAGGCTGATACAGGACGGGACAATCGAATAAGAGAGCGTGCTGTCCGACTTGATGCGACGATGGGGATTAGTCCTTTCAAGTAAGAGTGGGATCAGTCGGACACTAGGGCACTGGCACTAAATTTACACTTCTCTTGGCAAGGCTCATATCGCTGAATAGTCATAAATTCCTTGGCTTAGAGTACTTACATGGACTTTGGAATGGCACCATTGCCCAGCATTAATATGGAGTACAAGTAAACTAATTTTACTTTTTTTTATCAAGGTTAGTATAAGATTGTGAGTCTGTACCAATCAAAAGCTGACGTTTTGTGGCTAATCCTATTGGTCGGCAAATATTCGTAAGCTCGTTTATCACCCGTGCTTTAATACGCTCCTTGTTTTCTCTGTAGTCGCCTGTACAACTGTTGTCGGTCACGGAATGTTCGGTTCCCCTATTGGGTTCGGCCCAACAACGGGACTGTTCGGGGACTTACAATAGAAGGGGTAATTTCTGCCTCAGCACGGTGCATGCCAATACTGCATTACTTGAATGAGTATCTGTATGATGCATGTACTGTACAGGAGTCGACAAGGCCGTCAATACCTTGGATACGAGACTACAATGCTACTACTATTAGTATAGCGAGGCTTCAGTCTTTCGATACCTGCTCTCACATAGGCCAATAATGGATTTAAGCATCTGACTTTAGATACACTATAGCCCCCAGATACTGTAGCCCTGCGACTGCCCAGACAGTCAGTTAGCCTAGAGTCTCTAGATTAACCAGTAGCCTCCCCCACGTCCCCCCTGAGAACGGTTTGATACAATACGAAGCAGCTTCAATTGGACCCTAGGGTATCTTACTTACTTCTGACTACGCGTCCTGCTAAGGAGGCTGAGCACCCTATTTCCCTTTCGATGGTGTGGCGTTTCATGGTGATATTTGGAATAACAATCAATTTGTTTATATATCTTTCAATTTTATCCTTAAGACTACTACATTGTCATTCCTTCAAGTCCTTAAACACCTCTACATTTTCACATCTGCTTTTCACAGCTTCTTGCCGGTTTTGTAGTTTCTCTTATATCGAGCCCCCTTCTATATTTGCCTTACCCCGACCAGACACCGCCGTCATGTTTAACCTTCAAGTCAGAGAGGAAGACAACGATCCCAATTTCTACGACTACCGTCCTTCGTTACCTGCAGCCATCATCTTCCTCATCCTCTTCCTGACTACGACGGGTCATCACATCTTCCAAGCAGCAAAGAAGCGCACGTTCTACTTCATTCCTTTAATAATTGGGGGTGTCTGTACGTTCCATAACTCTCCACTACCTCATTTCCCCCAAGAAGGAGTTACCTTTTCACAAGTATACTCACTACACCAGTCGAAGTTGCAGGATATACAGGCAGAGCCTTGGGCAACAATAATCCGAATTCTCTCCCACTTTTCCTGATGCAAGCCGTCACTCTCCTCGTGGCACCTGCCCTCTTCGCGGCATCCATCTACATGATCCTGGGTCGCATCATCCTGCTCACCCAAGCTGAGTCAATGTCACCCATCCGCGCCAAATGGCTTACTAAAATCTTCGTTTGCGGCGACGTCTTGTCTTTCTTGGTCCAGGCTGGCGGTACTGATTACCCTTCCTACTACTGCACATACATATACGACTTCTACGGGGTTACTTTCAGGGTTTAGTCGATGTTGTCTTTGCCCGAGAGGAGCAGCTTCGAGAAGCCTAATAACGTCTTTATTCCCAGCACGCCTTCCACTTCCTTAATCATTGCTGATATTATTTCGTTAGGTGGAGGCTTATTATCAGATACAAAGAGCCAAGACATGGGGAAGACCCTGATTCTAATCGGCCTCGCCGTACAAATTATTTTCTTTACCTTCTTTATCTACTGCGCAGGCATCTTTCACTACCGCCTGCTCCGCTCTCCTACTTCAGCTTCCATGCAGAGTAGCTGGGCAAAGCACATTTACACGCTCTACGGCACTGGCATCCTCATTCTTATTCGTTCCATCTTCCGCGTCGCCGAATTCGCTGCTGGACCAGAGAGCTCGTTGCAGACAAAGGAAGCGTATATCTATATCTTCGACGCGGTTCTTATGGTGGGGGTTATGGTGTGGTTCAACATCGTTCATCCAGGTTCGATTATCGGACGGAAGGTTCAGGGCGGTGATCACTTTCCGCTAAGTGATAGAGAGGAGGAGAGTCTGTCATACGGGCGAAGATAGAGTGCTTTCAGACAAAGAGACGAAGTTGGAACATATATATACACAATAGAATGGCATTTGGTTGGAAGATGGAAATTATGAAACGGTTTGACCAACGAGAACACAGGAAGATTCGGTCTATCAGCGGGATATAGGAATATTGCTGTTTTCTTTAGACCAAGTCATATGGGAAATTAGGTGTAATAATAATGAGATACCTATTTGTACTACAAGATACTTTACATCAGATATCCCCAGCCGTGCTTAACATTTGCTTTCCCTCCCCTTTCACACCAGCATATCTCATCCTCTACTTGAACTTTAATTCAAGGGTCAGAAGTCAATTCTGTAAGAGATAAAGAATGGACCATCAAAAACTCAAGGAAATCATCCAGACGTCAAGGACTTCATCAAGATTCCCCTACGGCAAATATGATTATATACTTTGGATGTCGGTGAACAAGAATATCCCTACCTTATCATCGTTATCATTTATATGTTTCGCCACTTAAGTTACTACCATTGTTTGCCATACTTGCTTTGCATATTGATTCTCGCCGCGATGGGAAATCGCAAAGAAATGTTAAGTTATATTATGCTAGATCAAACCATGCCACATAATGGGAACCAAAATCCCACGACATTGGTACTTTAACGATTTCAGTGTTAAACATCCGTTGCAGAGCATTACCCGTAATGGAATGTGCTGCCCAAGCATTCAATTGGAGGCGTAGATAAGCGTTGGAGATGTTCAGGAATAATAATGTTACTAAAGGCTCGCTCAGATATAAATCCTACTTTTATAAGTAGATGTGCGATTAAAGTTTAGAATTAGGGTTCATAGGGCTGGAATGCTGGATTAAAAGTGGGTGCCGTGTGGCTGCTCCACCGGCCGTTTTCCTTTTTGAGACAACTATCGCGCTTTAAGAACAAGCTCCAGTGGAGCCTCAGCACATCAATTATTAATGTCGTCTCAAGCAGCGGGACGCTTGAGGTTTTTTGATCATGTATAAAAGGTCGTCAGCTTCGTAGGATGGAGGATTTAGAACAATTGTAGAAACTAACTAGAGAGATTTTAATGAACAAGATGCCTTTCACACTAACGAAAGAACATGTCGTCTCCACCTTGGAGCCAACCGCAGATAGAGATTGGAGCAAGTTTGTTGACGCTCTAGATCCAGACGTCCATTGGGTTGTCACAGATTCAACCCAAGATCTTCTTTCACCAGCTGGAAGATATGTATTTCCTCCCTTTTCTCTATCCTGGGATTGAGGATGATGGAAGCTGACACATGGGTAAGCGTCAAAACATGGCAAGAGAAGGTTCGCGACGTCATGGCTCCAAGACTGAGAGAGGGAGGGGTGAAGATGCTAGTCCATGAGATCGACATTATCGAGAATTAGGTTATCTTTGAGAGCACTGGGTTTGCTACGCAGAAAAATGGTCGGCCCTATAACAACAAGTCGGCCCCTCTCTTTCCATTGATATGTTTCGGTCTTTGATCGGAATGAGAAGGGTTAACTGGGTAAAGATTCTGCTGGATCTGTATCTTCTCCGAAGAGACGGGCAAGATCGTTAAGGTTAGAGAGTATATGAACTCGGCACACGTAAGGGAGATTATGACAACTAGTGATGCTTACTTGGCAATTTAGAAGGATGATGGGATGACGAGATAAGGGGCTCGGCTAGTGTTATCGGAACCCTGTAAATATTTATGATAGGCATCATCACCCAATTCTCGCTCAAACATCACTACTTATTACTTTGTCTCCGCACTCTTTTTCTCTCGTCTCTTTTCATTTCTACATGCCAGGAACAAGCACCTTGACTATATACACTTGCCGTCGCTGCCTGCGAAAAATACATAGGCAACATGGTCTCTCAATTGGCCCGAGGGCAAGCCCCCGCTGCTTTTCGACCCATTTGCCACTTACGAAAACAGAGGAAGCAGAGGGAAAAGAGGATATAGCATCAATTGAGGAGAAAATACAAGGCAGAAGCTCTGGGAAGCCATCTTCATCTCCTCAGCATGGCGAAAAGGAACAAGGGGCCATGTCCCGGCGTCTCGCAGAAGCAACTGAGGAAGCTCTATACTCCGATGGACGCGCCGGCAGAAAAGCGGTTGAAGAAGCCGGATTTTCAGACGAGCTCAAACAGAAACTGTTAGATAAAATCCAAGCTCAGAATTTTCGTGCCGAAAATGCAGCTTCATTCGCAGAAGTGGAAGCGTCCTCACACCTAGGGCGAGGCTCGAAAGATATAGCAACTGCGCAATCATGGACTGGGCTTGAGACTCCAGAGGATACGGTTTTGCGGATGTTAGATGATGCGCAGAAGCCGTTGAAACCTGGGCTGAGAGGGAAGCCAAAGATTCCAACTCCGATTGTAGATATGAGACTTAAGCCCGAGGTGAAGAGGCGGCCTGGGCAGAGGCTGGCGGAGGCGAGGGATAAGAGTGAGATTTATGCTATCAGTAAGGACAGCCAGATGAGTGAGAAGGAACGAGAAGAGATGCGGAAAGAATTGAAGGAACGGTTTCAACCTGGTGCGAGGGCCATGCCAAATTCGATAAGAGGAATGCAGGCACTAGCGAATGAGAGAATTGAGGATGCTATTGCGAGGGGTCAGTTTAAGAATATACCGAGAGGGAAAGCGATAGTGAGGGATGCAAGAGCAGACAATCCCTTCATTGATACGACTGAGTATATCATGAATAAGATGATTCAGAGGCAGGATATTGTCCCGCCGTGGATCGAGAAGCAGCAGGAGTTGGTCAAGACTGCGACGACGTTCCGAGCAAGGCTGAGGAATGATTGGAAAAGGCAGGCTGCGAGGACTATTGCTAGTCGTGGGGGAAGCTTACAGGTACAGATGGCACAGGCGGAAAGGTACGCGGAGGCTGAACGATTGTATAACCCGAGGAAGCGGGCCGTGGAGCAAATTTCAGTGCCTACAAATGCTACAAGTGATCCAGTTATGGTCAGTATCATTCAGGAAGCACCTAAATCAGCAGCAGACCCTACAGTTACGGTGGCTGCGGAAGCGAAGAGGAGTCCCGTTAAGATTTCAACGGGAGATCCTGAAATACCGCAAGTTACCGGGGTGTTAAACACTCTTAATTATGCCTCCAAAGAGGAGAGCAACCAAGTTGAGACCATCATACTGCCGAACTCACCTCCAAAGCTCTTTCGGTTACCGGAGTGGGAGAAAGCCGAGATGTCCTACCTAACTTTAGCAATCACAAATCTCAACAGCCTCACTCGATCTTACAATCTCATGGCACCTGACCTTGCCAAAAAACCATACTTCTCTCTACAACGAGAGCTAGACTCATGCTATGCAGATGTCGCTCCGCAATTATCCACCATTATCAAAGATAGAGCAGCGAGGCCTGCGAAGATCCTTACAGAAGTGACAGGCAGCAGACAGGGCAGTGTCCTAGAGAGACTCGGGGCCGGGGAGAGTGCTAAGGTGTATGACTCTAAGAAACCGAAGTATGGGTTTAAGGAATTTTGGGCGGACTTATTTACTAAAAAGGAGGCTTGATGGGGGTGAATGTTTGGTACAGTCATATATTTGCTTGCGATAAAACGGAGAGAGTAGAAGCTTCCAAAGTAGGCAAATACGAGTTTCCAAGCCATACCCCGATCTACAAACAAACAGGAAGAGAATAGTTGAACAACATCGCTAGGAGGATCGGGATATTGGGGGGTTCTCTAACATTTTTTGAGGTTTATAGACTGTATACTCCTTTACGACTTCTTTCAGGACAGCGCCCATTAATACTAAACAAACGTCACGTGCCACTGTTTGAAAGGGGTTCCCCCCCTTTTCAACATTCCACCCAGCGGCTCGGGCCCGTACCGTCAATCCCCGAGCCGGGTGGTGATCTTGGCAGGCAGTCCCCTCTCCTCAACTGGCTTAGCGGGAGCCCGACATCGAGGTTCAATTTCGTTACCAGCCATCTTCTCTATTTTGAGGGTGTGCTGATCCCTGAAAAGCTCCGAAATTTGGGTGCACATTATCACCAATGGTAAGCCGTATCACAATGTGCACTGGACTCCTATTTGCTTAATTGGGATATTACAAACAATGGTTTTATAGCTTTTTCCTCGTCTCCAGAGAAAGGGTCAAGGGGGCACGGCCTTAATTACCAATGCTAAGCCTTCAACGTAACATAAGGCCAGCCGTCTGACAGTTTGGGCGCGTTGGGTTGGCTCCCGTTA
Organism: Bisporella sp. PMI_857; assembly: GCA_021307315.1. Classification (NCBI taxonomy): domain Eukaryota; kingdom Fungi; phylum Ascomycota; class Leotiomycetes; order Helotiales; family Helotiaceae; genus Bisporella; species Bisporella sp. PMI_857. The sequence continues at coordinate 265,299 of JAJSPD010000016.1, read as the reverse complement.
CAGGGATCAGCCGTGATAGTGATGAAAAACGCGTCAAAATGAGGTCTGTGAGTCTGTCATTCACTAAACCTTCTTTTGAGCGTAGGATTTCCCTGGTTTTGAAATGTCAGCTAGCAACTGCCGTGATTCCTGGATTTACTTTCCTTCCTTCAGTGTTCTTACCCTCCTCGTGTGTTTGATCTGAATGCGCGAGTCCGGATCTTGTATGTTGCATGTTCTATATGCAGGCTCCCTCCGCTCGCTTTACAAAGTGCGACTTTTCCAAGCTTCGCAAGTCTTTTGAGGTGAGATTTGTTGGATCGCTCAGTGAGTAATTCATGCGCAATGTGAGCGCACCTACAAGTCAAAAACAGCCCAATTATATCAGAGGTCCAACACCAAGTCCTGTGCGCTCATTCGACATCAATCCACCGAAATACCCGTTTGCGACTGGGTGCTGGCACACCGACTTTGTACAACACACACCCTCAGCTGTACAATCCCAACTTTGCCCCCTTCGAACAAAAGTACCATCCCGAATCGCTGCAGAAGACCCAAGCGTGGGAGATCGGATTTAATACATAGCAACAATGGATGACACTGCATCAAGAAGAAGCAGACCTTCACCCGCACGACCTCCATCGTCTGCTTCTGGTCAAAGTCGAATGATTTCTGGTAGCAGCAATAACAGCTCGATCATGAATCCATCAAAACCGGCATCCAGCCTCCTGCAGGAAAGGTTAAGAGAGAGGAAGGTGGAGAGCGCCAGGAAGGCGAGGAGGGGGAGCTTGGATATCGATACGGTGCATGATGCACAAAGTTCGCCTATCACTGAGAGCAGGAGACCAAGTTCCAGTGGAAAGGGAATGGGTGTCAAACAGATTGAGGAGGTTAGCATTCTGACTTCAATATAAGGGTTCTACTAATTTTTGCTAGCACGTCTCGTCGTTGACCAAGCAGAACTTTAATCTAAAGCTGGAGCTACATCATCGACGCGAACGGCAGACAGAACTTGAAGCACGGTTGGAGGCCGCAGAGAAGCAGCTACAGGATCAAGCCGAGTTACAGGAAGTCAACGAGCAGTTGCTATCAGAACTTGAGAAGCGAGATCAAGCTGTGGAGGAGGCAGTAGGGATCATTGTTAACTTGGAGGAGAAAATTGACACACTCATGAAGGAGAGAGAGGTGGTCAGAAATTTTGATGCCCAACCAAAGTACGACCCTGGTTACTTTCGATCTAGCCATGACATTTCTAGCTCTCCTCAAACACAGAAGTCGAATTCCATGGCCATGACGCGGATGCCCTCCTTTTTATCGGAAAAAAGCGAAGGAGCTGATGCTTTAAGAAGCCTATATCTCCCGCACAAGGAGAGCTATGCCGACGCTGTCCTACCTCAATTGCAAGAAGAGGCACTATCAGATGCAGAACCGGAGAGTCCTAGAATGAGCGTTCTGAGTGAGAGTTCCTTCACCAGCGTCTATGGGAACAAGACCCTGGACCTCAAAAAGGAGGAAGAATCGCCACTGAGAGGAATTATGGTTGCAGAAGCAGTCGAGAAGTGGGTCGGAGAACGTATCGCATCTCCAGTCTCAACAAAACCTTCATTACTTCGCAGTGATCTGCGTAAAGCTCAATTGCCTTCCATCACTCATGTTATTGAGTCGCCTGCACAGAGATTGGAGAAACTAAAACATACTCTCGAGAAGACAAGCCGGAGCGCTACATCAACCAGACTGCAGATGGAACGGGCCACAACATCTATAACTTCCATCGAGCCCCGAAAGGCCAGAGAGTCTCTTCGCCGTGTCATCACTGATAAGGGCAGCTTTGAGCACCAGCAAAGGCTTCCTCCCACCCCGGACACTGTCAGTACAAGTACCTTGAGACATTTTCAAACAAATGATGCCGCGCATGACACGAATGACAATACGTTTTTGAACCGCAAACCCACTGTCCCGCTGTCTCGAGACTCATTCAATGCTTATCAGAAGGCGCTATCAGTTCGGCCTCGAAGTGCCGGGGAGACGATCAACAGCAGGCGCGAAGGCCATGGATGGGATACTGAGACACAGGACGACGTGTCAAGCACCTGCAGTAATTTCTCAGCAGAGGAATACCACAGCCCAAATAGGACTCCCACGCCGAATCTCTTTACTTTCGGCAGCTTCGGCGCTACAAATGATCGAGATATGGACTATATGATGTTTGGCAATGGGGAACCGCGTCTTCCTCTTCTGGCAGCCTCACGCCACCAAACCCTGCGACGAGCAAGCATGGTTGAGCATCCCAGAAGCGACGACACTGTCAGAGCTACAGATTACACACAATATCCAACCACCCCGCTTGACTCTTCGCCCCGTCCGAACCCTCCAGATCGTCGCTCGTCACTAAGCCATACCACCAAACTCCGAAAGTCGCAACCATCCTCCTCCAGCTCCTCCTCTGCGGGCCAGGTCATGCAAAACACTACACCATCGCCCGCAAAGAAGAAAGGCCTTTCCCGTATCTTCGGTCGCTCAGAGACTAGTCCCTCTCTCAGCTTACCCGCCACAGCATACCAGGCCGCACCGTCGAATTTGCGAAGTCCCACATATCCTGTCAAGCAGCAGCCTGGAAACTATGGAGAAAAGACGGATGATGAGGCAAGAGCAACTCCGCCGCCGATTATGCGGAGCCGACCAAGCGGAAGCCAGGTGCCGCGGTATCGCCCGAGTAGTGCAGGAGCAGGACTAGGAGAGCAGAGTGTTTCACGCAGAGCAAGCAATTATGGTGATGCGGCAGTCGATGCGGCTACGTTGGATAATGGGAAGATACCGGATGCTGATCAGTCTAAGAAGAAGTGGGGTGTGTTTGGGAGGAGCAATAGTCAAAGGAGGACTTGATACCTTGAGCCTTTTTAATCCTGTTTTTTTTTTTGTTCAATGGCGTTGGAGGCACTAGCGTTCGAGGATTGTTTAACTGCGGTTATGGGCGGCTGGCTATTTTCTTTTTGATACACCATGGGTCACCAAAAAAGTTACTGGCATGGAACTGTAACATACGTTGACATCGACACAGAAAAAGACGCGCGAGCGTGTGTATTTATAGCAGGCTATTGATGCCTCCTTCCTACATTGGATGGGAAATCAGATGTATAATACCATCACAGTTCCTTAAGAACAAAATTTGAAAATATTTTTTCCCGTTTGCCTAATGCATTTCAAGCGTTACGTTCAAGTATGCATGAACATCTGAGAGGTTAAAAAGGGAACAGAGGACAAGCGGTGAGCCCATAGCCGGCTTACATGCATGTGTAATGACTCCCATAAGCAAATTTACCTTGCTCAGCCTGCATCTACTTCTCAATCCACTTTGCGTCCTATCGCCTGCAAACGCCGCCGGGGGGGGGGGTATTGATAGCAATACGCAGCCCCTTGCTATTCCTTCTTTTTCCATATCATGTAGCCGAGCCCTCGACGTTGAAAGCATAGTTAGAAGATGATGCATACGCCGCTAATACCCCACCGTAACCGGAGAATTCGGGGCTTTCAATAAAACGATCCCCTCGTCCGCATGACAGAAAAGAAAGGGATCACTTGTTGACCGGCGTGCGCTGCACGTCACAAGCTTAGATGCTGCTGTCGCTGGTCGATACGTTGCTGTTTCAATCCGTGCCCGTGACATCTTTGAACGTTCGTATAAAAAACAACAGCACGGCCGCATTTCGCAACAGAAGCTCTGCTGTCGACACGATTCCTTTCTAGTCCGGTGTGGAGCTTGCAAAGCTTGTTATGCCAACGCCCCCCCCCCCCCCCCCCCCCGGCGTGAGCTTGATTCATCGTAATAAAGGGATATGTTTTTTCTTTGCCGTTGCTCCGATGCTAAAGGAGAGGAGCCGTGCAAAGTCCCACCCATGCCTTGCTGGTCGCAGGAGCGATATATCAAGCCTTAGTCTATGCTATTGGGAGTGGAAGCGTGGGTTCTTTTATAAGCGAGGCACGTCTGCGTGTGAATGAAAACGCTATTGAGCTTAGGTAACTGTTTTGTGCTTAATATCACTTCCATTTTGTGGTTCCTTGGGTTGGAGCGGCCGGTAGGTTATAAATAATGGTAAACTCTATGCCAATTTACTTTAGGCTTCGGACAAGGTTGATCATTAAACTGTAGAGTAACAGAGTAGCATTTACAAGAAACACGGGGTAGTAATTAGAATTTATTTTTGTTTGCAAGTCATATTTGGTATGGTCGGGTGCTTATTGTTAAGTAATTCACTCTGACCGGCTGCTTCTTGTTCATGTACACCATGGCTTTATGCACATGTTCCGTTATTGCACGACAGCACGGTTCATATCCGCAACACGGTTAGAATTCGCAGCAAAAACCGCAGCCGCAAAATCCTCCATCTTTAAAATCACTCTACTATACCTTGTGCACGCTTCCGTAGAAGAATCCGGCGGCTGAAGAATGGATGTATGCTTCAAAGTCTACAAATAGGGAAGACCACTGTAGACACCTATTCCTCACATATTACCCTTCCTCAATATTGTACCAATAGTTCCATCATGTTTTACTTCATTAGTTGTGGTTTAAGCGCTCGCTTTTATACCCAAACATGGAAAGTTTGTGAGTGGAAATTTTTGATGGAACAAGCGAGCTCTCCGAGTCAGAATGGTTCCCAAGTTAGTCTTTGTAATAACTCCGCAGTGAAGTACAGTGAAAGGCGAATTGAGTGTCGCTAGATTTTTAGTTAATTGTTTGAGCGAGGTGCATTTCCGGATACCAGTGTGTGGCTGTGCACTCCTGCCCGCGCTAATGTCATCGCAGAGTGGAACCAATTTTTGCCCATTGTAAGCCTCATGCTCAGACGCATGGTAGTGGCGAATGGCGTTGTGCTGGCGATGCTATTAACTGGCTGTCCTTCATCCGATGAATAGCATATTAATGACGCCATACATATTATTCTTATTGTCATTCCGATTAATTATTTTGGAGATATTATTTGTGGTTTGGCGATGTCACATAATTAGCAACATAGAACACTCTGAAAAGGAATAGAAGAATTGAGTAGCGTTCTTCTTACCTCTCTTCTGACTTAATTGATTAAATATACATAAGCGAGAAGGTAAGCTGATATATGCAATAGGTATTTCTAAAAGAACGTTAATTGCGTTAAGACTAGTTATGTGAAATATTCAATAAAATTTAGATGACAAAAAGCCTTCCCAAATTGACACTTAATAGTGAGGCTAAAACTCTCAGGCTACCAAATACAACAGTTCCGACCAATGGTGCGCTTTACACCCACTGCTATTCAGGCCTCAACATATAGCACGTGGTTGTAACACGCAGCTGCCCGAAGACTAGGCTGAAGCAACCTACTCTGCACTCTGAAAATAAATTGTTTCTTACAAACATAGTTGCTGAGCAATTGTCCTATTCTAAAGCCATTAAGCGTATATTGTTTACTGTAATAGGGAGAGAGTATTATTTGGAGCCACATATGACTGAACCTAACTTCGGCAAGGCTGAGCTTCACTGGGCAGCCGAACGCGGGCAGTATGACCTGGTTATTGAGCTGCTGAACAATGGTGCCGACGTGAGGAGTCGGGATATATTCAAAGAAACACCGCTGCATTATGCCTCCGAGAATGGACATCTTGAGGTTGTGCAGGCGCTCATACAGGCGGGTTCAGATCCCACCTTGCTAGACAGTACTAAAAGGACACCTTTGGCGTGCTCTCTACAGCAGAAACGTGGTCGCTGGGAGACGGTTAGTGCGTTTTTGCGCCAGAACGAGAGTGGTCGACGTGAGAGAGAGATTAGAACAGTACAAGGTAGTTGTGTATTCTGTATCTGAGTCGTCACTCTCGACTGCAGCTAATCTACTGATTAGGCTTTTCACCCTCAAAACTACCAAAATTGGAAGACGTTTGGTGCAAATCCTATATTGACACTCCGTGCCAAGAGTGCGGTGGTCATTTTGACATTGAGGCTCCTGTCCGCACTATATCTCTCAAAAAAGCAGATCCGGCGACCCCTATCTTGGATGCACTGCCATCGTTTATGGTAAACGGGACCTCCGTCACCGTTCACAACCGGCATTTTGGTTGTGTGCCTAAAGACTGTATCACGGCTATCTCGCACGTTTGGCATCATCCAGTCTCCGTTGCACACTTGAAACACATTGCATCGCCCGAGGCTATTCAGCTGGTTTTTGAGATCCCAGTACGAATTCTGCACGCTACTGCTGCAGAATGGGGACCTGATGTAGAAATCTGGCATGACTACCTAAGCACACCACAGTGGGAACGTGCTACTCAGCAAAAGCTCCTTTTGCTGCCCCAAAGATATTTCTTGCGGCATCTAGGACACTAGTTCATATGCAGGATATATCAATCACTACGGTTAACAAGCTACAGCATGGCACAACGAACAAAACCAAGCTGGAAGGAATGATGGGCATTGTGACATCTGAATGGTATAGTAGACTCTGGACCACACTAGAGATGGTTAGAAGTCACGTTGCTCACATGATTACATTGGAGTATGAAATCATCAAAACTAAAGACTTACTATTCGGACTGATTGATGAGATATTCTAGAATATTGTTCAGGAGTGTGGAAGCGTTATCGCAGCCGAGACAGCGGCATGCTATGGTATTTGGCCGGCACCGCGTCACGTCTGGTTACCGTGGAAGATCAAACCTATGATGTATGCTCAAGGCCGATCTCGAATGACGCTTGGCGCATCTTATGAGATCCTCTTGGATAAGGATTGCACAGTCCATCACGACCTGTTCTATGCCTTGCTGGGACTGACAGGCCATGTGCTACCGCCTGGATTCACATTAAAGGAAGAAGATATAGATGCCTGTAGACAAATTTCCTTTCTGTGCATCAATGCAGGAGACTACAGTCCACTCTTGATCCAGCCATTTCCCAAGGAGCTCGAGGAGTCGAAAGACATCATTCCAAGATGGCTTAAAGGATACAAATACTATAGCATCCACACCTGGGCTATCGGCCACGAGTTGTCCCCGCCGCAGTATCCACCCAAAGTCATCAACGGTAAGGTCACTCTAGACCTCGAGCAAGTCGGCGTAGTGCGTTGGTCTCACCGATTTGGTTTCGACCTAGAGGATGCTGGTATCACCTGCTTCTTAGCCATCATCACTCACGTTTTTGCTATCACGGGCCGTGATATCGATGAATTTGTCCATACGGTGGGCACGCGCATCTACGGAATGGATACGCCTGAAATCCTCAAACGCCTAAGCACTCCTGAGCACCACGCTATTCTTGTCTCTGCCTTTGACTGGCTTGACGGATATGCTTATATCGACGGGTTCGCGATGAGGGAGGCGATCCAGAAGAGCGAGGGGATCCAGAAGAGGAATGTGATCCGGAAACTTGCCAGCGCTATGGGTCTCTCAACTAATGTGCTGTCTCAGGGCAAGAACTTCCGAAATAATTACAACACAACGCCCCTGGAATACGCCATGTTTGGTGGTGGCACGCCGCACAACTGGCGCTTCTGCTGCCTAGTCACCGCGGCTTGTCGCGGGTGTGGTAAGCACGCTCTATTCCGTATCGGTGCATGGGAGGACCCATCGAGTATGCTTGGGTCGACGCTGTATCGGATCCCAGGGCTGGAATACGATCTGACTCTAAAGAACGGTATAGGAATGGCTGTCAAGGATGGGAGGATCTTAGGGCGCATGCTCTATGGAACACCCGCCTGTGCGTGTCATGAGATTGAGGTTGTAGAACTTGAGTGATCAAGGCAATTGTATTCTATGACCTTGGATAGACGCCTACTTAACGTAGCCTAAATCCCTGACTGGGTCAGAACTAACTGGATAGGGTTTGGGGTAAGGTATGGAAGGTATGCGTAGTTTGTCAATTAGTGTCAACGTGAGCGCACGTGATGGATCAAGATATACTGTACAGCACCGAGTCTGCGGTGCTATGGTTGTGGATGACACCAGCTGACTTTGGCGGATTGCAAAAGAGGATGACTCTGCCAAAGGGGTAAAAAAGAAGGCCATTCTGGCTATCACTTTGGAGTACAACTAAGCAGAGGTGCACAGCCACAAGTGCATAAAATTGGACTCGCTTAAAATTCTTAACTAAAAGTTTAGTGACATGAAATTCGCCTTTCACTGTACTAGCAGTCGATGAGTATAAAACAGCTTAGCTCTGTCCCAAACTCGACTTATAAGCACTTTCCGCACAATCTAAATAGCTCCGACTGAAGACGTATCTATATATCTATATATAAGCAATAGGACAGCTAATGCTTTTGAAGTGTAGGCTAGCGTAACAAAAGTATCCATTGGAAGTGCTATATTTGTAACATTACACTCTAATCTCACCAACTTTGATTTCCCGCACCATAAATGACAAGATATCTGCTGCGCATCTTGATATTATTGCTGGATTTACCGCCGCCGTTGAAGGTCCTCTTGCCGGATACTGGTGTGAGTCATCCTAACTTAATTAAAACATAGGTTTGGTCCACTACTAGCTACGCATAGCGAAACCCTCTGCAGATATTAAAGCTGTTGCGGAATTTAAAAATGTTTTTAAAAATCATTCAGCCAAATACCCGTATGATGATGATATTCCAGCATTAACACTTTGCACTGAAACTACAACATGGCCCGGGGCTACCAAAAAGATGGGTTCGTGATAGCCATGCTCTGATGTAAAAAGGTAAGTTAGCGTAAGCAATGCATCTTCCTAGACACTCCTACTGTTAGTAGACCAAGGCCTCTGTTGTCAAGGCGTCCTGTTCACTTTTGCTTCTCCTAGCATATCTTTGAACAATACTCACAAATTAAGCGCCTTTGAGAAAGGTACTTAATTCTCGAGGGTCTTAGAACTGCTCTTTCTTTCACAAAAGAACAATTTATAAGTTACCTCAAGAAGAGTTCTTGTCATCCAATCCCCCTTTGTGGCCGTTAGTGCCAAGCCTCGCTTAAGCTACCCGCCATGTTTCTCCCCCTGACAGCCGCCCAAATGGAAGATCTGACACATCTCAAGCTTCAAACCTTAAAAACCTCCGAGCGCGTTCGGACGAAATGAATGTTTTGAAACTCCCAGCGTGGGAGATCATGTCTGATGTTCTTCTTCCCTGCCGCCCATCATGACCATACACATTGATCAGCCAATCGTAAGAGAAGCCGAAACTCAAGATCTTCGAGATGTTCTGGCGCTCTCCCGTGTGTGCCAATTAGGGTAGGGAGAGACATGTCGGGGATCAAATGAGCGGATATGGGAATAGGCCGAAAGGAAATAGGAGATTAATGAGAGGGACATCTGAGGTAAGGGAGGGTGCTTTGGTTAGAGACTTGGGGTGGTGAAACTTTGTTTCTACGCCGCAAAATGGTAATGCCACATCGCTAAGTGCTACACTGAATGAAAAATATTATATATGAACTAGCTGGAAGGAAGTTTTTTTCTGATTTTTCCTCTGGTCACCAGCATCAGCATTGCCATTGCTTTCATTCCTTTGATTCCATTCTTTTCTGTACCATATATCTTTTTTTCATCTGCTGAGCAGAAATACATTCTTTGTGCTATTTTTATATCCATAGAATTTATATAAACCCATTCAAAAGTCAACCAAAGGGGCAAATTCAAAATGATCGCACCGCTTCGCGTACTATTCTTTGCGTCTGTTGGATTGGGGACGCCGATTCTGCAAGGACGAGTTGTTGATAAATTAGACGAGGCGGCCACTGCCGAAGCGCATGTGAGGGATGATACTGCGACAAGAGCATTTGCAGGCATCGAGATCAAGACTTCGGATGGGAGGTGTGCATTTGTGGACGAGTTATCTGGTGACTTTCGGGCCAATTTGCTTCCAATTCAGGTCGCTACTTGTGACGGCAGTGAAGGTCAAAAGTGGGACATAATCACTGCCGGAAAGCATAATGATCAGCCAGGAACGATGCTGGTTGTCAGTACCTTAGTAAGTATTCCCTGTTCGTATTCATTCTTCTGAAAAACAGCTAACATCTATAGACCCAAGGATGCATGAACTTTGATCCTCGTCGTGCTGCCGGAAACCAAGTCATAATCTTTTCATGTGGCGGCAGAGCAGATGGGGGTGGAGCAGTGACAAATTCTCAACTCTTCAACTTTGATGGCGGTGCTGGTCCCTTACCCCTTGCCAATGTTGGAGAGAAAGGTATCTGCTTCACAGCGAAAGGAGACGTACTTGACCAAGCAGCTTGCAGTACCAGCGATTCGGCGCAGTCGTTCACGTTCGGCGGCAACACCCCTGCTCCAGTCCAAGACACTGTTCCAGTCGAAGATACGACTCCAGCTACTACCTCAACTGTTCTTGCTCCAGCAAACACACAAGCCGCTTGCGTCTCTACAACAATTGTGACTAGCACTCGCTTCATCGATGTCACCGGTTCACCACCGGCTGCGACCGAGTCACCTTTAGCAGAACAGCCAGCAAGCACTGTTGACGCCCCAGCTACACCGTCTGTAACTGCTGCTCCAGAAGCACCAGTTTCAGAGAATCCAACGACTGCTGTCCCAGTGTCACGGGCAGGCGGTGTTCTGCAACCTTCGGCTGCAGCTGAATCACATCAGTTCGATGCTACCGCCACCCGAGCCTTCACCGGCGTGCAAGTCAAGGACGCAGCCGGAAAATGTCTCTCCATCGACCCAACCGCTGGTGATTTTCGTCAGAACTTGATCCCCGTTACTGTACAGGACTGCACTGGGGCTACGAATCAAAAATGGGACTTTATCACGGCTGGTAAGCACAATAACCAACCTGGTAACACACTCGTCGTCTCATCACTCATGAACGGTTGTATCAACCTCGATCTCCGCCGCGCGGCTGGTGACCAAGTCATTATTTTCTCGTGTGGAGGCAGAGCTGACGGCGAAGGTGGGACCACTGGCTCACAGCTGTTCCCTTTCACCGCTGGAGAGACGAGCATCGAGCTTGCGCCGATAAATGAACAGGGACAGAAGTGTCTGGTTGATAATGCCGGGAAGCTAGATCAGACGGCATGTACCGGGGACAAGAGCCAGCTATTCTCGATTGTTTAAAAGTTCTTGAGGTGAGATTTTGAGGGTGTTTTCAATTCTGTATATTTACTTATTGTTTTGAGCGTTATTTTTGTATCATTACCGGCTTCAATAGATCATTTGAGATTTAGTATTTGCACACTATAGTTCATACAAGGCATTTGCACCGATGGAACTTTCTACATATCGTGACATAAATTTTGCTCATAATGAGCGTCTCGACAGCAGTGTTGGACAAGAGGCTCCATTAGAAGAGATCATGTGCCGCAGTATGCAGGAAACGCAAGAATGAGATATACACTTAAAGCAAGATTGTATTACACTAATTGTACGTTAGACTTGTCATTGTTTCGTGGGCGGGGGGTAAAGTTAGAGAACAAAAGTAACATCCATCCCTGCGTGCCGGGAAAAATGATAGGTACTTTGACTTCAAGTATTTTAGAATCTATGCACGTCTCAAGATCTCATATATTTTCTTGCAAGTTATATTCTATAGCCACTTCTAAACACTTCGAACCTCTTTTATAAAGAAAATTACATTTGTGTCGTTGCTTCCGCGCCTGAACTATGCAGAGTCTTTTTTATAGCATAATATACTTCCTTTTCCATAGCTCCACAGAGCTTATACTAGCCCTAATTCTAATAAAGGGAGTATTTATCCGAGCTCTGAGGCCTCACACCTCTATAAGAATCGTCATTTGCCTGGTGGCTACTTTGGCGTGCAAATTCATACATGATCGCCACCCGGATCTATACTTCGAATCGAAGCGAGTGACTATTTTGGTTAGTGTAGAATAGCCCTACAATATTTACGTTGTAATTTTATTTCAAAGCCTTAGGCATAAAGGCCAAAAATACCCTATCGTCTCGCATTTGCCGAAATCTCGTATACTAGAAATCCTTAAGTATTAGTAAGTGGTGGCTAGGCCTGGCTCGTACCATGTCTACTACCCTGAAGCTAGATCACCGGAAACCCATTACATACGAGTCGGTACTTAAGAAAGATGCAATATTATCAGCCAAGTAGCATACTTTGAGGCAGCGACGGAGCTCTATCAGTCACTTTGGGACCAGAGACAAACTATTCAAGCTCTTGTTAAGCATCACTTGAAGTTCAGCGATCAAGATACCTGTATTGTCAATACAGAGGATCAATGGATTCGTGATAGCTTCAATGTCTGTATACCTATCGAGGTACGATCAACCCGCTTCCACAAGAAGTCATCTTTCATTGTCTCATGCCATACAAGTTAGTGGATGAAAAGTTGAGCTTTGAAAGTGGGAACATACGTGTGGATGCAACATCAAATGTCCCGACATTCGTAGTCCACACTTGTACGGCTTCGACTTCTCTAACCACCGCCATGTAAGCTACTATATCTACCGCTTGAAATCCCTTGCCAGTTCTTGTAACCATTGTTCTACATCTTCGACCGTGACAGTCCTTGAGAAATCAACAAATCTGTAATCTTGACAAGTGCCGATGATACCCTTCAGCTCATCTAACTCGTATCGCGCGAAACATAGTCTACATAGATCGACGTCCTTACATGATTTACAGCTAAAGCAGCCAGTACCTTCATCTATATCGCAGTGGCATCTATCACAAAATCGGTTGTACCGAGGAATTGCATCAGATACTCCATAGGAGAAAGCAAGAAGCGAGAGGGTTTCCTCATTAATCCAAAGGAGAACTTTATAAAGAAGAATCAGGAGAGTTGTCCTACAGGATTTATGTCGCAGTCAAAGAGCAACCAACTGAATAGTTCTAGACCCGCGCTCTGAATACTCCGTCAACCTTGATTTAAAACGTAGTTTCTGGAGAGCAGATTTCTTGACCAGTTCGTAACATTGGTCATAATATATCTGACCCAGGTTAATAGCCGCATTGAGCGTCGATGTATGCTCTGGACCCTATACATTCTCGTAGCCTTGTAGTGCCCGCTGGTGCATCTGCTCTATCTCGACCAGCTTGCCTTGGTCAGCGTGGAGGATCCCAACCTGTCCTTCCATAAATCGAGCATCTAGGGTAGATACTCCAGGTGCCCTTAGCTCGACAGTCTTCACGGTAGTCTTATTTATCCTTTGTAATCCCTTTCTAATTCCCATCATGAAACCGACCCAGACCTTGAGAATATATTTTTCGTTGTAGTGGCATATTTCCTATATTCAAGAACATCAGCAAAACAAATGGCCGCCCTCTAGAGTTCTTCTAACCTCATAGCACTTCGTTGCCATGACTTTGTTCAAGGTAGTAATCATCATGCCAGCATCAAAGAGGCCCGGAATTTTACTGAGGGCATCGAAACTGGCTGCAAGCCTACGGGCCTGCTTACGGGTCCAGAAGAGTCTACGGAGCTTCTTTTCCCTACTCATTCAAAAGAGCCCACCAAAGCATCTCGAAGCTAACGCAGGTAGCGGGCGAAATCTGACTATCGGCGTGTCTAGGAAGGAACTGGTATTCGTGGATCTTACGGTAGATTTCGCTATCACAAGGGGTTTCTTTGTTCGAATATTCCTCACTTAGTATCGTGATCAACTCGTAGCTGATGTCCGAAAGGTACAGATCGATAATCCACCACTTCTCGCTAGGTTGAAGCCACTCTTTCCCGGCTTTAATCTTGTGATGGCCACACAGGCATTCAATACCGCCGGAAATTCGAGTTCGGGGTATCCATCTGTAGTGTTAATGGGCGGTAAGACTTCCGTCTTCCACCTACCTCTCCGTCGGGCATCCTCCAGAGCAGTATCGAGTTCTTGCTGACTGAGGATGGCAGGTATGTGGCGTGTAATCTCTAATGGACGACATCCCGCCCTGCTATAGATCCGTTTAACGCGTTCTACATGCTCCGGATCTGGTCGTCTCTTCCCCTTGTTTCGTTTTATATACTCGTTACACTTTGGATATTCGAACCTGACGAGAGCGGAGCCGTTACAGATGAGCCTCCGTTCCGTATCGAGTCTCGAATCTTCCACAGTTGCTTGTGCCTGCTGCATAGTATTGCGCTCCAATCCTGCTCCTAGTATTCGGGCACGATTAATTCCCATATGCGCCTTTTCGATGCTGGCTCACCACTAGCAGCACGAAATGGCCGAGCTGCCACTTTCGGATCTTACACAACTTTTTGAATGTTTAATTATCCTTTAATGTCATGAAGCAAGCTGATCAGCACTTGTCATGAGTTTACAAAGGAGAGTTACTCTGTTCGGGCCACCCCAAGTTGAGGAGCGACCCCTGATTCTGACGAAAACGGGTCGATCCAGGCAGTTTCGCTCCTCGTGGCACCCGACAATGATTCAAAGAAGTTAATGAAGAAAGTCGAGGAAGCGGCCCTCAAGACTCGTGGACAATCATTCATCTCTACAATGTCAACGTGGCAGAGATACGCTGGTGACAGTTCAGTCACTCGTCCCCGCCAAGAGGGAAAAGACATGTCAGGAGCAGAAAGTCAAGGCAGTATAGCTCCCAAAAAACCCTCCAAATACAGTCGATAAGTTAATGCTTCTAGACCCAACTAGATTCCAGCAGACTGTGCTCAGAAGATAGACTCTTCTTGAAGAACCTCAAGTTCGCTTAAGATATACTATACCGTTATACAGAAAGGAGTCTGCTTTAACCAGTTTATGTTTACAGAGCTGGTTCCCACCAGCCTGATAACCCCAGGCACCAACAAAGGGTCCCACTCCTGTTCGGTGAGGTGACTTAAGCGAGGCTCTGGGTGTCTTTCGAACCAAGAGCCTGCTCTCTCTTAGGAGCACTTAGTTCTCTAGTTTTAGATCTTCCCAATAAACCATTCTTTGAACGGCCTTCGCTGGGATACTCATCCAGTCGGTGACTGTTTAACGCAGAATATCTTCAAATTACAACGAATCAACCTTTCTACAAGATATTATGAAACAGTGTTCCGATTTTGCAGATGGACAACGTTGTCCCTTTCGATCTTTTTTCGGCTTAATAACTATGCTGCTTCTGGCCTTAGATTCTTTACTCCGGCTATATTATAACGTTAGGATTCCCAAATTAATAGCCTTGAGGAAAATTCGATGAAACTGGCGATGTAGCTGCAGAAGAACGGCTTACGTATAAGGTCGACAATTTTGATGTCGTCATAGAGGATGATATTTTCCATCCTATTCTGGCTTATGCAGAGATTGCCCCCACGTGGCGGTCCCACGGTCCCATGTTGGCGACAACCCTACTATATCAAGTCTCACATTGCTCGTTGATAAAGGCATTCTTCTTAAAGAAAAACAGCGGCTGGTGGCACGAATGAATGCAATTGTAATTTCGTATATCAGCTCCTCTGCCTTAATTCTCTATTGAATTATTCTGTTCCTTCCAATGTTGAATCCAGATACGGATCCTTTTAACATTGTTTTCCATATCGACTTTAGTGTTGCTATCAAGCTCAATAATGATCTCTTTCGGAAATTCTTCCCTCGCCTCAGTTAAAACTACTTCCATGCACTCAGCATCGAGATTTTCTTGTATTTTCCCGGGGCGATAATTTCTTTCGTTCAGCCGATCATACTGATTCGATAGTGATGTTCGTAGAACCACCACTAGATCTATTGGGCATTGCGCGAACCCATGACAGCAATGCCAGTCGACTATGAAACCACCTTTCGCGAGTTCATCTTTTACTCCTAACGCAGCCTGTATATCCTACATTAACCATACGGAATAGAATTTAGATTTCCGCGATTTACCTCTCTCGGGTCCACAATGAAACTCTCGTACTCGGCATCCCATCCATCATGATAGCCTCGCTCCTTCACAATCTGGCCCATAGAAAGATGAGTGAAACCTATAAGTCGAGCAAGTACCTCGCTGTGAACCGTTTTCCCGACACCTGGTGTCCCACATATCATGATATTAGGATTATCTCTCGTCATGGCCAGCAAAAGCTATTGATACAAGTAGAAAATTGGTGCTTTTTGCAAATTTATGAAGTGTACATAAAGAAATCGTGAAAGCTGGTTCTAGAAAGTAGTTGGAGTAGTAGCCAAGCTATATGCTATAGTGCAGAGTTTATGGGCTAACTAAAATGGTATAGTCTAGGCACTGACAACAATAGAACCGAGGCAGTGCAAAAGATGGATGTATGCTGTTTTCTTAAAGATGACATCCTTTGAAATTGTTTCACCATAGATTTTTCATAGGTTGAATTAAGCTCGTTAGTCTTAAGCGCAATCAAAAGAATAGAACATTTCTGGAAGTAATGTGAAACAGGAAGCACAGGTGCGGTCCTAAATTATTTTCGACATGAATACTCTAACAAAAGAATTTCTCTAAACTAAAGAAGTTGACAACAGTGTTTAACAATACTCAGGCTTGGATTATTCTAAAAGGATTTGATTCGTAGAGTCGTATGTCGCGATTTATTTAAGTTGAAGGATTTGAGGCCCGAACGGAATTCCTGCAACCCCTATTGGCCCATAAACAAGCAATTGGTTAGCGATAAGTAAGCGCCAGCACGGTTCGTGGCTGTGTAAAGGTAACAGGCTGCGGTTTTGGCCTTTGCGCATTTACGATCTGTAGGATTAGCAGTGAAGCCTCAGTAGCGAAGCTTGTAATTAGGTGGGAACCTAACAGCCCCCGCCTCGCCTCCCTTCGCCCCCTCAGCGCTCCCAGACCTAAACAGTACTTAATAACACGGATAAATAAAACAAACTTGAGCCTTCTCTCACGCAATCACTATACTCCATCACTACCACTACTACTCTTGAACCCTTCCTATCAACTCCATCGAACTATACTATTACACAATGGCTCCTTGTCCAATATTCATTCGAATTCCTTTAGTAGCACTTCTCTTTGCCAGCTCGTTGGCTCTTCCTCTCCAAGCCCTGGATGAAAGAGAAGTAGCACCAATTCAGCAGAATTTCCTGAGCTCGCGTGGTGCTGAGCCTAGCCAAACAAATACCGCCTTCCAAGAAGTCGAAATCAAGCAACAAATGATTCGAAACGCGATGGAAAGGGCTGTGGACACTAAACTTGGGAAAAGGGGGGGTACACCTATCCCTCATGATGGGTGTCGGCCACCGAAAAAACCTCATTGCTAAAAATTGTCATTACTATTGCAGCCAATCTCGTCTTGCAGAAAGTGCGAATCGGATATTCGGACCCATAGTATTACAAATGTTACAAAAGGGGATGAGGTGACAATGAGAGAATTAGAAAAAAATTATGGCGCCATCTTTACAGCGTTGTCGTTTTACAATGAGTCCTTTTTGGCGTTACAAGCGTTTAAAATTATAGCAAGAGCCAATTCAAATTTCAACTTATAATTTTTGTCTCATGCAGTGTGAAACAATAAGATACATTCTGACTGTTTCCCTGTAGATTCATAAACTAGATTTTACTTCGGATTCTGATAGTCGGGACTTGTGTAAAAACGTAGTTAATATAGAGTTATAGAGTTATAGAGTCAGCAAATCAGGTTGTTCAACTTGGATTATGTTAAAATTGTTCTATCGATTTGGAAAGATTCAAAGACCGTGTTACTCTCCGCAACAACAAATAGAATCCCTCAACAGGGATATAGCGGATTTTCGAAACCAATACGGCGAGATAGTTGTGGAGAGTAAAGCACTACTCGAAAAAATAAAGTGAAGCGCAATGATAAAAAGAAGAAGCTTAAATGGCTGAAAATGAAGACGGTGGCGGTTCAGTTGAAAGAAAAAAAGATAAGCACATTTCAGCAGGCAGTGACTGAAGTCGACAATGATACAGAATATTCAGAGGAATGGGATAAGAAAGGACCTGTTTATGACTCAAGCGAGGATAATGAAGCAGGTAAGGTTCAGATATATTCCCTCTTGTTTTCATCTTCTAACTCTAAGTAGATCGATAAGAGACGAATCGACTAAGTAGGAAATCCATAGATTTGAACTACAGTAAAGATGATAGACGAGCTGGTCCTCAAAGCATTCTTTGTCTGCAAATCGGGCTAGCTATATAGCGTACATGAACTCGTTTAAGTGTTCTTTTGTCTATTTGTTCTTTTTCAATTCTGAAAATTTTAGCAATGCAATTCAAGTCTAGACCTACTCTTCTGCAATTTTGATTAACTTAATACTTACATGAACAAACACAATGCCGACCAGTGCAGCATTTACCCAAAATAAAATGATTTTTTACTTATACGACTTTGGACTATTCGCAAGAGAAATTTTAGCGTCCATCTTTATAGCTCAAATCATGCGCTCGGAATCTCTAGCGCCATCGAATAGCTTAGATATTTCATTGCAAAGCGAAGTCGTAAATATAAACTTATCCGATGTTCTGCTACATGCCTGACCCAAAACGTATCTTTCTCAAGAAACTGAAACTGCGTAAAACTGTCATAAGTTAGAATGCCTTTAATAGGAAGCGTCCATAGCTGATATTCATCGTTTTCTCACGCTGGGTATATAATACCTACTTGCTTTTCCCAAAAAAATAACAAACCCGACTCTAATCATAGAAAATGCAATGAACGAATATCCTCCATTGGACAGAAGACCTAATTAGAATAGTAAGTTATAATACTAATTCTGCAAAAGTTAAGATGTCTGGATTTTCTGAGTCTCTCTCTGTTTGTATGCTTTTCCGAACGCCTCAAAAACGGTCTGGTCGGAAGGAATTGTAAATAGCCACCTGATGCTGTTCACGCAAGCTTCAAGTAAATGGACGTCTTGAAAAAGGTTTGATAGGGAGAGTATAATTCCTTTAAACGTAAAGATATTCTTCCATATAGTTACGCGTTCTTGATAACTGAAGCCACTAAAAATGAGGTTGTTGGCCGTGTCGAGCGTCGACGTGTGCTCGTGACTCGATCAAGTCTTGCGCAGATATCTCTATCTCTACTAACCTATGGTTGCTTAGTACTCGTATCGCATTATAGAATGTCACTTTGTCTTTAGTTACTTGCCGTATCCAATCTGGATCGTCAGAGTTCTCGTATTGAAGAAACTCTAATTAGAGATTCTAATTATCAAAGTACGTCTAGAAGCAGAGAAGCTTGGCTGAAAGCTCGTTCTGTTATCTGGTGTAATCAAATGAAAGTTGCTACGTAGAGTACAACGTTCGGTCTTGGTACGAGCTCAATTCAGGACTGAGCTCTTGGAGCTGTATTCATGACTCCTTGTACAGACGAAAGTAGTCTGAAAAACTCATCGCGACTTGATCAAGATATACTCTAGTAGTGACCAGTACAAAAGGAAGTCCGTCCAGTTTCTTAGCAAGCTTAATAGTATCAAGATCTAGTATTAATATCAGAACTATAGTACAGAAATAAAAACGTTCTTACCACTTGTTAGTCCTCCCGTCTCGACGTATTTGACAAAATCTTAAGACTATTATTAACGTCCCCTAACTTACGAATCTGGATAAAATAGCCGATTCTAACTTGCGACGATCGTATTGTAATAATAATTGAATCTTGATATAACTCCAGGAAGAATTTTCGAATATCTATAGTCGCTCGATTCGTAATCCCTAGTAATCTGGGATTGTCGTAGTTGTTGTATATTATAAGCCCTTGTGTATCGCTTGAAAGATTCAGTCATTCCTGAACAATATTGACCATCTCGTTAAGGTTTTCATTTGTGTTCCTGTTGCTTAGCCGGCAGGCTGAAGAGTATTCTCGTGATATCTGTCTGGCTATTCTTGTAAAGCTCTACTTGAAAGTATTCTCATCCTTAATGTTCAGTCAAGATATTGCCGAGTAGCTCTCCTTATGCCGCTTTGACGTACCTTTAAAAGCCTTTTTAATCTCTTCTCGGAGCTGCTGCATCGCCTTATCCTTCCCCTCGCCGTAAATAAGTGGCATATTAACATCAAAAAATGCCTAATAACGATCATGCTTTATCTTCTTGACGATAAGTCTCTCGTCTTACCCCCTACGACATTCGCTCAGCGACACTAAAATCTGACAACGAGCTCCTTCGAAGGGTATTAACTGGGATTCCTGTTCTTTCGTGGATATGTCGTTCTAAGAAGGCCTTGTTGCCTAGCAGCTCCCCTTCGTTTAAGAAAAAGTCGACTGATGCTGGGGCAATAAACCCTTGTAAAGTCCAGCCTCGAGTAAACTATTGGCTTTTCCGGAAAGTCGATTCCCAGGCTTCGTTGAACCCGTCGGCCGAATTAGTGCCAAGTCTCGAAACATCTGACAAATAAACGTAGCATTTAGTCGCATCCCGGTACCAGCGAAACATCGAGTTAATGGCCTCTGCGAGCTCAGTACTATTCGATTTTGTCGATACAGCAGGTATCAACCCAAAAGTAATATAACTTGTCGCGCCTTGCCTGTTCTCCACAGAATCGTATCTTGCTATAGCCAGCCTTGCTCTTGCCCGTGCTGTTTATCAGATCTGCGAATGTGACCTCCTCCGCTCCCCATCTATGCGAAAGTATAGCATACTTAAGTATATCGCTCTCAAAAAACTCGGTCAGGCTAATATCGCCATCGTTTGTATATTGCAGTAGACGCATTATTCGATTAGGTCCGAGGATCGCAGAAAAAAGAGATCTAAGCAGCTATTAAGCCGTCGAAGTAACGTAAATGCAGAGTAAGGCAAAAGTTTAGAAGAAAATGTTGAGTTAAAGCTGGCACACTCAGCCTCGCGGCAATAGCATTGTTATACATCACTTTACCGCGCAAAACCTGCCAATCACACGGTCCTCTGCATTGACAATGTAAGTATCTCGATTGCTGAGCCGCAAGTGGTGCTTACCAAGAGCTTGAATAGGTTGTCTCTTTTTTTATTTTTTTTATTTTTATTTTTATTTTTTATTTTTTTTTAAATTCCATACTCTGTTTGGCTGCCACAAGCGCTATGTAGAGAAATGACCTATATACAACTTGAATTAAGTTCGGAAACCCTGTTCTCCTAGTGTAATATCCGTGCAACACCTTAGCTTTGGCATATTCTCCAGTCCTCAAATATCCTCGAATATTCCTCCCCTCCGGCTGCTTATGTATCGTCGCTCAGCTCGTCTTTCCTTGCTATCTCTCGTCCTGGGTTTTAGCCTCCACCGTATACGCCGTAAAAAGTTGAAAGCACCTTAATATTACACAGCAGTTTCACCACTTCCGCTACATAATATCGTCCTTTAACACGCTTCGCATTTTCCTTTTGCACACAGTAACCATCCTCCGATATATATCCGGTAATAACACGCACTGTTCCATCCATATACCCCTTATATATATTCGACATATAAGGCCCTCGTAAGCAATCGAATCGCTGTAGCCGGAAATGCGCGTCTCCTCCTCAGAGGCCCTCGTGTCGACCCCTTAACTAGCTATCCCGTTGTCGTGAATTCAAAGTGATCGATTATAGAAACTGCCTTTACTAATCCAAAGAATTGGGCAAGCTCGTTGCTGTTCTGTAACATTCTAACCGTACGTCGTTGTGTTCTCAAAAGCTTCGACCGCTGTCAACATCCGCACGTTAGACAGGGGCTACAAGACCTCCTGTCGTATCGATCAATTGACTCAATCTCGGCTCTCCAGACGTAAACGCTGAAAGTTCGTAGAGGGCACCACATACAAGTGTTGAGTCGTCGCCCTCCATAGGTTGTCTCTAGTCCCAGACTCTAGTACCAGATTGACTGATAAAGCTCCTCGCTGCCTCAAGGTATGCTGCTTAGCTGATGACTTTGTCTTTCTCGTGGCTAGACCAACCAAGTTACACTAGTATTTCAACGCATGGCCTTTATGCCTAAAGCTAAAGAATTTGAAATTACGCTGTAAATATTGTGGGGTTATTCTATACTAACCAAAATCGTCACTCGCTTTGAGCCGAAGTATAAATCTGCGTGTCGATCATGCATTAATTTGCTCGCCATCGCAGCCATAAGGCTGATGACGATCTCCCGTATAGTAATAAAGCTTAAGGGCTCGGATAGAACCACTTTTACGCGTATTAGACGTAGTAGGAGCCTGGTGGTAGGGCTGTAGTGGAGAGGGTCTATTACGCTATAAAAGGAGACTCTTTGCAAATCAGGCGTAAGGACGACGATACGAACGTGATTCTTAGTTAGAGGGACTTAGGATGTCTGAGAGTGACGATGGAAAATAGCTTGTGTTTGTTTTATAGGAAATATTGGGGTATGCACAGATTTTAAGATGCTTAATGTCAAAAGTACCTATCACTTTTTCCGGCACGCGGGGATGGACGTTAATTGTACGAGAATTAAATTAGCAAATGCTCAACATACTTTTCGTTGGTAGTATACGTAAATTGAACTGGGGTGGCTGTATTATCGTATATCACTGCCAATCTTATGGAAGCTGGCTGGAAGTGGCTGATATCTGGCAACATGATTTAGGCAGCTGTAAGTATATGAGAACCTCAAGGGATCTTGAATGAAAGTTTCAACCATATTTACAACAGTATCATACACCATTGATTCCATGCAAAAGGGACTGTTTTTGAATAGGTCTCGGGTGGGTGCGACTCCAAACACATAGCACCATATCCCAATATATTTCTGACGGCGACGCAACATACATTTAATCTCATCCTTTACGATGGGGAAATTTCAAGATCTACCTAGCGAGTTACGCCGACAGATATGGGGTTATACCTATCCAGGGCCACGTAAAATCGAGCGTGGTCAGTTCTATCAAGGTCCCACCGCTTTACATGTTAACAGAGACGCTCGCGCCATTGCCCTAGAGCGATATACATTCATACCACTGCTCGAGTACAATATCCAGAATCCACGCCAAAAATTTATGCGCTCACACCCTGCTGGCTGGATCGACTTTAAAAATGAGATTGTGTACAACATTAGCACAGTCCTCGCAACCGACAACAAGGAGTTTCAGTTTCAAGTCAGACATGTTCATCTAGATGTGAAGTCTCAATGGGTATTTGCTACTCATTTTTACGAAAACCACCTCAGGTTGTTCATGAACGTCTATCTGAATATGGAGACGTTGGATGTTACTGTCCATAAATACAACAGCCATGAGAGTAAGAGTGACAGCAAGGCATGGCCGGAGGAGTGGCTGCGTCAAGCCGCTGCCAATCTTGAGAAAGAGAGAGAAGAAAGCGCTGCAAACGGCCAGGTATGGAGGCTACAAAAATATAGAATTGTCTACTGTCGACTAGGTATGCTTAACATAGCTTTTGTAGTGTATACCATAATTCACCTTGAGAAATCCAGCTGATATGCTACAGGCTCGGGGTGTGAAAGATGCGTTGGGGATCCTATTGCTGCCTCAATTCCTAACTACGGAATATCTGAAAAGAGTTACGATTCACGCAGAAGGGGATTCTCGAATCCGTTCACCTTTGTCAAATCTCTCTTCCGCAGGAGATAAATTATCAGCACTCATGATGCTGAGTAGACTAGTTTTACTACACCTATGATTAAGAGCTCCTAAGTAGCACGAAGCCTTAATAGCAGCAATTCCTTAAATACCATTTATTGTACGAAATGATTGAAGATTAGTCGGATCGCATAAAAGTACAATCATCTAACACGCCTTCGTCACCCGAAGAAGTTGGTTGATGTCCAACCACGGACTTACAGATCTTGATTTTTTTTAAAAAAAAGAATTATGAAGCCTTAACTGCATTTTCGAAGCAGAAATGCGACTCTGACCATTAATTTACGTTGGAACTATATGCTTTACACATCGTTGGGAGGATCTGAACATTAGCCGCTTTAGGGCACATCCCGAGCGGAAGTTTTCTCCATGCATTCTAACCATCACATGTCATAAGCTACGACCTTCGCCTGTGTTTCGAGAACATATTCGATACGTGGCACAAAATTTCCCGTATTGGCCGAATCCTAAGAGTTCTTCGTTGGCTTTATCCATTCTGTTTCGGAAGGTGTCTCGCTGGCAAATGAATCAAATTCATGGTACTTTCACAGCCATGAATTAAATATGGAACCAACAAACAGATGCCAGACTGTAGGCCTAGTTCATAAAGCATTTGATTCGATCTTTGATGCCATGGCCAGACATGGTGCTATGGGTTCCAATTTTAACTCCTAAATATTTACAGCATAACCCTACATCAATCATATTCCAATTCCACAGCCATGAAACTCCTGCAATGCTCATCGTCCCCCTTTTTTTCCATTCGTCTAGCTAAGGTCTCTTTACCGGTTTCCAATCTCGCTTTGCCAATTCTTCGCCCTTTCGAACCCGTTTGAGTATGTTTGGAAGTCCATCACCGCTTGATAAACTTCATCCTGAGTGTTGAGGACAAATGGGCCATATTGTACCACCTTCTGGTCGAGTGGAAGGCCGGCTACAAGAACTTTGAAATTTGTTAGTATACTGTCATGTTACGAGCTCAGAACGAAGAATTTCAAGTACAAAGAACGTCTTCCGCATTGCGTCGGATGTGTTGATTACTTGATGCCAAGATATGAAAAAATAATGCACAGCAAATGAGACTTCTCATTGGCCTGACATGGAATAGATGCAGAATTTTCAAAGTTCCATATATATTAAGGAACAGAAACTCCGATTCCCAACAATTAACCAGCGTTTGTGGTTTAGTGGTAAAATCGATCCTTGCCATTAGCTCTTCCCACAAGATAGCTCAACTTGGATTGGCCCCGGGTTCGATTCCCGGCGAACGCAATCTTTCGTTTTGCAATTTTGATGATTTTTTGCATCGATATTTTTTTTTGGAATGCTTTATTGTGATGGTGGCGTCGCAGGGATGTGTAAATAAACAAGCAAGGGGGGGTGACAGAAGCAAGCGAAAGGGGCAGCTTACTGAAATGTCCATTCTCCTTCGCATCAGCCGAAACCTCAGCAGCGATCTCATCTCCTTTTTGCTCGAATACAACATTGTGGAACTTCCCAACGGTCGTCTTGTCGCCGCCAACTCCGAATGCTGTGCTTCCATCCAAAGTATACGCGAAAGCATTCCATCCTTGGGGCAGTTGTTGCGCGATCTTTCCTCCTGGCTTGATCTCAATATCCAGAAGCCATACGGGCGTATATGCTAGGTCTTTCACGCTATCAACACCGTGCGATTGTCCTGAAATAACCTTGATATGAACCTTGCCATCATCAATATCGACTTGCGGGATTTCTTTCGCTTTCAAATCTCGATATCTCGGTTCACATTTCTTCAACTTCTCTGGCAGGTCCACCCATAGTTGCATACCAATTGTGGGAGTACCATCCGGATTCGTTCTTGGCATTTCCTGGTGTTAAAAGTCAGCTATTGCACACATTAGATGCTGGGTTTTGTTTAAAAGTACATACCGCATGCATTATACCCTTTCCGGCTGTCATGAACTGCAAATCGCCAGCTTCTATTGTTCCTGCATTGCCTGTGAAGTCTTCATGGTCGATTGCGCCTTGCAGCATGTAAGTGATTGTCTCCTGGCCACTGGATAAGATGTGAGTAAGTGCTCGTCCTGGGAAAGCTTGTAGAGAGTAAGGACATACCGATGAGGGTGATCTGGGAAGCCGGCTCCTGGCGAGCTGGTGAAATGGTCAAGCATGAGGAACGGCGAGAAGTTTCTCAGCTGCGGTGTTCCTATTGATCTTCTTACTCGTGCTCCGACTCCTTCGCTTTGTTCAATGGCCAAGAAAGCCTTTCGGATTGCACGCGGAACGGTCATGTTCGCAGATTCTGGAACTTTGTGTATTTCTTGAGATTTGGTTTGAGGAACTCCTCTGATTGTTGTCACTATTGTACTGTTTATGAGTTGGGTTGTGATAGTTGTCAGGTGAGGGGCAAGTGCGTCTTTGAATACTGTCGATAGAAATGCGATTATGATCGAAAAAAGTACAAAGAGAACCTTCATCAGGAATGATATTCAGTATTTATAGGGACTTTCGCAAGTGCGACAAGCAAGCTTTTAAAGAAAGTAGAACCCGAAGCTTCTAAAGATTACCTTAGCCTTAGTGATTGGGTCATTAGCAATGCTGATTCATGCCCCTGTAAGCAGTCTGATCACAGCCTTGTCTTGGCAATATGTCATCATCGACACCTATTGCTGACACATTTGTTACAAAAGCTACCGTCGGCACTAGTACGAAATAGTCGAGATACTGCCTCCAGTACCTCTGCAAGAACATATCTCCACCCGTGGCGGCAAGGAGATAAACTAGGACTACCATCATTGTGCGAGATAATGCTGGATCCTAAAAGTCTGACATGCACAGAGTGCAAGCCTAAAGGCTCGACGTTGCTCGTAATATCAGTAGAAGAGACTTTGTTGAGAAGTTACATCGGAGACAACATATAAACTCTGACAGCTACCTCATCCAAGACCAGGAGTTTTATCCCAGCTTAAGCTCTAGACTTCAGCCGGAGGGTATGAATAGCATGGGACATTAATCCTGCAACCCCCCAGTACTTGGGTTCACAGCCCCTTCTTTCCTGATGCTGGTGACCAGCAAGCATATACATCCAACTCTCACCAAGTCGGAACTTGTCATCTGGAACCAGGCTCAAGAGGCTCATCTGTCATCCAGTCCCACCCAGGTCCATGCACTTAGCTTGTGAGAGGCACGAAAATTGTAATGTTGGTGGCTAGATTGGCAATGGTGGATCAAATAACTCAATGCCCGCCCTAAATCATCAGTTTGGCAAAGTGATCGAATTTGATATAGGAAGCAATACTAGAGTTTGAGGTATAGTCAGCTCTCGCATCGAAAGCACAAGAAAGGAACCGGAGCCTCTCGATCTCAAACATATTTATGGCAAGAGAGGCGGATCACCATGAGCCATCATTCTTGCATATAGAATCAAGACAACGATAATCTCTCACAGACGGAAATTACAAATTGTCAAGAGAAATACATTGTTACCTCTGGTCTAACAGATCATCGAGACTTTGCAACGCCAAAACGCCTAGCTAAAATCATGCTCTCATGTTCTCATTTGGTATCTATACCAGTGACTGATCAAGTCTGGTTTCGTCTCTTCATAACCTCCTACCTTCTGTAACTTAATAATTACCCGTCGCCTCTGATTTCCTTAGCGAAAGACTTTTGTGGTCGGATTGCTATTGGAATGTCTGATGCTGCGGGAATTGTTCTGTGATTTAGCATGTAGCTGGGGTACATTTCTTGGCTTGGCCTTAGTTGAGGCAGACTCATATTGCAGGTTCAGGCTTCGTCTCGAGGTTCCGTCTTCTGCTTTTTCGCCTCTGGTAGATCTGAAGGAGCAAGGCCATCTTCTTCCAATTTTCTCGATGGCGCAATCACCTCATCCGCAGCACCTCGATCGGTATCCATGGAGTTCATGCCTTGTTCGCTACTTTTAGTGGTCTTTTCAGGAGCCTGTGCAGCATCGTGTTCTTCAGGTGATGCTTTGGCGGCTCGTCTTTCTATCTCAAACCTGTACAAGAATTTCCGACCAATACGTTCATCGTCTTCATCCGCATCTTCATCATCCATATCAGGCGGGATATTCAGTTGTCTCCGAGCAGCTCTCTTCCAATACATCCTTGACATCGAGCTAACCCTGGTCCCATTCTTCCTCATAGCACCATAGAACGCCTCCGCCTCCTCCTCCAACCCCAGGACCCTCAACGACCTAATTATCCTCGTAATCCGTAAATGATTATGATCAAAGCGCGTATTCCAATTGCCAAAATACTCTTGGTAATCCGCCGCCTTAACAACTTTCTTCACACCATCTTCCTCCACAAGCCGGAAGCCATAGAACCATAATATCTTCTTGAACGCTTCTCGGAGCTGAGCTCTAAGAGAACTGCTAGATCGGAATGCTTTAAAGACTTCCTCGTTGATGACGGGTGCGATGCCGTTGACGCCTGAGGCTTCCGGAAGTGGAAAGAGGATCTGGATGTAATCGTGGGAGGCTTCTAATCTGTCTGGCCACAAATCAGCAGGGTTCCCTCCTAGCCTGTTGAAAATAAACACGAGACGTACCAGCTCCCCAGCTTAAAATATTCTGTAAACCCCGTCCCCTACTATCCACACCACTGCCGTCATAGAACGCAACCAAAGTCAACGGATCAGCCTGGGCTCGCCGCCAAAAGATGCTTGAGGGATCCATTTTACGCGACGAAAAGTCAGATGATGTAGAGGTTGTGAAAGAATGTCTGTGTTTTGGCATCGAAGATGAGGGGTTTGAAGAGGCTTTGGTGAGTGTGGTAGGTAGAGGTTGTGGACGACGCCGTACGAAACTGGTGAGGCTGAAGGGCTGTAATTTTCCTGGGGCCATCAGGCGGTTGGCCACCAGGCTGGCTGTGTACGGAATCTATGAAGAATTCACTCACATCCTCGCCTTGTTTTATGTCACGTCATCTTCGAATGGTGAAGATATTGCTAAAAGAGCTTGTCTTTCTAGTGCAAGACAGGTCAAGGTAATGAGGCTGAGAGTGTTGTGGCTGAAACCGAGACTTACATTATGCTAGGCTCGGATATATATTCTTATGCTATCAAAGCAACGGAAAGACTTGCTAAACATCGTAGGACTCACTTTGATATTGGTTGCGGCTCGGGATTTTATGGGCACTATGAAATCGCAAACAATATCTGAGTGGTCGGTGACCAGCCATCTTACAGTTCTGCCCATCCAGCTAACGACCCCTTCGAAAGCATCATGCTCTCTCACACTGTTGCGCAATGAAGCAACCCATATCTCCCTCGAGAATGTATGATATCTTCCCACAATCCCTCATTCTCCGATGAACTAGTGCCCAAACTCCTGTACCCGTACATATCAAAACACGTCGCCTTCTTGTAGCTTTTCTTTTCTCTTGTGAGGACACCATCCTCCTATCTCACCAGTGCCAGGCCCCTAAGGGCCTTTCCCGCCTTGCATTCCTTCATTATTCGTTTCATATCTATCGTAAGAAATAGCCGTCCTTCGTATTGCAACATCATGAAATTATCCTTCATTTCTCGAACAAGAGAGAAGAGCGGGAAGATTTGTCTGAACCACACACAGACGCCATTCTCACCAAATCTTCTGGCCAAAACCTTCTATCCGAAGCTGAACTCTATCCACACCCATCAGCTTCTATTATAACTCAGTAGGTACAGCAGACAGGTACAAACCAGCATAAACGGGTGCTTGCCACGGCTTCGCCTTCGGTTTGGCCTTGACTTGAGACAACTTCCGGTTACCGCCACTATCTTTGCTCTTGCCTTCACTACTTCGGCTCGATCTGGTAATAATGCTGTTCTCGTCGCACTCTGCGACTACTTGTGAGGCTTCAGTAATTGAGTCTTCTCTCTCAATACCGTATATTACACTTCCGTCGCCCAGTCCCATGGGCTTTGGATCTGGGTCATAAGGCATAGCTGCCACAGCAGCGCAGGCCTCTGCTGCGGCACGCTGCGATGCGAGACGCATCTCCTGAAACCCAAAATTGTACTCAGCCTCTCTAACTTTGCGCGACTCACAATGGATATGGCTGTTCAGAAAGACGGCATCTGCTCCAATGCCACAGTAGTCGTTAAGGACAGTGTAGATACGTTCTTGAACATAGGCGGCAGTTGGCCGTTCCGAAGGAATAGGGTTAATCATCTGCCCAACCAGAGACACAATATGACTGACTCCCCTATATATTTTATCCTCCTTCTTCGACGCATCCTTTGCGAGCATATCCATCCAGCTCTCGACTTGTGCTTGATTCTTGTGAAATGATGCATCAGGAAGTCCGCCACCCCGACCCGGAGTCTTATTTTTAGCTGAGCGGTGGTTTGCAAAATTCTTTGAAGAACGTTTGAGGAGGAATGTGAGTATTTCTAGGAAAATGGTACCCAGAGAGAATATGTCGGACTTCTGAGGATCATTTCTCCTTGCTAGCCCATTGGTTCTTAATCTTGGGGAAACTGGTGATTGCGGCGGACCAGTTGGGGAAGTCCGGACTGATGCACTGTCACCGGAGTTTGACGCTATGGATGGAGGTGATGCCCCCATAGCAGTCATAGACAAAGTTGCGTTCGCGTGCGCGTTAGAGACCTCAGGGGGCAATGTTGGACGCCGCGCGGTGGTACCTCTGGAACTAGTCATCCCAGGTGCGGAGGTAACAGGTCGTGGCACATCTTCAGGTGCCGCGTAGTCATAATTAGCCTTATCGAACCCTTCTTTTACTCCTGTCTGAAATAGACCAAGGTCACCCAGGAAGATATGATTATCAGAGTTCAGCATCACCGTAGAAGGTTTAATATTCTTGTGGGCAAGGCCCTGCTTGTGAAGAAAGGCGAGGGCTTCCGCAAGACAGTGGATCCAGTTCAGTAGAAGAATACGACGGTCTTGCTTAGCTAGGATCTTGATCGATTGAGGCGTGATAGTCAGAACAGACTTCAATGTAGTGTCATTAACAGGTGTGAGGAGGAGGTAGCCACAATTCTCGTAAACATACGAGGCCCAGAGGGATGTAAGATGGGTGTGTTCAACAGCTCGCATGATTCCAATGCCGGATAAATACTCCTCCGGAGGCATTTTACCTGGTGTCATTCCCAACGGTATCTTTCTCCGAAGAAATATGTCGTCTGGTTTTCCTGGCAGATGAACCCTATCGCTATCACTCGCTGGTGCAAGTCCAGGAACCGCATTGACTGGTCGCTTGTCGACTAACTCCAAAGGTACGATCTCTTCATCATCGTAGGCGATCTGCTCCCCCTTCTGAATGTGTCGTAAGAGGTAATTAAATTGTTTTTGAAAGAACTTCTTTTCTAGCTTCTCATCCTTCTCGTAAGTCAATGCAAGTCGCTCGACCTGATCCATCGGTATCGGAAGGTCATCGTCGTCCCATGAATCATCGATAACTCCAAATATTTGATCCGGCACACCCAGTTCCACCAAGATCAAGAATATCCGCTTTGCCTTCAATTCAATCCATTCCCAGTAGGTATCGTCTGTGAGGCCATGGCCGAAGCGCAAGGGTTCATCTAGTCGATCAGCTTCATCAGGACGCAACTGATTGATAACATATTGGCGCGTAACCGTGCCCTCAATGCGGTCGTCGTCCCACCACATGGTCCTTGGAACATCCGATAAAATTCCATCGGTCGGACGAGCAGCAACACCTGTGCCGGCGAAACTGGCATATATGTGGGAATTTGTGGTGGCATGGTTCTGACGATTTAGGACCAGGGAGTTCCGCCGATAATCCATTTTCCCAGCTCTCCCAGATCTCCCAGACAAAGATGGCGTAGCTATCCAGGTTGGGCAGATGATTGGTGGTTGGCGGGAGAAGTAAAGATGTATAGATAAGCTCGTGGTGGAGCTAAAGCTTGGAGGGGGGTTATAGTAGAATACTTGGGAGGGGGGAATGAAGGGGGAGGGGGGGGGAGAGAGCTAAAGGAGGGGTGGAGGGGTAGTGGATGGCTAGACGTGGACCGTGGGATGATAAGTAGTGGGCGGGTGCATGGTATCATCAAAGCCCCAATTCCATTGGATGTATGCTGTACTGCGTGGATAGCAGCATCGCATACTGAGAGGCTTTTTTGATGTTGATGCGCCTGTTGAAAGTAGAATAAGAAAAAAAACTGGCGTCTTGATTGCCGCTCTTTGCGTGCTTTGGGTGGGCTTTGGGTGGAGATATCTTGGCGGGGTTGATATGGGCGAGAGGGGGGTTTTTTACCTTTAGCACCAACGTCGCCCAGCTCCTATGTGACCCCCAGGACCAGTACAAAGTAAGCTACGGCCCCGTCCAGCGTACTATAGGGCATTCGGGGCCTACCGAGGGCCTACCGAGAGGAGATGCAGAGGAGATGCTCAGAGAAGGGTGGGAGGGGGGTGCCCAAAAAAGGAAGTTTATTTCTTTATCGCCACCCTTGCAAATCGAGCGAATCCTGATATTAGAAATTCCGCTTGGCTTGCCTGGCGTTTCGCACCAAATTTGCGATCGTAGCGCTTCAGATAGATAGTGCTGAATCATACCTTGTTTTGAGATGTATGAAAAATGTATAATAATCAGATAACCGTCCAGTCGCTTGAGATTGAGAGGCTCCATCGGATTCTACTCTCTTTGATCTGTGAAAGACTTTGAGATGTAACTCTTTGTACCTACTGTAGATAGCCCTCTATCAGCTGCTCACATGATGGTCCACGTGGGGTGGGGTGGTGGCTTTGGTAAATGTGCCACCAAGTAAACGCACCCCCCAGCCGACATGCTGTACCAGAAGTATGAATGCCATCTTAAAGGAATGAACACCATGGATTGGCAAGATCTTCTTATATATAAAAATTAAGTATCGCCGCCTTTGAGATTCTGGCCATATTTCTGTACCGACGCGATTATGTCGAATGCTTGTGGTTGTGCCGGCGCTGAGAAAGGCTATGACCAATTGCCACGAGGCATCACCCCTTGATGCGGCTTTATGCAGGCGAGAATTCGGGAAGGATATGCATACTCCCCATTTGTACGACGCTCTGGTACTATCTAGTCCAGATGAACCGATGGAACCTCTGCCTGTCATGGTGTAGCCGGAAAGTAGTTGCTATGGCAATGTCGTACTCAAACGCCACAAAACGTAACACACGCATTGACGGCAGTAGACAAAGTTGTACTGGCCACGCCTCCAGCATTGTAAAACCTAGTCCAGCATATTGCTGTACTTTATCGTTCCGTGAGGTACCAAAGAGGTGGTCTTGGAAACATTACGATAAGTTTAAGGTGACCCCACTGAGGACGCCGACGCCAGCCTGTTACATGAGAAACGTGTAGTTTCTGAACGAATTTAGACCATAGGAGGGGGAACTTGCGGTGTAAATGCGTAAATAGACACGCTGCTCTAATCGCAGTGTCACGCAGCGCACAATAATACAAGAACAGAAGCAAGCAGAACGTTTACATTGGCATTGGATTCACATATATTCGATGCACTGGAAATACTCTCGCCATAGCATACATGATATGATAGCGTTTGTTTCGTGGTCCTCACTTGAGTCTGAACAGCTTCGTGATAGGAAATAATCACGGAAGCTAAGGACAACCACTCGTTCCACAGCATAAATCATAGAAGGCATTCAGCGGTAACTTTACAGTAAGGGCTTTTGGCGGCAGTCATACGTTGCAGACTCCTGCAATTGTATGTGGTTCAAACAACCGAGGTAGGCAACCTCTTGAGTGGATTTATAGGTCAGGTCGCGTCTTCCACTACTCAATCGTCGCAGGCAGAGGCAAATTAGGGAAGTCACTAAATGACCAAGGAATGGCAACACGGATGCGTCCAACTCCCTCGAGTCTCCCCTGCATCGTTCGATCGGCAGTAACTATGTGAAGGCAATTAGCTTGCATTCATCTATAGGGCTGAAAGCCTTGGGCTTGAGATGAAGTCTAGTACCTAACGATTAAACGATTGGCATAGGGCCTGGGTCTACGAACTTAATCGCCATAACCCGCAGAGAGTACCGGTTGCTAAGGTCTATTTGGGCAGCTGTTGTAAAGCCTTATTAAAAGATGGGTGGTTTGTGTAGAAAACATTTGGGCAAGTTGCATTTTGGAGGGCGTTAATAGGCAATTGGTAACCTGACACAGCAATATCCCGTATATTCTGACGAAGCTATTGCGCTGAATCGGTTTCTGAATCTGGTAGCGTATATAGGAAGGTAGCCTCCCACACATCAGCAAAGAGTGCTAAGATGCAACATCACAGAATCCCCTAGTAAGTTCCTAATATGTATATTGTACATTCAAGGCGCTTCGCCGTCATGGGAAATCGTGTTGGATAAATTGAGATTGCTGATGAGGAAGGAGGTTGTGCAGAATCTCCTTGCATCAGCCCACGTGCTTTCCCCAAGAATGGTGAGATAGAAGAGCAGGATCCTACTTCTGGAGGAGAGTACTAAAAAATGGTCGAGTCGAAAAACTGTTCACTTCAGATGGTAGGCAGGTGCATGAAGAGGTTAGATGATGTCGTCTTCTTGGCATGCCGGTACATAATATCTTAGACGGTCAGTTAGTGGCCATAAGACGCATTGTTTGTTGGTCATTCAACGTCATGAGGCTTTAATCTTCGTTTCGATAGGTGAGCTCATACTTGCTCTTAAACTGATTACAATCGGTAGGCCATATCTATATTGAAGGGTTTAAGCTGATCTAGGGACTTGGCCGCTATCTGGATCTTGGAAGTTGCTTGTCCGTAGTCTAATGGAGGAAAAGAGGTAGTTCTTTGCTGTGAGCAATTGCTGGGATATTCTGTCGCGAGTGTCATGAGTCTTTGTCTATCCCTATGTGATTGACCTACCTCAGAGATAGCTTCTTTACCTAAATGCGAGGCATAGACTGCATGAAGATAAGAGTGAGACAGATGTCTTGAGTTGCCCGCAATCATTTCGCTCGAATGAAGAGAATGATCAGTGACAATCATAACACTGTATACATTCCTAGATGGAAACGCGGACTGATAAGCTGTGGGGTGAAAGATCTTGTTGTGAAGCGGTCGAGACCTCTGTCACCCATCAGCACAGACTACCTAGGATCGTCTACCTCTGCACCGGATTGCCTCATCACCTGGAGAGTTACTCTTGACTCGCACGTCATCTTAATTATCGAGGTTCAGCAATTAGGAGTACTGGCCCCAAGCATGAAAGGATGTAGCATCAATCTGAACCATCTGCGTGTTCAGATAGTGCATTTCAACAATAAAAAAGGTATTCAGTAGGTGCTGAGCAGCATCATCCAAAGCAATCAGTAATACAAAATCATGTCATCAGTGTGCGATGACAATTCATCGACGCTTTTTTTAAGGTTACAGCTGGGAGCACTGACCCCAGACTGATCCAGGCGCTATGGTACATGGGGCCGAAAACGACAATCTCCCGAGAAAAGACATCATTTCGCAGATGACGGTTTCAGAGACACAAATCCAGCACTCTCAGGAAAACAGGACGCCATATTTAGGGGAGAGGACAGTATTGCTTCTTATCTCATCCTTATGTCAAGAGCATGGCGCAGCCTCAGCCCTACCATCTGACCAGAGCCTCGATGTCCATCTGACACCCGAGACAAGGCATATTGGGGAATTTGAAACCTGGATTTCGGTATCAGCGCTCTAAAACTTCAGATGAAGAAAGATAAGAAGTTCCCAACCAAGCCCTTTAAGACGACGGTTCAAGCTTCGAGCGTAATCATACGACCTTTGATCCCAGGCCATAAAGGATCAGCGGGTCGATTGGCTACACCTCCCCGTCCGGCATCTTTTGCGATGTGTGCGCCCAACGGCTGTGGTCATGCAACTTCGGCAACACCCAAAAAATTAAGGTTCGATTACATGAAGTCAGCACATCCAATTGATGCGACCGGCAGTGTCGGGCCCACGCTGTGCTGTGTTGTCCTATCCCGCAAGCACACCGTAGCTATTTTCGCATAAAGAAACGGCATAGCCCATGCTCAAAGACGATTCTTTCATCATGACTCAAGCCCCAACCATTCCCGTTGTCACCGATGCCGCGAGGATCGACACCTCTCAGGCCGAGTAATCATAAGTCTTTATGCTTTTCATATGAGTAAGCGCAAGCCTCGGTACATATAGGCAAGGATGCTGGTCCTGTCACATAAAAATCATCACTTCTCCCTCCACTTCCTACCCGCTTTCCCCCAATTCCTAAAGATCGAACGAAACGATATCACGTGGCCCGCCATGCCTTCCTCCTGTTATAGTCGAGAGGGCAGCTGTGAAACACCAACAATTCATGAACGAAGGTCAAGATCAAGAAACAGCACTGCATCGCCCACGCCACCAGCTCTAAATGGGCTTGGCGAGTTCTTTCACTCGCGTGTCTCATCACCGATTTCGATTCCTGAGTCGAAGGAGAGCGACGCAGCCTGCTGGGAGAGAATGTTGATGCTACAGAGGGAATATCACTGCTATAAGAGCGCGCGTTTGGAAGCTGCTGTCGAGGCAATTGAGAGGGGAGCTGAGATCAACGAGGTTCCTATGCGTTAGTACTCACTTATGGAGCATGCGAACACGATGGCTAACAGGCGAACAGCTCCACGAATTTGTCTTGATCTCCTTAACGAGGAGCTCAAGGCGCAAATTGAGGCTCATCGTGAAGGGCTGATCTAATATTTAGCTTAGCGATATAGCAGAGCCGAGATGACTGCTACTATATCTTGGATTTGGCATCTTTCATTTTTATTTTCAAGCAGCCGTTTTGGGACATTGGCACGGGAGCAGGAGTACGGGCACAGATTGCACTTCTAGACAGCGGGGATACCACATCTGATTCTTTGTTCACGTACATTTAGCGACGGCGTTGGAGAAGCATACGATGCTTCCTGGAGCCTATTTTTTTTTCTAATCCATCAACTCCACCATCTCACGCATATGTCTTCCTCTTTCCGTCCATTCATTGCTTCCATCGTAAGGTCTGTTTCCTGTTCGGCCACTGAGCTCCTATCTTACGAGAGGCCGCGGACTTCATAGCCTTTCCCCGCCCCCGTTCGAGGACGCAGTAGGTCAAGATCACTGCATGATTACGAAATCCGTGCCGCGATGCATATGTGTTGTCATGTTCTGCTTAGAAATATGGTTGCGCTGTGTTTGCATGTCGGTTCTATCACGCAGCGATATTTCTTGAGGGGTCGAGAACAGGTAACAGTGAAACTTTTGGGGTGCGATGGAGAAGTGTGATGTTGTGATGTTGCGGTACGATGAGGAATATTCTCCGTCTGTGGAGGAGTTCCTGCCGGCAGTTAGAAAGAGGGGTAGGGATGTTCGGTAGGAGTACCGGTCGGAATAATACAGAGCGAAATATCAGGTACGACCATGACTGACTTGAATAGGAGAAAGTAACATAGCAAGCTGTATAATAAAACGGTTGAGTATCGCCTCTTTCTGTATAGGTGCAAAAAAACTAAAAACCCGAATCGTGTGCAGATGGGAAAAATGTCGTAGGATGATAGGCGAGAGAAACGTATTTGATGGGACTTGCTTGCTCTAATTACTATGCTCCTTGAGATAATAGTAGATAAATAGCTCGCCGAGTCATGAAGATTAGGACTATCATTCTATACATAATTAAGGATGAAACAGGTCATAATATGCTTGGAGTGCCAGTTATCAACGCAGAGCGGAGAACATGGCTTCGTGAAACCATACATCAGTGTCTCACGGACGTATCTCCGATGTTGTTCCCCGCCCAAATAGATGTTTTGCCATCCTGTAGCTTGATCAATTTTTTTCAGAACTCATGTATCGTCTAATACCTTCTGTTTCTTCTCTGGAACATACTCATGCTAAACACTTCCGTACATCCTATCAGGAATGGTTATCAAATAGAGATTAATATTTGGAAATAAAGCCAACGATTACAAGAACGATAAGTCGGTGTGGTATTTACTCAATTATAAGTACTACCATAGTTCTGCTATCAGAAATGTTGGGTGTAAATGAAGTAGAGCTACAAAGAATGATCAAGAATGTTCGTCTTTTATGAACGACTTATGAAGAAAAGCCTCAGAGGCACAGACACAGACACAGACATAATGCCAGAAGGGCACGTTCAAATACCCTGGAGCAATTTACATTTGAACCATAATAGCATATGGAGTAGTCAGACTAAGACTTCTAGAGGTAGAAACTAATAAAGGCAGGCCCAGTGTCAAAGACGTTCCTCGAAGCTCGAAGTCTATGTCAAAGAGTCATATACTGAATGATATGCTCTATCTGAGCACCAAAAATTAAATTTAGATCAATAGATCACTGCCTCGCTGCCTGGGTAGCGGGCCAACATGCCAGTCTTTGGAAAACCTAATTGAGGTTATTTGCATTGCTCTGTAGAACTTGTGTTGTGTGTTGTTGCATCTATACAAGAAGCATTAGCCATCCTCTATCATACATAGAGACACAAAAGATACACAGCCATTTTCTATAGACATTCTCAATGAATGTGATCAGGTGAGGTGACCCTAGTCTTTCCACTTTCACAGGGTAGCCAGAAAGTGAGACTAGATGCCCGATCACGTGACTAGCAGATAATTTTTGTCGCGAACCACTCCAACGCGGTGGAGAGGCTGACAATATTTTTGAAGTACTTCATACCCACCATCGAACGCTTCCGAACCTAAGACCATTAATACATATTTCACGGTCTTCTCTAAGGATCGGGTAGACGGATAGTCAAGATGCAGGCTCCTGTGGTGGTAATGAGTAAGTTTTTTGCTACCTGCGAGGAAATCCATTAAGCTCCAAGCTCCAGAGCCCACCATCTACTGAAGAGAAACTGACAAGACTCTTCAGATACGCAAGCCGGTGATCGGCAGACCGGAAGAAAAGCTCAGATGTCGAATATTACAGCTGCAAAAACGTACGTATCAACGAATGCCAACATATCGGCGACGG
This sequence comes from Bisporella sp. PMI_857, assembly GCA_021307315.1. Lineage (NCBI taxonomy): Eukaryota > Fungi > Ascomycota > Leotiomycetes > Helotiales > Helotiaceae > Bisporella > Bisporella sp. PMI_857. Next base: position 227,022 of record JAJSPD010000016.1, on the reverse strand, counting down.
AGCATGAAGCGAAGGAGCCTGGCTAATTCCAAATAGCGTCGCAGATATCATTCGGTCATGTTTGGGTCCAAAGGCTATGCTGAAGATGTTATTAGATCCTATGGGGGGTATCGTGTTGACGAATGACGGACATGCTATCTTGCGAGAAATTGAAGTGTCCCACCCAGCAGCAAAGAGCATGATTGAATTAAGTAGAACACAAGATGAGGAGGTTGGAGATGGAACCACAACTGTCATCATTCTAGGTATGTTACGGAACCATTAAAGGTATGCACTTGCTGATATGATATAGCTGGAGAGATCCTCGCTCAAGCTCTTCCACAACTAGAGCGAAATATCCACCCTGTTGTCATTATTTCCGCATTCAAGCACGCTCTGAAAGATGCACTCGAGATCATCGAAGAAATCTCCCTTCCTGTTGATGTCAATGACGACGACGCCATGTACCAGCTCATCTCATCCTCTATTGGCACGAAATTTGTTTCTAGATGGTCAGACCTGATGTGCAGTTTGGCATTAAAGGCTGTTCGGACTGTGACACATGATGTTGGGGGAGGAAAGAAGGAAGTAGACATCAAGCGTTATGCGCGAGTGGAGAAGATTCCGGGTGGAGAGATAGAGGACAGCAGAGTCTTGGATGGGGTGATGCTTAACAAGGACATTACGCATCCAAAAATGAGAAGACGGATAGAGAACCCAAGAATCATCCTCTTGGACTGCACGTTAGAATACAAGAAGGGAGAGTCGCAGACGAATATCGAGATTAGCAAGGAGGATGATTGGAATAAAATCTTGCAAATTGAGGAGGAACAGGTCAAGCTTATGTGTGACCATATTCTTGCTCTCAACCCTGATTTGGTTATCACAGAGAAGGGTGTTTCAGGTAAGCCAAGCTTAAACAAGCCCAGGGTTTATACTAACTCCTTTAGATTTGGCGCAGCACTATCTTATGAAAGGGAATGTTACTGCTCTTCGTCGTGTTAGAAAGACAGACAACAACAGAATAGCCAGAGCTACAGGCGCAACTGTTGTCAACCGTGTTGAGGATCTTCAAGAATCAGATGTAGGCACCAACTGCGGGCTTTTCGAAATCGAGAAAATCGGCGATGAGTACTTTACCTTCCTTACCAAGTGCAAAACGCCTAAGGCATGCACCATTCTCCTGAGAGGCCCATCGAAAGATATCTTAAATGAAATCGACAGAAACTTAGCTGATGCTATGGCTGTGGCTCGCAACGTTATGTTTCACCCAAGACTTTCCCCTGGAGGTGGAGCTACCGAGATGGCAGTGGCTGTCAGATTAGGCCAGTTGGCAAAGAGTATTGATGGTGTTCAGCAATGGCCATACAAGGCCATCGCCGAAGCAATGGAGGTCATTCCGAGAACGCTAATTCAGAACGCTGGTGCAAGCCCCATCAGAGTCCTCACCGCGCTACGAGCCAAACATGCTGAGGGCCACAGCACATGGGGCATTGATGGTGATCAAGGTAAACTTGTGGATATGAAGGAGTATGGTGTCTGGGAGCCAGAGGCAGTCAAGCTGCAAAGTATCAAGACAGCAGTCGAGGTACGTAAACTAGATTCTTCATCTTTTATATATTGCTAATATATCCTAGTCCGCGTGCCTACTTCTGAGAGTAGATGATATTTGTAGTGCAAAGGCTGCAAGACAAGCCGGTGGTGGCGGTGCTGGTGGAGAAGATTAAAACTTTGTTCAATGTCAGTCAGTGTATGAAAAAAGCGACTAAATGCAGCAAGCATACTCGTGTAAAATACCATAGAAGAATCTGACCATGATAATCAGCTGGACAGCGTCGTTGAAATCTCCATTATTTCAAGTGAGATTCTCAGGTCGATGAGGTCTGCAAGGAGGTATTTCCGCTAATGCGAATTTAATAGATGAGTGTAATGTCCACCATTGTAAACACCATACCCTAGTCTTTCGCTCAGTCATCATCGTGGATAATAACACCAACTTCTTCCTTCCCTTCTTGCTCCTCTCCATTGCCGTCCGCGGCTACCTCGACACCAGCCGACGCGGCTATCACCCTAGGCTTCAACCCTCCTCCTATAGGCGCCTTCTTCTCCTCTCCTTTCCCGCCCTTATTTCCCTTCCCTTTCCTTGCCCTCTTCTCCCTCTTCTTTCTCGTAACCTCCGCATCCCTTTCCTCCCTCTCCCTCTTCTCCCGTTCCCACCTTTCGCCTTCCTCCTCCTTCTTCACCTCCTCATCCATAGCCCTTAATCTCTCATACTCCCTCCTCCTACTCGCCTTATACACATGGAACTCTCCGCTTCCTGCTCCGGCGCTCGATCCCTGCACGTTGGCCACGATTTCTGGAGGCTGGCTTACATTGTAGGGTTTTGATGAGGTGCTAGAGGAGGGGATGACAACCTCTTGGTCGGGCTTGGAGAAGAGCACCTCGAGAGAGGCAGCTTGGGCTGATGTGGGTGTCGCGAGGACGCGCTTTTTGAGGGGACGCTTGGAGCGTGGGTCTGCGGAGGTGGGGATGCTTTCGGGGATGTTTTCGGACATCTTCGATATGAGACGACTGGCTAATGCCCTAAATCTGTGGGTTGTTTAGTTGTTTCCAGTGATAACGGGTAACATGCAGCTATGGTCTGAAGTTCTCAATCGTTCCCAAAATAAGGTTGTAGTTCAGCCTTGCTAGATTTTACCCTCAGGGTTGCCGAAAAGAGTGGGGCAGATCGATCGCATGATAAGGCTTGGGTCGGGCTGAATTATGTTGAGGGTATGAAACATTGTTGACACAATCTAACAGGAAGTCAACACACAAAGCGCAAAAACATATAAAATATTAAAATACAAGTATTTTTATTAATTATCTTGCTTCATAAGTCTTGGTGTATACTTTATAGAGGTAAATTTAAGTGAATTTGCCATAAAAAAAGCAAACATGGGAAAACCTCGAATGATAATTTTGATCAGACATGCTCAGTCGGAGGGGAATAGTAAGTGTATTTTCTTTGACAACGGTTGAATATGGAGAACTATAGAATGGCTGATATTATAAAGAAAACCGTGATATACACCAAACCATACCCGACCACCGAGTCAAACTCACTCCAGAAGGCTGGATCCAGGCCAAAGAAGCAGGTCACCGTCTGCGGGCCCTGCTTAAGCCGGATGATACCCTACATTTCTTTACATCTCCCTATCGTCGTACGCGGGAGACAACCGAGGGCATCCTGTCCACGCTGACCTCCGATGAGCCTTCGCCGTCACCATTCCCGCGCCATAGCATAAAAGTATATGAGGAACCACGATTGCGAGAGCAGGATTTTGGGAATTTCCAGCCATGTAGCGCGGAGATGGAGAGGATGTGGCAGGAGCGGGCGGATTATGGACACTTCTTCTACAGAATCCCAAATGGAGAATCTGCTGCGGATGCTTATGATCGCATTAGTGGCTTTAACGAGAGTTTGTGGAGACAGTTTGGGGAGGATGATTGTGCTAGTGTTTGCGTATTAGGCAAGTAACTTGAATTCTGTCTTGAGAAGTTACTAACAGCAGACAGTAACACATGGACTGATGAGCCGGGTTTTCCTCATGAAATGGTACCACTTCAGCGTCGAGTACTTCGAAGATCTGCGCAATGTAAATCACTGCGAGTTCCTTATCATGCGCAAGAAAGAAGACTCCGGAAAATACATACTCGAGAACAATCTACGTACTTGGTCCGAGCTCAAGCGCGAACGTCTCCTAGCACTCAAGGAAAAAGAGAAGAACAATCCCTCATCCGCCGTCTCAGAAAAGGACAAGGAGAAGGAGAAAAAGCTGGAGAAATTGGATGCCTCAGCTAAAACGACAGATGTACCGATTAGGAAGAAATGGGGCGGGTGTCCGAATGGATGTGATCACGGGAAACACTCATACCGCAAGGAGAATAGCATGCATGCTATGCAACTCAACGGAAAACCTTCGCCTAGTTCTTCGCCTGTTACAGGACCACCTGAGAACCTACCGTTCCGGAGGGCAGCGACGGCTCCATCTCGACGCTGGCAGTCTTCAAGTGAGGAGGATGAGGATGATCCACGTGGTCGGGCTGGGCCACCGGCACAATTAGATATACAAAGAAGTCTAGATGAAGTTATCTCCTCACCTGACGGTACGCCGTCGTTCATCTCGGTAGAAGACCGATTACGCACTCGTCTTAAGTCGCCGAAACAAAAGAATAGCTTGTTAAGTCCAGGGAGAGATTTCGGTGGAAGCAACAGTGGTGTGGGCTCAGATACCGAGTTCAGCCAAGAAGAAGACGCAAGAAAGAGGCTGGCAAAGGGGCTAGGAATTGCTGGAAGAAAGAAGGTCAAGGAGAGCGGGATGGGAAGGGGCGCGTTGGCTGATGCGCTTGGGGATCAGAGCGACGTAGGGAGTGATGCAGGGAGCGAGTTCGAAGACTTAAGCAAGGCGGAGAAAGAGGATAAGAGTGTCCGGGGAAGTGTTTACTGAAATGCGACCCTGGGGAATGCTGGCTCGCTTAGAAAGCGGCTTAGCGAGGATTAAAATGGTCTTTATGGATTATGCAGGCGAAATGCTAATAGTGGGAACGCATTCTAGAACGGGGGCATACATAGAATTAGCGAGCATAGATTGAAATTTGTCTTGAAACCGTAAGAATGGGCTTGGGCACGCTATATGTAGGATTTTGAATTTAGCTTTATCAAGAAATCATAGACGCAGAGCTCCATCTTTGAAATCATTCCGCTGGTCTCTCAGGATGTCACCTATGCTATCTTTAGGGGAAAGGTTCATAGCTTGTGATATTATATAGTATTTTGATTATGTATACATCAGATGCCAGCACCTTGACCTATCTATATCAATGATTCCTTTTCCTTCTCTTGTCTGCCCACGAACTCCTTCATCGCAGTATCAAGCCCACTCACCTTCCTCAGTATCGCCTGGACGCCTACAGGCGCGACGTTCATCCAATCAATCCACCGAGCATACAGTGGCATCGCCAGCACACAACTGCTTCCGGCATCAATCGCGGCGATAACCTCCTTCGCAACATCCACAGGCTCCAGTACTGGCGCCAAAATTGAACTTGGCGTATGCAGACCGGCAAAGAGTGGCGTGCTTAGCTGTCCAGGCGCTACGAGGATGGTTTTGATATCAGGATAAGGTGCAAGCTCCGCGGCCAAAGATTTGTGCATGGCTGTTATGCCGGCTTTGGAGGCGGAATAATCAGAGAGCTGTGCGGCACCCAGCTGGCCTAGCACGCTAGACATGGTTACTATGGTTCCTGAGCCGGCTCGAATCATGGCTGGCAGGAAGGTTTTGAGGGTGTAGAATTGCGAGAGTAGGTTAACGTGCAATGTGCGGTCGATTTCATCGATGGAGAGGTCTAGAAGTGGTTTCCCATGCGCGATGGCCGCATTGTTGATTAGGATTGTTGGAGTACCGAGCTATGGGATATCAGCATTCTGTAGCTTGTTGTAAGGAAAGGGGTTCGGCTCACATCTCTCTCAATCTCCAAAGCTACGCGAGCCACTTGCTCTTTATCTCCCACATCACACTTATAAAACTCGACTCCTCTTGCCTCTCCCGATTCCAGCTCTTTCACATCAAGCACCGCTACTGAAGCGCCTCGCATACCATACACCTCCGCAATAAGCAAACCCAGCCCGCTCGCTCCTCCCGTAATCACAATCACCTCTTCGGAAAGATCTACATTCCGCGGCTTTGTGTATGCGATTTGTCGGTTTAGGATCCCGAGGAAGAAGAGAAGCGTCAAGAGCGAGGCATACCCAATGGAAATGTGCATCGCGGTGTCCGTCCACGGCATTGCTTGCGCGCGCATGCACAATGGGATCATCCATGCCACGAACGGGTGGAGGAATGTCACGTTGAGGACTTTGAGGAAGAGGTCTATAGAGATGGGTTTGGCCCACCCGGGCTCTGAACTCTTTGGAATGGACATGGTTGATGTAGACGGAGGAGGGATGATTGAGAATGAAAATCAAAAAAACAGAAAGAATGAGAATATCTATCGATCTGGCATCTCTCCGCAATGTGCGGAAAGGATGAGACGATATTTCTCCTTCCCCTGACCCGTTCGTGGTGTGTGTTTCAAGGAGGGAAGGCTGAAGCCCGGCGCTTCATGTTTCGGCCTGTGCTTTCTTGGCAGAAGCCTTGCGTTTGTGTAACAATTTGAACAAATACCATCCTCCTGGGACAGCTCTTTGTAGCTTAAATAAAGATATCCATGACCGTATATTATATTAGATGCGTTCCTGTGATGGCAATCTCTTTATAAAGCGACCTTTAAGCCAGATTGGCCTCAGATCAAGCTTTATGTGGATGATAGAGAATGTACTGGTGGTTGAGTTGCTTCGGCGTTCAATGAAATGGCAAAGTAGATAGGATGCTGATGGTTTATATCCTTTTCTGTCCGAATCATCGCGTCCATCGGTCCAATTTTACTTTCAATGTGCCCTCCTGACTCGGGCTGTTGACAGGACCCCCGTAAGTCAGGAAAGTTTGAAACATATAGAGAGCTACATAAACCAATGCTAAAGTCATCACATCTTTTCAGCCTCGCAATCTTGTCTATGTACTAAAAGCTCATCAATATATATGGTTGATCCGTCAACATAATCCAATTGAAGCGTCAATTCGCCCCGCATACTTGTTTCACAATGAAGAGCCAAAGCTAGGAACAATATCCAGGTCTATCATTTCACGAAATAAATGGTGGGGAAATTCGCGTGTTTGCAGCTCACGAAAACGAATGCCTTTCGCCCAATAGCATCTTTTTCAAGATCAACCATCATCCTAGCGCCTATTAGAGATCCGGCTCCAAGAAACAGCCCATCGACATTACCGTCAAGCAGTAACCTAACGCAACTTGTCCAACCTCCATCGTTTTATGGACAATAGTATAAGTTTATGGTGAACTGTTCATTTCAATTACACCAAAACCACCAGATCTGGTAAGGTATACCGCTTGTCAGGATTGAAAACCCTGAATGGATTGAAGTCGACACATTCTATATCCATAATAAGGCCCATAGGTATCAGCCGCATTCATTCTGTATCGACGACTGCAAGTCTGCTCTCCTTCAACATAACACTGGGCACTGACTTCTTGTCTCCGACACGAATAGAATTAGCTTCAACGGTATAAATAATATAATCAGCTCAGTTACAGCCTTCCATCGAACGATTAGTAAACGGTAGCATATGAATTTCTTCATCATTCTCATAGCTGTGGTCTTTTGAAAATAGAACTAGAGGGTGGAATATGCAGCATAGTCAACACCTTTCAACTCGAGTTTCTGATCTACTCAATTTAAAGCTACAACGCTGCAGAAGTCATTTACCTTGACTCCATTGAGCGCCGGACCAACGGAGACTGCTGACACAGCCTACGCGCTACACAGGACATATAGCAGCAATACCAGCAACAGTATTACTGCAAGTTGGACGGTTAAACTAATTCAACTAAAGTTCTAGAATTCAATTATCCTCGCCTGTAGGTTGTGTTGTGCAGGAGTGATCTGACTCCCGATTCTCTGTACCAATGTGCTTTGTATATATTTTTATGTACTACCTCGGGTGCGTTTTCTCTAAGATGTGGCGGGGAGTACTTCTGAAATCTTTGGTCGCGATTTCTGCGTTAGACTTGGTCCATAAATAGGGGTCTTAGTATACTTGACTAAGATCGGCAAGAAGACTATGCTAGATCTACTGCGATTTCCTTAAACTAGAGGTTCACGGGCCAGGCCGGCCAGGTCGGCAAAGAAAGGATATTTGTTTAAGGTTGGGAGATAGAGTTGTTGGGAAATTTCCCTATTTATGTCCATGGTATCTTGTTGATAGGGATCAGCCAGCTTAGGCCAATACTAGGCTGCTATAATTTTGCGGAAAATGTCCTTGGCGAACAACCGTGCTCGTAAAGAATATAAATGTCTATTTGGGTGCTAATTAGCTGGGTCTTCTAAGGTATTCAGGAGGGAGAAATAGCTGATTCTAATCTGAGGAATCGGATGTTCCTGTTCAATAACTTTGAGTTCGCTCAAAGACGCTTTCGACCAATGAGATATAATTTCACCACACAGCAGTCTAGGCCTCAAGAGTATAAAGCTACCTTTCGCCTCGAAAAGAGTGGGTGTTCTGCAATTTCTCGGGGTAATAACTTGCAACGGCAGATATCTGTGGAGAATAAGCAGAGCATTGAGTAAAAACTGGGTAGCGAGGTAACATAATGTCATATGTCTTATCTACCACAATGCATGAATGTTGCCAATACACCATATGGTTGGCTGCTGAATTTGTGTGACATAATAGTACGTTGTAGAGGTGCTATGATTATGAGCTATTGCATGAAAGGAGCTCTCATCTATTTTTATCAATTCGCTTAAAAAAGGGGCAATCCTTTTCTAGTCACATGATCTGCTATTGATCAGTGTCTCAAATTAAGCTTCACGATATGGCTTCAAATTCGCTCTTAATGGACAAGTTTCTCGTTCATCCTTTGTAATATAATCTCGAAAGTATCTCTATTGAAAGGAAAAACGATCTGCAATATCGGTATTAATTTAATTCATCATTCCCTTCCCCTTCGCTAGTACGCAATCTCATTATGCAAACCCCAAACGAAGATAGTAGTCCACTATACTTTACAATAAGCCGCCAGCAATTGATCAATTTTTGCCCTTTTTGTCGTCTTTCTTGTCGCCTTTTGATTCATGCTTCGATTCATCCTTCTTGGAAGACTCTTTGTTTTTTCCCTTTGCATCCTTTTGCTCATCCTTTCCTTCCCTATTTTTGTCGGCATTTTCACTCTTGTCTTCCTCTTCTTCAGCCACTTCATCTTCTCCCTCAGCCGCAGCAGCTGCCTTCACTCTCGCCTTTTCTTCATTTTCAAGCGCGATCCATTGTGAGTCACGATCAGCCTTTATGTAATCCGCCGGATTCTTCAATTTGGCACCGTGGGAAACAATTTGGCCGCGTCTATAGTGAAATTAGGCATCACATCACAATAAATGGTAATTGAAGTCAGACTTACCCTACCAAACTGATGACAATAGAAGCTCCGACAAAGAAAGTCAAGACAAATCGATATGTGGAGTACCAGGGCGGAAACCAGCCTTTCACCTGATAGTAAGTGTGTTAGCTAAGGCTATACAGCTGCACCCTCGGTTTTGTGGAACTTACAGTAGCACGAGCATCTGCAAAGTACAGATATGTGAATGCCAAGAATTGAGTAATCAAGGCATATTCAACAGGCATAAAGGTCGTAGGCCATGCCACTGCTGGTGCGATGACACCGTACATATATCGACGGTAGCTATGGTATCCTCCATAGCCGGCATACTCTAAGCCCCAGTGCACAGCTCCTAGGAAAGAAATGATCTTTGCAATTATTAGCAGATGAATGCTAGAGAATGGAGGACAAATGAGGGCTTACTACAGCGCCATATCCGATTTGAATTGGCGTGACCCAATCTAACAATTGGTGTGCTGTATCTGCAGAGAACTATGCAATGTTAAATTCAGCTTTTGGTAATCCCATGGAATCAACGTGCTGTAACATGAGCACTATGCATTTCACTATTGTTGCGAACGCGACGACTGTTATCCCTATGCCACTTACCAAATAACCAGAACTGTGTGTGTGCGCGCGTTTGATTTCCGATGCTAAGAACTATCAATCACAAAATTAGCCATTGCCCATGTCGCACCCGAGAGTATTCCCAAGTCTAAGCCTGCATAACTCAGGCACAGAGTGCTCACAAGCATACGTACCACTGTAGAAAGAGAAGTTGCTGCATAAGGTAGAACGCCAGCCGCACCAATATAGAGTGACTCCTTCGGAACTTCCTTAAGGGCGAATGTGTCTTTTACAGTATGTAAATCTTGTTTTATCCCAGTAAGCATATCTGCATCGTCCTGGTTTCCTCTCCCTTCGAAAACGTGGCGTACAGATGATTCACCAGAGACCTCTTCTGGATGTGGCTTGAGAGCGCTCTCTCCTATCTTCTTCTCTAATTTTGTATCAATTTTATTAAATAAGGGGCCGGTTTTGGTGGTGTACAGGAGCGACGTTGTGGCCAGTCGCGGAAGCAATAGCTTAGCTTGAGGACGCTTGTATTGGCTCAATTGAGGTATTGAAACCGTCCGAACTTTGGGAGAAGCTGCACTATAACTCGAACGTGAGGCAGGGGTCCTCGAGAGGCTCTTGAAGAGTGACTTTGCATCAAAAAGTTAGCAAAGTGAGGGTTTGAAGCTGTCTCGCGGGAGCTCGAGCTACAAATGAGGGGAACCTTCAATTGACATACCGTAGTTGCTGATGAACGAAGCATGGTGAAGCTTGTCCAGGCTTATTTACAGAGTTTCTGCGTCTGACCTCTGTCTTTATTGCCTAGAGAAGCTCTTAGATTATCTAGCAAGTGAAATGATTAATTAACATTTAAACAATTGTGAAGCTTGTCGAGCTCGTTCCCAAGGATATAGTTATAAATATTCTATGACGTAGAGCTCTGCCAAGCCTCAGATCATGGCAGGGCGGCATCGCATTTTTTAGGTAACAGTCATTTGTATGGGAATGATGAAGGATTCACATCACATTCAACCCGATCACTCTATTCCGCTCCTCTGCCTTTTCAGTGAGCTCATACCAGTCGTATTTGCCAGACGTGTTGTAATATTCTTCATTATTTGCTGACCATAATTGCCCCTGCACTTTCTGTCAGATAGCGGGGAACATCAACGCGACGACGACACGGCAATACCTTGCGCATTTATCAAGAGAAAGACCTATGCGATACGACTCTAGACGAAGCTCGTAAATAGAATGGAGTAAGGCGTACCGCACGATCTATTCATTCCGCAGATGTGCCGGACCAAATTTCGATAAGAGACTTCATCAAGAGTCCCTGCCAGGGTGACGGCGACCACAAGACAGGATGTTGGAAGGCCTCGTGGCATCGCTGCTGAACCGCTTCCTGGGCATGTATATAAGGAATTTTGACCCAGGACAGCTCAAGGTTGGGATATGGTCAGGCGATGTGAAGTTACGGGACCTGGAGTTGAGAAGAGAAGCTCTGGATCAGCTAAAACTCCCTATTAACGTGATGGAAGGACATCTAGGGCAGCTCACATTAAAAATACCTTGGTCAAATTTGGGTGGAGCACCTGTGAAGGTTTACATCGAGGATGTATTTGTGCTGGCGGCCCCCAAGGAAGATGCGGAGTGGGACGAAGAGGAGGAGGAGCGCAGGAAGCAAGCTGTGAAAATCGAAAAACTTGACAGTGCTGAAATTTTGAAGGAGCGCAACCAGGAGGGTATGACTTCAGAAGAACAGAAAAAGAATCAGAGCTTTACAGACAGTTTGGTCACTAAGATAGTCGACAATCTTCAAATCACGGTCAAGAACATACACATTCGCTATGAAGACTCCATTTCCGCTCCAGGTCATCCTTTTGGTCTGGGCTTCACACTGGAAGAATTTAGTGCATTCAGTACTGATGAGCAGTGGAAACCTACATTTATACAAGATTCGTCCAAATCCACCCATAAGCTAGCTACTTTAGGCGCTTTAGCCATTTACTGGGATACGGATGCAGACCTGCTAGGAACTGGAAGGGAGGCGGAGGTGGCAGATGCTAAGGTTGCTACACACGAGGAGATGATGGTCAAATTTAAGGAGATGATTGCGAGGGGCGATGACTCAGATCTCACGAATCATCAATTTATCTTGAAGCCCGTCAGTGGTCAGGCGAAGATTGAGATTGATCATTCTGGCAAAACAGATAAACCCAAATTTTCTGCTGGATTAGTATTTGATAAAATTGGATTGGAGTTGGATGATGATCAATACAGAGATGCTCTCATGTTGGTTGATTTGTTCCACTACTTCATTCGACATCAAGAATACAAAAAGCTACAGCCTAAAGGCGTTACACCAAAGGAGGATCCTAGAGCATGGCTTAAGTTTGCCGGTGATGCTGTTTTGAGCAAGATCCACGATCGAAATCGCCGCTGGTCTTGGGCCTTTTTCAAGGAGCGCAGGGATGACCGAATTCGTTATATTGAGCTATTTAAAAAGAAGAAGAAACAAGCGGATCCATTGACTGCGGACGAGGCAACGGAGCTGAGCAAGCTCGAGTGGAAGCTGACCTATGAAGATATGCGCTTCTGGAGATCTCTTGCTAGAAATCAACTTAAAAAGGAAAATGCTGGTGTCAATAAGGCAGCTGCCAGTAAGCAAAAGCAAGGGTGGATAGCTTGGGCGTGGGGTTCCAAGCCTCAGGAGGAGGAAGATCCCGAGATAACCATGACTGAAGAACAGCGCAAAGAGTTGTACGATGCCATTGATTGGGATGAGAAAACTGCATTGGCTGAGAGCGTGGACTTGCCGAAAGACACGGTCAAGCTTCAAATAGATGCATCGCTTAATACAGGCAGTTTTACTCTCAAGCGTGATCCGCACGACAAGGTAGTGGAAGTGCTTGGTTTATATTTTGACGGTTTCCGTGCTAAGTTCCTCCAACGGCCCGAATCATTCTTAGCAGATGTCAAGTTGGGTGGACTGAGAGTCAATGATGGGACAACTCCAGACAGCTTGTTCACCCAAATTGTCCGTGTTAAGGACGCGCCAGATGAGCCAGTAACAAGACCACAGGTCGATGGTGCCGATGAGGACGTAGTCGATGTTATTGATCCGTTCTTCGAATTTGAATTTGAGCATGGTCCGTTAGATGGAATGAGTGATCTTGCTTTGACTGCAAAGCTGAAGCCTCTGGAGATCATCTGGAATCCACACTTCTTTGTCGGTATCATGCAATTCTTTAAACCTCCAGAGAGACATATGGAATCTATCGGAGCTTTGATGGAGAGTGCTGGCGCAACAGTTGAAGGCTTACGGCAGCAAACACGAGCAGGTCTTGAATTTGCATTAGAAGAGCACAAGACCTTGAACGCCAAGTTGGATCTCCAGGCGCCTCTTCTGATTATTCCCGAGAGTATAACGACAAGATCATCCGTTTGTATGATCCTCGACGCTGGTCATGTCAGTGTCAATAGCAAACTTGTTGATCATGACACTATAAAGGAAGTTCAGTCAAAGCAGAGACAATCATACTCCGAAGAAGATTATAAGCGACTTGAGTCATTGATGTATGACAAGTTCCTGGTTAAGCTTTCATCTACACAGCTTCTCATCGGACCATCTATTGAGGAAACTAAAGCTCAGCTAGTCGATCGAGATGAGTTTAAGTCGATGCACGTTGTCGAAAAGATCAATGTAGATTTTATCGTGGAACTTTCCATCATCCCCAAAGCTCCTAACTTGCCGAAGGTCCGGGTTTCTGGAACTCTACCGGTGCTGCATGCTTTAGTCTCTGATCAGAAGTATAAGAGCTTGATGAAAATTATTAATGTGGCAATTTCCGCTTTTGACAACGATGAACTACCAGCCCAAGCTATACAGACTAAGAAGAAGCAGATTGAAAAGCCTCGACCACTTAGCAGTATATCAACAAAGTCAGATAAGACACGAGATCGGACAGCTTCCACTTCATTCCAATTTTCCACTCAAGAAGCAATCATTCTTCAAGAATCCGATGACGACGATAATGACTCAGCTGTTTTTGAAGATGCGTCCCTAGGGAATATGGACGAAAGTCTTAGAATTCAGCAACGCCATATCGAGCTCAAGTTTAGTGTGGAGACTCTGCGAGGATCTTTGTATAGAAGTGATCCTTCAGGACAGAAGCCAGACCAGCTTTTAGTCGAAGCTGTGGCTAAGAACTTTGGCTTGGGACTTTGCGTGCGCCCTTACGACATCGTGATTGAGCCATCATTGGGATCAATTGTCATTGATGACTACGTGGAAAACCCCCCAGCTGAGTTCAAGTCGATTGTTTCTTCTGGAGATAATGACTCCAACGACAAGAAAGACCTTATAAGCATCAAAATTGTCAAAGTCAATCCAAAATCACCAGAGTTCATGCCAAAATACGACGGCGTCGAGATCAATATTGATGTAGACGTCTCAACCATCAACCTCGTGGTGACAAGAAAGACTTTGCTTACACTTTTGGACTTCATTCTAATAACATTCACAAGCCAGAATGCTCAACCTCCCTCCTCCGAGCCTACATCCAAAGATCTATTAGAAGAACCAAGTGATGAGCTAGGGACGGACTCACCGGAGCCATATCAAACACAATCCGGATCTATACGTATTAAAGTTGGACTCAAGAGCGTTCATCTCATTCTCAATAACGATGGGATTCGCTTAGCTACCCTGTCTCTTTCTCGTGCGGATGTTGGTATATTCATTCTGAATCCAACAATGCGTATCGCTGCAAAGTTGGGAGATCTCACCTTGCTCGATGATGTGAATCAAGGTGCCTCTAAAGATTCGAACCTTCGGAAGCTGATTACCATCCAAGGAAAAGAACTAGCTGATTTCCGCTACGAGACGTTTGACTCGCAAAGTCCTGAAACATATCCGGGCTATGACAGTTCAATATTTCTCCATGCTGGTTCTATAAAATTGAACTTTGTCGAGGAGCCGTTTAGAAAGATTATCGACTTCGTCGTAAAGTTTGGGAAGATGCAGGCTATCTTCAATGCTGCGAGACAGGCTGCAGCAAACCAAGCGACTCAGATTCAAAATTCTACAGGACGTTTCAAGTTTGATGTCAACATTAAGACGCCAATCGTGGTCTTCCCGCGCGTGATGATAGCTGGGCGTCCCAAGCGAGATTTGATTACAGCTTGCCTAGGTGAAATCTATGCCGAGAATAAATTTGTGCCTTTGGATGACTCGAAGAACTCACAGATCGCAACAAAACTATCAGCTGGTATTCGAAATATCCGACTGACCTCCGAGTTTTATTTTGAAAATGAAAAATATGAAGAGCTTGAACTTATTGACAAGGTCGATCTTAGCTTCTTGATGACATATGCAGAGCATACTTCTAAGAGCAAGAGGCCAGACATCGAGATCGAAGGCAGTATGACGGACTTTAATCTAAGGTTGACTCAGGTTCAACTTAAATTTCTCCTGGAGTTAGCCAAATCTGTTCCTGCAGCGTTTACTGTCGATTCTGAAGAGAGTGAGCAACAAGCCATTGAAGACGTTCCGAAATCGACTGTAAGAGAGGCAAGCGCGATCATCTCGCCAGAGAGAGAACAGAAATACAACAATACGCTCATTGATCTTGGCCCTGAATTAGGAGTTCAAGATTCTGATAGCTGGACCGAGCTTGACCTTGCTTTCCATGTCCATACCGTTGGTCTGGAGCTTATATTGGCCAAAGAAGACGAACCTGTTGGTGATCTTAACTCCGCAAGTTTGTCGAAGTTTTCTCTGGATGATACAAAAGTCAAGTTGCGCATGATTACTGATGGGTCACTCGAATCAGAACTCTTAATACAGTCCTTCACGATCTTGGATAGCAGGAAGAGAGAAATCAACAAGTTCAGGAAGATCATGGAATCGGCAAACAGTGATGTTCAACAATTCATGGCTAGTTTGACCATCTCTGGTGGCGTTGAACGCAATTTTATTGCTATGGTTGCTGTAGACAGCCCTAGGGTCATATTTGCGCTTGACTATTTGTTTGCCCTTCAATCCTTCGTGACCGAAGGCCTTGATGTTGACGAACCTCTTACCATGGAGGACGATGATAGCAATATTAGTTCTGGCGATGTTTCGGAGACAGACTCTGCAGTACTCTCACGGACCACCTCTCGACAAGCAAAATCTGTCGTTTCAACACGAGATCAGGGCACTGAGAAGGCTCAGGAATCATCAATGAATGTTGCTTTTAGGGTCAATATTGTCGATGCACAAATTATCTTGATTGCAAATCCTCTCAGCTCCGGCTCTGAAGCGATCGTCCTTGAAACTAAACAAGTCCTGATGTCACAGCAGCACTCTCTTACTTTACAAGTCTCTCAAATGGGCATGTTCTTGTGTCGGATGGATAGATTCAAAGATTCTCGCCTAAAGATATTAGATGAGTTCTCGTTGCAAATGTCCATGGACAGCTCCAAACAAGATGTGACTAGCCTTCACATCGATATTGAACCGCTTGTACTTCGTCTATCCCTTCGCGACATTCTTTTGGCGACTCAGATTGTTCAAAAAGCGTCAGAACTCTCTGGAAACGATGATGATAATAACGTCAGCGCTGCAGATGAGAAAGCGAAACAACTTAAAGCAAGCGACTCCGGAGGATTGAAACGGCGAACAGCGAGCGGGAAAGGAGTTTCGACTATGGGCAAAAAGACTAAGTCAAAAACGATTACATCGCCGCGCACTGCTACACCAGCTGGGAAACATTTTCTGAAAAAACGAGAGGAACTAACAGCCAACTTGGATGGCATGCGTATCGTTGTTATTGGCGATCTCCACGAACTTCCAATTCTCAATCTCAGTGTGGAAAATTTCAATGTTTCCGCTACTGATTGGAGTAGTCGTCTCAGCGTTGGAACTGAAATTGACATTTTCATCGACATCTACAACTTTTCAAAGTCCGCCTGGGAGCCCCTCGTCGAGCCATGGCAGCTTGGAGTAAGAGCTCATAGAGATTTTGACCCAGATTGTATGTCTGTAGAGTTGACATCACCAAAAATGCTGGAACTCACTGTTACTTCTGCAACCATCGCGTTAGCATCAAAATCCGCGGATTTCCTGTCCCAAGACGAGGATGTGCTGTCAAAACCTCGGGGGGTTGAAGCACCATATAAGATTCGGAATTTTACAGGCTTCGAGCTCAGTGTATGGGCAGATCTTCCTGCTGATGACAACAATATGTCAGCGAAGCTCGAGGACGGGGAGGAAGCTCCCTGGCGATTCGAAGACTGGGAGAAAATGAGAGAAAATCTTTCTCCGGAAAGTACTTCTGGTACTGTAGGCATCAGGCTGGAAGGCAGTGGATTCGACAGTATCAGCAAAATATCGGTTAACCGAGAGGGCGAGATGCTATATCGACTTCGGCCAAACAAGGATAGTGTCACTCATCGTCTTCTGGTAGAGGTAAAGCTAGGCGCTGATAACGTCAAGTACATCACATTCCGTTCGCCGCTTCTGGTGGAAAATCATACACAGATACCTGTAGAACTGGCTGTATATGATTCTGCGGAAGGCCATCTACTCAAAATCGAGAAGATCGCCCCTGGAGAAGCCAGACCTGCCCCTGTAGGTGCAGCCTATCTCAAATCACTCCTCGTCAGACCGGATCAAGGCTTTGGATACTCTTGGTCAACAGAGTTTTTATGGTGGAGAGATCTCCTCAAAAGACCAACGCGTACGTTAACTTGCAACGGCGAGAATGACAAGCAAACCCCTCCCTTTTATTTCCAAATGAATGCGAACTATGATAAGACAAATCCTAGGACGAGGTAAGCGTGAAACATTATTTCCTGTAAATATGTGCTAATTTTAACATAGCGATTATCCATACATGAGGATTCGACTTTCCGCCCCGGTTGAACTAGAGAACCTGCTTCCCTACGACTTCAAATATCGTATATATGATAAGAATACGAAGAAAGATTGGACAAACTTTCTTCGAAAAGGGGGGCTTAGCCCGGTTCATGTTGTCGAATTGTCACATCTATTACTTATGAGTATTGATATGCAAGATACGCCTTTCAAACCTAGCGATTTCGCAATCATCAACTCAAATAATCAAGAAGATTTCCGCAGGGAGTCCAACTTGATCTGTAAAGATCAGGATGGTTTGATTTTAAGTCTCAAGCTTCATTATTACAAAATACCGTACAGCGGCGGTGCCTTCAGAGTGACGGTTTACAGCCCTTATGTCATTCTCAATAAGACAGGGCTGGAGCTTAACGTTAGAGCAAAATCGCTTCTTCAGCAGGCGAGGACAGCGGCTGGTCAGGGCATGCTTGCAAATGCAGCTGGTACAGACAGACGCAAAGCAGTTCCTTACATGTTCGCATTCGGGGCCGATGATCAGAGAAACCGTGCTCTTCTAAAGGTTGGGGAGTCAAGCTGGAGTAAACCACAGAGTTTTGATGCTATTGGAAGCACGATCGATGTGGTGCTTCCATCAGCGTCCAAGAACACGGAAATTCATGTCGGAATCACCATCGAACCGGGAGAAGGAAAGTACAAGATGACCAAAGTTGTCACACTTGCTCCTCGATTCACCTTAAAAAATCGAATGAATGAAGAGATTCTTGTTCGAGAGCCAGGGTCTTCGGAGCTATTCACGCTCAATTCTCAGGCGTTACAGCCACTACACTTTCTCCAGAAGTCTCCTGTCAAGCAGCTGTCACTTTGTTTCCCTGGGGTGAACAACCAGTGGTCATCTCCATTCAGCATCTCGGATCTTGGCACTACTCACGTGAAACTAGCAAAAGTAGGACAACGGCAAAAGCTCATACGAGTTGAGGTTTTGATGGAGAATGCCACTATATTCTTACACATTAGTGCTGAGACGAAAAACTGGCCATTTTCAATGCGAAATGAGAGCGATACGGAATTCACATTCTTCCAAGCAAATCCGAACATTGATGACGATAATGTAGAGGACAGGTCCGGATGGCGGCCTATCAGATACCGACTGCCACCAAGAAGTATCATGCCTTATGCCTGGGACTATCCTGCAGCGAAACAAAAGGAATTGGTTATCACTGCCAACGGTAAAGAGCGACATGTAAAGCTTGCGGAAATTGGCAATCTTATACCTATGAAGATACCAGCCGGAACTAATTCAAGGGAGCAAAAGATAATTGATTTGAACGTCGCGGCCGATGGTCCCACTCAGGTGCTAATTCTGTCTAATTACAAGGCTTCAAAGAGTCTATATAAGCAAAAATCTCGCTCAGAGTCAACTACTAGTATAGCTGGTGGGTTTGAGGTTAAATCACAAGACACCAGCATCAATTTCCGAGCGCAGCTGAAGCTTGCTGGATTGGGAATCTCATTGATCAACCAACAGCTGAAAGAGCTAGCTTATGTCACATTCAGGAATATTTCTCTTGGGTACACTGAATCTCCCTTATACCAGACTATCACAGCCTCAATCAAGTGGATCCAGATTGATAATCAGCTGTATGGTGGCATATTTCCAATGATTTTGTATCCTAGCGTTGTACCGAAGAATACACAAGAGACGGAATCACACCCGTCAGTCCATTTTCAGGTGACTCGAGTCAAAGACGACTCATTTGGTGTTCTCTACATAAAGTACGCCACCGTTCTTCTGCAACAGATGACCCTCGAAATAGATGAAGATTTTGTGTATGCGCTCTTGGAATTTTCGAAAGTCCCTGGTGCAAGCTGGTCGGAGACGCATGAAGGCGTGTTATGTGACGAGAGCTTGGACATTCCAGAGCCAAGAAATGACCAGCAAGGACAAGATATCTACTTTGAGTTACTGAATATCCAGCCTATGCAACTTGATCTTTCTTTCGTTCGCACTGAACGGGTCAACGTTGAAGATAAGACTTCATCCAGGAATCCTCTTATGTTCTTCCTGAACGTGCTTACGATGGCTATTGGCAACATCAATGACGCTCCAGTCCGCCTCAACGCTTTAATGTTAGAAAACGCTCGAATGTCATCAACAGTTCTCATACAAAATGTCTCGAATCACTATTCCCAAGAAGCTTTGTATCAGGTTCACAAGATTCTTGGCTCGGCAGATTTCTTAGGAAATCCTGTTGGGCTCTTCAACAATATTAGCTCTGGAGTTGCAGACATTTTCTATGAGCCATATCAAGGCTTCATCATGTCTGGTGATAGGCCGGAGCTTTTAGGACTTGGTATCGCCAAAGGTGCTACGAGTTTCGTTAAAAAGTCCGTCTTTGGCTTTTCTGACAGTTTCTCGAAGTTTACGGGTAGTATTGCAAAGGGCCTCGCAGAGGCCACTATGGATAAACAATTTCAAGATCGGCGTCGTATGACACGGTCAAGAAATCGACCGAAGCACGCACTCTATGGCGTTACAGCAGGTGCCAATTCCTTTGTTACCAGTTTAGCAAGTGGAGTAGGAGGCCTTGCACGTAAGCCCCTCGAAGGTGCTGAACAAGAGGGCGTTGCTGGCTTCTTCAAGGGTGTAGGCAAAGGTGTTCTTGGGCTTGCGACAAAGCCAGCCATTGGTGTTTTCGATCTTGCATCCAACGTGAGTGAAGGCATCCGAAACACTACCACAGTGTTTGATGCCGATGGTCTCGACCGTGTCCGTCTGACGCGCTTTATCGGTCAGGATGGAATCGTTCGTCCGTACTCCCAGCGAGAGGCTTTGGGTCAATTCTGGCTTAAACAGCTCGATAATGGAAAGTACTTCAATGAATCGTACATCGCACATTTAGAACTTCCAAGAGAGGATATCGTGGTAATGTTGACTTACACGAGGATATTACAGATCAGAGCCAAGAAGCTAACAAGCTCGAGCGATGTTCCCTTGAAGGATATCAAGGTCATCAGTAAGGAGAGATCGGGTTTGGCAGTGACGTTAAAAGGGGGCTTGAGTGGGCCGTTCATTCCAGTTAGCGAGGAGAGTAGTAGGAATTTCTTGTACAAAAAGATTGGGATTGCGGTTGCGGAGTTTAACAAAAAGTATATGATGAAGGAATAGATACGAGCATAGCATACGAATGGATATGAGCATGGCATATGAGTGCTACGGCGTTTTGCATTTCCATTAGCCTAGAGATTGAGCACATATATTGATATCTTTGGAACTACCTCCTTTTTATCCCATTTTTTGAGACCGGAGTCTCCTAAATTTTCATCAGCATCACGGTAGAAAAGCGAAAGCAAGCCCCTTGAACGATCAAGTAGCCAACCAATGTCCCATATTTATTGAAACAGTTTATGTCTCTGTTGATGATTGACTGTCCTCAAAGAGAACCACAAGTTGCGTATTCAAGAACTTTTTTAACACAACACTCTCATAGCATCTTAATGAGTGTTCCTTCGGTGCATTATGGTCCGTAGCAGCAAAGGGTGGTTCTAGTTATGTACCATATAAACACTTACAACGACTCCTTATCCTTATCTTTTACAACAAAATAATTCTCGTCAGAGCACATCAGGATATTGAGCTTTGAAAACGCCCTAAATTTGAACGTCAAAACATCAGATATTAAAAATGGATATCCTAGAGCAGGGCACCAAGCTTTCATATCCATGTACATAATTCTTTGAGAGCAAGAGCATTGCTGATATATCTCACCGTCAGCCTATGGGCTGGGAGATAGGCAGGCTTCAGGACTTGGATAATTAGGATGCGACAGATACTGTGGCAGAGGAAGGGATGATGGAAGGGCTGCTTACAAAAGCGGCGCCTGATATTGGATGGAAGATGTTACCGGACATACTTGGTAGGAAAAAGAAGCCGTTGAGGGAGAAAATGGTGTGGATTCTGAGAGGAGGATATGTTTTTCGAACATTTTGGGAATATAGATCTTCGTAAAGACCTTTGATTAGATTTTCAGTGCTGGACCGACTACTAAAATTATGGTAAACCTTATTTACAATATAAAAAGCGTCTTTCATGGCAACTCTACCCAGTGACATCCAGTCTATGAATGTCCTACTTAGAGGAGAGATAATTGGCCCTCATAATCACAAATTGTTTTTTATACAATTAATCACTAAGCTCTGCAAGCTTATAATAAAAGAGCACATTCTGCTGATCTTATTTGCTCTTTTATCTTCAGACAAAAATACCATTTCTGAGTATTCCAGATGCCATTAAGATTATAATCCCTAATATAATACCACCGACCGTCACAGATATTTTGGTCACAACTCGCTAAGTATAAATATTCCTCTATATAATCCACATGGTTGAGATGTTTCGTTAGGGAACGATATGCCTGGTGGATCTAATAACTCGGCGAAAAGAGGAGGAAAATACGGCAAAGACAATCAACCAAAGAAAACACAAGATGTTGTGGCTTCAAGTTCCAGCGCAGCTGATCCCAACGAAGGCAGAGGCAAAGGATCGGTACTTGACCCCAAATTTGCGTGGACCTGCCGTGTATGTGCTGAGCATAACGTGAGTATCTTCATATTTCAATCTTGATTCAAAATTTGGATTGTAAGATTTGGGATATCACAACTAATCATGCTGTCATCAAAAGGAAGACAGGTTGAACGCAGCAGAGCATACGAAATGTTATTATTGCGACTACAGTCACGAGAAATGTGACAAATATGTATTAGTAGCAGTGCCATGGGATTTTATAGCCGAGTCCCAAGAGATGAATGGCGAGGGACTTCCTAGAGCAGTACGCAGACAATCTGAGAAGGAGCTCGCAGCTATTCAAAAGGAGATGGAGAGGGTCGCGGCAAAGATGCACAAGGCGGAGCTTAGGAGAAAAGAGAAAGAGCAACAAACGAAGAGGAAAGAAAGGAGAGAAGAAAGAGAAGCAGAGGCGGAACTATTGAGAGAAGAACAATTAGCGGAGGAGGCAGAAGCAGAGGATGAAACGAGTGGAAGCGGAAAGGGTAGAGGAAAAGAGATAGATCTTCCAGACAGGAGCAGAGAGGGAGAGGTAGGGCCTGGTAAGGACCACGGGCATCCAACAGATAATGGGGAAGGGAGCTCCAGAGGAAGCCACCGAGGCGGCGGCAGTGGCAGCAATAGCCACTCCGGTAAGGAAAAACATGAAGGAAGGGACAAGCACTGATTAAGGGGCATTTGGCAACTAGTAGGTAGTAGTATGATATTGGAACTAGCAAGAGCAGAACTTAGTATAGAGCTCGGAGATATTATGTTTGACGAGCTAGAAACTCTGTCACTCTGCTAGAGCGGTCTTCCAAATAATCGTTGGATTTTATAAATGCAAACGCGAGATGTTCCTAAACATATCCCATGCCATGCTAATGGATATGATGCTAAAATGTAGAGAATTGCTTAGCTTTCTGAAATATCCACACGCGGAGGTGTTCTCGAATTTCGAAACTTTAAACCTTAAAATTATAATTCATATTGCAAAGTACTTAAGCGACGAGTACACTACGCCAGTCAAAATTTCAATCTTTTGATGCGAAAAAGTCGCATCCTTACTACTTAAGTGGACTTCGACAAGCTTTTGCAAGACGAAATATGGGATACATCAAGACTAGCAACAGCAGAGGCACCTACGAGAAACAGGATTATCAAGCAAGCGCACAGTCAAGGAGCTTCTCATTCTTCTCCACCTGAGGTGCGACCACTTCAGATAACTTGTATCTTTTCTCCTCATATATAATTCTCAATAAGCCAGTCTTACACTTCGGATTTCTGAACCTCGGATCGCCCCAGGTATCTTCGCAAGCCACCAGAAGCATCTCCTTCATAGGGATGGTGCATGTTTTTGAGTAGGACTTGTCTTTGTCGTTAACCATGTATGGGAATTTATCCACGCCGCTTGGCTCGATTTCTTTTGCTCTTGCGAGGTTTGCAGGGCGTTGCCCGGGCTGCACCATTGTGTAGGATCTTCACGTGCTGTGCTGGTAGCGTGCGAACATTGTTAATAGGGAAGATATAGTAACAAGAGAAGAACTAAGGGAAGACTCTAATTATATTTGCATGTCCCAATACTCATATTAATTGGGAACTGGTGAGCCACAGTTTCCTGAAAAGGCTCCATGGCTAGACAAATAACCCTGTGCCATTTCAGAGAAGGAAGCACAACTTTTAGAACAGAGGCCAAGACTTCCATGACATAAAGGCTGAGAAAAGAGTCTGGATAGGCGAGAAAACATTTTGAGTCAAAAGTAGAAGATATAAAGACAAGTTTCCCGATGCTATGGATCAGTGGCTCGTGGCCATGCTCATTCCATATCCACGAAGGCGGCGCCGGGAATCTTAACTGACGAGTCCTTCCGGGCATGGCTTGGCCCGGCTTGATCGGCTCAGCAGAACCTCATCTGAGCGTATTTGTGCTTTTAAAATGATGACTCTACAGATCGCAGCGAAAAGTGAAATTTTAAAGCTCTTAAGCGCACTAGGAGATATGTATACTCCACCACCCGAAGTACTGGCAATCCTAGGGCTTAATGTTTTAGCCGAAATTCATGTTACCCACGGTAGCTGAAAGTTGCTTTGTATTAGACCATGAATGAAGAAATGCGTAACCTTGACGGATGAAACGTTGGAAAGATAGAAAGAGTCAATGATATGAGCAGCGGTATGAAGTAAGAAAATTGAACTCATCTTGAGCCATACAAGGAGAAATGTTGGAGATTTCTATGAGACGAATATCATAACCAGGTTAGCTCATTCCGTACATGATCACTTGTTCTCAAGTTAGAAGAGCAACATGTCAAGGACCATTTTTCAATGGAACATTTGGTGCTGAAGGTTGAAAGTTATTGTGGGTCGGTGATAAGAATGCCAGACAGAGTTCTAATCCTGCCGTAATAATCTGAAACTAACGCTATAAAGGTTGTTAAACGACTTGGCATACATACTTGGCTCAAATTTATTTTTACGCTTTGAAGAATGACTTATGATATTCCAGCCTCATGAACTTGTCCCAAGCATTAACTTGACCTTGGTGAACAATTGAAGAGCGTGCTTTCCACAAACAAGCAGCCAAACAGAGCTAGTACCAAAATGGAACCACCACCACCCAAACGCCAGAAGTTGGAGTCAGCTTCCACCTCCGACTCACATTCTATCACAACACCACAATCTAGAGCAAGAACAATCATGTCAGATTCGGGATTCCAACCAGACCGTGAGGTTGAGGTTGGCATTACCCAAGTAGTAAACGCATCCAATCAGGGTTTCCAAGGAACCTTGAAGCAAAGGTATGTCTTGAACTTTTATCTCAACCTGTGTACCCTGGACACTGGAAAACGCCGAAAAGCGAAGTCCTACCTTCGGCGTCTTCCATCAATTTTTTTTTAGCTAGTCTATCACTTATCTTGAAACTTTATCGCCAAAAGGCCAAGTATTAAGTCTATTTGGACATGACATTTCTAATGTTGATGGACTGTGGAAGCACGTGTCACCAGTATTCGTTGAGATTCAATGCAAAGCTTGTGTCCTTGAACTCTAGCTAATACAGACTAGATATACGGATTTCCAAGTCAACGAGATCACGCCTGATGGAAAGGTTGTTCATCTTACGGATGACAGTATACCCAAAACTGAGAAGGGTCCCAAGCAAGTGAATGGAGAAAACCTGTCAGAAAAGAAACCAGAAGAGAATAACACATCGTTTGGGAGCAAGAAAGAGTCGTCAACGGCTCCAGATCTAGCTCCAACAAAGATTTCCGAGACTGAAGAAGGCTCTGCACATGTAAGGTGGAACTGGTATGTCCTAAAGATCGTAGCTGATAAAAGTGACTGGTAGGACTCGTTTCTACCTACTCAACCAATCAAGACGGAAAATAAGGATCCTAAGAAGGATAAACAGGACGAAAGCTCGAAATTTGCTTCTGATAAAGCTCTTGAGAAGGCGGAGTCGAAGGTAATCCCATTCACAATTACAACAGCAGACGAGGAGCTGTTAATTACATATTTTGGCGTGGAGTTCAAGGGGGAACTTCTCGAATTTCACCAAAAGATTTTAGCCAAGCCAGGGGCTAAACCTTCAGTCTTTGGTTCCATCAACACTCCTCCAATCACAGATCGTGTGACCCGCGGTAGAATGCACGGAGATGTGCGCCGAATTTTTAGTTCGAGGTTAGAGACTGAGGTGCGTATTACGAACCATGATTTTCAAGGAACCCACCCGAAGTTTGTCCTTCTGACGAATAATGTAAATTAGGTCCAAGATGAAGGTATCATCCGAGTCTCTGCTGCACCACCAATTAAGGAGCACCCTGGAGGATATGGGAAAAACAACTTCCAGAGCCAGCGTCGAGCACAACCTCAGAACAAGGGAAAGCTTGGATGGCAAGAATTAGGAGGGGAGTATCTACACTTCTCCTTATATAAAGAAAACAAAGATACCATGGAAGTCATCAGCTTTCTAGCTAGCCGAATGAAGATTAACGCGAAAGACTTTGCGTTTGCGGGTACCAAAGATCGAAGAGCGGTGACTGTCCAACGAGTCAGCCTCCGGCGTCAGCATGCAGACAGAGTCGCCAGATTAAACAAAGATTTGAGGCAGGCTCGTGTCGGTGATTTCAAATATGAGAAGCATCAGCTTGAGCTGGGTGAGCTCGTAGGCAACGAATTCGTCATCACTCTTCGCGATTGCCATTTTGGACCCGAATCGATCGACGGTGCAGAGCTCGATAATGAATCTCGATTGAAGGTCGGAAATGAGGTGGTTGGCGCCGCTGTCAAGCATCTGAAAGCTCACGGTTTTATCAATTATTATGGATTACAAAGATTTGGCACATTTGGGGTTGGTACCGATGAAGTTGGAAAGAAGATCCTCCAAGGTGACTTTGAGGGCGCAGTTAATGCAATTCTTGCTTACAATAAAGAGGTATGTTCTTGCATTCATCTCACTTGGCTAATCTTTCCTCCTTGCGTTCGTTCACTCCCATATATTGGACATTTGGCTAATTACTATCTGGTCATTAGCCGTTAGTGTCGGATTCTTCAGATAAAATTAGTCGAGATGACCGTGCACGTATCGAAGCAATTCGCCTCTTCAGATCCAGTAAACCGCACGATGCGGCAAGCCTACTACCAAGAAAGTTCTCTGGTGAGAAGGCAATCATATCACATCTTGGAAGAACTAAAACCGAGTAAGTGACCTGCCACGAGCCCCCAAAATGAACTGTGAATCCATAAATTTCTCCCACTACGCTATGCCACCACTAACTGCATGCCATTTAGCTATGTGGGGGCTCTACTATCCATCAACCGTGGCCTGAGGCTTATGTATGTTCATGCCTACCAGTCTCTAGTATGGAACGCTGTTTCTAGTGAGAGATGGGCTCGTTATGGTGCCAAAGTCATTGAGGGTGACCTCATTATTGTAGATAAAATAGCCGAACGAGCCGTGGATACGACGCAAGAAGTTGATGAAGCAGGGGAAGTTATCATTCGTCCCGCGGTCGATGATTTTGCAGTTACCCATGATGACTTATACGAACGTGCACGTCCACTAACTGCTGAAGAGGCTGCTAGTGGCAAGTACTCGGTGTTTGATATCGTACTTCCTACCCCAGGTTACGATATTGAGTACCCCAGCAATGACATTGGTGATTTCTACAAAGAATTTATGGGTAGTGTCCAGGGAGGGGGACTAGATCCTGGTAACATGCGTCGGCCACAGAAAGACTTCAGTTTAAGTGGCAGTTATCGCAAACTTATTGGTCAAATCGGGGACGATCTAAGCTTTGAGGTGAAGAAATACTATGACGAAAACGAACAGCTTGTTGAAACAGATTTGGAGAAGTTGAATAAGGGCTGGCTAAATCGTGATGGAGCAAAACAACGCAATGGCCATGAGGACAACTCCTATTCCAGCGATGGAGGAAGAGAAAATTGTGGGGGGCGATTCAACAAACGAGGTGGTCCTGGTACGGCAGCTGGTGAGATTTATCGCGACATTCGCACCAAGGACGAAATTCATAAATCAACCGCTGAGACACCCATCAATCCAGCACTGCTTGCGTGGCAAAATCTTCCAGAAAAGCTAGCTTCTGAGGAGAAAGCTGAACGGGAGGCCGCTGAGCGTATGTAGATCTGTGTTGGCTTTTTGAATATTATATGTGTGAATCTACTAACATTTATTAGTCGCTAGACTCACTGTAGACCCAGTTGGCTCTAATGGTATTTCCCAACCAATAGTCAACGAGACTTTCATTGAGACTTCAGTTGATGATAATGGTAAGCGGACTCGCCAACGAGTTACTAAGATCAATGATGCCACTGTAAGTGAGGCTTCATCGGAAGAGAACGCATATCATGGCGCCAGGACTCGTGACAACAGTTCTTGGGAGAAGGCATCCTCTGAGGAATTCGCTACTGCTAGTGGCAGCAACGAATATTTTACGACGAACACTGCGAATACTATACCACAGACTGGTGGTGAGAAGAGAATCTCCTTAAATCCCGCTGCTGCCCCATTTGAACCACAAGGAAGCAATCAGATCGACATTGACTATGTCCGGTCAGCTGACTGTTCCGATGACGATGATAATGGAGGTGTTGAGCTACGTCTAAGTACTCTACTATATGCTAACGAAAAGCGCTCTGTAGGGGAGACCTCACTCTCAACGGGGCAACATGAGGTCTTCGTTGATTCTGCTAAAATTGGGGGTGGCATTCCGGTCGCGAGTAAATCTGAGGTTATCGAGGATGTTGTGATGACTAGCGACGATAAGCCATTTGGAGAGTCCAAGGAAGCCATTGAAGAAAATCCAGCTAAGATTGCCGTGATTCTTAAGTTTCAGCTCGGCACCAGTCAATACGCTACTATGGCTTTACGGGAGCTCATGGGTTTGACTGGAGTCAAGACTTACAAGCCTGATTTTAGCGGAGGTAGATGAATGTGTGATTTGGTAAATATGCATGGTTGTTTGTTATCTGATATGATTCAGGTGTATGGCATGGTTCATGGAAGTGTGTTGCATTTACATGGAGCATGGGAAGCTGTGGCCGCTTGTTATTACTTTAAATGATAGATTCACTTAATTACCCGCGTATCGCCAATGAATGTGTAAATGTGGAGCATCTACTGGCTTGATCTTTTGGCTTAGCATTTCCGTCTATGAGGGGTCACGTAGGAGTTATCATCTAGTTTGAAATCGTTTTGTATGACAAAAGCCATAAGTGTCTGGGTCCAAAACGTGGGTTAGGATGGCGCCAGACTTCTCTTTCAAGAAGATTTCGTTTTTATCGCCATTAATTTTACGAGTCAACAACTAATTCCTGTCATGAATTCTAATGCTTTTGAATAAGACCGTGCTTGCAGAATCTCTGAAAAATATACTAGAGCTGCCAAAGGGAGACGGTGGTACGAATGGGCTAGATACCGCTGTCGCAGTGGAGGTTTAGCTTCCGTAGCCCAACAAACCATCCATCGTCTAAGTTAATATCTGAAGCATAGCTAAACACTTAAAAGCCTAAGTATCTAGGACACACACCACAGTAATTCCTTCAAGTCAAAACCTACAGGATCCCAGCACAGCTTTGTAGCTCTCCAGACAGAACCCAACTACAGCCATGGAGCAAGAAAATCGTAAGACGCCTACATCTCTATCATAAGAGGTATAATACTTAGATAATTTTCAGATCTGAGCGGTTGCTCCGAGAAGGAACCTGCGAGGGCTTCCTCGGAGTCCAAAGGCAAGCAACCCTACAGGGTCTCCTACTTCGGACTGGCCGACTCACCAACTACGCCCTCAAGCCTCAGCAACACCGCGCCCAGCTCCAGAGGTACCACCATCATCGGCTCCTCTTCCAGGGTCCCCGCGGCAGATACCGCGTCTGGCGTCCCACCAGCTGAGGAAACACCGTCAAAAGAAGCCCTCGAGGCGCATCGCTTCATCGAGATGTTCGCTGCTGCGCAGCCAAAGGGCCTGTTGAGCGTCAATGATGAGGAGTATAAGGCTCTTGTTGCGGGCTTCACGCCGATGGAGAAGAAGGCGGAAGAGGATGCTAAGAAGGGGGGAAAGATGAAGAGGGTTTGGAAGAAGTTTACTCAGCGCCTATGAAATGAGGCTTTATGCATGGGTTTCGCGTTCTTCTAGCTGCTGCGAAGAAAAGGTGATATGTGGGGGACCCTGGAACTCTTGATATGTGATTTGGGCGTGATTCACTTAGTGACCTGAAGTTAGCTGATGATCTCTGATATAGTGAGATATCGAGGTCTGGGTAATGTGGTGAAGCCGTAGATCTCAGCAAATTTAACCATTCTCGATGTCCTTTGTGATTATACGCTTGTACCAAATTTTCAATCATAGAATTCACCCATAACCCCTGCCAGAGATATGGGATAACTAAAAGGCGTGAAAGTCAAATATCTTGCTTTCCAACATGATTTAGGGTAAGTTCATGATGAAGTGACATTGGAGCTTGGAGGGGAGCAGTGCCTCCAAGCGGCCGCGGGGTCATGCTCGCTTCCAACCATTTTTGGTCAGCCCCTCCATCCACCATTTTCTGCCTCTGTTTGATCCAGCTATTCGGATTTCTAGAAGAGATGGCTCCTAAAGGCAAAGCTACCGACAAAGGTGGTGCTGCGAAAGGGAAAGGGAAGGGTAAAGAAACGGAGGAGAAAGGCAAAGTAAAGGGTGCGCAGCAGGTTAATGTCCGGCATATACTGGTCCGTCTTCCCAAATCGTTCTCTATAGGTTTCGAAAGAGTATTACTGATAAAATCCAGTGCGCGAAGCATAGCAAGAAAGAAGAAGCGTTAGAAAAATTGAAGGCTGGGGCAAAATTTGACGATGTTGCGAGGGAGTTTTCCGAAGATAAAGCGAGAGCTGGTAGGTTGATTTATCTGATGTCGAGGTCGGGATTGGGTTTTACTAATGATATTATAGGAGGAGCACTGGGTTGGAAAGGCAGAGGGGATTTGGATCCTGCGTTCGAGGAGGTGGCTTTTGAACTCGGGACTTCTACGACTGCAAATCCAGATTACAGGGAAGTCAAGACGGGGTTTGGATACCATATTCTCATGGTCGAGGGACGGAAATGATCTTAGATCATTTTGACAATGATGCAGCCTTGCCTTGGAGTTTGGTGTCTGGCGCTCTCACAACCTCATAACGATATCACTATCCTCAGTGTCACATCGATATCGCCCAAAGTGTAAAATGCAGATGCTCGTATGCCAATTTTTCTTTTCCCCCAATATGCATCCTAAGTAGAGTACATTCCAGGAAAGATATCTCAGCTATAGTAGAAATCTATCCGTCAAACTCCGAGATCTTACCCCCATATTTTTATTGCTCAGTCTGGAAGTAGTTGAGAAGGATATCTCTCTCTTGCGATTGCTCTCCCCAGTCCTTAACGACAACGCAGGAGCAGTTGACAACCTTGCGTGCGTTACCCTCACGGTCCAACACACCTATTATAGACCATTAGAACTTAGCACCAGCGCATCGTGCAGAACCACTTACACAAACCAGCCCACTCTCCCAGCTGCTTTCCGTCAGGAACCTTGATCAGGGGGATCTTGTGCTCCGAGCATAGCGCCACAACCAACTTCTTGTATGCCTCCTCTTCGCAAGCTTCATTGAGGACGCACATGTGGGCTTGACGTCTATCGAGGGCCTTGGAGGCTTCGCGCAGACCGCGGGCAAGACCGTCGTGCATAAGGGCAAGTTTCAAGACACCTTTTAATGCGTCGAGCACGCTCACTAGCAGGCAATTAGTACCACCCTTTGCTCAAGTCCATTGAACTTGACATACTTTGACCTTTGGATGCAGCATCTCCAGAAACCTCAACTTCATCAGCAGCCTCAACGGCGGAGGTAGGTTCTTCTACATCAGACTAAATATCTATATTAGCATGATCCATGAAAATTGAGGCTTCTTGCATACCATCTTGGATATTGTGATGTTTGGTGATCCTCGAAGGTTTTAGAGAGTAAGTAATTGTAAAGAGTGACTTTCCAGGCCAGGCTTTTGGGTGTTGGTGCGATCTAAGCGAGGCGCACAACCTACGCCTGAGATAGCCCCACCAATAAAATCTTGGCTCACGTGACCCACACAATCATTTTCTTACGCAGCTTCCACCTTTTCTTAACAGCCTCGAACCACTCTTTGAGATCAACCAACAACTCAACGCCAGCGCAATCCAGGTATGTATTTCCCAAGACAGTGTTCAGATTCGTTGGGGAGACCTTCATGCTATGGCAAGGGGAGGTAATCGACATCTACTCAATCTGCGACGGATCTCAACCTCGATTGAAATGTTCACTTCAGAGGACGCGACCTCGAGCAATTGAAAGATACCGACACTACTCTCCCCTCCTCCTCCGAGCTGAAGAACCCTCTCGAGGGCACTCTACATGCTCAAGAGCCCATGAAGGCTAATACCAGCTTCCGCAGATACCTCTTATCAATCAAGATCTGAGAATCTCAATTCGCCAAAATGGTTAAGACCTCAGTCCTCAACGATGCGCTCAATGCCATCAACAATGCCGAGAAGTCCGGAAAGCGACAAGTTCTCATCCGCCCCTCCTCCAAGGTCATCGTCAAGTTCTTGAGCGTCATGCAAAAGCACGGTATGCGGGCGCCACATTTCATTCTAACGACCTTATTCAAACACCGTTCGGCATGATAACTAGATGACGGTCTTCATTCAATAGACCATAGTCCTTTAAGTTGCCGATAGATTATACCCTGCGAGGATCTTACACGTTCTCTGATTTCTCTTCCTGACGTTACACGTTTAATCTTTCGCAACATACTGACATTTTCAAAGGTTACATTGGAGAATTCGAGGAGGTTGACGACCACCGATCCGGCAAGATTGTCATCCAGCTAAACGGCCGGTAAGCTTGACGGTGTAACTTATAGGTGTTTCCTGGTTCTAATGATTTATAGTCTCAACAAGACCGGTGTTATCTCTCCCCGCTACAACGTCCGCCTCACCGACCTCGAGAAGTGGGTCGTCAAGCTTCTCCCATCGCGTCAGTTCGGGTTCATCGTCCTCACCACCTCCGCCGGTATCATGGACCACGAGGAGGCCAGACGCAAGCACGTTGCCGGAAAGATCATTGGGTTCTTCTACTAGATTGTGATGGACGGACATAGCATGGCATGGCGTTCTGGAGTATCATGAGCATGTGTACCTATCTAAGGCAGAGCTTGGAGTAACTTCCATGTCTTCCGTTGATACCCAAATTTCGATATTTGCTCCATGCATATTTCGAATTCTTTGAAAGAAGAATAGATAGGTCTTCATACAAAAGTCAATTTAAGCATCATGATCTCCGATTCCATTAGCTATATCCATGTTCGTGTTGAGTTAATTGAATCACCCTTCTATCAACCTTATCCATGCTCAAGAACGCAAGAGCGACTTGATCATTTCACTTTCACCATTTCTTATCTCATATCACTGGCCATACGTATCCTATCAGACTTCCATCAGCAGCGAAAACCATCGCCAAGAAGAATATATAAAAGCATCCATCTGAATGTCTCATTCATGATGAGCGACACAATATGCAATACTGCCACATTTGCAAGTTTTTGGAGGCCAGCGCCAGACTCCCCAGTCTTGTGCCCAAAACCTCCGAAGACCGAGAGGCTTGAGTATAATGAACTGATAATAGGGAAGATATTTCTCTTCGTCACAATTACCCCTGAATCAAGTGAGAATATACCCTCAGCTTTCGGGGGTTATATAGCCACTATAGCTATTGCCATGATTATATGACTCTTGACATGATGGAATGAACCTAAAGTCTATACCCTCGGGGATTTTGATAATGTTTCAAAATATGGATCCACGATGGAAGCATCCACGATATATTGCTATTAGGCTTTAGATTTTGATATTTCCTGGGACAGTTGCCAGAGAAATCTTGTGCAATTCGAACTAGAATTAAGATCGTGCCAGATTAGCCTCAAGCAGTTATATCTGTAAGTGTCATATTTACATAGCAAATACAATATAAATATCAAAAGACTCAATTGGTGTGAAACACGGGGTTTTAGTAAATCTAATCGAGATGTTGACTAAGGAAATCACTTTGCCAAGGCTCTCTTGGCTGTCGCGTCTCCTGTCACAATTCATTCTGGATAACGAACAAATTATGAAAGTACGGGAACACGCGATTCCGTTGCTATGAGGAGAAGGATGCGGTCTCGCCAGTCCTTTTTGTTAATAGGGCTTATAGCCTTCGTCGGGCTCTCATTATATATTTTGCGATCATCCCCCGAGCCCCCTAGAGCCGGAGGCCCTCCTCCCATACCCGAATGGCCTAAGCAACATGAGCAAGAGCCTCTGGCTGATACAGAGAGTCATGTTGGCGAACCACATCCCATATGGCAGCTACTGAGGGATGCAGAGAAGGATTTTTCTGCTCAGATGGAGAGACAATCGAAAACGCTGGGCGAAGCTGTGCAAGAATATAAACGACGATATGGAATTCCTCCTCCGCCAAACTTTGATAAATGGTACGAATTTGCGAAGTCGAAAGGCGTTCAGATCATTGATGACTATGACTTGATACACCAGTCACTGACGCCATTCTGGGGGCTTAAGCCTGCAACGATAAGGGCACGAGCAAAGGAGGCAATGGGTTTCAATAATAATTTATTGGCGGTGTTGATTAGGAAAGGGAAAGTGGCATATATGGATGGAGGTGGAGACTGGCAGAAAGAGGCTACAGAAGGGATGATGCAAGGCTTCATAAAATATTTGCCAGACATGGACTTATGCTTCAATATCCATGATGAGCCACGGGTGGTAGTCCCTTACGATGACCTGTCACGATTGGTAGCTACTGCAAAGGATGTCAAGATGCCTGCTGCGAATGCCGTCGTTGCTCCAAAGAATTCATGGACAACACCTAGGGGAGAGATGACTGATCATATTAAGGAGGTGAAAACAACTCGATTCAACGTGTTTGCACACCAGCCGACATGGACCCATTCTAGGATTTCTTGCCCGCCAGACAGTCCAGCTAGATCTCTGGAGGATGGTATAAAAAAGGATGGCCTTGCTAGTTATTCGAGAAGAGAACTGGGATTTGTCTACAACCAGACTGCCTTCTCAGATATCTGCAACTCTCCCTCCTTCAGCGAGACTTTTGGCTTCTTTGATCACCCGAATGCTTTCAATATCGTACACGACCTCTTCCCGATATTCTCACAATCGAAGATCTCTTCTTTCAATGACATTATATATCCATCACCGTGGTACTGGTATGGGAAAGTTGCTTATGATGAAGGAAAGGACATGGCATGGGAGAAGAAGGAGAACAAGTTCTATTGGCGAGGATCTACCACTGGAGGATTCAGCCGAGACGGTGGTTGGCGCCGTCAACATCGTCAGCATGTTGTGCAAAAGGTCAACTCAGTGGGGCAAGCTAAAATACTTATTAACAAAGGCGAAGAGGGTGCTCCAGAAGATTGGCAAGTCAGAGAAGTTCCCCGAAGCGACTTCAAGGACATCTTCGATATTTTCTTTTCCATGGTAGGACAGTGCGATCCGGGAGATTGTGAAGCACAAAAACAATTTTTCACAATCAAAAAGCAGGTTAAGCAACAGGATGCTTGGAAGTACAAATATCTTCTCGATATGGATGGCAACGCATTTAGCGGCCGTTTCTATGCGTTTTTGAAAAGCAAAAGCTTAGTGTATAAGCTAGCAGTCTTCAGAGAATGGCACGCGGAGTGGTTGAAGCCGTGGGTGCACTTTATTCCTCTAAGCTTGAGAGGTGACGAATGGGTTGAGGCTGTGAGGTGGTTTGCTGGTGAGGCGACTGGCAAGAAAGAGGCAGAAAAAATAGCACTGCAAGGACGAGATTGGGCGGATAAGGTCTTGAGGAATGAGGATCTGGAGGTCTGGTTCTTCAGATTATTGCTTGAGTAAGTTTCCTAAAATTCAAATATCCAACATCACTAATTGGTATCTAGGTATGGAAGAGTTGTCGACGATGAAAGAGAATCCATAGGGTTCAGTCTCTAATACCTACACGGCGAATAGTTGTGTTGTAACAATAGCGTTTATTTATTGGTATCCTCGGATTGAAGGATCTTGTCACGAACTATGGGTAGAAGGCTGGCGTTATTGAGCGCGATTTGCGGGCTACGGATCCGTTTGTATGTCTAATATACCCAAAAGTCATTCTAACCACTCTCCCTTTTACCTGTTCTTTTGACAAGGCGTGAAATAATTAAATCCACTTCTTCTTGACACTTACTTATCTCTGAAGCGGACTAGTGTCTGCATCTTTAAAGCTGTTCCATCATAGCTAGTTATTTCTTCGGAGGCTTGTACTGCTTCCGATCAATTTAACTTGAATAACGCTGAGAAGCAGTAGTCTGCAATTGCTGCCTCCTTGTTAAAAAGAAGGCGGAAGCGGAAAGATATTGACTAGAATTAAAAGAGGTCATTTATTTGAGTATCATTTGAGGCGTGGAGATGGGCTCGCTGGAGTAGATCCATATGTCATTTCTTGATTTAGCATTGGTCTATAGACTCTACAGGGTGACATATCACATATATCTCAGAGATACTGTAGAAAACAATCCTTAGCCATCTGTTCTGTTTGGGGTTTTGCTTCCTCCATGTTGTTGCTTCAGCCCTTGGTTACACAGGTGTACTTTTACTGATTCTCTGGAGTCGGAGCTGGATGCTTTTCCCTTGTTTTCGTTATGGCCTTATGTAAACGGGGGTGCATATCCAACAGACTGCAGGGCGGCTCCAATTCCAGGCGAGCAGGGTTTCGTTGAGATCTCTCCGCGATGTGGTACTCATTCACTGGGCATGCTTATCACCATTCTGCAGAAATATGTCTCACTCGACGAAGCTGAAGAGAAGGAAAACTGATAGCTTGCAATATGTTCCTTGAAGCTGTTTCGTTGATGTAAGATATGATCCTACGATGCCTTCCAATTCTTTGGAGATAGTTATTGTGGTTGAGAAGTAGAATGTTTGCAGCATCATCTTTGCGGTTATTATCTGATGTCAGCCCAAGAGACATCAACGAAATAGCAATACCAATCTCGTTCGATAAAGGACTCCAACACGGGGAAGGCTCAAGAAGCATTGGACCTGCCTGTGGGAACAGTTCATGAAGCTCTGCAAAGGTGTGCCGATGAAGACACTTATGAGAGGAATTCAGTTGCATCAATGACTATCACTAACCCTTCCGCCCCAACTCCATCACCACAAAGCTTAATTTCATCCTTACACTGCACGTTTAAAGATTTATATGGTCCAGATGAAGATCCAGTAACAGCTCTAAGGATCATAAGTCGACATGAGATGATGTCAGATGACCCTTACTGGGTATGTTTCTGTCTTGTACATCCGCAGACGCACCAGGAATTACGGCCGTATGCCAGGATCTCCACAACTTGAATAATGTGCTCAACTTATCGTATCGCACATGAGATTTATCAATGGGAAATTGGTATCACGAGGAGGCAACCATGTTTTCTATGTGCATGGCTGAGTTTATGACATGGGATTAGCCATTTACATCTTTCGACTTGATTAAGTATCCGTCGGATTGAAACGGGAAATACTCATCTTGGAAGTCGAAGAAGGAGGATATTATACGGCTTTTGGCGGCGGCGGAGAAGAACTGGCTATTGCTGAAACTATTGATTCTCTATGTTCCACAACCACTGAAACAAAAACTCTCAACGAACTTCCCCAGAGGCTGGATGGACTGATTGCGCATTCTAAAAGCAATGTGGAGGAAACATTGGCTAGACAAATCGAAGCTAAAGACGCGCTCGCAAGAGGTACCTCCTTCCATTTCTCATCGTTCATATCAAGCTAATGTTTGGGGAATGCTCAGGATCAAGCTAGAATCGATCAGGAGGAAGCTGCTCATCTACAAGCATCAAACCCTCAGATTAATGATTCACCCTAGAATACACCAATGCAGAGAAAGAGTCTTCATCAACCGATTGCCAAAGGTATGGGTGAGCGCGGGGATAGACTATGCACCGTTGCTCTCCTGAGAATCGCAGGTTTAGTGCTCACAGCCTTGACTGCATGGAAATGTGTACCGTCGGAGAACCCCAGCCATTCGACAGCAACTTTTGGTCTATCCTATCTTCCATGGTTATTAAATTTGCGGGCCTTTACTGCTCGATCATCCCTCGCCTCTAGCATCAGAAAATCGAAATCGGTGGGAACACCTTGTTGTACATTTTGCTTAGTTTAAGCTTTCTCACGGCACTGGTTACAGCTATTTGCTATCCCTACCAGGCCCAGGTAAGCACAATGCTTATGTCTCTTTTGAGTGTAGCACTGCCAGCAAATACTATGTTGCTAATTGAGGGTTCGGTACAGAAGATTCTGATTCAGAGCGATGAGCTCACAGAATTAAGAGGATGCAGAAAGTAATAGGATAGCGGCTCTTAAAAAGGCGCGTAAAAGGGGCGTAAGCGAGAAGATTACTCAACCATCCCGACTATCTCAAGTACTTGATCACTAAAAGCACTTGTTTATATTCCGGCACCTTCAGGGGCCGAGGGGAAAATGCAAGCCAATCCTAACTGTTAAGGATTGTCTTAAGCGCAAGACAGTTCTTAGCAGCCTAGTCATATATCAAATGTTAACATTTCGAAATATAGCAAATACTAGGAATACAGCCATTTTACATGCTATACAATGTAATTTACATACCCATCTATTAATGTACATCACCACCAAAACCAACCGGTCGCCTTTTCCCATCACTTTCCGGAACTATAGCCATAGCCTTATAGACTTTCCCCATTCCGCTTCCCCCCCTATCGATCAGCCTCTTCCATGCACCATCCACGCTCTTCTTCTTCTCCACATCACTCATTCCTTTCATCAACATCTCTGCCCTCTCCCTGATCCCCATTCCTAGCAGAAATGTTCCTTGCTCAACGGGGCCGTGGACCTCCACTCCAGGAGAAGCACCCAGCGCCGCGTCCGCAATAGCAATAAAATCTACATCCGCC
This sequence comes from Bisporella sp. PMI_857, assembly GCA_021307315.1. Classification (NCBI taxonomy): domain Eukaryota; kingdom Fungi; phylum Ascomycota; class Leotiomycetes; order Helotiales; family Helotiaceae; genus Bisporella; species Bisporella sp. PMI_857. The sequence continues at coordinate 188,516 of JAJSPD010000016.1, read as the reverse complement.
GAAATATCTACTAGTCCCGGACTTGAAAGTGGCGACACCCGTCTATGCTCCCTTATCCCCCTCAACGAGTTCGTAGGAATAGTATCAGCAGGTCCGTAGTCCAGGATTATAGCCGCCCCTGACGGACTGGATTTCGGAGCTTCGTTCGAGCCCCCGATTCTCCGCGCGAATTCCTGTGCGTAGGCGTGCGATTCGGGGGAGACTTCGATCAAGGATCCGGGTGTGGATTTGAGGGCTCGGTACCGGGGAGAGATCTCGGGAAGATAGAGGCTGTGTGGGGTGGATGATTTGGAGAGCGTGAGCTGAAATTCTGGTACTGGAAGGTGTTGCTCGGATTTTGGGGTGTTTAAGGAGGAGTGAGTTGCGTCCTCGGGGGTAGGTGAGACGACCATTTCTCGCCATTGCGGGCCTTTTTGCTTGGTGGTACCCGGCGCGAGACGGTGTTCTCCTGTCGGTGTCTTTATGGTTTCTTGAGATGATTCAGAGGGAGCTACAGATTGGAATGCGTGGATTGGGAGGGCATCGAAGAATTCATGGGCCACAATGAATGGACTTTTGTCACCATCTAAATCAATTAGTACTATCCAAGATCCTTCGGGCCATAGAAACTCACCTGATGGGATGAAACGTATATTTTCTGTCCATATAATTGGGATATTTGTGTATTTGCTCGTACTTTGAAACCCGATAGACGTCTCAGACATAGGAGCATCACCGCACAAAAGCTGTTTCTGAGCGTCTCTCAATGCAGGACTTGCCTCAACCAAGTAAACAGCCTCAATACTGCTTGCCATAGGCTTAAAATTTCGTATTGTCTACAAAAATCAGCTACTGCTACATCTGGCCACGTCCTAGGACATACTCGTAATATATCATCCATAAGCGTTCCTCTCCCGGGACCAATCTCCACCAGCTCTATGCCCTTGCTTTTCCTACCCTGCGCCATCCATTCTGCTACAAACCATATACCTATGAGCTCTCCAAAAACTTGGGAGATTTCTGGGGACGTGATAAAGTCTCCTTTTGTGCCGAATTGGTCGCGGCCTTCTTGTTTGGAGGTATAGTAGCCACCTATGTCTGAGGTCAAGCACATTCGCATGAACGCTGCTAATGGAATTGGCCCTGTTGCCTATTGAAGGATTAGCATCGGTGGTTCACTCGACTAGGAGTAGAAAATAGTACTGAAATTGCTTCAGAGAGCTGTTTTGCCAGTGGTGTAGTCCATTGTCTCATGTCTGTTGAAGACCATCTTATGCCAGCCCAAGCTGGTGCATATTTACACCTCGCAGAGCTTCGTAGCAAAGTACGAGCCTGAAGTGACACAATTGACCTCATTTCAGCAGTCAGTTCCTATTACCGTTGCATAGTTGCGTGGTTGACAGTTGCATCTAGAAATAAAGTGGAGATGCAAGGCTGACGTTCGAAAAATATCCGACCGGAGCCTTGACAACCATCATATATTCTCTCTTGTAACCTAACTATCGAAATTAAGATGGCAAGCAAGATAAAGTCTCGCTGGGCAGACGATGAAGAAGATGCAAAAATAGACGCACAGCGCAAACGCGAGAAAGAGGAGAAGAAACGCGCGAAAGCTAAGAAGCAGCGCAAAGCAGAGGAAGCTGCTGCAGCTGCTCAAGCCGCTACCCAACAAGCCGCTCAGTCGGAGCAAGAACCCTCCCCTCGTCCCTCAAAGCGGCGGAAACTGTCTCCAGAGCCAAACGTTGAGGAAGAGAAGAAAGAATTGAGCCCAACGAAGCTCCTGCGGTTCCCTGGTGGGAAATGGAAGAAATGTAGGAGCGTGGAAGACTACGAGAAGCTGAATGATATAGAGGAGGGAGCTTATGGATGGGTTTCTAGGGCGAAGGATAGTGTGTCAGGTAAAGTGGTTGCGCTGAAGAGGTTGAAGATGGAGAATGTGCAGGATGGAGTGCCCGTTAGTGGGTTACGAGAGATACAGACATTAATGGACTGTGAGCATCCCAATATCGTTACACTGCAAGAAGTGGTGGTTGGGGAGGATACAAGTAAGATTGAGAAGTATGTCCCCCCTCTCCAAATTTCAATGCAAAAGCTAATGCGAGAAAAAAAGTATATTCCTCGTCCTCGACTTCCTTGAGCACGATCTCAAAACCCTACTCGAAGACATGTCTGAACCCTTCCTCACCTCCGAAATAAAGACCCTTCTCCTCCAACTCGTCTCCGGCGTCTCCTACCTGCACACGAACTGGATCCTGCACCGAGATCTCAAGACCTCCAATCTCCTCCTCAACAACCGCGGTCAGCTCAAAATCGCAGACTTCGGCATGGCGCGCTACTTCGGCGACCCTCCACCAAAACTCACACAGCTAGTTGTGACACTATGGTACCGAGCGCCGGAGCTGCTGCTAGGGGCGGAACGGTATGGCACAGCAGTGGATATGTGGAGCGTGGGGTGTATTTTCGGGGAGTTGTTAACGAAAGAAACACTCTTGCAAGGAAAGAACGAGGTTGATGAGCTCTCTAAGATCTTCGAGCTCTGCGGGATCCCTACCGAGACCTCATGGCCGGGCTTCAAGCGTCTACCGAACGCGCGCTCGTTGCGGTTGCCCAAGAACCCGGCTTCTCAAGGGAGCGTGATAAGGGCGAAATTCCCGTTCTTGACGGGCGCCGGCGCGGCGTTGTTGGTTAGCCTGCTGGAGCTGAATCCGGCGAAGAGACCAGGCGCGCAGGAGGTGCTGGACCATCCGTTCTTCAAGGAAGATCCGAAGCCGAAGAGCACGGAGATGTTCCCTACCTTCCCCAGCAAAGCTGGGCAAGAAAAGAGAAGAAGAAGGGTTACGCCAAATGCCCCTGTGCGAGGAAAGGTTCCTGAGATCGGAGCTACCGATTTCAGCGGGATCTTTGCCGGAAGGGAAGACGAGGAGAAGGGCGGTGGGTTTTCGTTGAAATTGATATGAGGGCATATCTATTGAGGATGGATGTGATGTTTATATCATATTATATCCTATACCGACATCTCCGGTGGCATAAATGCTGTATCTCTGCAGCTATGGCTACCGCACCACAAAGCTAGTTCTCAAGAGGGAAGGTATGTTGACGGACATATCCCGAATTGACGACAAGGAGTCAGCAATGGGTGATCACATAGCCTGTTTGTGTGCACATCACAGCACATACAACGAACCTACACTATAGTCGTTGAAACTGAATGCTTGGACATATCTCAAGGTGTGACTTTTACATAGAGCAGCTAGACATGCCCTCAAAATGTATAATAGTAGCTGACAGAATACTGACCTTGGTTCAAGCATACTAAATAAGATGTTGTCCCGTAGTAGCTTGATAAATCTTTCTCATTCTCATTACATTTGACTAGATAGCCGCTAACTATGCATCCTCAAAACCCCCATAATACATGGCCGTAAAAATATCCAGAACACCATATCCCCTTCCCAGCCTTTTATAATGAGTGTCGTTGTGATGTTTCCACCATTTCGGAAATTTCCAATTATGCATCCGGTCCTCTTACATTGCCAATTTAAATCATCTACCAGATTATTCCCGTACCTCCGACGAACCATGTGAAGCTCAATATGGTGATAGCACTAACACCAATCACCATGCCCAACGCTCTCCTCTCCATATCTCCAAGCGCCCCACTACAGGTTATACAGACAAATTCGTCGAGAGGCGTGTATGGTTGTGGGACATACATGCCAAAAGTGAATGTATTGAAAGTGGACAGGTATCCCGCTTGAGGCGTAGCAGAAATGCTGCTCGCCGCGTCATAGATAATGAGCGTGTACGTCTCCGTAAGCAACGGGGCGCTCAATGCGGTCTGTTGATATGCCCCTGTATCCCACGTCACTGCCCCGGTGGCATTACCCACTGTCTGGTTCGCGGCCAAAGTGTAGAGCTGCTGGTTAGCAGTGCAAGTCGCTACAATGTTGATCTGTGAGGGCGTTGCGAGGAGCGAGGTGTAGTTCCATGCAAATGTGACATAGTCGCCAATTTTGTAGAAAGAAGTGGATAATGGGGCAGGTGTGATCATGGAGACTCCACCAGCTGGGAGCCGTGCATCAAAGGTAGTTGTGGCCTTCTTGGTTGTTTTTGCGCCAGACTGGCTGCTTGTTTTTGAGCCTGATTGGGTGCCTGTCGCTGTTGTACCTCCCTTGGTATTACTAAATGATTTTATCGTTGTGGAGCTTTTGCCAGTCTCGGAGGGGGAGGAAGAATCCGATGAGCTGGTTCTTCGTGCTGATGCTGCTGGGCAAGTTAGCATTTTTAACGTGTTTGGGATCTCGAATCACCTACTTGTTGGCGTCGCACTATCACCACTGTCCTGCCGCACAACCAAAGAATCTAATTCCGGAAGCCATCTCGGCCACGGCCACGCAACTGCAAATGTCGAAAGAAATAGGAGGATTAGGGAATATAGTGGTAGATTCGTTGAAGCCCTCATTGTGTATTCTGTGCTTCCAATTTCCCCCCTCTTTTCAGGTTTGTAACCGTCTGCCGAGAAAACAAACACCTCAGAAGAACGTGCTATGTGTGACAATTCAGAGGCAAGACTCAAGAGGGTCGGAGGATGCTCGAGAGTGCTGTTTGTGTTCGGTTCCGTGGGCGTGGTCTCGTTTCGTGAGGATACCGTCACCCAGTCAACTCCTTTTCAATGGACCAATCCAGGCGAGAGCCTTCCAACAATCGATCTCCGGGCAAAATTATTAAGAATATGAACGTGTAGGCCGAGCGAGTGAGGCCGTTCTCTCTCCAAAACGAGGATAAACTGGAAAAACGAGGGTTGTTTGTTAGGAAAAGGAGAAATGACGATGAGGAAGGCAAGAATGTTGGATAAAATGAGTAGATTCCTGCTGAGAGGGAGGTTTCTTTTTGGGGGGGAGGCGCTTTACCAGGGCATAAACAGGCATCAAGGCAACCAAAAAAAAAGACACACTGACCAGCTCGTAACCCCTGCATAATCCACCTCTTTTACGCCCAAATTCTCGTGTTCCTCCTGGCCCTGTTCCCATTGGATCGAATCTCTGTCCACTGAACTGAAAATAGATGAGAATTGCCACTCCCGTGCTTCACCAAGACATAAACTTTTACGAAGTCTCGCTTAATTGATGGATATGTATATGACGAAAGAGAATCCTAGTTCTCAAAAATCTCAAGACCAAATAGTACCGATTGAACAGATGGGAATTCGTGGTCGCGATGGTAAACAATCCAAGGTTGGCTTGGAAAGCTTATTGCCCATGGTGAATCATAGAAGGTTTAGGTTAAAATGTCTCGGGAAGACTAGCAAATTCATGCGACATGATAGACTTGTGCTAAAACCATCATGACGATGTTAGTGATCGGCCATCACTTACATGGGGTGCTCAAATTCAGTGCAAGATGAATATCAGCATAGATGTGCAGTCTGTTCTACCCCGACAACCCTATGCCGCGATTCAGACAATGCCATACTCCTGTCAAGAAACTTCACGATACGTAGTCACGAAAAAGCTTTGCCAAATAACATCGCTCAATTTTGGATAACCTCTACCGCTTTGCAACCCAAGACATGGGCAATTTGGGTTGCCTCCTTTCCCATACCAAAAACGCCATGCTAAGTCTGACAAGACAAGTTGCTGGGAAGAAGCGATCACGGCCGAGGAGTCTGATCTCCATCGTCCTCATCATCTCCTTCATCATCCTTACTTTTATTCGAGCCAAGCGAATCCGCCCTGTCTCTAGACTGGCTTCTCGACAATGCCGCAGCTTCGTCCACTTCCATCTCATGGAGTTTCTTCTTCTTTTCTTCTGTCGGCGATATTTCACCCTCATCGCCCCCTTTTCTAAGAAGCGCGCTGCCACTTGTTACCTCAAACTCCCCCTCTTCACTGCTTTCATCGCTGTACTCATCTCCGCTCCCTGCCTCGCTCTCGGTTCGAACAGAACTAGCCGATTGCTTGTGTTTTTCTAGAGCCTCTAGAATATGGCCTGCTCCAGTTGCATTGAAGCTATTTGTTTGAGCTTGTTTCCTCGCCCGTTCAACATCTAGTTCGGTGACTGGTACATCTCGCCCTAGTGCTTCAGCAACAGCTTGTGCCTCTATCTCCTCAGGATTTGCAGGCTCAAAAACACTGCTATCTTTTGATTCTCTTCTAGATTCATGGCTCGAAACGCCACTGCCTCTCAAGATCCGTGCATAGTCTTGCCGTGATGGATCGGCATCTCTTTTGCTCTTCTTCTTCTGACGCTTTTCAGGCGGTCGAACTACAACTACTGGGACAGGCGAATACTGCAAGCACCATTTTGAGAAGGAGTTCCGGTTGGCAACAAGGCCTTGAAATCCTGCAAGACTCCGACCTTTGCTGCCAACAATCAGCATTGCTGGCGAATACAACTGAATCTGCATGGAAATTAGTGAGCAAGGCCAGGAGGTAACAGCCAAGAACAGTGGAAATAGAACGTACCATCTTGAGAATAGTGCTATGCAATTTACCCACCGCAAACTCTAATGTGATACCAATGGCTCTATCCTGATCGATCTCACTTTTCTTCTGTATCTTCTCCATCGTTTCCTGGGCTTCCTGTCGATACCCTTTATCTGGCAGTTTGGGACCTTTAAGAACTTTGTCGTCTTTATCCAAGACTTGAACGCATACAATCTCATCTCCGTCATCAACAAGTTCATTTAAAAGCCACGTCAAAGCATCATCAGAGTATTCATGCTCATCTAGGCCAACCATAAATGTACGAGACTGCCTCTTGAACTGATGTCCTTGATGCTTGACATTGAGTGTATATGAAACGATGTTATTTGCTGTTGTCTCTCCATCTGTGAAGTTATCGAATGATACGTGATGCCTATATCTTCTTTTTTCGATCTTGTTAGCTCAAGCCCCATCCTAGGTTCCGACATTTTAGGTGCAACTCTATAAAGATGCAGTATTTATAGGACCGCAATCCGTGCAGACTATAAATTTACATCTTCAGAAGGATAACATGCAGCGCTTGTGGATGAGAAAGACTTGGACTGCTCTTTCCATAAAATTTAGATATGTAGGAAATGTTGGCAGACACCATGCATTCCCATCTGATCATCTATGTTCATGCTACGGTTCATGAACTGTGAGCGCCATCAAATATCGGCAATCCTACATTGCTTATTCATTTGATACGGTCATACATGATAAAAAAATATGGGTTATGAAAGGAAAGACGCTTACCCGGGTCTCGAAGGAGACAGAGGCCGCGAACGAGCTCGAGAGTCTTTTTTAGACGTCTGCGCCCCTGCTATAAATATTCTTTTTGGTGGTGCAGCTGGCAGGCTAAATGAAATTTGAGACTGTAGAGATGGCCGTGAAGTATGCCGACTGTGGTTTGCTGCTACATGCTCCATGATAGGATGTAGAAGTGGCACATATGGGGGTGATTCGGCTAAAGGTGGAGGTGATGGACTCGATTTGGGGGATCTAGGAACATTGTTAATTCTATGAAATCGGAATCTGTTCACAATTTTGAGGATCGCTAACCTCTGGGCCAGGCTTGACTGGGAGAGAGGCGGACTGGAGAGTGGAGATGGTGTTGTTGGAAGAGACATGGAAAGTGATCCTTCAAACTGCCTAGATGTTTATAATTTTTGCATTAATGGCAGACTCTCGGAAGAGACGGCAGAGTCTTGGAAGACTGCTGCTATTCAAAGTGCAGCATGCACATGTACGAGGCCACCGCGATCTTCGGCTTAAATGGTAAATGGTGGTCGAGGTATGATTATTCGATATCGTAGTATATGATCCGCACAGCTGAGTCCCTATATTTGAAGCAGGGAGCAGAAAATCGAGTGAACATATGTCAACTGGCTGTAAGTTGTCAGTATTGAGCTGATGCGTGCTTCGTCGTTGTGCAGGTAATCTTGGCATGTCAGCCCCGCGCTCCACTGCAGCCTTGTCCCCACCATCAGGTCGGAGTATGAGGTTACACCAGCCTTGCAAAGGCAATATCACACTAATTCTGAGAATGCCCACTGAGAGATCTTAAACTCGGTGTTGTTCTTACTATATGTTCAACCTGAACATCAGCAGATACTCAAATGAAGGCTTGCAATGCTCAATATAGTCATCGTCCTTGATATGGCACAAAACGAGTAAATGTCACCAAAATGAGAAAGGCATAAATCATTAGACTTTTCATTTATTGTATCTCCTCAACAAGACCCTTTTATCAGCCTCTGCTCGTGAGCCATATATGCATCTGCTGTTCACAAACACAAATGGTCTCTATTCACCTCCATATGCGCCATGCCATGCAAGACTCCAATCCAACCATTGAGGAATGGAGCTATGATATCTAATGTTTTTTTTTTCCAAATGTCCAAAGACAAAGGATAGAGCTGCGCGTATTGCCGCGGTGTCAACTTAGCTAAAATTAAACCACTGTCAAGGGGTGCCGTCTAGTACGTCCGGGCAAGGTTGCGTAAATACCAATCAACCAATTTTCGGCCGACCTTTGCCTCAGAGATGTGGATGAGATCCTGTTAACAAATTAGCCTGCTGAAATACCATTCGGCTTGAGCTCAACTTACACCCTGCATAGCATAATCTAGATCCCCAGAAGCAGCAACTTCTCCATCTAATAAGCCATTCTCTGTCCACCTAACTTGTCTACTTCTTTGTTTATTCACTAAAAGCCAACCTCTTAACTTCTCGGGCTCAACCTCCAGGAATCCAGCAAGCTTCTTCAAATCCATTGTTGTGTAGAGGCGGAGATAAGACTTAACAGTGGGGCTCCACATATTTGCTTTCACCTCATCCATGAAGATGCTGACATGGTGTTCGAGCGGATCGACATTGATCTCCGGGTTGTCGAAATCAGGTGGAGTGGGGGAAATAAATTTTGGGCATGCGGAGCGGAAAAGTTCTTCGAAGATTGGTAACGACTCAGGTCCACCGCGTTGCAACTTTAATAGCTGATCACCATACTTCTCCCGTAAAGCAGTGTGGATTGTATCATCCAGTCTGGTAGGCTGGAAGGCAACACAAATGGCAATCAGTGCATACATCTGATCATTCTTCTTCGTGATAGAATCATACTGCGCATTCTTCTGGAAGTTCTTTGTCCGAGAAACATAGATCAAGATGTGGCTGAACATCCGGATCGCGTCTGCGTATCGGCGCATCATCATGTAGGAGAAACCTACGTAATAGTAGGTAGTGAAGTGCGCCGCCATTACTCGAGCAAACATCGCCTTCTTATTAAGCTCAATGTCGTCAAGAGTCTTGAGCGCTAGACTGAAGTCGCCGAGCAGGCAGTGAACTCGCAGGAGACCAATGATCGAGAAGTATCCCAACATTCTGTAAAGAGACTTCGAACCGTAATCTCCAGCAACCGCAGTTGGCTCCTCCCCACGCTTCATTGCTGCCAATTGTTCATTAATCTGAGACCTCTGGATCAAAGAGTATAAAACATTTAGAACGCTGTAACAGCCCCATGTGTTTGGATTCTCGCGGAGAAATGCGATTTCTTCCTCATTGTTGGCCTGGCGCGCGACACGGTTTCGGTAGGAACAGAAGGAGTTGAATTGGTAGATAAATTCGTCGATAACATCCCAGGCCCAGTAATACTACACAAGGAGTCAGTTATTTCGGATACAAAAAGATCCTGAGTACACATACAGAAGGCGGCTCAAGATCAACCGGACCGTCCGAGTTCAAGATGAAGTGGAACAGGCTGCAGTAATTATCGTAGCTCGTAAACTTGGCATCAAGAGAAGCAGAGAAATCAAGAGGCTGAGCGGCGGCAGCAAGTCTTGACTGAATATCGTCGGTCTGGTCCCTCAAGTTCAATGAGGAGACTTGCTCCAATTCCTCCATGCCTTCATACTGCACCTGCTCTCTGAAGTCTCCTGCAAGGGCTTCCTCTTCGATATCAGAGTCATCGTCTATGGCTCGTATCGGAGCACCTCCGCTCTGAAAAGCGCTCATGTTTGCTGATAATGACGAAGATTTGCGTTCTCGTGTAGAGAAAGGTAGGAGTTTGGCCTTGGTGGGGTTGTTCGCATACCAATTCTCGCTTACGATTTTTCCAAACCCACTGAGCCGATGTTCGACAGATTTATCTAAGGACGGATTGGCTTATGTGTATAGAAGTAGGAAGTAATAAACAAAAGATATATAGAAACTTCCGCACTACCACTCAGTATTACTACCTGAATTTATAGATCTAGATAGTTGCATTTCAGTTGAGATTCAGTCTCACATGATTCCGGGTTAGCACGTGATCAATCCTACACCAAGACAATCTCCGGGTATGGAGGAATGTTTTTGCGTAATGTGGGCCTTTCCAGTAAATCAGAAATGCTTGATGGGTCTTTCCCGAGTTGTGCTACAGCACTAAAGTTTCGGGTAGCTTCCACTTAGTCTGGGGTTTGGCTAGGCGAACTAGGGTAGACGTCCGTGCTCGCTCGCCTATCTCCCGGATACCATTAATTTGAGTTCGATTTAACAACCAAATTCAAAAGAGCAATCTGCTGGTAATTTGCTGTATCAGCTTGTCTCACAGTCATAATGGATGCTGTAACTATTGAGAAGTCTTACTTTGAAACTCTTATGAGGCGGTATGTGCCTTTCTTCGAAATATTGGGCAGTTGATAGAAATATGCTTGCTCAGTTCCAACAGCTAACAAATCTTTTGCAACAGAGCTCAATTTGTACGTGATATCTTCAAATGGACCCAATCATTATACTAACTAGTATAAATGTTAGCATACAAATGGGATCGACTACTCTACCCCAGAAAGTTCGGATACAGTGACAATTCCTAAGTTGGAGCATGATAGCCTAGTGAGCATACGCTTCCAGAAACTATTATTATGCTACTAACCACTCTTTCAAGCTGGAATCAGCTCGCCAACTTGGTATGTTGTGATCCGCCATGGCATCTTTTCCCCCCAATCCACTTCGTGAATTGTAAAGTCGCTAATCTGCTGGCAGCTAATCTTCGCAGGAATCTGTTTCGTGGTGGTGCGCTAGAAGCAACACTAGCCGTGGGTAATCTAAGAGACCTACTTGAATCTTTGTTAACTAATAGCCCAGATATTGATGCAAGACGAAAGCAATCTCGAGGTGCACGAGGAGCCAGACACCGATCAGGCGAATAAAGCGCAAAACAGATTCACCACTAGCCGAGAACTACACTCTCAGAGAGATGGCAGCCGGAATTACACTTATGGCCAAAACTCAGTCTACACCCCTCGAAATCCTAATATGCGGGCCAGTAACGCAAGCTACCATGATCACAATGGGAATGAAGATTATGCCTTCTCGCCAGATGGTGGAGAATACGAGAATTTTGATGGAGAAAGTGTAAACCACGACTTCCAACCGAGACCTGGTCGGCCACAATATGTTAAACATGCTAAGCGGTCTCTGCTACTTGCCAATCTCCCAGAGAGTGTAACACACTCAGATATCACAGATGTTGTCAGAGGAGGAATGTTACTGGATATTTATCTTCGAAGCCATGAACGCACTGCTACTGTCTCCTTTCTAGAGGAAACTGACGCCCAAAAGTTCTTCCAGCATGTCAAACGTCATGATCTGTACATCAAATGCAAGAGAGTATGCATCCAACTAACTTGTTCGAACAATGAGTTCCTGAACTAACTACCTAGGTTGTAATCCGTTGGGCTGATCGACAGTTCATTCTTCCTAGTCACGTCGCAAATAAGGTCAGTATTGGAGCAACCAGGAATCTCATCATCCGCAATCGTACTCCAAGACATACTGAAGACTCTATACGGAATGACCTTGAGCATATTCATAATTTGGTAGTAATCAAAATCGCATTTATGGGACAAAATATATATGTCTCCACCAACTCTGTTCACAATTCAATGTTTGCACGTACTTGTTTAATGAGTCGTGTGTAAGTGCCTATACTTCGAGATACCGACATCTCTAACTTTTGTTTAGATTGTACAAGGGTTCCAAAATTGACTGGGATGTTGATGAATGTGCCAAACCGTTGGTGACGCCAGAACGACCTCACTCGAAGGTAGTTGCAGTCCAGAAGAAAGAAACAAGCTTAATGAACCGTTTCCAACTTTTGAATATGGATACAACGGGGGATGGGTCGAGCGACACCAATGATGGTGATGATGATGATGGCAGCGGGATTATCCTTCCGAGCACAGTCATTCCATCAACTAAAGCCATGTAAGCTAGTTAATCGTGGTATTATGTTGCAAGTAAGTAGAGCATAGCATATTCTAGAATATGATCTCTGACTGCTGGTAGGGGATACCCTTGCGTGTTGGCCCTTGTCCCAACCCTTTTGTACTTTCCAATTCTTTCTACTTGGTTACCATATCTAGGGTTGCGAAATTAGTAGGCGCTGGTCTGGCATGCTTCTTTATCTCGCTCTTGCTGTTTGCATATACCCCGAGGCTGCTCTGTGCTTCAATCGCAGCTTCATATTTATAGTAGGAAATAGTAAAGATAATAGGGGGTATTAGCGGCAGATAAACTAATGCCTGTTTCCAGGAATGCATGAGATGCCGAGGAGTGATACTTCCAATTTGGTATTCTCATGTATTTGCGTTGTAGCCTGCAAGGTCCTTACGAAGATAGTAATAATTTTCGTTCTAAAAGAATAAGAGTTTTACACAGCATAAGCCCGAGCCATTTGACAGTCCTGATGTGTCTGAGTAATATTAAGAGTCGAAACGTGACTTGATTGAATGCTGTTCAAGAATGAGGACACGAGAATTCTGCCAAGCAGCAAATATCCCACAAGGGGTTCTCAGGTCCCTGAACGTAGATTATATCCAGATATCCAACCAAACTTTCGAATACCCCCTCTGGCGAAGCCTATTGGTTGAAAAATAATGCTTCTCAGCTTTGAGACGTGCAACAAAAAACATCAATGCTTGGTTGGATACTACTATTATTGGCTGTTCTGATCTTCCAATGAGATTAGGGTATCGACTTCGTTGCCCCTGGCACTTGATCACGCTAAGATAAGATGATCTCCTTCCGACAGCGCAGCTGTTTCAACATCGTCATCAACCTACTCTGTACTCCTTGCGTCCGCAAAGCACACTACTTCTCCCTTCAGTCACACGAGCACCTATACGCAACATATCTACGATGAAGTTCGGCCTCAGAGTGGCCTCGCGACACGCTCCCAATGCTTCCTCCTGAACAATGCGATGATGACTGTACTCCACCTTGGGCAAAGAACCATTCTTTGAGCCCTAGATCTATTTCGACGCTCACATTGTCCATCGCTCCATTTCTGATTACCTTTTTACTTGTCAACTTCGCCGTCCTACATAACTTATTCCCTCGAGTGTCTAGTCTGCACAATTCAAAGGATGGCGAGGAGCATTACCTTCCACATGATGCGCCTCCTAGCTTGCGACAATCACATGCTGAGCATGGGGCAAAGACATCAAGACGTTCAATTGTTGCAATCTCATTCTCGACCACAATAGCATTAGCAGCTGTCCTAGCCGAATTACTGCTCTGTGAAATCTCAAACTCCCTCGATCCAAATGCTCGATCTGCAGCTCTAGGCATTACAGTACCAACCCTCCTATTTTTTCTTGTCATCTTGATCCCTTTCCTCGAATTACGATCAATAATCACAGGTTGTGGGTGGTCGTTCGGCAGGAAAGATGACGGAAAGAAAAGGAGATTGCCCTGGTTCTTACAGATTGCGGGGTTTATGATATGGTTGTTAGGTTTCTGGTGGCTAGGACAAAGTGTACCAGCAAGCTATGCTCGGTCAACGACAGCAACTACAACAAAAGGATTAAGCGAAGCATGTGTTGAACGAGTCGGTATCGTTGGCATCGCTTTGATGGCCACGCTTTCTGGCTTTGCTGCGGTTTCAGCGTCATGGCAAACCTTTGGTGTAAAACATAGGCCAGTGACAGAAGCAGATGTGGCTCGAAAACAGGCCGGCCTTGATGCCACAAATGATATGCTAGCAGCAAAGAAAAGTCGGTTGCGCGCACTCCAACGCAAAGTCCATGAGTCTCCTTCGGAAGGATTTGTGACAAAGATGATTGGCTCCATTCGCGGAGGCGGAGATGGGCAGGAGATCAAAGGGCTAGAATTGGAGATCTCCGGCCTCACATCTATGGGACAAAGTCTCTCAGCGTCTCTTACGCTTCTGCAAAATCGGCTGGCAGCAAGTCAACGCTCATCATCTGCACTCGGGAAGTTCTTCTACACGCCAACTGCCTATGCATTCGCACTCTATTGTGTATACCGAATCCTGGCTACCACTCTTACAATACTCCGACGTATGGTAGCATCTCCCGATTCTGCCGCATTCTCATCCTCAAACACGGACCCTATAAACCAAACTCTGTCTCTCCTTGCCAAATACGTATACCCACAACTCGATCAGCAAGCCTGGTCACAGCAGATATCCTTTCTGCTTTCGGGCATCATTTTGCTCGCCTCATTCAACAGTGTTCTACAAACATTTCACATGCTCACCAAGCTCTCTCCCTCTCTTCTCTATCAGGCACAAGCCAACCTCGCACTCATAATTGCTCAGATCTCTGCTACATATGTAATTTCGAATGCGATCTTGCTGCGGAGTAATTTGCCATTGGAAATGAAAAGTGTAGTTTCTGATGCTTTAGGAAGTCCGCTAGAGCCTGGCTTTGTGGAGCACTGGTTTGAGAATTGGTTTTTGTTTGCGAGCATTGCGACGGCGTTGGGAATATGGTTACGCAGGGTGTTTGCAGGCCCGGGAGACTGGGATGATATGGATGATGGCGATATCGAAATGGGCCAGAAAAGATCTTGATTTTCTGTGGTGTATTAGGAGTTTGGCTGGCTTGTGTATGCATTTCGTAAGATTGTATCACAGGAATAAAACACATGAGACATGGAGCACAGATGGTAGTTGTATTAGGTGTAATATAGCAATGAATTGGAGCGTCTAGAATCCACTATGTGCATTGTTCTCCGACAAGGTCTAAACGCTCTGGAAATTGCTCAGCATACTTATCAAGCACATTACTGTCTAGTTTTGTTTCGTTGCCCTTTTACTTCAGTCCATCATCCTATGTTCTAAGATACCAAGCATTAATTTAACTCCATCAAACACTTTCTTCCCGCCTCTACTTTGTTAGTCATACCCTTGTTGCCATTTCTTGCTAGGCTTCTCATTAGTACAATATATTCTCCAAGGCATATCTACATCCAAGGAGTTAAAATGTTCGAACGCATTATAATATCAAGATCTCATGGATGTCTTTTTGTTTCAGTCCTCCCCAACGAGCGTTCCACCCTGATATGAAGAGCATCTGTCGGTGACAGCATTCGAACGGATCTGTGCTGGAAGGCTCCCCTCAGATGTACGTCCTTTCTTATATACATAAAATTCGTGGGTAACTACGAAGGCGCTTTGCACTTTATGAAAGAAAATTAAAATATCCAATGTACATTCACTAAAAGTCTTATACGTCGAGCTTCTCATTCTGTAAGGAAGCTCAATTCTATAAATATATGGGATTTGAGTGTCTTTTCATATCCCCCTTAAGAATCATTTTACATGCAGCGCTTCGAAGTAATGCCAATGTTACATCCAGTATCGCTGTTTTCCAAACTCGCACACAAAGTATTTACTTGAGCCTTTTGATAGCAACCTTTTTTATTATGGATCATTTGATCATGTGGTCATATCCTACTTCCCCCCCTCTCCCCCCCCTCTCCCCCCTTTTATATTACATAAGTGAAACTAGCCATAGCTTCAACAGCAACGAAGCCGTTGGCAGCACCTCTCATTACAACATATTCCCTAGAAGCCGTTAGTAGGAGCATTCCTGCCTAGCTACGGGCTTCTATCGTTATCTGACAAAATAAACGGTATAGATCCGAAGATTCTCATGACTACCTTCAGCGCACTTCATGCTCCATATCAAGAATCAGGTCATTAATTTTCATGACTTTGAAATTACGCTAGAACTACAATGACACTAAGAAAACAGCACACGAGCTCTGAATCTACGTACTTCGATTACCTATCATAATTCGTTATATATCATTTCGCTGATGTTGGCAGCGGTCTTTCATTTGATTCTTTTTGCTATGCGAACGAGAAATCGCTGCTGCTGCTGCGTCGCTACTGGCTTCTTTGGTGAGGAGAAAACAAAATGTTGAACGAATCAAGCGCATGTGATAATGGAAACCTTGTGTGCGAGGAATTTTAATATTGAGCAGACTTCTAAGATTTACGACACAATATACAGAGGCAATACATCCAGGCCTCAATCAAACTCATTTCCCCTAAACTATTCACGAACAATCTATGCTAGGAATCTTGCAGACCGCTTAGCGCGTTTGGCGCGTCTGGTAGCGGCAGCGTCGGTGGCATTTCCAGCACCAGCCAGTTGGACGGGTATACAGCCTCCGAAAGGTCCAGCTCCTATGTAATGATTAGCAGTGAAGGTGAGACTTTTTTTTTAAGCTTGAGTAACATACTGGCAGCGTTGTTGCATCTAACCATGCACAGTCCAGTGGCATCACCAGCTGTTCCGGTACACGCTTGATCGGCTGGGATATTGGCAGTGAGAGGCTAAGTCTTTCAGTTAGTGATATCGTTATTATACATAGGGTGCTTCGGCTTACAAAGTCTTGGGCTCTAGCATCGCTTCGGGAGTTCTCGCCAGGAACATTGGTGCCAACAGTAATGGCCTGCCACTGTGTGCCGGTGCCAGTAGCATCAATCATACATTCATAAGGGCCAGCGCCATCGCCGTTGACTTGATGGAGAGTCATCTGCAGCTCTCCTCCGGGTGTGACCTGTGGCAATTGATCTATCTGATGTTAGCGGCCTATCATGAGATAAATCTAGGTAAATAGCACTCACCTCCAGAAGCGACCATTGCTGCAACTTGAGTAGCTGGGTCGTTGGTTCCGCCACCAAGAGTCTCACCGCAGGTATCAGCAGCCGCGTTCCTGAAGCGAGTTGAGTCTTGCTGGAATGGGTTTCGGCGAGATCCATCTCGTGGAGTTGCGTCATCGACTGCGTGAATCAGTATATTTCATACATAGGACTGGAAAGTGAGTCTCGAGATGGGAAACACTTACCACCAAGGGCCTGGCCTTGTCCGCCTGCATCACCAACGGCCTTGATAATCGCACCGTGGCCTGCCACAAGTGGGCTTGAGGCAGTAAGGAAAAGAAGAACAGATGCTGAGAATAACATGATGTTTGATGAGAAAATACTGGCCGGCAGTAGTATTATTAAGTTTAATAGAGTAAGAGGAGAAGAGATTAAGAGAAGCTATTAGAGTGTGATTGAATGCTGTGCTGTGTGATGAGAGAATTTCATGAGCACTTTTGGGAGTACTTATAGATCCAGTTCGTCAGGATAACACGGCAATTGATCTCACGTATGCAGAGCACGGCAATGGCCAAGTCGTTCGAGGTAGAATTCTACACTGCCACTGCGGATTCACCTACGTTTCTACTTGAAAACTGACACTCACGATACAGGAGATATGCGAAGAATGAGATGAATCTGGTACACAAACTTGTAGCCAATCGCTGATGTACAATGATCTTTGGTCTAGGGAAGCGTGGCGGGGAGCATGAAAGCTTTTCCTGCTTAGACTGGAGGTCAAGCTTCGGATCAGCTCTTGGAGGTTAAACAGCTGCCCAGTGAGAGAGTCTGAGACGGCGCTCGAGACATTGGCAAGGACAAGGCGGCCATAGAAACAACGTTGTTGGTTGGTGGATCTTGCGCTATGATCTGCGGCATATGCGGATCCCGGGCATGTCCCCTGAGAGAATCGTACTGATCCGGACATATGATACAATCGAAGCGGACAGACTCCGGCGCCTGAGCTTCTTGCCCTTGCAAGATGGTCTTGCGGAAACATTAACAGCGAATGCTATGGAAACTGAACATCGTGCAAAACGTCCACACGGGTTCTCATCCGAAGTATCTTTCCCTCAGTGTAGCAAAGTTAGCAATGTGATTTTATGTTCGGGCGTAAATGGATAAGTGAAAAGTGAAGTGATACAGTTGACGTTCCAGGTGAGTTCAGCTAGACTCTAGCTTAGCCGCAGCACGTGATATAGAGAAAAGCCAGAACGATGACATAAGCAAGCGACAACGCCAAGGCTCAACTCAAGTTTTATGCCTTGGTGCCTCGTTTCGCTTAGCGGTACGCACACCAGCATTTTTGGTATCGTAAATTTTGAGCAACGACGAAGAGGAAATCAAAACGACATTTCGACAACAGCCAACAAAATGAAGTGTAAGATACCTAAAATACTGGAACATAGTCTATAATACGAGGAGTGCTGACTTGCACATCACAGTCCTGAAGGTCGGCCGTGTTGCGATCATTACCCGGGGCAGATATGCCGGAAAGAAGGTAATGCTCACTTCCTACCCTCATTATGGAGTCGGCAATGGAGGAGATAAGCTTGGATCTAAGGCCGAACTTTCGATCTAAAGGAATATGCGCAGCCATAAAGTTGAGAAGAGTAGAATTAGGAAGAGCTAGGGCTGATTGGAAGAAATATAGGTCGTGATCATTCAACCTCAAGACTCTGGATCCAAGTCGCACCCATATCCACATGCCTTGGTTGCTGGTATTGAGCGCTACCCATCTCAAATCACTCGCCGCATGTCGAAAACCCGCCAAACGAAGCGCAGCAAGGTCAAGCCTTTCATTAAGGTCATCAACTACAACCACCTCATGCCAACACGTTACACACTCGAGCTGGAGGGATTGAAGGGTGTCATCACTTCGGATACTTTCAAGGAGCAATCGCAGCGGGAGGATGCTAAGAAGACTGTCAAGAAGGCTTTAGAGGAGAGATACACATCGGGAAAGAACAGATGGTTCTTCACTCCACTTAGTATGTCCATTCTACGGGCAAGGTGCATAAGCATGGCACAAGCTAACATGTCTTACAGGATTTTGAACAATTCTTCTGTGTTCTCGGGTTGGTATGGGAGTAAACTGGCATGGGGTTAGCAGAATATGAGCTAAAGAAATGCTATACTTTGACACCATCTTCCATCTCGAACGCTTGGCTTAGTAGCCATTCTATCATTTGCGCCCGTGATACATTGAACTTCACCATATTTCACAGCATTCAGGCAGCATGAAGTTCTTCCAAGCTGTGGGAATACGGTTCGCCATTTGAAATATAGGGCCTGGCTGTCATTGTGGACAGAAAGAAAGTTGGATGAACTGCTTGAGGATTTCAAATCTGCGCCTTGTGCAAGGAGCATTCCTCAATCTCAGCGTCATCTCAAAATTCAATCTCGGTTGCATTTCATCAGTTAATGTGTACGTTTTGACAGATACCATGCGACAATGACCCAGGGCTTCACTTTGTCTTCTCTCTAATGCCACAAATTTGCTAGACTAACCATAGAACTGTTCGTCACAACGAAACAATTTGTTTCACTGAAACATTTAACAACCACATCAGCTCAGAGCACACAACATCGCCACCAAAACACGGATCTGGCAACTGCCGCCCGGAGAGGGTTGCTCCGTTGTGAACCATACCATCTCCATGATCTGATTTACATATTCAGTCCTCGAGAAATCGACAGAACACATAAGACATAGTATTTATTTGGGAGACCTACCAACCACCTGGGCCAGCACTAAGCTTCACTGCCTCCTTAATCGGCCATCATGTGCTCATAGCTCAGCATACAAAAACCCAATCCCACAGGCACTCGCTCGTAATACTATTCCTACCGAACAATGCTAATTGAATCATGTGATCAATTCCAGATATCAAACCGTGAAGCTCTCTCCTTATTGCCGCATAGTTACACCAAAATTAACGTCAACACTACCAAGGCACACATTCACATACTGTAGATACCAGAGCTTGGCATTAGCGCTCTCCAGTAATCACGCCGGTAGGTCTGCTCGTACCTCTTGGAGATGTACAAATATCATTCCTACACATACATCTACCTTGAATGCACGTGATTTTATGCCAAGTCATTACATGTAAGCTGTCGCCCCACAGTTTAATCTCACAACGATACCTACGCCCTATACTGTGCTATCACCCCCAGCATAATCATTACTTCCACCACTGATTGGACATAAAGGAGGTTCTCCGGTGCATTAGCTAGCTATATGTATATTTTGTTGAGATTTTTCTAGTTTTGGTTCATTGCCTTGCACGTGATTTTATTACGGAGAGATTCTGGCTCTTTGATTCGCTAAAGCCCCTGGAATGTAGTATTCGTTTAGGGCGGCGGAGGGCAGTGGGAGTAGTAAGTATTGTCACCGTCAAGTTTTCACAAGGCAACTAAAGTTAAGATTCGTGCCGAATTTATTTCCTTCCAATTGAGGATGTGCGACATATGGGGCCCCAAACGCCATCTGATCCTCTGAATAGGGTATAGTGGAAGAATCAAAGCTTTTATTCATTTAGGGGTTCTTCACACAAGCAACGGTCAAGCCCACATGGCGAATGCTGAGCCTCCAGCATCGCCAATTCGCAGGCTGCGAGACACATTTGGGGATCCTAGACCACCCGATATCAGTCGCAAGATCACTGCCTGTGTAGCCTGTCGCAAGCAAAAGGTGGATTGGAAACAATTTTCGTGCGACTGAATCGAAAGGACTTGCAACTAACGCAAAGCCAGATCAAATGTCATATGAATGATTCCCAACCGCCGTGCGTTCGATGCAGAAAGAAAGGGACGCCTTGTACAGTAAACCGGAGTTTGCAGATGTTGCTAGAGAACGATGTATTGTAAGCACTTTTGGCAAGTTGGCTGAAGAAACTATATGTTGATTTTTCGTCTTTAGATGGAAACAGACTATAGAACAGAAGATCCATAACCTTGAGGCAGCCATTGGAATTAACGGAAAGGATACTCCATCCCTGACTGCTTCTTGGCAAAGTAGACAAGATCTAGAGGATGGGCCTTCATCGTTGAATGAGAAACTGATTGAAGAGGATCAGCAAGATGAGGAAAGGAGTCGATGGAAAATTGTCATAGATTTGGAATCGAGCCCGGGAGCTCTCCCAGGCCATTATCTCTTTTCAAGGACCCCTCCACAACCGAAAGGCGCTGAGGACATCATAACCCGCAGCATCATCAGTCTTAAAAATGCGCAGGCATATTTTGACGAATATCAAAGTCGATTAGATCACTTTCTGTACCGTATTTTGGGAGACTACGGTACAGCGACATTGGGACGCATTAGAGAGATATCGCCACTCCTTACCACGGCTATATGCGCAGTCGGCGCTCTGCATTTGGCGTCCCCAGACTTCGATCTGCTTTATAAAGAGTTCGTTGTCCTGAGCGCAGCACTGAGCTTTTCTAAAAGAAACGCTGCCGAAGACGTCCAAGCGCTCTGCATTGGCGCATTCTGGATTAGTGATCTGTCTTGGTCTTTAGTCGGAATAGCAGTCCGAATAGCCACAGACCTGCAGTTACAAAACAGCTTTTCCAAGGCTCTTCAAGGCAGCCGGGAACATTATTTAGAGGCACGCTTATATCTTCTAGTGTACATCTGCGACCACCACTTTTCGGTTCCATATGGCAGGCCACCGATAACTAGAGAATGTGAGGCCGTGCGTAATGCGCGAAAGTTCTTGGACTGTGACTATGCTACTGAAGATGATGCACGACTGGTAAGCCAGGTCTTGCGCTGGAGTTTTTGCTCCAATGTTTATGACGCATTTGGTGCCGATATCAACAGACCTCTTTCTGATGCGGAAGTCCCCCACGTGCGGCGGTTCAGCATCGCCTTAGATAGTCTTCGTGCTGAATGGGCGGATAGGTTCACTTCGAATACGCACGTGGGAAACTATCCCCGCAAAGGGGTCGGACTTCAATACCATTTCGCCAAGCTCTACCTCTGCTCCCATGCCCTTCGCGGGGCCGGATCAAACCATGCTAATTCTCGATCTCCTGATGTGGCTGGGGAGCTGGACGAGATCGCCAATTCTGGGATGCTTTCTGCCGTATCTATTCTCCGTGCTGTAGTGTCTGATAGGGAAATTCAATCCCATCTCAATGGCCTACCAACAAACTTCGATATCATGATTGCTTTTGCAGTGGTCTTCCTTCTTAAAGTCTCCACACACTTCTCCGCTTCCATACAGCTTGACAGTCAGGAAATTCAACGTTTAATGAGCACACTCATCTCCGTCCTGAAAGAAGTGATTGCGACGATGCACCAGCACCACCTACTAGTCAGTATCACGAAAGGCATCGAAGATCTCCTACAGAGCTGCGGAATGGCGCCTGGTGCAGCCGCTACTGTATCGACTCTCTTACCTCAACAGAGGCATCAAATCCTACCTGATTTCGATATGTCGCATGGAGACTTCAACTTGGTGGCCGATGAAGTGTTCGGCCCGTATTCTGTGAATGAATATGATTTTCTGTTAGGTCAGGATCAGTGTATACCATAAACATGCCTCTAGAAAGACTATCTTGCACAACTTTGGGGAAAAGTACAAGAAAAGCAGTTTGAGATAATTGCGGAGTTGGCGACAAATCCGATAACATTTCAGAGAGTTTTGAATACTCGTACGTAGCTGTCTCTAGCCTGTTACTTGTTACTGTTGCACCTTCATACTAAATATAAGTACTTACACAGGATATGAAAAGGAATAATACTGATAATGAAGATAGTAATGTCTATAGAAGCACGTTGTATTTCAAGATACAGATTTTGAGGTGGTTTAACTAGTGAAATTATTACGATCTAGTCTTCTCTCTAGCTTACAATAAGATCAACCCCTGTCACCCAACCTCCCCCACAAATTCGGTGTGTAGGGGACTCGACAGATTTATACACAGCACAAGCTTTGTTCCAAATTAGAAGATATGCCACACCTCCTATGCTTGAAATCATGCCAATTGGGTATGCGGATTTATTATAATAATAAAGACCGTGAGCAAGGCATATCCATATTTGGCGAGCATCGGGATGAAGACCGATATTGACATCGGTGTCTCGCCGGTGGAGCAACGATATGTATATAACAGCGCAAATGACCCCCTTCTTCCTTTCTGTACATCAGCACCACTGTCTAAGCATCAGATCAGTCATTCCTCACCATCGGTATTATTTATGTGCAATTGCGCGGGCTACTACTGAAAGGGCCTCGGATTTGGTACGGTCGGCACATCATTAATCTGTGCCTTGACTATGAAATCGAGCGATTTCAGCTTGGATACCATCCAGGTGATGCCACAGCCTACTGGCGCCACGGAGCTTGGAAACACAACAGACCTTGAGAAGACCGCTGTTGTCTTGCGCTCCCCGGAATCACAAGATGGACAAGTCATTGGAGACCCTATTGGAGACCCGGAGGCCATTTACTCAATCTTTAGCATTGCTGAAAAGAGATTCATAACCTTAATAGCCGCTCTCACCACTCTCTTTCCGCCCCTTACCGCAAATATATATTATCCCGTCATTCCACTGCTTGCAAAAGAGTTGAATGTATCCATTAGTGCTATTAGCCTTACCGTCACTGTCTATTTGGTAAGGACCACCACGAGATCATATAATTTGAATTGACTGCTGCTAATACAAAAATATCTTAATAGATAGTTCAAGGCCTTGCTCCATCTTTTATTGGAAACTTATCCGACGAGACAGGCCGCAGACCAGCTCTCATTCTTTCCTTTGTCATATATATTGCCGGCTGCATAGGCGCGGCATTGAAAGGAAACTACGCCCTATTGATGACCATGCGCTGTCTGCAAAGTGCAGGAAGCAGCGGCACTATCGCGCTCTCTCTTGCAACGGTATCTGATATTGTTACATCAGCGGAACGGGGAATCTACACATCATACGTACAGATGGGATGGATGCTTGGTCCAACTCTTGGGCCGGTGAGCTCCGCCTATTTTGGCACAGTCTGTGCCAGGGATACTTCTGACTGACTAGCTATATAGGTACTTGGTGGTCTCTTGAGTCAATATCTGGGATGGCGATCTATCTTCTGGTTTCTCACCATATTCGGCTCATTGGTGTTTACGATATTGTTAATTTTCTTACCAGAGACTAGCCGCAACGTAGTCGGCAACGGTTTCATTCCAGCTCGGAAGTGGAATATGTCACTGCTGGCCTACTTACATACTCGAAAGCAGCGCAAGGCTAGCGACAACCGGCCTGGTAGGAAGTTCCATATAGCGTCCAAAGCAAAAATTAATCCATTGAACTCCATGAAATTATTCTTCGACAAAGAGTCATCCATCCTACTCTTCTACAGTGGCTCCATCTATGCAAGCACCTACATGGTGCTGTCAACTCTGCCCGATCAGTTAGAGGAGAAATACGGACTCGACACCTTACACACCAGTCTCTGTTATCTTGCCACGGGCTTTGGGACCATATCATCTGTTCTCTTGGTCGGTCGCATCCTAGACTGGAACTTCCGTCGACACGCCAAGCTCCTTGGAATTGAGATATCCAAGAACAAACAACAAGATCTCAAAGATTTCCCCATCGAGATTGCACGTCTTCAAGTCAGCTTGCCCTTGCTCTTCCTTTCCGGAACCAGCCTCATAGTATATGGATGGACGATGCAAGCTCGCACATCGCTGGCTCTACCCATGATCTTCCTCTTCTTGCAATCTTTCGGGGGCTCCGGCGCATTCTCGGGGCTCAATAATTTAATCATGGATTTGAATCGAGCCAAGCCCGGGACTGCGTCGGCAGCAATGAACATGGCGCGCTGTTGGATGGGCGCTGCAGGCGTAGCAGTTGCTGGTCCGTTGAATCATGCTGGCGGTGCAGGGTGGTTGGCCGTAACTATCGCTGGTATATGGCTGGTCTTTAGCCCGCTTGCATTGCTGGCAATCAATTATGGACCGAAGTGGCGAGAGGGGAAGAGATTGAGGAACCTGGAGGATGCTGCAAGAAAGTAGAGCCAGCGTCTCAAGGCACCAATACTACGGACGTGCGACCGCATCTCAAGGAATGAAGGCGAGAACGTGGTTATCCAAGATGCAAGTAAGGACTAGTTATAAGAAAAGTGCAGTGGGGAAGATGTAAGAATGTTGAATAGGTTCATTACCCAGGGCGCCTCGGTCATCTTTGTCATTAAGCCTGGCTAGAAGTTGGGCTTCAATGGATGCTTGACAAAGGTAGTCCTGCGTGCATGTGTGGATTAATTTTATGGCTTTCTAGAACAAAAATTAGTCTGTACACGAGAAAGCCTTCGCCATCTCAAATTAACACATATAAAAACCACAGCTCTCCTTAAACCCGGTAAAAGCGAATGGGAACTCATAAACTATATAACGATGTTAGCTGTAGAATTTGCATCTCCGCTTTTGCTGCATTGATCCCAGCACATTTCGTAGGTTAATATATCTCGTAACACAGAATACTTAGAAGCGTGTCTCTTTTGTCAAGCAGTGCTGATTTTTATTAAGAGAATGGTGTAAATGCGTGACTGACAGTGAAAAGCAAGCCGGCAACAGAACAACGAGTGGTTGAGCTTGGAACCCAGTGACTACATGCTCCGAAAGCAGGTATGCTAAAGATACACGAAGCATTACGTACATTAATGAAACCTCTATTTGGATTTTCGTATGTCTTTCAGAAGCATTATACTCATTACAAAGCTCTATCCGAGGACCCAGACTGGCTTGCTGAACTCCCATTTTACTGACAAGGGCCGTATGCGGATGGCTTTTTTATATCGGCAAATATCTCAAATACCATCAAAAAGTCGATAAATATCTGAAATACCACCACTGAATTTGGAGGCTTTCTCATATACCACAAATGATGGTATTTCAGAAAGCCACCAAATAATTGATGGTATTTGAGAAAGCTCCCAACACTCTTAAATTTTTAATGGTATTTCAGAAAGCCACCAAATAATTGATAGTATTTAAGAAAGCTTTCAATATTTGCTGTAACACGTTGTATGTTACAGCACGTAAAATAAAGCAACGGCTCAAAGTAATACGGGTAAAAATCGAGAATAATAAAACTACAGAACTATAGAGGCAGAAAAGGAAGTATATATACAGAAGCTTTAATTACGTGACGTTCCGCGTGATTTTTAATGTAAGTGCTTTACGGACTATTAGGCCATATAGAAGCCGTAAGCGCGCTAGCGCCGTGACAGTATTATATACTTTAAACTATTTGTATTCGAAGCTTAAAAGTAACTTGCAAGAAAACAAATATAGAGTTCTAGATAAGTTATAACAACTCTTTTTTTTTTTTTTTAGTTACAAGCTCTAATTTTGAACTTGCAGTTGCGCAGCGTTTAACTTACAATATTGAATCGTTTTTTATTTGAATAAGTAGTTTTCTATAATTCAGAAGCGTTTGCAACAAAGCTTTTAATAGCTAACTGTAACAAATAGAGGGCAGCAGGAGGGATTTGCAATATGACGGATAAGGATAGTGGCTAGCGATGTAATTGCAATAGTGATGAATTGATATTAGAAGTATGCTTGTAAGTCTAACATGGAAAGGAAAACTCAAGCTTGCTTTGTTCAGAAAGCTTTAGCTGTTCCTTATATCTTTCACTGTGCTGTAGCTGTGAGCCTGTGGCTGCTGGAGCTGCTGTAGCTGGAAGCCTGTGGCTGCTGTAGCTGTAAGCCCGTGGCTGGCCATGGGCGGAGCGTGCTGCTTGCAGCCCTGAAAGTATTACAGCTGAAAAACCTTCGGCTGACTGTTACACTAACTTAGCTAAAAGAATATCAAGAAACGTAAAGCTTATTTCGAAAGCTATAATACGATATCAATAAAATTACAATTGAAAAGAATAAAAGGATTTCAAGTTACAATAGTATTAAGGTTTGTAAGTCATGTGTTTTAGTCTTTTGGCGGCAAATAGTAGTACGTTAGATATCTGCTAACAAAATGATAGTATTTCAGATATTCTAGTAGTTACAGGTAATCTTTCTGAAATACCATCATTTTGTTGGCGGATATCTGACGTACCACTGTTTCAAAACGGTGGTACGCCCAGAAAGCCTCCAAATTTAGTGGTGGTATTTGAGATATTTACTGACTTTTCGATGGTATTTCAGATATTTGCCGTTTTTATATACATGAGTGCTTACAGCGTAGTGGAGTTCTGAAATACAAGCTACCTAAACGCCTCGTCTTGAAAGATGGTAACTTACGCCTGCTTGCCCATAAAAGCCTCTCAACCCTTTACTAATTCTCGTAAAGGAAAAAGTACCTACAATGCATTGAACGGAAACATTGTCCGCTTCTCTTCATGTTAAATCTCAAACACGTATGGCTCCCTGTTTTCGAGGCAGGCCCGTGGTAGTACTGCTCAGGATGATGGCAGGATAATGTGAATAGCAGCAAGGAAGGACCTGGCAACAAAATTGTGAATGATCTTATAAAGGATATACTCGCCCAAATAGCCATTGGATAGTTTCCATAATTGCAACAAAGATGCATGCACGCAGATTTCAAGCTTTCGATTAAAACACCCGTCTTTGCGTAGGTTTCAGTGAAAACCCCCGTGCTTAATGCTGCTCCTTGTCTTCATAAAGTATTCTAAAGAAATAATGCTGAGAACCTGGTCCCTTTTATATTTGTTGCCTTGCCATTATCTCGAAGCTGTAGTGTCTCGGCCCACATATCCCATATGAGCAGTTGCTCTGCCAGACCCTGATTCTTGTCCATGAAAGCCCTGATACAAACCCGAAAATACATGGCTTCTTATAAGGTTTGCCTATAAATGCCCTCAGCTTTCACTAAAAAATCTGCAAGAGCGTGGTTTGGCTACCATGGGGATTTCATGGGGGTGGCTGTCTCCTGTGTTCTGAGGTTTGTAGGTGATGCTGCTGGGCGATATTGGCAGAACAGCTGTCTCACTGCTGAAGGTAGGTTGTAGCGTATAACAAATAACGAAGGTAGAAGCTTTTAATTGATGCTGGGGTGATTCGACAATAAAGCAGAGACCGACAGCAGTGAACTGTTTAGTTACAGCAGAACAACAATAAATGTAGTTTCAACATCCAGAACGAAAATGCAAGTCCTAATCCTCCGTCAAAGCATAAAAACACCCGAAGCTTGCACCATTAGATATGTGTACCCCCTCCCCTCCCTCTGTCCATCTCAGGCATGATATCTAGTAACTGAATACCTTCGCTACAGAAAAGAAAGCAGGCTGGGCGATATTTTATACACCCTTTCTTGCAACCCGAACAAACACCAACCACCTCCCAAGATCCTCCCCCAGAAACAAACAACCAATCCCAAACTTGCCTCGCCGGTCCATCAACGCCGCGTTATCGTCATGAAATCCGCATCTCCCTCTAGGCGCTTCAGCACAGCGGATGAAGGTCCCCCTCTCCGTCATTGCCGCCTTCACGCAGTAGCATACGCGTCAGATCTTTTTGGCCACGCCCTGCCTGCGGAATTTGATCATGCCAGGTAGAGGATATGCGGACATGCAGGACGTAACGAACAAAAGAACGCCCAAAGAAACGAGGGAAAAAAAAGGGACGGAAGGGGGCGGGCGGCAACGAACCTCCCCTCTCAAATCATTGTTGAGCCGATCACAACAAACAAGATAAAAACAGAAAATGGCCATCCCGGCCGGAGGTACACGAGGTGAGATGCTCGTTTCCGTCGGGATAGGAGCGAGGTTTTCGGCTTGCTGTGCTCGTCTTCCTGGATCTGCCGTGTAGAGCGGCCTTTGGGGATTTGGGTTTGAAGATCAGAGACGGTTTGTCGTTCGTCACGGCTTTGACGACGGGAGTGTATGGCGGCTAGAAGAAGCATAATTTTGGTTACCATGCTTTGTTCCCTGGACGTTTGAGTGCGCCGTTAATCTTACAGGAACCATAAACAACCAGTATACACCATGCCGCAGATGGAAAGGCAATGGGAAGTATGACGCGGCTTGCTCCCACTTCCCATCACGCAATCAGATCACAACAGAACAAAAAAATTGCAGACATTTGCGTTTTGTAATGCATTTTCTCGTTACAGTAGTCTAATTTTGCCATCCTGCACAGAATCGCTGGCCCGGCTAATGCTCGATACCTGTACCTTATTGATACAACATTCCCGAAAACTCCTCTATAATGACCTGGCGAATTAAGCTCAAAGCCAGATGTGTAAAAGCTAACGTAACAAATGAATCATACTACACGCCTTCGATTATATACTCGAATAGAAGACGATGGGTGGGTCATAAGCATCCTGGTGTATCCTTGAATGCGTGTATTGCCTCCAAACCTCAGATCGCGTGGTCGAAAAGGTGACCCCGCGATTTCATTATCGCTATTACATTAGCGGGCGTGAGCTGCAACTGCGCTCTTTGCCGCATCGTATGCCTTCTTGGGGTCCATGGCGTAGCTGGGTGCGAAGCCATTAAGGAGTACAAATATTGTGACTGCCCCCAGTGCAAGGACGAGAAGCTTGCGGAGAATTGGTCGATTGGCACCAAACTCAGCCCATGCTCTTGTTGAACTTCCGAGGAGCTCCTTCCGTTGGTCTGGAGTGGTCTTGAAGTAAAGCATTCCTAGAAGAGCAATTGCGTAACCGAAAATTTGGAGGTTCGACAAGACCGTTCCCCAGATGACGATGGAGAAGCAAACAAGAAGGATATCTTTGAGAACACCGCAGAGGGTAAGGGTAAGTCCTGACGTCTTTCCGATCTATGCAATTGTCAGTTTGGTACATTACAGACCAAAGAGATGCAACTTACTAAGAAGACCACTGAGACGTTCAACATGAATGCAACCCATGCATTTGCCAGGAGAGTCCAGATGCCGACTGTATAAATTTGCTCCACAGTAACCTTTGGTACCTCCCAGAAGAGGGCTAAGGTGAAGTTCATGATAGCGCAGATCGGTGCAAAGTAGTAGAGAGAAACGAGGGGATCCATCTTCTCTTGGCCATTCAACAACGAGGAAACTAAGTTGATCCGGATAGCCTCGAAAATAACACCTCCGAGTTGGTAGATAAAACCGATCAGGACAAAGTCGATCTCTCCGAAAGAAGCAATAACAACTCCGATGACGATGGCCGAGACGTTGGCAAACTTCTTGAAACTGACCTCCTCAGTACCCATAATTCCACCAGTAATGAGGACAGCAACGGGGGTTGTAGCCTATTCAGGAATTATTAGCACACGCCATCCTCCTAGATCGGGCTGTAATTCTATACCTTAAGCATCTGGATGAAGGATACGCTCAAATACAAGTATGTTAGGTTCCCGCAGATCAAACTGAGACTGAAGGCAGCTCCAATTGGAACAATTGCCCTCACGTAGATTCTGCCATTCATCTTCTGCTTCTTCCTGCCATCAAGGAGCGTTGTGAATCTTGCCATTATTTGTGTGATGATGGTCGCAAAGATCAGATGCCATGCTGTCAACAAGACTGGGTAGGCTGCCATTGGCTGTTAGGGAGAGCTGGTCAATAGTGAAGCTTGAGACTTACGGAAGTTGAGTGTTGCCAGGATCCACTTGTTAAATAGAATGACGCTGGAACTGAAGAAGATCCATATGCTATAGACAAATAAGCAGCTGTAGTGTGTTGGAGGGGGTGGGAAAAGCATACACGACATAAACGAAGGAGGGAATTCCGGCGCCTTTCCGTTCGACCGCAGCCTTCTCAGCATTTGGATTAATTGTTGGCAGGACTGGCGAGTTTGCCCGAGCAATCTCACCCGACACGCGGACCTTTTCTTCAGTCATGGTTGCGCTGGGGAATGTATGATATTGTTCAGGAGAAAGCGCAAGGCGTCAATAATGTTGCGCCCTCTACCAATGCAAAGAGAGATCGAGTTGTACTTATAAAGAGAGACCTGATTATTCTTCGTCAACGTTGTCGCAGGGCGTCGAAGACAAAAAATTGTCGCGGCGAGGTTGCTGAAGAAAAGTGATGGTGGTGGTAGTGGTGGTGACGATAGAGTGGTGGAGTTTGGGAGATGCAGAAGATGTAGCGTCAAGATTGTTTCCTCAAAAAAAAGTGGATAAAGCCCGCATGCAGGCTTATCCTAATCAAAAATCAAAATCAAAGCCCCCTTTTCTAGAAAAAAGGGACCTATTAACCTGGTCTTAGGCCTGGCCTGGCTAACCATAACGGGGCCTACAAAATTACAATTGATACATTATTTATTACCCAGTTCTGTTCTGTGCTGTACGTACTTACAGGCTTTACCACGCACTGCCAGCCAGCCCACTATTATTTTGTGATTTTCTTTTTTATTATTTCCAGGTGGCATATCTCTGGGTCTTGTTCACTCCCGTCCCGTCTCCTATCTAGGCGCATTGGCTTGCGTCGGGCTTGATCTTATTTTCACTAGCACTTGTCATGGTGAATTTTAAATAGAAATTTTGGGTGTGGCCAAAGACATCAACATGCCAAGGGTTCTTCAGTCAGGCAAAGAAAGTATATCCACACAATCCTGATCTCATTTTGATAAATATATGCCTACCTTACTACTTACTGCCCACTGTTCCACCTTGTTTCCCACCGCACATGAGTAAGGATACCGTACCTACTACCAAGTACTGTACCTGCCTTACAGCCCTGGACCCTTATCAATGATGCACATGCTCCAGTAGCTCCTAGAGTCAACGACTGTCATTACGCAGATCAGTTTCAGCTTCATAATGGTTCCTATGCTGGTGGAGACAGATGAAAAAAAAAAAGAACACACACACAAACAGATCGCCCTTCCATGACCCTGATCAACCAGCACTCATCAGAATCGCATTCAGCCAGCCCTTGGGTAAAAGGTATGGTTCGGTGGCGTTTGATGGACTTAAACCTGGCAGCCACCAACGTCGCCAGTCACAAGAAACTATTGATATGTATCACAGCATTTGCCGATCTGAATCATACAGCAAAGGAGTCTACGGTATTCGCTTGCTTCCCGGGAATGCATCTAGAAGCGAAAGTAGCTAACGAGGCTCTGCATGCACCTCACCTCATGTTTTACCTAAGCGTCGAGGGCTCTTTTTCATTTTGGGTGCCCGCATCTTTGTGTTTGGAGAGCCCGTTATTGCATGTCACTAATTTGGACAGCGTAGTACGGGAGTATGTATGCGCCCATACTCAGGCTAGATAATAAATGCTCGTGTCTTCCCTGTGCTGACTCGTGACTCTCCCAAATGTTCGTAGTCCCAATCCAGAGTTGCGAATACAATGCCGAATGTTCGTCGAAGGAGTGTCAGTAGCATGGGCGCGTACGTGGTTGTTGCTGTAAAATGCCGTGAGCATATTACAGCAACAGCCACACACATTGCTCTCAATTGTTCCATCACGTCTGGTAAATGATTAATTGCCAATCACGTATTATTCAAATCAGTGGAATAATGACGATATCGGGAACGTAATTTCAGATTTCATTAGCATCCAGGGGTCTGGTCTGGTGTGTGTGTGCACACACCGCAAGCAAAAGCAAACGCAAGGTACTGTTCTCTCTCCACCCACTGGACGGAGTAAGTACTGGACTGGACTGTCTAATTATTGTACTGTAAAGGGATTAAGCGAAAGATAAGATGTTAGGAGTGGAATGTGGGTGCCATAAAAGGGAAAGGAGGGCGGGGGGGCGTTACCCTTAACCCTATGAAGGTACTTACTTACTGTACTTACTTACCTTAAAATCATCCCTACCGCCCCCTGCCACTCCATCAGACCCGGTACTCTACTACTACTACCCCCCTGACTCCCTGAGCAGCCTCCCGAAAAAAATAAGTTACGACTACCCCAAGACCGCCAACCACCATACCCAAAAAAAACACCCACGCCCCCCCCCTGGTCGTGGCCCATTCCATCAAAAATTAATTTCAACCCCTCGTCCATTATTATTCTGCCCATCCCATCCCCATAGCCATATCCTCATGAGCTAGAATTCCGCAACACCTGCTCTCTGTACATTTTTCTGCTCAATTACTTTTGTACATATGAACACGGGCGCACCAGAGCGTGTCATAAAATACATCTTGGTTTTTTTTACGGCCAGCTTAAGTTTTTGGTAACTTTGGTTTGGTCCACCACCAAGTTCCACCCCGCATAAAGAGAACTCCCAATACCTGACACAATGGCGGACATGTTGGTGACCCAGGATCTGCTTTCAACTATTGATTAAAGAAGCTAATGCCCTGCTCACAGTAACGTCGATGTTCTTGTTATTGGAGCTGGTCCAACTGGTCTCGGAGCAGCAAAGCGCTTGAATCAAATTGTCATTTGGACCTTCACCGCCAACTTCAACTCGAATTCTAACAAATTTTCAGGACGGCCCATCATGGCTGATTGTTGACTCGAATGAGATACCAGGTGGTCTCGCCTCCACAGATGTCACCCCAGAAGGTTTCGTAGGTCATATCTAAAAGACACAATCGCTCCATCAGGTACTAACGGTTTACAGCTCTACGACGTTGGTGGCCATGTTATATTCTCCCACTATAAATACTTTGATGATTGCATTGATGAGGCATTGCCCAAGGAAGACGATTGGTACACACATCAGCGTATCTCTTATGTCCGATGCAAGCAACTATGGGTGCCATATCCATTCCAGAATAATATCTCCATGCTCCCAAAGGAGGAACAAACCAAGTGCATCGATGGCATGATTGATGCCGCCCTTGATGCTCGTGTGGCCGTTACAAAGCCAAAGGATTTCGATGAGTGGATTGTGAGAATGATGGGTACTGGAATTGCGGATCTTTTCATGCGACCATATAATTACAAAGTTTGGGCGGTCCCTACCACCAAGGTATGGAATGCAAAGAATCTATGCTGGGTGTTTACTAATAATTTCCTCCACAGATGCAATGTGCCTGGTTAGGAGAGCGAGTCGCTGCACCCGATGTGAAGAACGTGGTCAAGAATGTCATCCTTAACAAGACTGCCGGAAACTGGGGTCCCAACGCAACTTTCCGATTCCCCGCTCGTGATGGCACAGGTGGTATCTGGATCGCTGTTGCCAACACTCTGCCAAAGGAGAAAAAGCTTTTCGGCAAACAAGGTGAGGTCTCAAAGGTCGATGCTGATGCCCATACCGTTACCTTGGCAAGCGGAAAGACAATTGGCTACAAAAAATTGATTACCACGATGGCGGTGGATCAACTCGTGGAACAGATGGAAGATAAAGAGCTCATCTCTCTGAGCAAGGACTTGTTCTACTCTAGCACACATGTTATTGGTGTGGGAATTCGAGGAGAGCTCCCAGGGAGAATTGGTGATAAGTGCTGGGTGAGTAACCGTTCATGCCGCAGCCAACTTTCTGCTAATAATGTCGAAGCTATACTTCCCAGAAAACGATTGCCCATTCTATCGTGCTACTATTTTCTCCAACTACTCGCCATACAATCAACCTGATAAATCAGTTAAGCTAGCAACTCAATATCTTGCTGATGGTAGTAAGCCTAAATCTAGCGAACCAAAGGAAGGTCCATATTGGTCAATCATGTTGGAAGTATCCGAATCATCGCTGAAGCCGGTGGACCATGAGAACTTGCTCAAGGAGTCCATTCAAGGCCTTATTAACACTGAGATGATCAAACCTGATGATGAAATTGTGTCCACATATCATCGTCGTTTTGACCATGGGTACCCAACTCCTTCTCTCGAACGCGAAGGCGTACTCAAGGACCTACTTCCGAAGCTCCAGGAGAAAGACATTTATTCCCGTGGCCGATTTGGCAGTTGGAGATATGAGGTACGCCTCAATTTGTCGCGTTATACCCCGTATCAAATTGTGACTAACTCCAAAATTCTTTAGGTCGGCAACCAGGACCACTCATTCATGCTCGGTGTAGAGGCTGCTGATCACATTGTGAATGGTGCTGTCGAGTTGACCCTGAATTACCCAGACTTTGTCAATGGACGCAAGAACACAGAGAGGCGACTTGTTGACGGTAGCCAGGTTTTCAAGAAGGCCGCTAATAAAGCCGATTCGGCAGGCGCCGCCAAGCTTGTTGATACCGAGGCTAACAAGGTGGGAAAGGCAAACGGAACTGTGAATGGTTCCTCCAAGGATGTGCCTACTCGTGAGAGAGCTTCATCCAAAGCTCAGGCGAGTTCCCATACCAGAAAGTCATCAAAGAGTGTCAAATAAGCGGCAACTCATACCTAGACGTAAAAGACATAAGGGCATGGTTTATCCTAGAACTAGTGCATGTCTATTGGGATATGGCATAGAAGGGATTCTGCACTAGCATACGCTGGCTTGACTATTTTGCTCATAAACCATTTATGCATTCATGGGCAGATGATGAAATATTCTGCTTTCTCAGTGGCGGACGATTGAGGAGACTTTCTTGCTTAGATAAGATGCATAGAATATAAAGACGATATGATCCAACCGAGTTCTTAGATTTAACCTTTTCATGAGATTATCGGGCAATTTTTGAGGCTTCTTCTCATGCATGGGCCTAGTGGCTGAAAGCTGGAACAGATATTCCTGATATTTGAATAGTGATTTAGATCAACGGGCATACAAACTTACTTTGGCTGTTGATTGAATAAGGGACTATCGTGCCATGTCAATTAAAAGAAGAAGAAATTCAATCTTGCAGCTTTGCAAGTGTGTTTGTGGGTGTCCATGACATGTTTCCACTTGGACCAAAGAGGAATTCATACCTAAGCCAAATACGTCATGCCAAGATCGAATTTCTTGGACAGGCAGGACCCCATGCAATTCCTTGATTCCGATCCTGCAAAAGAGTGCAAGATTTGAATGATCTGCGGAAAAAAACGAGCTTAAGCAATCACCAACCTGTAAGCATTCAGCCTCAGCGATAGCCGTGCAGTTTCTCCCTGACCACCACTTTCCCATTGTTTATCCAGCCACCGTGGGCGAGACCTAGGCCGGTACGTGTACCTGTATCTGTACCTTGATGCGACATGAACATGAAAACGGAGATATGATCTAATCTTGGGCGCCCCCATCATGGATGACACAGTCACACTGGAAACTCGCGACGAGAACCTGGATCCTCCTGCTCGATTGTTCGAACGTCTGCGACAGATTGCCGGCTACTCTTGGGAGGAATCACAGGAGCCAATTCATTCCAGCTATGATACTTGGTATGATTGACCTTGTTCCCTGCTCATCTACTGCTTCCCTCTAACATTTGTAGGCAAGTCTTTGGTACTCGATATAGGACGGAGCGAGAGCGCTCTGCTACTGCTGAGAAAGGTGCCCCAATAATCCCTACTTCTGATAGGTCTTTATCATCTCCCGAGGTTACTCAGGGCATATTCGAGCCGCCAGGATGGGGAAGTGATTGTGGCAGCGAAATTGATAATGCGCTCGATGACCTCCCAAACAGTCAAGTCAAGGTTGTTGCAAAAGTATCGACCCATGCACTTAGAGAAGAGAGGGCGTTCCATATCTGTAAGAATCTGACCAAGTCCGTGGATCCAGATGGCACACATATCGTACGACCCATAGATATACTCCGCTTGACCCCTATGCAAAGCGATAAGGGCACAATAATTGTTTGCATCTTCGAACACCCAGGGGAAAATTATCTGCAAAGGATTATAGACTTTGGAGCCGCGTGGTACAAGAGTCACAAAGCACAGGATAAACAACAAGCTTTTCGAGACGAATTTATACCGAAAGAGGTAGTACCTTTAGAAACTTTTCTTGATTTCGCGGTCGGGGCCGTCGAATGTCTCGAGATATTGCACCATGGGCAAAGAATCGTGCACGGAGAGATTAGGGGCGACGCTTTTCATATGAACAAAGATACTGGGCAAGTGAGGCTGGTTAGTTTTGGATCAGGGCTGCGAACATTTGAACATGGTCTTACTAGCACTGGCTGGTCTGCGTTGTCTAAGGAAATAGGTGCAAAGACGAAGCTGGCTTACATGAGTCCTGAACAGACCGGCCGAATGCCTGCCGAGCCAGATACAAGAACGGA
Source organism: Bisporella sp. PMI_857 (assembly GCA_021307315.1). NCBI lineage: Eukaryota > Fungi > Ascomycota > Leotiomycetes > Helotiales > Helotiaceae > Bisporella > Bisporella sp. PMI_857. The sequence goes on along the minus strand of JAJSPD010000016.1, from coordinate 151,659 downwards.
CATATACAGTCTCGGGATTCTCTTCTGGTCGATGCTCACTCAACAGGCAGCGTTTGATGGCGAAACCCCGATGGACATCATTCAAGGAGTTTTAGGGCGTCGGCTACCCCCGGTGTTTTCCATTCGCATGGATATACCTGATGTTATTAGCAGGATTATACAGAAGATGACCGCTAAAACCATAGGTCAGTTTTCCTAGCTTTGCAGGGCTTATTTTTGCCTTCGGTCTTGATTTTTCCTTAGTCGAGTGATTTAGAAAAACAATTAAGCGACTGGCCCGATATATATGCACTTACTGCATATTGTTAGTGTCTGTTTCTTTGTATGGTGAGCAGTACTAACTTGATCACTGTTTGCAGGCGACCGTTATAATTCAGCTAGTGGCCTGAGACATGACCTTATTGAAGTCCGAGCTCTTCTAGGCGCTGGAAACTCTGAAGCTCTCAAAAATTGGAAGATTGCCACCAAAGATGTGTCTTCGTTCTTCATTCTGCCAGCAATCATGGTGGGACGGCAACTAGAGCATGATGATGTTGTCAAAGTGATCGATAGGGTCTCAAAGCGGCATACAAATGCTAGTCACCAAGGCCTTAGTTTATCTTCGGGTAGTCTGTCAGAAGAACGCTTAGATATCCTCAATGCCGTAGCAGGGAGTGACGGGGATAACACAGGCTCCGCTGAGAGGATGTCCACTTCCTTAGGAAAACCCAACTCGCATCTAGCCAATGCAGAAAGTGTCTCACATACCATCAGCGATCTCATATCTGCAGCAAATTCGCAGCATAATTCTATGGTGAGTCGACTTACTAGAATGCTGAGAATTTTTGAGGGCTCTCTACAATTTTTTTGCTGTCCGAGATATGGAAAAGTGCGTCCATCCTCATGATGGGTTATTTTGGATAAAGCTTTGATATCGGAGTCCAGGGGTTATACTGACTTGAATACAGGATAGTCAAGAGTCCAAAGAGTCTATACACTCCAACACATCAGGTAGATATGCCCTCAAGCCTTTGGAAAAGAACACCTCTCTTTCCCTAACCTCAGGGGGCATGTCCAGTTCGTTCAACCAAGCTTCTGAAGATGTTCAGCAATCGAGCTCTGATGGTGTTGGCAGCCTTGCCAGCCAGGGGAATAGAACAAAGTTTCGTAGAAAAGGGAGATGCGAGGTGAGTTAGTCTTAGTAATAGCTCCTCTATTTGGCATACTTCTTTGCTAGATCCTAAATCAGAGGATCTGGAAAGTAAGGTGTGTCTTGACGGCGTAAAATACTGAGGTAGTCTCTGGTTTAAGGATGTACACTTGAGAGACGATACTGATTTGACTACCTGAATCTAGGTGATCAGCATTTCTGGCGCAGCCGGCCTAGGAAAAAGCTGCCTTGTCCATTCGGTACAGGTCGAGGCTCGTAGACGCGGTTACTTCGCCAGCGCCAAATTCGACCAGGCAAAGAAAACTGCTTTTGGTCCCGTATTGAAATTACTTTCCAGTCTTTTCCAACAGGTGTTCTCAGAGACTAACACCGACACATCTTTCCATCAACTACTCAAACAATATGTAAGACCGGGCTGGGGTTTACTTCATAAAGTGCTAGGTCTTCCAGAATTCTTGCTCGGCCCGCCACCAAAAGGAAAATCAGACCATAAAAATCGAGCGTCCCAAGGATTCAACAAGGCTGTGAAAAGTGAACATCGGCGGCGCGATTCTTCACCACAAAGCTCACGTTCTGGTAGCATTTATAACATGGCACTAGGTGCAACGAGCTCTCAAGAATTCCTGCGCTCTGGAACCTCGACAAAATCAGTACGACTCATGAACACTTTTCTGGATGTCTTGCGAGTTTTCACTCAGCACAAGTTCATATGCTTTTGTCTCGATGACTTACAGTTCGCGGACGACGAATCTCTTGATATGATAACGCAAATAATTGCTTCTAGGATGAAGATGATTATAATAGTGACTTATAGACCTGACGAGATACTTCCTGAGAAGATAAGAGGAGTTATAGAACTTCAAGGTGATAATACTGAGGGTATTAATTTTCATGCCCGACTTCGAGTTTATGCCACTTGCTAATCGGTTTTAGAGCACGTAAAATTTACTGGCCTTGGAGTTACGCAAATCAATCTAAGACCGCTCAGCGAAGAAGACATTGTGCAGTATGTCGCCGCGACTTTATGCCGGCCAGCGGACGAGATAATTCCACTTGCTGCCGTTATCCAATCGAAGACTGCTGGGAACCCCTTTTACATGCGGGAGATGCTGGACACATGCCATCGGAAGCAAGGTATTTGGCACGACCATAGGGAAAGCCGTTGGCTCTATGACCTTGACCGTGTGTTCGAAATATTCGAAACAAAAAGCTACCATGACATACTAAACAGCGAATTTATAAACTCGCGCCTTGGTGAATTACCTCCTGCTTCAAGGGCCATCATTGCATGGGGCTCGTTGGTCGGCAGTACTTTCTCTTTCGCGTTGATACAAAAGCTACTGAGCAATGAATTTGTTCATGATGATTCACGAAACCTCAATGATAACATAGCAACCGAGTTGGCATCAATACGTTACTCGCAGCAAGACATTGTCGAGGGGCTGCAGGCTGCAATCCAGGCTTTCGTTATTGTGCCGACGCAGGACGACGATCGATTTCGTTTTGCACATGATCGATTTATGAACGCCGCAGCTTCCTTTCGAGAAGGGCAGAAGCCAGTGATGCATTTCGTAATCGCCCAAACGCTCCTCAAATACTTTCCCAGCCACGAGAGATATCGCGATACTGTTGCGTCCCACATTTGTGAGTCGATTAAGGTCATTAAAACCCGCGTAATGCACAGACACGCCTTCCGCAAATTATTATTCGATTGTGCGCAAACTGCGGCGGAGAATGGTGCAAGGCCAACAACTGCTAAGTATTATGCTGCCTGCTTCTCGCTGCTGCAAGATAAAGCATGGAATGATGGCACGGATGCGTATTATGAAGAAACCCTCGAGCTTCACATAAGAGCAGCCGAATGCTATTTGTACATGGGAAACATGGAGGAGGCGAACAGATTACTCGCTACGATTTTCGACAACGCAAGGACTCCTGTTGATAAATCTCCAGCCTGGGTACTCCAGTCTAGAATATTAACACAAGAAGGAGATTTGTTGGCTGCTTTCAAGGCGCTACGGCGATGTCTTGCCGCCCTTGACGTCTCAGTCGATGACAGTCCTAGTTTCGAAAAGTGTGACTCAGAATTCGAACGCTTGTCTTTGAAGATCCAATCTCTTGATAAGGAAGCTTTGATCAATAGAGGAGTATCAAAGGATAGTAATCTCAATGCAGTCGGTGCGGTTCTCGTAGAGACTATCTCGGCTGCACTCTGGTCTGATACACTAACATTCTACGAAATGTCACTAGTAATGGTCAACACGCAGGTCACTCTTGGAAACTTCCCCCAGGCAGGCATGGCTTTTCTGCATGTAAGTTTCCTCTACCTAAAAATGCGTCTCACAAGAGGTCAAAATCTGGGATTATATATCGGGCTTGGGAATATTGTTCTAGGCTTCCGTGTTTCATCATCCAGCTCTGCAGATCTCATATGTCTCCATAATGCTAATTATGAGGCAGCTTGGTATAATCGCAATAACAAGGTTCAACATGATTTCATTTGCATCAGAGATGGGCAAGATATCTTTGGCTTTGATGGACCTCTGGCAGGATAATTACTTCATGGGCAGAGGGGGAAGCTTATACTCTCACTATCTTGGTCATGTTCAAATCCCACTGCAAGAATCAGTTGCCCAGTTAGAAGGTGCTCTTGAGTATGCCATGCAAGCCGGAGACAGGACTACTACCATCCTCAATTTCGGCTTGATCGCTAACCTTCGGTTCTTTGCGTCTGATCCTATGACACAACTAGAGGCATTCTGCACCTATGGTTGTGAAGAGTTACCTGGCTGGGAACAAGATACCCGAGGAGGAACTATGGTTCTTAGCATCCGACAAGTCACTCGCGCAGTACAGGGAAAGACTTTTGTTTCGAAACCAGAGGAGATTATGAGTGATGGGCAGCACAACTCGATCCAGTACAAATTATTTCTACGGACCTCCATGAAAGATCCCGATCGGTCATTATTGTTTTACGAGGGTATCGAAATATGTCCATTGTTTCTATATGGACACTACTCGGCTGCTGTGGAGCTTGGAAAAGTGAATCTCAATAGAATTGAGAAAGTCTGGTCAGTTCGAACTACAAGATTTCTCATGTTTTTTTATGGCTTATCTTTGGCGGGAGTTGCTTGGGACAAGCTTCAAGACCCTGTTAGATCAGTTAGCCGGACTCAGCGATCTACCCTTCAAATGGAACAATCCGAGGCACGTCTTCATGAAGAGGTCGAAGATACTGTGAAAACGATCTTGTCGCTGAAGAGGAAAATTGAGGATTGGCAGATTGTCAATGATATAAATTACCTCGCGTGGTCTAAACTTCTTGCTGCTCAAATCGCAGAGATGAAGTCGGACCATGGAGCGGCTTTGAAAAACTACGAAGAAGCTCTAGACCATGCCGCAGTACACAACTTCGTCTTTGAGGAAGCTCTCGGTAATTACCTTCTAGCTGGGTAAGGATTTCCACAAGCGGTTTCTAGAGAACCGACACCTTTGATATTCTCCGGCCCTTCAGTTTCGTAGTAGGTTGTACAGGAGCGGTGCTAACTTGGAAACAGCTTCTTCTTGCGTGCAGGCTCTCGAAGGTCGGCAAAAGCGGCACTACGGGAGGCTATCATGCTCTATCGTCAAATTGATGCCATTGGAATCGTGAAGTACATCGAAACTCAACACAATCTTCTACTCCAAGATCCAACGAGAAATATGAGGACTGCAGATATAAGTGTGCAGACGGATTTTGCTGGGGACTCTGCGGAAGTACAATATGCAACGCTCGAAGGCGATGAAAGTGATCTCCGCCAGCAGACAAAAGCTTCTGTCACAGAGACGAAAGAGCAAAGAATTGGTGCGTGGCAGGGTGGATCGGCCAGACCTCCCATAGGCTCTGCGATCTCAGCTCTAGATATGCTGGACTTGACATCGATCCTCGAGAGTTCTCAGGTCATATCTAGCGTGCTGCAAGTCGATCAGCTGCTGAAAACAATGTGCGAGATTATATTACAAAATTGCGGTGGCTTAGCTTCCACTGCTGCTATTGTGGTCGAAGAAGACGAGCCGGTAGGATGGAGTATAGCAGCAAGTGGTGATTCAGAGAAAGGGGCACAGGCTCATATTCCAGGCATCCCTCTACAAGAAACCGCCTTGGTAGCTGAAGGGGTAATCTTGTACTGCACAAGATTTCGCGAAACTGTCTTTCTCCCAGATTTGACTCGCGATGAACGATTCAGTAATGTCACTGAGGCATGGTCTGCACGTAATCCAAAAGGGAAGTCAGTCATAGGCATTCCAATACGGCACGGCGACAAGCCTCTCTTAGGCGTGCTGTACCTCGAAGGACAGCCAAATGCGTTCACAGACCGTAACCTAACGGTTCTTCAGTTACTTGTTAACCAGATTGGCATTAGTTATTCAAATGCTCTCACACTTAAGGATATTGAGAAGGTATCTGCATTCAACAATGCTATGGTGGATATGCAGAAGAAAGCTCTCCAGAAAGCGCTCAATGCCGAAAAGCAGGCTAATCAAGCCAAAGCAGAAGCAATCCATAATGTCAAGCTTGCTGAGGAAGCTGCCAAAGCAAAATCGATATTTCTCGCCAATGTATCCCATGAGCTTCGGACACCTTTAAATGGCGTCATTGGCAATTCAGAACTTCTCAGAGATAGTGTAAGTTTAATTGTTTACCTTTCCTGTAATGAAAGTAAGGAGCTGGGGATTTGGGAGCTCTCATCCGGGATTTTCAAAGCCTCGACTCCGAAGAGAGGTCCCAATGATCTCTAAGTCTTTAGAAAGCCCTTACTAACCCTGTGGCAGAACCTGCGAAAAGACCAAGCAGAAATGGCAGACAGTATACGAGTCTCAGCAGACTTGTTACTCACCGTCATCAACGATATTTTAGACTTCTCAAAGATGGAGGCAGACAAAATGAAACTCTTCATCGTTGCCTTCAACGCAGATGAGATGATAAGAGAAGTCGTACGATCAGTCTCTTACAGTAATAGCCGATCAAAGGACGTACAGATAATACAAGATATTCAACTACCCCAGGTCTTAGTATTTGGGGATCCTGTTCGGCTTCACCAAGTACTTGGGAATTTGATTGGTAATAGTCTAAAGTTTACCGAGAAGGGGTCTGTCACGATCGGAGCCAAAGCCGACTGGGAAACAGAAGTGGCAGTGAAATTAACCTTTTGGGTCAAAGACACTGGAATAGGCATACCGCCTCAGCAGCTTGCGAAACTTTTCACTCCTTTCTCACAGGCTGATGCAAGCACAGCCCGTAAATATGGTGGTTCTGGTTTAGGCCTCTCAATATGCAAGTCGTTGATCGAGAGTATGATGGGAGGCTCGATCCAGCTTGAAAGTGCCGAGAATGAAGGAACTACTGCGTGGTTTTCGGTGACTCTCCCCAAAGCAGATGCCGAAGCATCCGCTGGTGACATACAGACTGGTAGTAGCATTTCTAGTCAGCCGAGTTTGTTTCGAGACCCTGATAGCGGTAAATCCACAGCAACCTACGATGACTTTTCTCAGATTCCTCGAGAACAGATACGGATATGCATCGCCGAGGACAATCCCATCAACCAGAAGATTGCCATACAGTTCATGCAGAAATTAGGATTCAATCATGTCGACGCTTATGATAATGGATTGCTTGCTGTGGAAGCGCTGCGTCAAAAAGCGCTTGAAGGCGAGCCGTACCACATCATCTTAATGGATGTGCAGATGCCTGTCCTTGATGGTTATGAAGCAACGAAATTACTACGCAGGGACAAAATCGATGCAGTTCGCAGGATCCTAGTAATTGCAATGACCGCAAGTGCTATCCAAGGTGATAGAGAAAAGTGTTTGGCATCTGGGATGAACGATTATCTCGCGAAGCCTGTCAGAAGTGGAGTTCTTAAAAAGAAGCTTGATCAATATTTTTTGCAGGTTCGTGCTCTCCCCTCTTTCCTAGGATGTTCTCAGAGTTCTAATATATTCCTAAAGCCTCCACTTTCTTTGACCAACGTAGAAGAGGAAGCTAAAAAGGTAGCTACGGACGTCATATCAACTACGGCCAGACAGGAAACTGCTTCTCCACTGAAATTATTGGATATTGCTACTTCAGAGCCTCAGGAAAATGCGGCCAATGATTTGTTCAGCATCACAAAGCTGGCGAACTCATCTCAGACGAATGATGCTTATAACTCAGATCGCATTGATAGCTTGGAGCCCGGCAGTTATCTCGAGAACAACAGTCTAGCCAAAAGTAGGACCGGGCTTGACGGGTCTAAAATACCTTCCTCGCTAAGAGAGAAGCGGTCGAATAGCGTTATTAGGGCTCCATCAATCAAGTCTGGTTCATCAAAGAGTGCTAACAGCAAGAAGAGTCAGTCCGCGAAGTCGGATGATACAAGAAACAAGGGACGATGACGGCAGTTTTCACGAATAGATTTGAGATGATACTTGCTTATAGAAGGTGTTTCTTCCCCCTTGAGGTTACAGGTGAATAGTAGCGAGTATCGTATGAATTGAAGGAAATGATGGATTTCTTTTACTCATGAGCGACGGCGTTGGCGGCGATGATAGCGAGAGCATGCAGGAAGACATCATTGTTTGGCGCTAGTACTGGTAAATATGGGCTGTGGGTATGGGATGGGAGGAGAAGGTTTGGTGGAATCTTGAGGAATTAAGAATATCATGGCTCTGCACAATGTTTATGGGCTAATACAATGGAGGAGTTGGCGAGGCGTAGCGCCAAGAGTTAGGTGGTGAATAAGACCGAATGGAAGTATGCAGAAGTACACAAGACGTAGCAACACTTTTAGGTGTTATCAATAAGCGATTTGACCAGAAGAGGAATGATCACGTGTGTGTATTTCAATAAACATCGACACGAAGAAGACATTTTGTTGTCAAGTGATGAGTAGAGGCAATTCCTTCCAGGTTAGAGAAGGTTCCTGTTCTAGCTAGTATTAACCCGTGAAGTATGAAGCTCTTTCGTGGCGATTAGGTAAATTTCAGGCATCTCTTTGCGATCTTGCATCCGCTACGACTATAACTAGCAAACCGGATGCCGCATATCAATCAAGTTCTAATGTAGCTGAGATGGAAATCTTCTATTTTATATACTCTATGTATATTCTACCACGCTTTAAACACTTCTCTTCCCAAAAACTCGGATCCTCTTGATGCCTCCATCGGGTATCATGACCAGCTTTACGTGCGTAAAGGTTTTATCCTTCACCAGGCTCTCAAACTCATGCTCCTGATCTGGGCCGCACTTGCTCGGCGCAACGACATCTTCCCACGGGGCTTGCAGGCCAGGCTCTCCCTCTCCCGTCCAGTTCACCGCCTCGACCTTCGCCTTCTGCGGAAAGTTGCCGCGAAAGAACGCCGTGTCGATGAGCAACCTTTGGATGGTCCCGGGTGCTCCTAGCCGAATAATCGCCCAGTCCACGTGGTCTTTCCCGCGGGATCTCGACGTCTCCCAGCCGTCCCCCATATCCACGCCGCGACCCGGCAGGATCAGATTCGAGATGCGGCCGAAATGCTCGTCGCTGCACGAGACCGCCACGCCACCGTTCTGCGCGGCCGCGAGGTCGAAGACGGCTTCCTTGTCCTCGGGGAAGACGGGGACGGCATGCCCGAACAGCCTGAAGCGCGCGATGCCTCCGTCGGGGTACATGTTCAATCTCACGTGCGTGTATGCCTTCAAGGTGGGCGTTGTGAGCCTCCAGCCGAACCTCTGGCTCGGCCCGCATTCCTGCACGCCGAGGATGGGCTCCCAATTGCCCTTCCCTCCCTTCCAGCTGATGACCTCGTCGTCGCTCGCGCCGAAGAAGCCTTCGACCGAGATTGCTGGGGCGTGGTTCCCCGAGAAGAAGGCGGTGTCGACCTCGATGCCTCGGATCGTGCCAGAGGCGACGCCGAGACGGATGACGACGTAGTCGAAGGGCTCGGTGTTGTGTCTTCGCGTCTCCCACCCGTCATACCAGGCCCCTGAGAAGACCATCTTGCCGGGTTGCCTGATGGGCGGGGTGGGCGTGAGGAGGTTGGAGGCTTCGGCGAACCATTCATCTGAGAAGGAGAGGATTTTTCCTCCTAGAGCGGCGGAGATCAGATCTGTGCATGTTAGCATGTCTCTTGGGAGGTCCAGGATTGAATATCGTATTCATAGGGCAAGCTTTCACGTTATCATGTGAGGATTTGGCTTCCATCATCTTTATCAACGAGAACTTGCCGTTTCTCAAAGACCTCGACATTACAGCTCATATCCCGAGTCTATACATCCAAGGCCCATGCCTTCCCTTTGACCTCTTGCTCATGCCTTCAAGAAAAACGTAAAAGCTCACCAATGGTTGTGGAGCGAAAAGTGCGATCAATCTCGTCTGAGGGAACACGAACCGCCGCCACACTCTCTAGGGGATATTCTTTTTTAACGGCCATGTTCTACTTATATCTATGAACTTTGAAAAAGAAGCGATAAGAAAAAGGATAGACAAGAAGAGACTTTCTTGCTTGTTATATTGAATAGGAGAGCAGAATATCTCAGGTACATGATTCAGTTCCTATCGAGTAATAAGAATCGAAAGTACCCGATAAAGGCCCCACCATTGACAGGAAATCTGCTTGTGATTCATCCATCAGCCTTTCAGAAGTACCCGTTCTTACCTCACTGTGTTGGCCGCGGGGTGCCCGAGGCATCCAACGTGTTCTTGCTTCCATATCATATCCATTTTGCTTTGTTTTGTTGTCATCTCCATGTTGAGCCCCATGTCATGGAAATAAATAACCTCAGGTCGCACGTCAAATAATGCAATATGTGCGTCTTCCCCTTTGTCAGGGCACAGCTTACACTTCCGCTCGCTGTGATTGGTCAGGGTCACGTCGCACCGCGTCATACAGTGCGGATTAATTGTGAAGTATTGGTGCTTCCCCCTCGCAATTGAAAGTGACACCAACCAAAAATGAGTATTTCTGTTTCGTCTTGCCGTCGACCACTTTCCTCTTCTTCATTTCATTTCTCATAGTCATTCTATTCCCCCCCCCCCTATACAGCTAGAAAACAGATCCCAATTGAAAAGCGCAAGATAGTCATTAGAGAAAGAAAATAAGAGAACATGGCATCCGCAACTGGAATCCCGGCACAGATCCCCCCGCAAGACGAGGAGAGGGGAGAAGATGAACCGTTACTAGGAAGACCGGGAGATCTCGCACCCAAGGACGGCGAGCCCCTATGGCGAAACTTCTTCTCAGGTAACCTACGCTTCCAACCCCCCTAAACCTCCAGAAACAACTCACCCTCGGAACGCCAGCTAACCTCGAAACACCCAACCAGGCACGGCGGTCCTCACGCAAACCGGCCTCATCCTCCTCGTCGCCTCCGTCTGGGCCAGCGTATTCCTACACCCGCTAATCCTCTTCTCCGCGCACCCGCTCCTAAACAGCGGGGGGCTCCTCCTCCTGACGCAAGGGATCCTCATCCTGCAGCCAACCCACACGGCGGACCAAAAACGGCGCGGCACGTTCGTGCACGCCAACTCGATCTCGCTGGCGCTGGCGCTCCTGGTCGCGGGGCTCATCGTGATCGAGTACAACAAGTTCTCGCACCGCGGCATCCACTTCGCCAGCGCGCACGCCATCCTCGGCCTGACGCAGTATTACTTCCCCGGCGTGTACGGCGGCGTGGACCGCGCGAAGTCGGTCTACAAGTATCACCGGTGGAGCGGGTACGCGGTGCTGACGCTGCTGCTGGCGACGGTGGCGGCCGCGACCCAGACCGATTATAACAAGAACGTGCTGCATATCAAGCTGTGGGCGGTGCTGCTTTCCGCGGTGCTGCTGCTGCTAGGCGTGATCCCGCGCATCAAGAAGCAGAAGCTTGGGATCGCGAATGTGAAGCCCCTGGTGAGTGTGGGACGGTGAAAAAGAAGTTCGGGAGCGAAGCTGATGGAGAGGAGGTGATTTAGGGAATTCGGGTGTGAGGATGTTGCATAGTAGGCAACGTTCAAGCTAGGATTTGCAATGAGAGATATGAAATATTGGTATATGGGAAGCTACGTATAACATGGCGGAAGGTATGAAGCACGGTGTTTAGGCAAAGGGGCGCATAATAGCCAGGCATAGTATGGGGTGATATGTGGCCAGACTTTCCCTTACTGAGGAAATGCAAGTCACAAGGTATAAGCAGATGTAGAAATAAGATATTATTCCTCAATTATCATCATCCCATATCTCTCCCTGAGCTTTCTTCGTAGCTGCTTAACGGTAGTTGGAAGATTAATCTATCATACACAGTATTACTTTAGGTATCTTGTCCTTTCTCACCTCACCTCTGCTTTGCTCCAGCCATTCACTCATGTGTTCCATTACATATCCAGCCTGCTCTCAAGCAAGCTCTCGTCCCTTAATTAAAGTATAGTGGTATCATTCTTCACCCTTTCATTGTTGCTCCGTGATCTAGAACCCTTGACCAGAACGCCTTGAAGCAGACAGGAAATCGTGAAATGGTATAATGCGTTGTAAACAAAGGCAAATAGAATCATCCTTTCTGAAGAACACCAGCAGCCCCTGCTTGGGCGAGAATGAAACAAAGGAAATGTTGTGTAAAGAGTAGGCAAGGACAGCAAAGGCCGTCCAAATATGGGGTCGGTTGTGATTTAGTGGCCAAAAGAATTTCGTGCTGAGCGGTGCGCATTGCTTATGGCGTGGATTTTGGCGGGTACGCATTTCATTTTGTCAGGTGATATGCACTTCAAGTCTTTTTCTTTCCACGATGTAGCTTCCACTCTGCCTTGGTGACCTTCATGAGCAACTCCTCATCCTTGACCGGGATCCAGCTCGTAAGAACTTTCATTGCGTTCTCGAAGTCGCTGTCAAGAAGTATCTCTCTGGTGCCATCAATAAGAGCTGCGCTGGTGGCATGGAGAACGTCCAAGCCGCCGTTGAATGGACGTTTCGGGTCGGTCGAGGGAATGGCATCGGGGTCGCCTAGTAGCATGAAGACGTCCCAGACTCGGAGTTGGGCCTGAAATGGGATAGAGTAATTAAAGAGGGTGAGATACCATCTGGTTCCGTAGGCTGTTGGCTCAATGAGGAGATCTTTAAGTTTAGTTGATACTTCACTCTCGCCAAGCCAGTGAGCTTGAAACTCATCTAGCGCAGACATCAAGCCTGAGAACCCTTCTTTGTAGAGCTGATGAAGGCCTCTCAGAGTCCACATCCGCGTCAGCATAATAAATGTTTTTTCCTCATCATAATAACAGAGAAGCGTTGCTGCCAATGATGCCATACCTTGTACGTAGCCAGTGTCTGGAAAGAAAAGTGCCAAAGCATGAAGAACGCGAAAAAGGAGTCTCTGACCACCTCTGTACCTGCGTCGGAACATGATATGGCTGTTGATCGTTCTTGGCACATCAATATCGATCTGCATGTCGTCTCCAGAAGGTCGGTCTTGTAGTTTGTGGAATACCTCAATCAAATCCTCGGTGGTATGACTGTCTTGGTCTCTTTTTGCGGATGTGTTCAAGAAAGAATACCAGGCTGATGCTCGCCATCTGTCGGGGATGCCTTTCCATGTCCGCTCAATCAATTTTGGATTTTTGGCGTCGAACTCAAACTCCATCCCTTGTCCATCTTGGCCACTCTTAACCACCTTCGCCATTTTCCTCCATTTTTCAGAGCGTTCCCATTCTTTCTTCTTGAGGCTATCAGCAGCTCTACCTCCCTCCGCTTCTTCAGCAATATCGGCTAGGCCAGGAGGCAGAGTGAGCATATCACCAGCCTCATCCATCCATCTTCTATCTCTATTACCAGGAAGATGATTGGCAGCGGCTCTCATGCCAGAACGGGTGCTTCTCCTAGAACTAGACGTCCTTTGTGTGTTTTGAGTTTTTAGCGACTTCGTAGATGCCCTTCGGCCAGGTCCTCTCCTTGATTTGGACATTAATGAGGCACTTCGTCCAAATGTTCTTCTCCTGCGTGGAGTTTCTGATGCCAGTTGCAGTATTGTCGATACTCGCTGTGGTGGTCTCGGCTCCGGAGTGCCCGGTCGAGAGTGTCTCTTATTCAAGTTAATGAAGCCATAACGATCAACATCATCAATCCTGATGTCTTCCCAGTCCTCGATGCCGCCAGCTAATTCGTGCGTACTTCGTATTGACAATGCAGTCTCGGGTCTTCCTGGGTCGCCTCTTGTTGGGTGGAGAAGTCCATCTGACCTGGTTCCATTAGCTTGTCCAGACACAAGATTTTCGTGAATCTTACTGTGCATCCTCATCACCTGTTGGTTCGTGGAGTTTTGATGGAAGATCTGTATCTGATTTGCTCGCCTCCTGCCAGTTGTACTTCGAACCTGATTCGTACATAGACCGCACTTTCTGAGACTCCTTTTCGACATCCTCTGACAGGACTTTTGGTGACGCAGACACCAATAATGAAATGCTAGGAACTCTACGTTATAATTAGTAGGTTATAATTGTAGCTAACAGGGAGCTGGCATACCGTCGTCCTCCACTAGGTCGTGCATGTCCATTGACAGCTTTCTTCCCACCCAGCATCATACTTCCTCGCTTCGAAAACGACAATTGATCTAGGAAGTCCTCCTCCAATAACCTATCCGTGGGTATAGTTGTTGTGATTGAGAAATCCTCGGCTGAGGTGGGTGTGCTTCTAACATGTGGGGTCGATCCAGCTTTCTTCCATCTTGAGCCTGCGCCGCTCAAACTTCCACTTTTCGACATTGTCGTCTGCGGCGATACTGGTTCCTGCTCTCCAGTTACACTCACCGCTGTGCTCTTTGGTGGTGATTCAGGGGATGCTTCGAAATTAATCGTAACACCTAGCACATTTGTTGCATTGCTCTCCAACGTGTTTACTGACCCCTCCCTTTCCTTCGAACTCGTCGTGGTAGGCGCCAACCCAGAATCCCGCTTCCACTCGTCCTTATCTTCCAACCCACTGACAGGTCTGCGGAAGGCGGGATGTAGTTCAGCGGGAGGTGCACTTGGTGGTGCGACCGTTATTTTGGTGGGTGGTTTGGCAGGGAGGGTTGCTTCGTAGCGTAGCGCCAGCAGTTCCTCACCCGTCCGTGTCTTGTGTGGTGTCGCGACAGAATCTGCGCGATTGATGCCAAAAGGAGAGGCCGCCATCGTGCATTCTCGAGGTTGCTAGGTCGGGTTGCTATTAATACGCCAAGTTGTTGTAAGTCCCAATTATATCGCGTGTGCTCCTGTGAGATGCGCGAACGCGGCTGTGGATCGACAGGCGTAACTTTTTCGACTGCTTCTTTGAGGCAAAAGGCTCGGGGATTTTTGGGGCGGGTGGAGATCTTGGTTGAAGCAATGACCACAAGTGAAATTGAGCGGGAAGTAAATAAGTACGGCGTGGATCGTCACTTTTATATGAAGGTAAAAGGAAGCTGTATTGCTTGTTTCCCCAGAGTAGAAAGGGAAAAGAGAAAAAAAAAGTTTTCGCGTTAGGGCTTTCCAATCGCGCTTACTTCATGCCTCTGAGAGTCAGAAAGGGGTGTTGCGACAGGGGTACAAAAAATGATAAAATTCATGGGCAATTGAGCTTGAGTACTTACAATTTCCTTCTCAATAATAGGGTCTGTGCAAGTGCAATGAGACTTTTCTAGAAGATAGGGGTAACGGAGATGCCTTCACAGAATAGAAGAAACTCCAGGTTATTCAACCAAGTGTTCGAGTACTGCTGGCATGGGATGTGCTGTCCTGCAGCATACAGCGCACAGCATACAAGCATGCTTCTTCATGAACAAATGTCAATATCTGGCTCACCGCAAGAAAATATGCTACGTGTAACAAGTCATTTGTCAAAGGTGTGGTAGATCTTCAAATCGCTTGGTTACTCGTGTAGAGTGTAACTTCTACCAACTGTAGGTACGACAACTGCAACCAGTTGAAGAATTCTCATCTGATCTGGGATATCACTTATACCTCCAACGCCACGCCAATGCTTATTCCTTCCCTCCCGTGCCGACGGCGTCGACATATGCACAGTTCTTTTTACTTATCAGGTACCCATCCTCCACCAGTTCTATCATATATCCTCATTTTCCCAGTCCTTTTCCTGGTAGGTCGAATGCTTCCGCCCGCCACTCAGATCCAGCTTGGTTAAAAATTCAGGAGGCACTGTTGGTATATACTTCCTTTCCCGTTCTCTATCCACGCCACCAAATCCAGCGCCATAACTCACGAGCATGTCTGTGCTGGTGGGCAAGGAGAACGGCAGCATTTGTGTTGGGTCCAGGAGAAGATGTTCTGGTGTATCATCCTCTTCTTCGGGCATCTCAATTGGCGGTAATGGCTTTAATGTGTTTGGTACAACAGGCTTTCCGTTTGATGGAGGAGTTTCAGGGACTCGGCCATTGCCATTGTTTTTAGCAGGCGTAGTTGGCCCAGAAGAAGCTGCTGCCCTTTGCCGCTCTTTACGCAGTCTATTCTCCTTCTCCAAGTTCACCAAATACTTCATAGCACTCTTCGGCAGGCCTTTTTCATTGACTTCATGCCGATAATGCTTGACAGAGTGAATGAGTTGCTGTGGCGCAAGTCGGGTTAGTTGCTGCAATGTAGCAACAAGAAACTCGAAGTCTTCTGTCTGAGATGAGAGTGTTTGTAACCATTGTAACAACTGAATAAGTGGTGCGAGATGTCGTTGGGCCCCTTCAACTGTCGTCTCTCCACTGGCTTGCATTGATCCATGCTCATAGTGCTCTGGTTTCCGATTGTTTGCCCGAGCCCATTCTTCGAGAACAGATATGTTCATCCGAATCTGCATCGCTTTCGTCCTGGCCAAGTACCTCCGATTGGACATGACACGATTGAACAACTCTGCTCCTAGCCAGTAGAAGAGCTGAGCTAGTATCTGCGACGTTATGACTGAATGAATGTCATACAAGTCGAGTACGAATAGGGTTGAGGATAATAAAGATGTGATCCTCTGGGGAGAGGGTTTGGCCTTTTGCTTGGGCGACGGCGGCCGAAATCTCTTTTCCGCTGACTCCTCCTTGACTTGCTTCTTGCGCTTAAATATCTTCCATTCATTCTGGAACGAAATATCTTCGAACCCAGCAATGACCTCGAAATCCAAGATCGCAGAATCTAGTACCTTATCCATTCTCCTTTCCGCGTCCCGAATGATCAGGATAAATATCTCATTAATCAACTCAGCTAATTGTTGCTGAAACTCGAGCGTTGCCTCAGCCAGACCTGGATCCTTTTTAAGGTAATGCAATAATAATGTTGCGTTTGACATCCAAAATGCCAGTATTGTCATATCCCATTGAAAGGTTTCAACGACGTCGTTAATTTTGTCCATAGCGGTGATGAGAAGAGACGCAAGAAGGTCACGGTTTGCATAGTAATGGGCATATCTTGCACTAAGGAATAATATGTTGGCAGGAACAGGCTTTTGTGCATGTGAGCGTTGTGGAGTCATGTTAGTAATGATGATATCCAGGATGCGCCCTAATTCATTCTCTTGGAAAACAAACATCTGGTCGTGTGAACATCTGTTCCAATCAAAATCTTGGACATCGTCGTCCATCTCAGGTACCTTGAAATCATTATTAGCTTCGAAACAATCCCATTGACGAAAACCTACCTCAGGTTCATCGTCCAACCCAACAGCTCCTAAATCGACTTCTAAATCTCTTGCACTCTCCATCATCATTCGTCTTCTAAGCTCTTGAGCTGCTAATTCCTCCTCAAAACGATCCTCTGAAAACCCAGCATTATAGAAGTCATCCGTCACTCCCACGGTACCAATATGGTATCCGCTATCATGTAGGTACCCGGATATTTCACTGTCAGGAGCCACGAAATCAAAAGCCGTCCGCCCTGATGATGATTTAACATGTGGTGAGGCGCCATGATCGAGAAGAGATTTGGCAATGTTTTTATGTCTGTTGGTCATGGCCCACATCAAGGCACTCCATTGATTTCGGTCCTGCTTGTCTCTATCGGCCCCTGCATCTAGAAGAGCTGTAACCACGGCATCGTGTCCAAAACAACTTGCGTAGATTAGAGGGGGAGTTCCCTCTTCGTCTGGTGCGTTGACATCCACAAAGTCTTTGGCTTTCCCACCAAGTATTCTGTTGATCCGCTCAACCTAGAAATGTTGGCATTAGCACCGTTTAGTATCATGTGTTGTAGAATATGAACCAAAGAGCACCGTGCCGGAATATTCTATCACAATATATTTATATACGGTAGACAGCACATACATCTCCATTGCTAGCAGCCATGTTGAGGGCTTTCTGTAGAATCTCTTTCTTTCGAGCATCGGAAAGTGTATCATCCTTAGCGACCTGCAAAACATATATCAGCATCATTTCTCTAATCAAATCTTCCCTTATCGCAGATATTGGGAGTGACACACAGCCTCCTCATCCTCAATAGCTCCGCCATCATCTCTATGGGCAGCCTGCGCCGCAAGCATCTCCATTAATCTCCCTTCGCTGTCCTCAATCTTTCCTGTTGGCAGCACATCATTGTAGTCGCCTGTATGCAGTGATAAACTGTTAAACTGCAGATCCAGTGGTTTTGCCAGTGACGGCGCGGTCAAAAACTGCGATTGTCCTGTTTCACGTCAACGGCTGCGTAACCTTTAAAAGAAGCATACCATCTTACCTTGCCATGCATCATACATCTCTGTCTCAGCAGTATAATGGTGTTCGACACTTCTCCTATCGTCTAAGGATCTGGGCAGGTCATCGGGTAGGGCTTTGGGCCGCTGCTGAGGCTCGTCGCTGAAACCCCCAGAGTCCCCGCCATGGTCTCCGATATCCATTGCCAGCACGCAGGACTATGGGTAGTCCTTACTCATCTGCAAGTCTTCATGAGAACGTAGTGCTACCCGCGAATAATTCAATCTGAATCTAGGTGAATAGTTATGGCACGGGTATTTTAGAACCTTTGTGAAATATACAATGACGAGGTGTTGTTCCATACCGTATCGGTTAGTGGCCGGGATGTCCGTGCCGCGATCCAGAAGGAGGCTTACTTGAGATAGGCTGCTCCCTGTACAGTTAAACTCCGTTGACTTTATATAAACCGTCTATTTGATATAATATCACTACTAACTCATACTTTCTGTTTATAAAGTTGCGATGATTGGTTATTGCGAGAGATGAATGAGTCTAAGAGACCTTCAGAAATTACTGGTCTAGTTTGGAGCTTATATTCAATATCTCGAAACTTGTGACACATTCATGTTTACAGTTTAATTTCTGACGATTGCCATTTGAAAATGATACCAACCGTTTCCGTAAAATTGCTCCTCAAACATATTCAAGGTTCTGTTCTTTCTAGTCTCAAAAGGCGTATCTCTCTTGTCGAATGATGTTACACTCCAATACAAAGTAGTGCCTCAGCTGCTACGGCAGGTCTGCTTTTCAGCTCTTAGCATGGTCTCGACGATACATTTCTATAGCCATCTCCAGTCTAATGTATGTCAAAACCTGCCCCGAAAATGTCTATTAGAGTAGACAGTGTAGCAGAAAGACTTGTCAAAATAGCCTTCGAGCAGCATGGAAATCAAAACACCAACAACCACAGTTTTTTCTCCAACGCACCAAGCCCATTCATCGATGACGACCCTCCGCCACCACATGATTTATGCGACATATGCTTATCGATGAAGCTGGTTCCTCCTTCTAAGCTGGCTATCGAAGAGGTTCAAGCTGCCCGGCTATGCTTTCCGAATGATAACATTAGTATATTCAGTCGAAGACTGATTTATTTTCACCAGCCCAGCCTTGAAGCTCTGTATAAGTCTTCAGAGTCTGGCTGTCATTGCTGTTTATTAATCTGGAATACTGCTTTCTCGGAAATTAGCCTTTCTGACCATGACTTTTTGGCCAAAGAGCCCGTGATACTGGAGCAAATGCTAGCAACCTTGCCTATTATTGAGGAGTGGAATTCAGATTGGTATCCTGGGGATGGTCGTTATTTAGAGGTTTATCACTGTCGCAAACAGTATGCTTTTGCCAAATTACATTTTCTGCATGTTCGAAGTTGGTACTCTGCTTTCATTTAATCCCTCTACGATTGGTATTATCCTCGTACTAATATTGATTGAGATCATACCACCCGGTTACTCCAAGCAAACATAAGACCCCCGGTTTCCAAAGTACATAATGTACGGCTGGCTAAGAAATGGCTAGGAGATTGTTGGATTCGTCATCCAGCGTGCTTCCAAGCTGCCATACCTTCAATGCCTAAACGCCTGATAGATGTTGGCCTAGCAAACGGCTCTGTTCGGCTTTGTGAAAGCAAGATACGAGCCCGTTATCTAACTTTGAGCCACTGGTCAGTTGAGTTTCCATACAAATATGTAATCATTCTGCTGAGAGCTGGGAGCCTGAGACCTTTCTTACGCATTTTTTGTTCTAATGTTCCAGTTTTTCAGAATGATTCTAGCTCTCGAGCTCTACCAAGAGTTTGACTGATTATAATGCTAATTCGGTGAACAGCTGGGGTGAAGGACAAGTTGCAATGACAACCACATTGAACTTCCAAGACCGCTGTCAAGAAATAACTATGAGCTCCCTCTCCAAAGTCTTTCAGGAAGCTATAAAAGTCACTAGATTTTTCGGAATTAGGTATATATGGATCGACTCACTCTGTATCATACAGGACTCGCGTGACGACTGGGAGCAAGGTATTTCCAGACTACAAGATACAGACTCTGAAGCCTCTGCTAATTAACAGAATCCGCGAAAATGTGCACAATCTACCAAAATGCTCTTTTCACAATCGCCGCATCCCGAGCAACGACCGGTTCAGAAGGTCTTTTATCCCAAACTCCAATCCACCTCACGACGCCGTGCTTCCTTCCCCAATACAACTTTACTTCTGCAATCGGGAATAGGATTAACATTCACCTTGCGCCTTCTGATAAGAATGACGACCCGAACACCTTCGTCAACAAAATCGACGGCCCACTCCACGATCGAGCCTGGGTGTTGCAAGAGGAAATGCTCTCGCACGCTACGCTCGCATTCACCGAAGCAGGGATGTCATGGCAATGCTTTTCCTGTACACGCAGCTCGCTAGATCCCGAAGGGAGCAATGATACTTTTCGGATGTCATACCTCCAAGACGCGATAATGCTCCGCCAGCGCTACTCACGTCGCCCTGAAATTCTGGCTTTGGAGCGAACGGATTGGCAAAAACAGCACGGCAACATGATACCTTTCCAAAGCAAGAGAGATGGCATATATGCCGACTGGGCAGCAACAGTGGAGAAGTATCTTATGCGTAAGGTGACTTATCCTAGTGACAGGCTACCAGCTCTCAGTGGTGTGGTACAGGGTATGCAAGAAGTTCTTTCAGATTCCTACTCGCTCGAACAATGCGTTGCTGGGACCTGGATGTATGATCTTCCACGCCAACTCCTGTGGAGCCCCCATTGGACGATTTTTCAAAGCTCCGAGCTGCTGAAAGCTTATGAAGAGATGGGTGGCGAAGGTAGAGAGAAACAAAAGATTAGACCACCGAGGAAGTACGTAGCACCGAGTTGGAGCTGGGCGAGTATGTATGAAACACCTATATCGTGGGGTAACCATTTTTGGAATAGAGAAAATGAGGAGGAGAGAGAATGGTTTTCGATGCTGGGAGCGGATTGGGATGCGGATGGGAAGAGCATTTATGGGAATCTGGCAAAAGCAACTTTGACGATGCAAGGGAATTTGATGCGTGCTTTTGTGTGGGATGATGGTATGGTATATGAAAGTGGGCAGCGAAGATTCAAACTGGGTAAATTATTGCTTGACGAAGGGGGAACGTTGGACGGGATAAGGGAAGGTGGAAGTAGAGATGTGATTTTGATGCCAGTGCTATCATTTAAGAGGGTACAAACCGGCTACGGGATAGCATGGCATATTTCTGCACTGGTGTTATTACCTACAGGCATAAAACATGGAGAGTTCAGGAGGATAGGGCTGGGATTGATGTTTGAGAAAGATGTATTCGATGGTGGGCCTCAAAGTAATCGGTTTTTTCTTGTGTAACGATAATACATTACAAAGATCTTTTTCGAGCCTATCTTAAGCAAATAAAGTGTAGGAGTGCTTTTCTAAATGATTGCGCTAGAAAATGTGGCAGAACTTATGTGAAATGGACCTTTCGTGCCTCGCAGGAGATACTTGAGAAAAACTCTCGGATTGGTATTTTATTAACCACTGATGTATATTATATGTCTGTAAATGAGAAAATAGGCTCTTCAAAACTTAGAATACTTTCTATTATACAGCATTCGCAATGTACTGATAAAACCTCGGCGGGAAGAGACTTCATAATTTGATATGTGTAACTAAAGAAATAGTGTTCCTTTAATCACAAATCTACTAGGTCAGATGGCCGAGTTGGTTATGGCGCCAGGTTAAGGTCACCTTAATACTTTCGTACTCCTCTCAAGAGTTGTAGTTTCCTGGTCACGAAAGTGGCGTGGGTTCGAGTCCCACTCTGATCAATTTTTTTTTCCCGCTAATTTTTATTTTGGCTTGATTCTCTTTAAATTCTTTAGGAGACAAAAGATTGTTGGATATGGAAGACTTTTTTTACAGTGATGGAATTGCAAGGCGGTTTAGGCCGTTAAGCGAGCTCGTGGTTTATTTAGGTTACGGCTTAATGGCGGTCCAGCGCTAATAACGAGTACCAGAATCATGCATGAAATTTCAGTATTTCTTATTTATTTTCCCTTGCCCTGAATTATATGAGAATTCTTACGGTCGAACAAGATTGAAGTTTCTAGAACGAGAGCTAGTTGTAATTCCAGGCCGCTCCCAAGAATAAGTCCCTTCAAGAGACTAACATGCGATCAACGGTGAAAGCAATTATGTATTAGAATAACTATAAGGGGTATCAATGTCCACCAGTGCTTCCCAACCTATAAAATCCACATTACAACCAAAGAAGCCATCTCACAGCTCCCTTCATACCGTTTCCAATACCCATGAATATCCTGACGATTATTACAGTTAACCAAACAAACCACATTACCCCTACTAAACTCCATTCCACCAGAACCCAACCTGCTCGTCTTAGCCACCGGAACCTCCGTCTACGCCTGCGCAGCATCATGTCCATCTTGTCTGTAATGTCTTTAACCTTCAGCGTTTGACTCGACACAAGGTCTTTCGAGACTTCATCCGCTTCATCAGCAGCCTCTCTTGCCATCGGTGTAAGATTCTCCTGAATAGTGCCTTTTAGATCCTCGATCCTGTAAACCAAATCTTGCACGGTGGTATTGCAAAATTTGTCTGCAGACTCTTGCCAGACACGATTAGAGAGCTGAATGTTGTCTGATAATATTCTGGCAACCACAATGTGTTGCTGCCGCTTTGGCACCGGCTCTAACTTCTCTGGTGCCAAATCTGCAATACCTTTATATGAATATACCTGGGTATTGTAGAGGCATTGGGGTTCCGCCGCACGGCGAGAGATTTCCTTCGCCTTGATTCCGGATGATAGAAGAAGCGCGCGGATGCGTGCAATTTCTCTCTTAGTCATAGGTCCCCTATGGACTGATACGCCGCGATCCGATATACTCCATTGCCTCTGGCCTTCCAGAGATGGACGCTTGAATGCCGCATCTACACCGGACAAACCCAGTATGTTGTTGAGACGAGCATCAGCCCGCAGAACACCCTCGCTGTCGCGTCGGCGTTCGAATTCTGGTAAGGAAGATCGTCCACGGATTTCACTTTCTGGGGTTTCAGGAGACGTACCAGGTGATGGTCTATGAACATCTATTCTAGGCGTGTCAAGATGATTACCTCGTGAAGTTTCTGCTCGCATTTCTTGGTCTCCACGAGTCTTAGATCGGTGTTCGTGGTCTCCAGAACCATGCCGATCAGATTGTGAAGCAAAAATAGGTAGATCATATGTCTTTTCACGCGGAGAACCATGACGCTCTCTTGCTGGACCAGCAGAGCTATCTCGCGACCCGTTGCGTCGTCCAGTGTCAATACGAGTATCATCGATATCTGACTCATCAGTCGAGTATGCTGTTGGTGTGCCTGAGCCTGAATCCCTCTTCCAGATAAAATCGCTGACCGTCGCCACTGGTCCACGACGGCCTTTAAATAAGCCTCGAATACCTGATGTATCCTCACTTGTCTTGCCTCTCCGCAAGCTCCCTCTTCGAGACGTCGGTTTAGAGCTGACTTTCTTGTCAGGGCTTTCAGAGCGCTGCCTCTTTTCCCTTACGTTCAGATTCTCAGTTGCGACGTCGACTGTGTTTAGTGCTCCTGAGGCTTCTGGCGCTACAGTGGGCCGGCCACGGCTATGCGAGCGAGCATGTTCAAAAGGATTAATCTTAGAGGCGACTTTCGAGAGAGGGTTACGTGTAGGCGAAGTTTGACGCTGCGGTGGTGATAAATCCATTGCTATGCTTGGAGCAAATGGGCTCGCTTTTGTAGGCTGAGCGAGAGGAGAATTTGGCGCAGTACTGTCTGAAAAGTCCAAAGAGGTACGAGGATTGGTGCCGGGAACCTCCAAACTTGCCCGTCCAGATGAATTTACCATAGAATGCCGTTTATGATGAGTGCCTTTCCTTGCGACGATTGATCCAGATGTGCTGCGATCATCCAGGCTAGTCCTTGATCTCGGTTCATTGTCCGTGTGAAATGGTTTGTGGGGCTGACTGGACTGGGGCATATCATGCCCATCCTTAGACTGAGGACTCCCCCAAGTATTTCCATTCTCTCTTGCTTCTTTTGCCAATAGTTCTAGCATTTGCTTGTTAAGAATGTCAACACCAAAATCATGAGCTTCTGCACTACCACTACGTCTTTGTCTTGAATGGCGTGCCGAATCCGTATCAGATGTATCCGATTCTGATTTACCATGTCCCTGTAGAAACTGACGAGACTCCCGTCCTCCACTATGATGTATGCGAGTAGCATCACGTATTCTATGTCGCACTTTACTTGTTGTGCTAGCATGCTTATCTGTTTCGGTCTTCATTGTTTTAAATTCAGGCAATTTTGTATCAATCCGTAGATCAGGCGACACTACTTTCTTTCCCTCAGGTGGTTTCTGAACTTCGAGATCCTCGCCTTTCCTCGACATTGGCCGCTGCGACTCGAGACTTGGAGGAAATATCTTTCTCCCATGTCGATCTTCGACTACATGCCGATTATTATGCTGATGCACCCAGAACAAATCGGCTAGCATGTCTGCCGGATTGGTATCCCAATCGATTCTTGGTCGCTTGATTTTCGCGGTCGGGCTCTTCCCAATGACAGGTAGAGGAGAATGATGAGGAGAAGCGGCGGTCTCAGCCGCTTTGGAGAATATGGGCATAGCCATGCAATCTATTGCTTGATTTTGACCAGTCGAGACTTTCTTTGAGATCTCATCCACCCATGTATTGACCTGCTCTAGATCGCCAAAACCTTGTGCTTCACCGTCGATAGCCTTTCGTTCCCGAGCACGAACTTTCCGATTTCGTATATATTGCAGAGGGTTGTACGGCCTCCCAAACGACCCCTGTTGGATAGCTGCAGCCCGTGACATAGAAGGAGACCCAGGAGGAGCAATGTTTTCTGGTTTTAGAGGAGGAACATATTCCAGCAATCGACGGTACTGGGCCATTAGTTCTATTTGAGTTTTTGCCTTCTCCGCACGAGCCAAAGTTGAAGCACTAAAGTGATATTCATATTTCTCGTTGGATTTCTCTTCGAATGTAGCATGTAGTGGACTAGGCAATTGACCAGGTATGCCTCGAGGAGAAGCGGTCGATGCTCTTTGTGGTTTCGGAGAGACATTTCGAGAAGCTCGTCTCTGCTGCTGCAAATGCTGTCGAAGACTTCCACCTGCAAATCCCTCGCCGAATGTAGTGGCCAGCGAAGGAACCGGAGTGGAGGCATATCTTCTTGAAGCATTTCTCCGGTTCTCGCTAAGGTTCAATGCAAGATTGACCATGTGTGCAGACTCAACATCAAGCCCGATGGGTGTAGTCGTATCCCCACCCCTCGCCGCGTTTCCATTTACAGCATCGGCAGCGCCAGCATGCACAACATGAGTAGCCAGAGGGCTTCCACCAATACCCAAACCTATGCCTGACCCCCTCCTGGTATGTTTTCGGGGCTGGCTTTTAACGGCTATTTTGCCCTTCTTATCTAATTTAGAGTTCTCCAGTGCAGCATTTTCGAGGGGCTGATTGATCTCAGGTCCTGACAGTAAGAACGCGCCGCTATGTCTACTTCGGTGACTTCTGTGACTTCGTCTGTTATTGGGCTGGTTTGAGCTGTTGAGGCTGGTAGCCGTTGCGATGTGACCGGGCTCGTTATCTGATGTTATATTGCTGTTCCTATTGCTCCCCATTGCACTAGATTCTGCCATCACACTACTTGCCACGCTGTAGGCTATGGCAGTGCTAGAAAGGGTGCTCGACGTAGCCCGGCGCTCCAGAGGAGAGCTTCCAGGTGATGCATCTCTATTTCGTGGAACATCTAAAGTTGGTTTCGAGCTTTCGAATGACATTGCTATTGGTCCCCAAGCCGGGCGTCTGCCACATGATTCAGAAGAGCCTGGTGCAATGCGTCCCTGTAAGTAGCAGTAAATATTGAATGAAGCAAGCTATCATGGAATCTTGAATGCATGCGGGCGCTAGCGGGTATGCCAAGAAGTATCATTTTAGACAGTGCAGGGTATGCTGACAATCAATGTTGGATGCTTCAAATGAAGAGTATAATTCAGTAGCACATGGGGAATTTATACTAAGTCCAATCTGAACTTCATTCTCTTTTTACACTCCCCTTGACATCATTAAGAGGTTTGCTGATATCAAAACTCCGCTCCTCATCATTGCTTTTTCAAGGTATCATTTCTCATATAGTTCTCAATAAAAGTGCAGGAACGGATATTGTTCAGCCCAGAAATCGATCCTATTACATACACACTTAAAGCCAAGCAAGATAATACTTGTTCGACCCAATTTTGCTGTAGTATACATGATCATAGTCGATGCGGATTGTGAGACTCCACTTTATACTTCTGGCCATTCATAAATTCAACCAACGGGTCAAATTTGACACACTTATGATGCGGACTAAAGTCAGGATCTACACCTGCAGGTGCATTCGGATCTGTTTTTAATAGATATGGCGTCACGTCTCCATGGCACATGATTGAGAGCCTTAAGGCCTCAATACAGTGATCAGTATGCTTTCGTGCGTACACTTCATTGTCTTGTAGGAGTAGAAAAGGTATGCTGACAGTTTCCGGATGTTGCGCATAATAATCACGCCAGGTATACTGTCTGATAACATCCTTTTACAGTATTAATAAGGTTCATGAGGATTCAAGGGTGTGCGTACTAGGCAATGAAGTTGGTGAAATACTTCTATCAGAGCACGGTATCCAGAACCGTCTGGCTGTGTGCTCCATGTCTCTTGTAGGGTGCGGTTTAGGTACTGCATCTTATTCTCTGGAATTGGAACTGCGCCATCTATTTATGTTAGTCACCTGTCCGGAGCTGGAATCAAGAGTCAAGTGCCTACAGAACCAAAGTTTCTCCCATTCTCTTTCCAGTTCATGCGTTGGAGCGCCTCGATAGATAGATGGTTGCTCTGGTCGGTTCACAAAATCGATTTCTTCATATTGAACAGCGTCTAGCAAAGGTGCTGGGGTTAATCGATAAGCCTGTATTCCTCGAACTCTTTCGGGTTTGTCGAACAAACTTACACCAGACTGATAATTGGCGTCCACACTGCTGATCTGAGGGTTGCTTTGTGGAGTAAGCAACCAGAAGCAGAAGTGTTGACGTAGCAAAGAATGCAAGAGCTGCCAGGATCCATCTTTCAACACGAGATATGCTATGAAATCCATCTTCTCGACTGGAACCTTCCTCACTGACTTCTGACTTAGATAGCAAGCGTTCAGCGTAGAGGTGGGCATCCGACATTCTATGCTTCCTTGCCTGGTTATGAAATGCAGTGCCACTTGTAGGCTTAGGTCCAAAGTAGAATGTGAAAAAGGGCATCCTGGTTGTTTCTACTAGCAAGATTTCGCCTTGAGCTAATGAACCTCCTTCAATTTGAAATTTCATAACACGAGGGATGGCACGAAGCAGTCATTATACGAATGCAGGTATTTGCCTTTCATATGGCATGGACCCCAGGATCTTGCCTCTGCAGATCAGATTTTGAATCTCGACAAAGCTGGAATCCTCTAAAACCCATTGGACCGGGGATCTCAATTCCGAATGCAAACCAGTATAAAGCTTTCTTCAAGCAGCTTGGAAAGGCTTGAATCATCTGCCACATTACATCAGCGTGGCGTTGGGTCCAAGAAAGCTCTTTGCCGAATCAACATTATTGAACAATGAGACTTTCCGTGTTTGACTACCATTATCCCCGCGACTTGCTCTGCCATGATGCCATCTCTTTATTCTATTCAAGTCCCTTCTCGGAATATCTCAAGCGCACATATTGGATGAGGCAAAACTAATCATCATCTACATGATGATTCTACTATACATGAAATGGGGTGCTGCTATCTTATTGAGAGCCTATTTTGGCCTAGTCAAAGAAGAATGGGCTTGGAAGATCAAAAAATATCAGCAAAGAGTTTCTCGAAATTTCTATCACAGGTCATACCCCTTAGTAGTGCGCGCTTGATCTTCAATACTTAATATGAACTGCTAGCTATCTTTACTTGTCTCGACCAAAGCAACTTTATAGAGATTCCATAAGAAGTCACTGAGGCCTCATCCACTAACCAACACATGAGCATGTAAGAGGGAAAGTTTTTATCCAACAGCGATGCAAGCAGATTAAGTATATGATATAAGTTCTATGAGGATTGTGCTTGCCAAGGAAATGACTAGTCCACTTCTCCAAACTCCACGACTTGGCGAGATTAATGTCCTCTTCCCCCATGACTACATTAAGGCTTATTATAAGCATATATCCTGTGGACTTCTTGAAATATATCGCAACGAGAAAGCACACATAACATATATAGTCGTTCGCTGCCTCCTAACTTGTACGATTATGAGGTGCAACGAATACCCTTACCATCCTAGGACCCAAGTCTAATCTCATGTCCAATACTGGCAGCTAGTGGACATTGTATAGAGCAGACTTTACATTCGTATTTGAGAAGAGCGGGTTCCTCCTCTGGCACTTTGACATGGAGAGCATCCATCTTATTTGATGGACTTTCTTCCAATGGCTTTGTATGCCTTACCCATCACCCTTGCCACTGCTCATTGGTATGTTATCTCCAGGCTGATCTCTCCATTCTTTAGTTGTTGTGATTTCCGTCGTTTTACGGATACCCATCTGGGGCCCGGTCACAAATGTTTCTTCGCTGCTACTATCATCTGCTAATCGACTCTGACTTGAATTCCACGCGCTTGATTTTCCTTTGAGCGCCTTTGAGCTCGCTGCGTTTGTTCTCAAACTTCCAAACCTTAGCATTCGGTTGACAATCTCATTTACAGCCTCGGCTTCTTCATCTTTGCCCAATGCTCGCTCCCTGGCTGCACGAGCTGTCTCCTTTTCCTCGGTGACGCGGATGTCGTTCAAACTATGTATTGTGGTTGATACTCCAGACCCTTTGGGAATGTCAACCCCGAGACCAGACAGTCCGAATCCTTCACCGCCTGATCGATTGTCGTTACTATTTCCGGAGCGAAAATACGCTTGTTGACGACTGCCCGGCGTTCCCCTCACCCAGGCTTGGGAAGGATTCGTCGATGACCCTAGAAGACGAGAACGTGAAAAAAAGTTCAAGAAAAGTGGTCTTAATGTAGCCATAGCTGATGCTGTTATTCCGATACCCGGCTCGATGGTGGACCCTGCTTCTATGTTAGTCATCCGGGTAGAGGGATGGTGGAAGTACCAACATATTGAAACGTCGACATTTGCGAAGAGAAAATCGTGTGTCTGCGTCAGCTGTTTAATATAAGGTATGCGCACAATTGTCGCTGTTGAGCCACTTCAATCTATTAGCCATTGGCATTCAGAAGGATTGGGGACTCTCCCTTACAGTGCGCCAAGCCCCAAGATGATTGCCACAGACACCTTTGTTCTTGGATTCATTTTTAGCTCCCAGACAACGAATATAGGCAGGATACCAAGTGTCCAATCAGCTATTATGCTGAGGGCACTATGTGTATATGTTGACCCAGCCACCATACCATCACTAATACATTTTCCTTTCTCAGGCAAGTTGGAAAAGTTGAATCGATTCCAGAAATACGACACTGGCAGGCATTGGAAGATGATAACGATGAAATAATAACAACTATAAATTGTAACAATACCCACGACTACCCAAATTATGGTTCTTTGGACCTTCCTCACGCATACCCGCAGAAGGAAAAAGCCGATGCTGATTTTGAGAACAGTGGTGCTAGCAACATATGCCAATTCCGCAATCCACCATGCCTGTACCATTGTCAGTCTCTAATCCTCTCAAAAGGTTTCTTTTGCTGCATGCCTTCATGGATAGTACGAAGTTTTGTATGCCATGGGGCTCTTCGATCATTTCGAGCAGATGCCTGCCAGTCCCGTAGTGCACTCCATCAAGAACAAACGCGCAATAAAGCGTGAAAAGAACCTAATACATCATCAGCGCGGGTAACAATAAATAAGACGAAAATATTTATTACCAATGAAAGAACTGCAGTATAGTCATCGATTCCAAACGATCTCATCATCACTGCCCTCACATACACTCTCAAGGAGACTGTGAGCCATGAAGCCGTCAGAAAAGCAATTGCTACGGATCCAGCCTGGGGACCTCGATTTTCTGAAGCCATCAAGGGGCAAGAGCAGTGTCACATCGAACGAGAGGATCAAAGGAAGGACAATATAAACCCGTGCAGGTGCAAAGCGAAGTTTATGACAAAATGGGAACGCGTAACCGGCAACATTCGCGTCTCTGGATAATATTGAGGTCAACCCACAGCAAGTACAACTCCCGAACCCCAACTCCATGCTACAGATGGCTTATCAATAACCTATTACCATCAAATCTTGGCCAGTAACAGCCTATCGAGTTTGTCAAGCCATGAACACGCCAAACCATGCCTGCGAAAAGAGTGGGCTCTTACACTTCAGACAGTGGGGAAGTGGGAAAACTCGTGTCTGTGAAGAGAGAGCTCTCAGGTCGCGCGACGGTGCGATCCACCGGGTACTCAGTCATTAGGTCCAAGCGCCAAACGCAGATGGAGCGTTGCATAAGCTGCATGGCAAAACTGGTAAATGTATCTCTGGAAGTATTCATCGCCTTGAGAGATTGGCCAAGCTATTGGCGGCTCGGAGATGCTTCCATAACTTACCTACGAAAAGAAGAAGAAGAGATTAGTGGCGTGAAAGTAGAATTGTGGTGGCCGAAAACAGAAATGGATATCTATCTTTTTTTTTTTTCTTCCCTTTTTTGCAAGGACAGAAGCTGCATGCAGGATGCGTATGCCAATTCTTCTCGGCTTGTTCCCAACCGCCCAGGGGGTTCGGAAAAGGGGCCGCTGCCAGATCTTCAGACGAAAAGTGTTAAACCCCACCACCAATCAGATTCCACTGCGATGAAAAGTTACGGAGCCCTATGCTTGTTACTCATCGCAATGCTTCTTTATTTGAAACGCCTGACATTTCCATCGCAAATAATTTCTTACTAATTGCTTCTAGGGAGAATAATGAATCAAACTGTCCCCCTGCTTTCCCAACGTTATTCTCGCATTCGGTCTAGACGAGGGTCAGCATTTAGGCTGCTCACTCCGAATGAATAGGACGCACAGCGTTGTACAAGGTTTCCCTGCAGCTCCGGAGGCTCTTGTAATGAGAGCAAATATTTCCCAATTCCGCTCGATTCGATGATTGGTTGTTCCTTGCTACGCGCAAAAGGCGTCTAGGCATTGGTTTGCACGGTAATGCTCTCGCTTACATTAACGGCAACTCATGCGAAGGGCGATGGCCGCATGGGGAACTGGAACGGGAATCACAGCCGAATTGGAAGGATAATTTCGCTGGGCGTGCAAGGGCACGAGATGGCATCATTTATATTCCGAGCCGGCCGAATCAGTCTAAGAAGGCAAGGTCCCGGCCCGATTCCGGTTCTTTTGGGGAAAGGCAATTGTTGCGAAGGCTATCTCGAGGTCAATTCTTCTACTATAATCTCGAATTTAGGCTCGTTCTCTTCGCCTACAACTAATCGTGGCCTGGCTTGCTATGCCTGAACACATGATGCAGTCGTCTCTGCCATACTTCTGTGCTTTGCAGCATCCATTTGTGTACAAGGGTGTCTCACGGATATTGGTACAAACGTCCAAGTGTGTCCAGTTTCCTTGGAGACTAAGGTGCCCATCAAATCGAGCGCCTCTAAATTGGTTCTGATAGCTTGGTATAGCACATGCCTATACATGTCAATCAGCTCGGTAGGGGTCTTCGTGGCGGCCATAGCCTGGCTCTAATGATATGTTCAAAGAGCTTGCCATGGTTTGCGAAAGTTGGTCCATAGATATTCGTCCATTACTATAAGTCGAGTGTCTCACTTCGTTACTACGGGTCCCTGTGACCTTGTGCCGAATGCGGTCTCTTAAATGCCGGAAGGATGACAGATCTGAAGAATCCATCGAGGAGGCCATTGTGGGCACAAGAGTTGCTGCAACAACTCCTAGACTAGTGGGCGGCGTATAAGCCCGTTCAGTGTTCAGGCTACTGTTGTCGGTATCGGACGACTCAGAGCAAAGTGGGTTGCTCAATGCTAAGATCTCGTCGCCATCTGTCCCGCGCAACCATTTATTCCGTCTCGAGAACATCTCGAGGTATTTTAGCCCGAGATCTGCGTCCGGCATCTCACATAATCTCCAAGCACCATGTCGTGCACCTTGTGAGTAGTCGACTTTGTGGGGAGCAGCGTTGAGTATCATGGGGCAGATTATAACGAGGTGTTCAGCAGCAGAAATTCCCCTATTGAACAATGAACGTTAGCTTGCTATACTTCGATGCCATCTTGCGTGCTCAAAGATGGCCTTGGAACAAATGTAAAGATCTACTCACATCAATGATTCAGCTTCTGCCCAAAGCGGTGGTTCCATAGTCGTACGTTTTGTGTAGAATCGCTGCCATCTCTGCCATAAGTAGCAAAACCTGTAGTAACATGTTACTATTAGAATTTCTTATCAAAGGAGGCGCCAGTGCTATATTTTATGTTCAATAAAGATATATGTTATGCTTCGTGCGCACTATGGAAGTCCATTGCATTGAGCGACGAGTCAAAAGATCTTCAAATCGAAATCGAACTGGTACAACGAGAAGGGGAGTACATACAGCCTTGTCCAATCTGTTCTATCTTCATTCAGGTTCGAATAATGCCTAGATTCAACTGTGCTCCACAGGCCAGGTATCACATCTTCGTGCTCGAGGGCGGAGGCACACCACTCGAGACAAGATTTGATACAACGGTTCTTCATGACTCCTTGTTTGAGTTCAAATGGCCCAGGAACTCGCTCAAGGATCTGATCTTGGACTTGATCCTTGTCCAAGGAGAAGTAGTTGGAAGGTAGTACATCCAGGGCACGAGTTCTGGCTCTGGCAATTCCATCTACGATGAACTGATAAGTTATCAAGTCCAAGTAGCGAGAAGTTTCCGGCAGGTCGTCTATAAGACTTTCTTCAAAAGGATTTGACAGCATCGCTTTATGTATGTGAGAGTTTGCGGTCGACTCGTCATGGAAGCGGAGATAAGTGTCTGCCAGGAGCATTTCATAGGTGAACTCCTCTATTGTTCCCGATCCTAGACTGTCAATTTCTTGCTGGAGGAGGTTGCGAACGATTGCCGCCTGGTTCGGCAATACAGCAGAACGCACACAGGCAATCAGATGCGATGACGTTACTCTTGCTCTGTGCGGATGCGTGGATACCTTGACTCGTTTTAGAAGCAGAACATATAGAGCAAATGCGTCCTTCCGAAAGTTCAGGGCGAAAAGAAAGTCGGCGGCACACTTCATATTCTCCATCTCAGCATGAGAAAATGTATCAATAGGACGATTAATGTCGAAAAGAACGTCCTGTTGTGTGGCCGCGGTTCCAGAATGTTGTTTATTCGCCCAGCGTTGGAATATTTCGTTTATTAAGGCGCTGTGGTGGCTATCAGAGTTGGATCTGGCCAGCTGGGCATCATTTTCGGCAACTTGGGTAGCTTTCTCAACATCATTCTCCAAGAAAAATGCTGGCTCGAAGTTCTCAAAGTTGAAATTATCCATATCTTTCTCCGTTTTAGTATTGCCATTAGCATTTAAAGCATCTCTGATCACGGGTTCTGGTAAAGTGGAATGCTCCATCGTGCGTTGAGGCACAGCTTCTGGTAATACAGAATATTGGGAACTAGGTTGTGGGTCCCGATTGGAGATCTTACCAAGGTTTGCCAGGGAGTCGAGGTCACCCACTTGCAGTCTCTGATCTGATAGGATCTGACGCTTAGCCGGAAGGGGTTCAGCATCACGCAGGCTACGTTGTCGCTTTGCAAGGCTTGTTTGGGATGTATTCGCAAGTTCCGGAATGATCTCCAGCTTTAAATCAGATTTCGGATGTGAAGAAGCCTGTTGCGGGAATCTTTGGCCTGATTGCTTATTATCCTTGCTTGAAACTTTGTACTTATGAGTCCCCCACTTCTCAAATTGAAATATATACTGTCGTCGACTGCCTCTGTCAGTACTTTTTATGAAGCCCCGTGCCTCTACTTTTTAGGGAAGGGCTAACGACATACGAAGCTGCGAAGTTGTGTTTTTCTATCATTATTGTCATCAGTCTATCCAAGGTGTATTTTTCATACATTTCACAAAGCTCCTCCCTATATTGTTCCCATATCTCCTGTGGAATTTTGCGCGCTCGAGGAGCTGGCGCACCCTTCCACTGCAGTTGGGGCATTCTCAAAAAAATGGCCGGATCGTTGCCAGATCCGAGGTCTAGTGCTTTGCGTCAGATCGGTATCTGTAACGTAACTTGACTTGATCTCAAAAAGGTGGTAGATTGCGAGTACAGCGTCGAAGATAATCAGATTGAGGTCTCGATAGGGCTGAGCGGCCACATACACCCTAGCACGTTTATGCGGAAGCGAAATCCCAATTTCCTGTTTTAATCCCAACACACAACCGGCTAGGGGCACGGATCATGCCAAGGTACGCCCTCGAGCTTTAAAATAGAGACATTCGAAGGAGCCAAAGGTTTAGCCGAACAACCCAGCCCCTTTTGTTTAGCGAATCAAAGCCTACTGGCATGGCTGAGCTTGCTATGGGCAATGCTATCGAGAAGGCCAAATGTTCTTGATCTTACGTTGTAACTCATGTCTGGCTGCTCTGAATCTTAAATTTGGCTGTTACCACATGCAAAACTCAAAACTCAATTGGCTTGAATATACGACCAGAAAACCATGAGCTGAAGGCCATTAAATGGGACCTGCTGTCCGAAACTGAGTTTTCTAAATTTAAAAGATGGTAATGCTTTAGATATTGTTCCGTGATATTATGTCAAATGCTATTTTCAATCGTATACCCCAGACCATTTGAGATGATACACACGACAGCTCCAGAAGCAGTGCTGGCAATCCCAGAGGCTTTTTTTGGGCCCAGTATGGAACTCATTCCATACTCAATCGTAACTTGGTGCTTAGATCATCACAGGCAAGCCAGGAGATTAAGTAATGGACAATTGGGAGGGACTGAGTCCTTGTACAATCTTTGTCAAAACAAAGGAGTCTGCAACCGCTCTGTCTTATAAGACATTACCCCGCTGAATAGACACTAGGGCCTGACAGCTTTCAGGAATCGAGTTGTTTGGTAGCAGAGATAGCGCTTGATCAGAAGTCTTTCTGTTTTACCTCAGAAGGGGCCTAGTGCATTACATCCTGTTTTGGT
Organism: Bisporella sp. PMI_857; assembly: GCA_021307315.1. NCBI lineage: Eukaryota > Fungi > Ascomycota > Leotiomycetes > Helotiales > Helotiaceae > Bisporella > Bisporella sp. PMI_857. The sequence goes on along the minus strand of JAJSPD010000016.1, from coordinate 116,630 downwards.
AGCCTGTCATTGATTACAACAATGGCATCAAGCACAAATCAGTCCTCACGCGAGAACACTTCCACGCCAACCCCACCACCCTCCTCTAACCAAGAAATATTTTCCCAACTCGCCAGAGTAGAAAATCTCGAGCTGATGTCCGGATGGATCCGCTAGAGAACGGAACCATGGACAGCGCTTGAGAACTGGTCGCGGTCGTTCGTCAAGCAGCCGCCACCAAAGTCGCCTGATATTAAGCCCGAACGAAAGGAGTGATCGCAGTAGCAATTGTCATGATAGATGCTGTTGCACAACAAAGAATTATGCCCTTGGGCCATGGATAATTCTGAGACAAGACTGCACGGTGATGAGGCTGGACAACTTATACCTTCCGAGACTTTCTTCAAAACCTTAAAGCGTTTGACAATGTCTTGCATAATATCCATCAGGATGGAGGCTCTGCCGCGGAACGAGATATTGCAATCTGTGGCCGACAAAGAATGTCGGGAGAAGGTTAGCGCCTGCAAGCCTCGAAGCAATTCTCTTTCTTACTCCTCCACATTACACAATCTTTCGAGCCCGCCTTACGCCACCTCAACCTCATTGCTCAGTGCTGGGAGCATTTGGAGAGAAGCATATTTAAAGCTCTACGAAAGCACAAGCCTATGAGAAATACTTGCAAATTACCACAGTATAAGCTAATATATCTCATAGTTTCATTTTAATTTGCTGATACGCTCGTGGTTTAGGCATGCAGAAGCTTTCTACCCTCGCTCGTTTACCCACACTATCCCCTGAAAATCAAGGCGAAGAAGGTGTTCTCCCAAAGTGCCTGGTGGCCGAAGGACGATCTACAAGACGAATGTACCAAGCACGAATAAGTGGAAAGGACGAAGGTGTCACTTTGAAAGAATGCAGGGATCATTCGACGAGCTCAGGAGGAAACGGCCTGATGGGCTTTGAAGGTCGAGAAAGCTCGAACTGGAAGCGCGCCTACTCGTCAGATCGACACTTTGCGTGCTTTCGCAGATTCTGTGACTTGTCTGCGGAACTTCGAATCGAAATATGATATGAGGCTTTCGTCCTATTTCGCGATGCTGTGGAAACCTGCAGCGAAATTCTTTTCTGGATTCCACAATATCGCAGCCCATTTCGTGGTGGACCTCTTTCTTGAGGTATACAATGCCCCACCGCTTCCCCTAAACCACCCGGTCCAGAGTATGGCTTCGCAGTGGGTATGTTTTTGCAGAAGGAGAATCAATGTCTTCATATTTGTGGTAGATGTGATTGCGTCAACAAATATTTGCTGATCGCTCCTACTTTCAGTTTCCTCCGCTGTGCCTTTTCCATTCATGGACGTCAACGTAGAATGTAAGCATGGGTCCTTGGAGCATTTTAAATATGTGTATATGGATCCCAAGAAAGAGGGGCTTACCACGCTTTCGCACGGTTTCTTCTTTACGGGGTTGTTCATGAGTAAAAGTATAGGGGAATTGGCAATGAGGCCGGCTGCTCCTACTGGTAAGCTGTATATTGGGGACTTGTATTATGGGCTTCTGGATGTAGGTGGACATAATTGAAGTGGATCTTCCGGGGCTAAAGACCTGACCATTGGTCAGGATGGAAAGCTTATGATTTCCATTGCCTAATGCCAGGATGCATGCAAACTTTCGAAGGTGAGGTATTGATAGGGACATACTTGGGTTGTTGTCTGTGGTTAGAGAATGATATACAAGAGACATGATCTTCGCAAACACCGCAAATCATGTATAGTACCATTCAATAGTGGCTCTTGCTTCTGTCTACTAAATATTTACAAATCTCCCGAAAATCACCGTCGTAGCAAGCCAAACACTTCTGACAAGATGCCACCTGAACTCCTTCTAAACCTGTACCGTGCAACGAATGAACCAACAACCAGCGAAGTAGTCGCAACACCAGCCAGACCAGCGATCAACAAATCAGTCTGCCTTTTACTCTTCTGAATGATTTGCGCATATGGTTCATTCCCAAAGCTAACCCTCGAATACCGCGTTCTCCATCCGAGCCCCGGTAAATACAAGCTTAAAGTCTCTTCTAGCCATTTCCGTAACTTGTATACAGGTGAAATGACGGATGCTCGCATCTCAACGTAGTTTTCGAGAGCGAGCTGGTTGATGGAATGTGCGTCTGGGGCTCTGATCTTGGAGTATTTCTGTAGAGCGGCTGCCCGGCTGGGACTGCGGCCATTAGTATGTTCATGTGCAGAGGCGTCTTCGTCAAGGATGTTGAAGAGGATCCTCACGTCCTCAAGTCCAGCGTTCATTCCTTGTCCGTAGAAAGGTACCATGGCATGTGCTGCATCACCTAGGATGATCGCGCAGTCCTGGAAATGATAGGGGCTGCATTTGATGCTGATTAGTGGAAGATGCGGATTCTTTACAAAAGAGTTGATGAGTGCTTGCGGCTCGATAAGTGAAGTCACTCCTGGGAAGTGAGTATCGAAGAATGTCGGCACTCTTTCCGTTTCTCTTTCAAGGCTACTGAAGTGTGAAGAGGGCATGAAGAGCGTGCATGTGAAAGAACCATCAGAACTAGGGATTGCGATGAACATGAAATCTTTCGCCGGCCAGATGTGCAAGTGGTTGGGTGATATGGCAAATCGGGATGATTGATTCGTCATGGCTGGAATCGTGAACTCGCACCAGAGTGTATCGATATACTCTTGCTGATAGTCCTGCAGAATTAAGTCTCAGAAAATGCCGGTAACAGTGGATCCGATGCTCTAATCCTTGACTGTTTTGAGAGGGAAAGCGCTTCGTCAGGACAACTCACCATACGTTGATACTTCATCAGGTGGTAACGAGCTGCGGAGTGAGCACCGTCCGCCCCAATTAGAAAGTCAAAGCTGATTTCAACTTCTCTATTCCTAGCATCTTTCCTCGTTTTCGCCTTTTCTTGGTTTTGCTCGAAGATCTCAAACCACGCTTTGTTGTTCTTGAAGTCCGCGCCCTACATGCTTGACCGTTAGCGATAACTTTTCCGAAAAATGTGCTATGCGATATTCCTTCGAATGGAACTAGAAAAGGCCCATATTTTGGCTATGCCTCAAAGATGCTGACCGTAAGTTTGTGGTTGAAGAACAATTGCACGTTTGGCAGATGTTCGAGCTCATCTAGGAAAGTCTTGTTAAGCTCTCCTCGATCAGCAGCCAGAAGTGCTCTTCCATTGATATCTATTATCTTATTAGACACCAGTAGTCTCTTGAAAGTTTCTTCGAAGGTATACACCTTGGATATCACGAGGTACTAACCATAAGCTTGAGGCTTCTCGGTGAAGCTACCATAGGCATCCTTTCCATGGATCATGCGGCCTCCCATTGGAACTGTCTGCTCAACAACTCTCGCCAAAAGGTCCTTCCCGGACAGACTGGAGTGCTTTATGGCATTGGTTCCACGCTCGGAAAGTGCCAAATTGATGGATTTAGTGAAATTTAGTGGAATCGTAGAAGCATCGCGAAGATCTATCTTGCGTTAGGGATTCTGGTCTATATGGTGCTCGATTCATCAAACAACGTCAAGAGAATAGGAAACTGCTAAAAATTGCGCATCCCAACATAGAGTGCGGTTTCTAGTGATCCCGGACAATTTTTGAGTGCTGAGATAAGATTGAGCTTAAACTAAGCTATGACTGTAGTCTCACAACAATATATACACTCATGCAGCCATTCGACGATTTCCCAAAAGATTTGGGGTCATAACATTTCGACAATATTTTAATATGCGGCGAAAGTGGCAACATACCAGCTCTCAGCTCATAAACCTCGACCTGATGGCCTCTTTGGGCGGCATACAATGCTGCAAGTGCGCCAACTGGCCCAGCTCCAATGACGATAGTCTTCAGCTTGGAGCTGGTATCTCTATCGCTGCCTTCCACCATTTTATGTGGTGTATCCAGATCTAGACCGGAATTCGAGGGAGTTCACGATGACAAAATCGCCATAGCCATCTTGATATCTATTAAGAGTCTCTCATGACTCCAATATTTAGATTACACGATTTTACCTTTTGCGCCGGTTTTCGGGTTAGACCCGGGAGCTTACAGGGGCTGGCCGCATGCTGGAAAGGCTGGGGGAACTCGCGGGCCTCGCTAATCTAATCACTAGAACCACATTTGTCAGTCACCAAGGGCGTGAGGAGCCGCAATCATTCGAGGCTGACAAAATTCGTGTCTGTCCCGCATGTAAGATTCCTTCAACATATTCATCGCAGACTGCTCGACATATTCCAGAGAATTCTAACGATCGGACTAGAGCCAGTCGTATTTGTCATTTGGTTTTCAGATCATGGGTTCCGTATCAGATACAAAGCGCAAATGCATGGGAGACGACTGTGACAATGATGCTGGCACCCTCCAATGTCCAACATGTTTAAAGCTGGGGCAGAAGGAGAGCTACTTTTGCTCACAAGATTGCTTTAAGCGGAATTGGGTAAGCCGATAGAATCCAGATTCTGCTCCTAGAGAACTTCTGCAGATATGCTCTTCTATAAAGTGCTTCTACTCATATTACGTAGGGCACACACAAGGCCCTTCACAAAAAGGGTAACAATTTCCTCAGCAATTTCATTACTCCAAAAGTTGTTTCTGAACCAGACCCAGATACCGGATTATACAATCCCTTTCCTACCTTCGCTTTCACTGGCCCTCTTCGACCTGTCTATCCTCTATCCGAGCGTCGACAAGTACCGAAGTCGATACGACACCCCGATTATGCCGTGACTGGCAGACCTGCGAGTGAGATCGCTCAACGTTATAGCAATAAGGTTGAGATTCTGGACAAGGCGGGTCAAGATGGTATGAGAAAAGTCTGCAAGCTAGCACGGGAGGTTCTTGATATCGCTGCTGCTGCGGCAAAACCCGGTGTCACCACGGATTACATTGACGAAGTAGTACATAACGCGTGTATAGAAAGAGACGTAAGCCACCCTCATGTAGCTAAGCATCATCTTCTCACAAGAATAGTCGTATCCTTCACCTCTAAATTATGTGAACTTTCCAAAGTCGGTCTGCACATCACCTAACGAAGTAATTTGCCACGGCATTCCGGATAAACGAGTATTATTGGATGGCGATATTTTGAACATTGATATTTCATTGTACCATGGAGGATATCATGCAGATCTAAACGAGACGTATTATATCGGAGATAAAGCAAGAGCAGACCCAGATTCAGTGCGTGTGGTCGAAGCCGCAAGAGAATGTCTTGATGAGGCTATCAAGATTGTCAAGCCCGGCACAGCGTTCCGAGAATATGGAAATGTCATTGAAAAGCATGCCAAGTCGAAAGACTGCAGCGTTATCAAGACATATTGCGGCCATGGTATCAACAGCTTATTCCATTGCACACCAAATATTCCTCATTACGCCAAAAATAAGGCAATAGGTACGGCCAAGGAAGGCATGTGCTTTACTATCGAGCCTATGATTGCATTGGGCACGCATAAGGACACGACATGGCCAGATGATTGGACAAGTGTTACGCAGGATGGAAAGAGAACTGCTCAATTTGGTATGACTGAAAGATTATCCCGAACTTGCCCAATTGCTGACTTATGACAGAGCATACTCTTTTAGTAACGGCAGATGGAGTTGAAATTCTTACGGCAAGAAACGAGAATTCTCCTGGAGGGCCTATACCTATCCCGGCCGTAAAAGTATAAGGGGATTGAGGAAAGTTGCGAGATAAGATGGAATATATCGCAATAGTACTCTCCATCATGATGTAAAAGTACGCATTTTTAGAACAGTGTTAAAGTTCTATAGTATTGATGAATCAACGAGGTTTGGCGTCTAGCGAAGGATGAGCACATGACCACAGCAATTAGGCAGATGCGTAATAAGCAAAAAGAATTGAGAAACGTGTCTATACAAAGTCGAAGCGATATATGTGTACTTATATGTCCTCGTTTTCGCCTTCTGGTCACCTTGCCTTTAAAATCTCCCTAAAGCCGTTGATGGTTAAGCGAGCCACTAATGTTGAATGGACGAAAGCAAGCTCCAGGCAAAGTCCTGATTTCATCGCAAGCCGAGCCAGCCTCACATTTCATCATTAGAGCTTTTCTCTGATCCTCGCAACACCAACATCACAGCTCTGTAATAGAATCGACATTCTAGCGCAACATTTCGTTTGCCTTACGCAAGCTTATCGATCACTCCTCCATACCAGCTTTTGAAGCTTACGTCAAACTAAACCTCCCCTACTCAAGCTTGTTCAAGCTAGCCCCTCAGCCGAGCTCCCTCTACACTGTCCTGCACAACACACAACTGCGTCACTGCAACACACGACGCCCAAACCCCTTATACATTATTTCTCCAAAGCGCGTGTTCACGCGATATAACTTGTGCCCGTCATGATGTCCGGCGAGGCATGGCTATATCTTCTATCGGTGTTGATAAATGCTGTCAACTTGTTTTTACAAGTTTTCTTCACGATTATGTACAGCGATCTCGAATGGTAAGTAGTCCCTCGATACTTCTCTCATCTGTCGTCTGCCAAACGTTATTGTCATCGCTGCCGAAGCTCTGCGATGTCGGCATGCCTTGTGGAGACAAATAGTCGACGATTGAATCGCTAACTAGACATCGAAACAGTGATTATATCAATCCGATCGACCTTTGCAACCGACTCAATACATATATTATTCCGGAAGCCGCCGTCCATGGCTTTTTGACTATTTTGTTCCTTATCAATGGCTATTGGCTCGCCCTTATTCTTAATCTGCCATTACTCGTATTCAACGTGAAGAAGTATGTCCTTCCTGAGGCTCGAATCTTTAAAACGACTGTTCTTCCTTGCAAGGTACGAAGATGTCATTAACAACATAACAGGATAGTGGATAACGCACACCTCCTCGATGCTACGGAGATCTTCCGGAAATTAAATGTTCACAAGAAGGTAGGACATCAACTTATGTATCCTTTTATCTTCTATTGCCTTTACTGATACCAGTCCAGGAATCATTCATTAAGCTAGGATTTCACCTGATCATGTTCTTCTTCTACCGTAAGATACTTCCCTTGCCTTATCAAATCAGATTATTAATTGTAAAATCAGTCTACTCGATGATCGTCGCATTGATTCGTGATGAGTCGCACTGACTTTCTTCATCCATTGACGAGCACTATAAGGAGAGATGATGATGAAGGGTGCATAAGCTGTGTTGAGAGGAGATATGATATTCCAGAAAGGTGGGAGAGGGGTGGAGCATAGTGGGAAGTGAGTGTACAGCAACGTGAACAGGATAGTATGGATTTGCGGGAATTTATAGCACTTAGACATATGGCAGGTGTCTTGGGAGTAATTGTTTGCTTCCTTTTTGGCATTGAGAGGGAGCCGTTCCGTGTTGGGACCTTTACTGCAGTTATGCGTGGATAGATACCTGTGTATGGCATGCGATGTCATACCAATAATAGCACGTTTTCAAGAAGAATTTCGGCTCGACTCTGTGTGTAGTCTATCGATTAGCTCTGTGACTATAATTTAGCTTTGTGAGGCTGTCATTTGCCTGAGGCAGAAATTTTAGCGCAAGGCTGAAGCTAAAAGTCTAAAGCGTGTTCAACCTGGACAGTTACCTCCAAGTTTTTGAGATAATCTGCCGAATCCCGTTCTGAATTTCTATCTGTAGCAGCAATGGCAGATTTTGGCGCATATCCGCCAAATATGGCACCTCAGAACGCGCTGATAGTTCGCCAAGCAGCGGGAGCAGATCACTCAGTTGTTCCATACACTGCAGAAGATCTCTCGCGGCCAACTCAAGGCCCAGCGAACCCGTTCAAGGATGAGACACAGAGCCTGAAGCGCAAGAATGTTCCAACAGGTTATGCAGAGGAAATGTATCTGAGCGAACACGCTTTTCGAACTCAACATATTGCCGTAGAGCGCGGAGAAAAGAACCAGTATCTGGGAGGACAGGCCGCGAAAGAAGAAGCGGCTCGAATAAGGGCAAAGAGACAGAAGAAGGGCGATGCGACTGTTGCTGAAGGAGACAATGCTTATGTTGGACCCTGGGCGAAGTACAAGCAGGTTGAATATGAAGAAGTCGGCGAGGATGAGGAATTAGCCAGCGATGAGGAATATGAAGAGGTCGAGGAAGAAGAGGAAACTATCGAGAGCGGTGCCGTCGTACCAGCTATGCCACAAGTTTTGGAGAGAAGGAAAGAAGTGGAGGAAGCTGGTGCAGAAACCACTGTTTTTGAGGGCAGCGAACAGTACGATTACCAAGGACGGACTTATATGCATGTTCCTCAAGATCTTAATATTGACTTGAGGAAAGAACCCGGGAGTGTCAAGAATTATGTGCCAAAAAAACAAATACATACTTGGAAAGGTCATACGAAGCAGATTATTGGGCTGCGCTTCTTCCCGGGATCCGGACATCTACTTCTATCAGGCAGTGCAGATACAACAGTCAAAATATGGGATGTTTATCACCAGAGAGAGTTACTACGGACTTATTCTGGACATACCAAAGCGCTTTCTGATGTTACTTTCAACACGAGTGGCACACAGTTCCTCTCTGCATCATATGACCGGCAGATGAAGCTTTGGGACACAGAAACGGGTCAATGCATCAACCGCTTTACTACTGGCAAAATTCCGCATGTTGTCCGTTTTAATCCTTCGCCTGAATACTCCAACGAGTTCTTGGCAGGCATGTCAGACAAGAAGATCATCCAGTTCGATATTCGGACAAAAGAAATTGTCCAGGAGTATGATCACCATCTCGCAGCTATTAATACCATCACATTTGTTGACGAGAACCGGCGCTTCATGACTACGTCTGATGATAAGTCGTTAAGAGCCTGGGATTACAATATCCCTGTTCCCATCAAATATATTGCGGAACCATATATGTATCCAATGACACGCGCATCCAAACATCCATCCGGTAAATACGTTGCGTATCAATCCTCTGACAATAACATCTTCGTCTACGGCGCTACAGACAAGTTCCGGCAAAATAGAAAGAAGGTGTTCAAGGGCCATAACAATGCTGGGTACTCGATCGATGTTGCGTGCAGTCCAGATGGGCAATTTGTGGCATCAGGTGATAGTGGTGGGTATGTTTGTTTCTGGGACTGGAAGACTTGCAAGATGTGGCATAAGTTCCAGGCAGCAGATGGGGCGATTACTTGTGTCGAATGGCATCCTCAGGAGAGTAGCAAGGTGGTTACAGCTGGTTTAGATGGAGCAATCAAGTATTGGGACTGATTGGGTCACCATAAAGCGCACCATTATAAAGGACAATGGATGGCTTCCGATTGTAGGAATGTATAGATACCAAGCACCAAAATATTAGGCATCAAGAATCACAGGGTCTGTTCCATTCCTCAGCGTCTTCATACAACCTTTTGCTAATCCAACTAAAGTTAGTTTGATTATGCTGCAAACCTGTGCTTTCAAAAAGCCTGATAAGATAAATACGCTGCGTCAGCTCAAGCCAATGAGGACAGCTCAGAAATGGCCAATTATGCCTTGGCAAATGCCTCATCTCAGCCTCGATGCTAACTTCCAGATCCAGTTGCTTTCTAATTCTCAAAACCCCTTTCGAGCAAGTGTTGCTTCAGATTTAGACCGAGTTCTCCTACTAAGATAGTGGCTTCAATATAATTGTGCAGCCTACTCACACATCTTTGCTTCTGGGTCTCTAGGTCGCCGAAAGCTCTCTTGGTTTAAGCACCCGCAACAGAGTGCGTCGACTTCCTGCCTTGATTGTTACTACCTCATAGCTTCCCCCAATCACCTAGCCGTCAAGCATTGCCGGCATCACTACAATGGCTACAGCAGTCTCAACGAGTCACCACACTTTTGAGGTAGAAAATCCCTTAAAGGAGCGCCACAACCGTCTCCGCCGGCCATGGACGGAGCATGAGTCCAGCAAAACAAGAATCATCCTTGCAGAGATTATTCAGGAGCTTGACTCTCTGACAACCGCCCGTCCATCATATCTGAATCGAGACTTCGTTCGCGTAAACCGGTTCTTCAAAAGTTTCAGAGACGTGCTCAAGATAGGCGACCAAATTCAGCGCGGACGTAGTCGTGTTTATGACGAGGCTAGGCGCGCCATGTATAAGGTAGATCTCCCCATCTTAACTCTTCTTTCGAGGCCGGTCTCGCTGGAGATGATGCTCGGCTTGACAAAAAGTAGCCCCGGGACTGGTAATGTGTGGTTCGATGGCGACGAGGCGTGGCTGCGGATTGTTGATTTGATCAAGCGATTGGAGACGGAAGTTCGGGGGGATTTGCACGCCCTTGAAGTCCAGCTGTTTACAGCGAAGCGACAAGGATATGTGGACTTAATATTGTGTGATCGAAATCCCACACCACTACCTGCTCATTCCACATCTCACCCCAATACAAGGACACCAAATATTGCTTCTTTCCACGGGGAGATCTTTCATAGATGTTCGAATGCTCAGATCAAAAGTGTCCCTAAGTCTGACGGCCAGCGGCTGCTTCCGCGAGGCTGCTTCGTCATCGCAAGCATTCTCTCAATATTCGTGGGCTTAAGTCTATTTTTTGGGCTTTTCTTCGTAATTCGCAAGGATTACGGATACAGCATGAGCGATGCCTTCACACTTGCTAGCTACATCGTGGCGGTTGGAGCGTTGATTTGCAGTTTCTTGTTGGCCTGCCACTTTCCTCATTGCCAATGTTGGAGAAAGTCCGAGGCTCAGTAGGAGGAGCTCTATGAGTTAAGGGAGACGACAACCAGGCTGCAGAATGCAGGTATGCAGCTTGGGGTGATAAATCAACATGGAGTTTGAGGATCAGCAATCGCGAGAAGAAGGATTGGAAAGGCCTTCAACTTTTTACGTATCTTTCGAAACCATTCGAAAGCTAATGGGCTATGACTGGACCAAACAAACTTCCGGTTTAGCCCAAGTCGCAGTGGATTGTTGGGATTGGTACAAGTTGAATGTACGCTAAGCATCTTCACTCAAACGAGCGCCGGGATGACTTGTTGGCAAAGTCACGTCAAGAGGGGGACATTCCTTCCGGAGAGGCGCGGGATATTATGCTGCATGGATATTAATGTAGCTAGCAAGACTACAGGATTGCTGGAAGAAAAGGAGAATCGATGAAGTGAATGCCTTCAGTGATTGGAAGATTCATGGTGGGCTGGATTTGACTCGAAACATGACTATTTGGGTGACAAGTTATGTATGGGAGAAAACCAAAAGCTCATAAATTGGCCATGATTTTTCTTCGTCAGACGTGAAAAGCATCCTATAGTTGGATATCTTGTTAAGGAGAGACATAACGCCCCTGTCTAAGCGAAAGCAGCAAATTGTCGCCTTTGTCCTACCTCGCGCACTTTTCGTGATATTATAAATCGAGCGCTCTGGAGCCTCCACTGACTTCTCATTGTATTAAACAGCCCTTGGTCAACCTCATCAAACCCCCCTGCACAGTCTAACGATAGTCATATCCCCTTCAGACAAACACAAACACAAACACAAACCTATAAACTTCCTTTAGATCACCTTTTGACACAGCAACCATGCATTTCTCCAAGCTCCTTTCTCTTGCTGGCACCTTGGCCGGTCTTTCCCTCGTCACCACCGCCCTCCCAGCCATCGATCAAAGCATTCAAGCCGCTACCATCGACGTAGTCGCTCGCTCCGACGCCACCGCCGAGGTTCCCGAGGCAGCTCAAGGCTTCTCCGCCAAGATCACCTGGTATGATCCCGACGTTGGTCTTGGATCCTGTGGTTGGCAAGGTCATTCGTATGATCACATTGTTTCTCTCCCATTTGGAGTTATGGGCGCCTCGGTAAGTTTGAAGAGTTGCATCGCAGGGACGCCAGGCCGTTGCTGACCACATAGCAGCAGTCCAACGGTAATCCAAATTGTGGTCGCCAGATCATTATCAATGCGAATGGTCGTAGCATCCAAGTTACAGCTTGGGACAGTGAGTTTTCCTGATAATTTATACGCTTCATTTTCCAAATTTTGGGAGCCCGGCTAGCCAAAACGAGATAAGACAACATCGCACCAAGTTTCGCCACTTCGGCGATGTTGAAGTATTTGCTAACTTGCTCTATCTTGTAGAGTGTTGGGGTTGCAAAGGTACCGATATCGACATTAGCCGATCGGTTTGGGATGCCTTGGGTACGTATTTCCAGTTGCCATATTACCATAGAAGATTCCTAACCATGAACAATAGGACTTAGAGACGAAATTCCTGCCAATTATGGTTCATGGCGCTGGCTTTGAATGATGAAAGGATTGGTAGGTCTTGGGTTTAGGTACTGATCGTGTTTGGCATGTTTGTAATCTTTGCTAATATTCTTCAGAGCGTATTCGCGGCCTCGGCCAGAATATCTTCCCATTGAGCGCAACCTTTGATGCCACAAAGCGTTCCATGTCATCATGTCTCTTTATTGTGACATATATCATCGCATCTTCATACGGAGCTTTGAAGTTTCGCCTTGGGAGCAGTGATCTGGAGCGCGGCTGATTTCTAGGACTTCGGTGTCTCTATAGTTTCTCTAGGTTTTTCATGTAGGCTTGGGTGGAAGAATATGAGCTATTGGCGGGTTTAGTTAGTAAAATTGGATGGATTTGAGCAGAATCTCCGCTTTCTCTTCTCATTCTGACGATGTGGTGTTCGCTTAAATAGGGGCTAGACGTCCCACGTGACCAACATTGGCCTAGTTCTTTCTCATCATTAAGCCGGGTAGGTATCATAGTCGGCTTCGCCCAGAATCCTAGACATTAATCCGACCGTACGTTTCCTGTCAAAGAAAAAGTCTCCCACCTCATCCCCTCACTACCCTCCGCCTTCCACTTCTCATCATCCAACCTCACAACACTACTCCATCCTCTGACTAACCCTCTCCAATAACATGACTCCGCAGCTTCGCTCAATATCCCCTTCTCCACAAAGACCTCTCTCTGCCGCTTCGCAATTCCCTTAGCGATATCGTCATTTGTCCTTAACCACTCAATCATTGCTTCAAGGTCTTCCCATTTCGGATCTACAAAGATGACGTTGGCTTGCGTAGGCGGATATGACTTTGGCCAGCGTTTATTTTGCGGCGCAGAAAGACTGGGGCGGAGGAGCGTGGAAGAGAAGACGGGACGCATGAGGTGTGCCGTGTGGAGGAGGTAGTTTGGCGGAGGGGTGATGAGCACGCTAGCGCAGGCTTGATGGAAGGGGAGGCGGCCGGAATATGTAACGCCCTTTCGTATCTCAGCTACTCTCCATCCATCCTCATAGGACAAAGTTGAGTGGGGAACAACGGAAGGATAGCATAAGCATACCTCGGTATATATAACATACTTATACCCGCAAAACTCCTCAACCTCAATACTATTCCCTGCACTCCCCCCGTTGTTCACCCATTTCAGATCCTCAACATCAGCCCACGACTTTCCTTTGGTCTTCTCCAGCAACTTCGGCCGCAGATCTGTGTTTCCCACGCTATTGAACCATGCTGTTCCCCTCCAAACCACCTTGTCCTTCTTCTCATCCCACCTCGTCTCTTCCTCGACACTGCGGATTTTGGAGAGCGCCTGGTCAATGGGTCCGATGAAGGGGAGCGGCCAGGACCAGAAGGAGAAATGTGGCATGACCCAGTAGTTTGCTGTTCCGGACGAGAGGATGACGGGGTCATTAGGGCGCGAGAAGGACCAGGAGTTATTGCGCGGGTAGTCGAGGATCGTGAGGGTGAATGTTGTGTCGGGGAGAGGCTCGGAAGAGGGAGTGGTTAGGATGGCGCGATGGAGAGCGTGCAGAACTGCTGTGCGCTCCTGCTTCTACTTTACATTCCGCTCCTCAAATACATTGTAGAGAACTTACAAACAACATATCTCGGTTAGGCTTTCGCTCATGCGAGATGATGTATAACTGCTTGGGCTCAACTTCTGCTTTGAAATTACGGCTTACAAAGAACCTACCTTTCCATCTTTGATTCTTCCCTGGACGAGTCCCATGTAATCGTCATTGGCCCTCTCCAGCTGGAACGGACCCCGAGACACACTTTCGTCAATTTCAGTAAATAATCCTGGGAAAGTGCTTCTACATTGTACTTCTGTCATTCCCAGATTGGCGAGCACCTCCTTCGTAGGATGGGCTCCCCTTAATAGATCACGAAATGCCCATGGCTGCTGTGAGCCATGATGGGGATGCGCTCCTTTAAGAACATTGTAGAGGGCAAAGATAGCAAGGAGCAAGCCGATCACCCGGAAAAGCGAGCGGCGACCTGGGGGGACCGCCATATTCGAAGAACGTCACGGTTCGGTATGCCTGCATATTGCGAGGCATTGCACACAAGATTCAAGGAGTTGCAAATCATGATACCGTGTCCATGATAATATGTTCCCCGGATGCGGGGGCGGGATGTCATGGATCTTGATTGTATAGGCTAAAATGGTGTGGACATGCAAGGAACGACAACGTCCGTCGCGAAAGCACGAGTGGAGATAAAGGATTGGCTTTGTCCATATATTTTGAGATGGAAAAAAAGGATGAAGAAGTGAAAAGGTTTTATTAAAATAATAGCCCAATAAAAACTTCTTCTTCAAGCTTTGACGGCACCTTTGGAACCCGCTGAACAGTAGTCTTCAGGAATGGAGGCCCAACGGATCATAGTTCATGAGATATATAGCCTTCGAGTCTATAAATATTTCTCAGGTATACTCCGTGGGTATATTCCCTTTGCATTCTGCATTTACTTCACTCCAGCGATGCAGGGTCTGTTCAAGAATCTCGATAAGCCTAGTTGCAAAAAGCCTACCGAATAGCAGTGACGAGGTTTCTTCATCTCCCTGTGAAGCCAGTCAGGTACCTGAGTGGGGCCCTGTCATTGGTGCTTTGACTGACGTAAATTGAGGCAGTTTCATCTAGTAGGTCATCTCTACATGCCAATGAAGTTCAGGATTATCGTACGGCATTGGCCAGCCATGCTCGCCACAAAGAAAGCATCGAAACAGTAACTGCTCTCTTGCCTTATCCCAGAGCTTATCCCACAGGTGCTTCTCTTCGGTAAACCATCCTCCTTCTATTGGCAGATTTGCAGGCTTGCCATCATTGCCAAAAGTGAGACGGAAAATCTCTAGCGTGGTTTTAGCTCCTAGGGTTTCAAGCATTTCTCTCATATTATCTTCCCGATATATGCCTTTCCATGAATAATTGTGTGCGTTAGAACTGTATCCCAGAAAACATGCTGTAAGACATAGATGACGAAGGGTCGATGCATGTTCTATAATAAACCGTGCCTATGGCAAGAAAGTTGTCAGTGTGCTTGTACATTACTTGTCTGTGTATATAGTTTGCATATTAAGGCGGGTGGGTTTTCCTGCACTGATGTAGTTTGAAAAAGACTACTTACTAGCAATTCGTTAGGAGTTTTGCAGCCTTTTAGTCGGAGACTCGTCAGTTTTGGCCAGAAATTGTTGAACATGGTGGACTACCACAGCCTCCACGCCGCTATAATGGCTGATATTACAAGCCTTTGCTCTGGGTTTCTATCGTGACATGAGACATCGAGATGATGGGAGTTTGGCATACGGCTGAGGAGCCGCTCCAAGAACAAATTATCATGTGCAGGCGCTCCACGGGTAGAATTGGCCCTTACTCGCATGCGAAAGTCCTCAACCCCCGGAAATTCGAATCTATGAGCCAAAGTGTTATCCTCGACATGTGGCGCAATATGTCGTAGAACCGTAAATTGTTCAATTGGCACTAGATCTAAGGCTAGCCTTCTGGTCGGAGAACCGAAATGATAAGCGGCTAAGATAACAAGTGTGTATAGGGTGCAGGCTGATTTGAGATCCTGATAGTGTCTTCAAATGTAGATTGCTCATGGCCGAATACTTCTGCCCAAATTCGTGCATTAACACCGCTGTTTGTGGGAAAGGACAACGCTTTGAGAAGGCGCTTAAAGAATCCAAGCGAGGAGGAAAGAAAAAAGCTCAGCCAATATATGATGATCGAAGTTTTCACAGGAAGGATCTTGGAGTTCCTCTATCTTACTCCTCACAAACGCTTGCTGAGATCTGCTCGGCTCTTCTTCTTTCGAAGCCTCCCATGCCATGCCCGTTCTATGCTCTTTTTCTAAATCCGTCCTACGCAGCTCTCTCATATAGAACTTCGTAGACGCGGACTTATAACGGGCATCTTTGCTAAAACGCTCAAGCACTGCTTCGCTCTCCTTATCCGCCAGGTATACCTCGACGCTCTTGATGTGCTCTTGGACCCATGGATACTCAAATATACCCTCCGAGGTATCATCCAGGTTTGTCGTTGGGCGAATAACTAGGCCCTTTTGTTTTGCCGGATCACTAGGTACCCTGGTTCCAAGATGAGTAGTGCAATATACATTAAGGAGCCTTTCAGCTGCTATGTGTCCCTGTTCAGCGGCTTAGTATTGTGGCCAAGTTAAGGCCTGAAATACCATATAAATATGCCACTAGTATCGGCAATTGAAAATTAGCCTCAGTTTTTCACAACGAAATGAAGGCCTTGCTGCTGAGCCTGGTGGTGTGTTTACCTGTGCGTGACACCAAGACAAGATTATATCCAGACCCGAAGTAGAATAGCACAGCAGAATAAGACGTATCCATGCTCGACATGCTCGCCTCAGATTAGATTCGTCTTCTGAGGGCAAGGAGCTGACAATTGTGGATTTACATTCCTCAGGAATTCGAGAAAGAAAATCTTTGGGTACATGGTCCGGGCTCTGCGTTCTGAGGTGCGCTCAGTGTGTCAAATTATGTTGTACAATGACTTCATTGATTACAATAAATGGCCGTTTTTGGTGAGGTAGTAACAGCTTCAAATTGATAAGTAGCAAAAAACCTGGAAGTGACATTCACACTAACACAAGAGAGCATGCTGCGGTTGGATTGTTGGGCTCTTGGGTAGATAATGCCACAACAGTTGAAAGCGAGGCAGACTCGTTCTTCCGCTCTGGACTTTTTGCCGCTTTCGATATAATGGATTTTCAAGTCTAAATGTTACTTTGAGGTGCTTACAGGAATAGTCCCCAGGCGCGTCAAGCTTGCGACGTTTCATTACAGCTAGAGACGCGAAATCTCGTGACCGATGAGTGATAATGAGTCTTGCCTCCAAATAAATTTAAGCGCGCCACAGGCATGGTGGGAAGAAAAGACTCCAATTTTTTTTACGTCAGACTTCACCTTCGCACGACCAACAAATCCATAACTTAGTTGAACCCCACCAGACATTCAAGATGCCCGTCTCCAAGAAAATGGCGGCAAGTCTTCTTCGCTCTCCACTGTTATCCACGCCTCACGCACTAACCGCTCCTCCAGATCAAGCGCGAGCAGAAGAAGGCCGACGCAGCTGGCACACGCGCGCCCGTCAAGGCGAATGGTCTCCCAGTGAAGCCTCCCAAGCCAACATCCATCGTACGTTGTACTGCCCAGCGACGCCAGAGAATTCGGCGCGCACCGCTAATGATCGGTGCGACCTAGTGCGCGTTCTGCAAAAAGGAGATTGTGAATACGAACCTGAAGCAGCTGGAGGTGCATGCGTCGACGCACGATTCCAAGAACTGGCCGAAGGAGAAGTGCTGGCCGAATGACTTCAAGGCGTGAGATGAACCTAGGGGGGAAGATGCGCCGGATGATGTGGTCATAAAAGGGATATGCTGTCATTGTGGAATGGAGGCTTGATGAACGGCCTTGGGATCCTTATTTGGGCGAGTGGCGGTCCAGCACAATGCTTTCCGCAACCAATGTTCGATTGTGGAGGTTGGTGGTATAAGAGAAATGCATACTACCCTTCACAAAAGACTAATTTAGGTATAGATTTCTCTGTGAATGCACAATCCGCAGAGTTCTGCTTCTATCCATATCTTTTCTTGTATTTTAAGCTGGTATAGGTAGATTTCTAAACTAATCACAAACTGGAGGAGTAGTGGAGAAATGGAGGAAAGAAAAAGCACTTCAGAAACAGAACATATATTGGACTACTCGATTTATCGATTACTCCATGACTCTCGTCTCTTGCCCCGGTCCCAGATCGATCCCGTCTGAAGCACAGCTAGATGCTGCAGTATAAATACATATATCCATGCCAAAGTAAGTGAAAGGTGTTACCCTTCCTAATGCTAAGCTCTTGACGAGCCTTAAAGTAGAGATCTTGAGCCCCCCGGCTCATTTCTGTTTCGCAACGCCTATAGTCCATCCAAATCGACTGTACTATAACCCGAGAGAAAGAGTGTTATGCGTGTACAATCCGAACCCATCTGAATAATGCCAGCTATGCAAACATCGCCACCGTTCAAGTATTTCTACCCGTCTTCTTGGCTCAGCTCTACGAATTGTTCTTCAATATCGATCGAGCATAGGTTTTTGGACGCTGAAATCATAAATAATGAGGTGAATCGCATTGATCTCGGAAGATATGAGAGTAGCGCCAATGTAGTATGCTTTTTTCTTGTCTTTCATCCTCGTTCTCTCAATGTGATGAGATATAATGATCCACACTATACACTCTGAGCATGTCCAGAAGTATATGTGGGACTGCCGATAAGTCCTTGGCTGTTACGTTTGTTTCGACTCTTCTTCATTTGACTCTTTAGTGCATTTGAGTCAAGAGGTTTGAGAAGCTCGAAGCTACACAGAAGCTCAGTTGAAACACTCATGACTGCACCGTAATTGTCGAACTCCCCACAGTAATTGGGTGCGGAGAAAACTGTGACAAGTATTCGGTCCTCGAAGAACTCATAGCCGTCCTCTACAACCATATGCGCACGACAGACAAGATCGAAGTCGTGCCTGGCTAAGAATTGGGTGATAACATTCTTTCCGAAAGAGTAACTGACCCCTCTCTCACTAGTTTCCCAATCCTTTTCTTGATCTGCAGGATCAGCCCAAAGCAAATCGTTCAATAAGCCAAAGTCAGGCACATCTGTGGGTCTCGCGATATGTCTGATGTCATCCATATGGGCTAGCGCTGGTGATAGACCACCATGCACGCAGAAAATCTTCCCAGCAACAATGGCAGCAATCGGGAGCTTCTAAGATTAGTATAATTTTGGGTACAGAGAGAGGATCTTAACTAACGCAGTTGAAAGTGTCGATGAAAGTCTTCCAAATCTTGACATTGCACCTCCGCTTGCATTCATCGTAGAACCCGTATACGCGAGTGACATTTGCGCACTCGTGATTACCTCTCAGGAGAAAGAAGTTTTCTGGGAATTTGATCTTATAGCACATGAGAAGTAGAATAGTCTCGAGGGAGTGCTTTCCACGATCGACGTAATCACCAAGGAATAGAAAGTTGGAGTTTGGGGGAAAACCACACATTTCGAACATCCGGATTAAATCAGAATATTGCCCATGAATGTCCCCCACGATCTTGACAGGAGCCTCCAACTCAATGAGGGGCGGTTGGTCTAGAAAGATTTCCCGGACGCGGGAGCAAATGGAGCTTATTTCTGCATTTCGCAGGCATACTCCTTTGGTGCTTTTCCCTGCATAGCCTGCGTCTAAAAGCCTCTTGATATAGTCGTCAACATCAGACTCCTTCAATTTACCCATAGCCATGTCTTGGGCGGTAGCAACAGCACCATCATCCATTCCAGGAGCAGCTGTAAGGGCTTCAGTCTGGATCGGATTTATCATGTCATCCCTCTTAACTAAAATAGATTGACCAGCGCGTTGTAGGTGTGTCATTGTGTTGAGTCCTCCAGACGGAGGTTGATCTGAGACATGGTCAACCTCGCCACTTCGCTGCGCAGAAACAATATCATGGTGGCCGTGTCCCACAGAAGCGGACTGTATCGGGGATGGCGGAGGTTGAGGATCCTGGAGTGGCGAAAGAGGGTCTTCAGATGTGTCGTTCGAGGGTGATGATGCGCCAGCAGATCTAATATGGAGCAGGTTAGTACGAGTTGCAGAGTATTCCTCCTGCCAGATGAGCTAGGCTGACCTTGAACTTTTGCCAGACTTCACTGATGCTGAATCTGACTTATCAACTTCTCCGTTCAAGCCAGCTGTCGATCCTCTCGGACTGTCTGTCTTCGCTCCTGGTATTTTATTACGTAGCGCGCCTCTAAAAGACCTATTCGACTCTTTCGTGTCTGCTTTGCTGAAAGATGGATAAGATGAGAGATCTGCTCCTGCTGCTAAGGATGTCTGTGAGGTGCCTGAAGTCAAATTAGGACCAGAACTAGAGAAAGAAAGAGTTTTTGACGTACTACCCTTGGGGGTCGATGCCCCACTGCCTTTCGAATTCTGATTGCCCATCTTAGTTTTCAAGATGCAACCAGATTTTTAAATATGTTTTATTATCTGTTGAATATAAAATTCATAGAAAACCGGTTTAACAGAGGGCTTTCGCGTCTATCGTGATTGGGAACTGGCGTTACGCCCGTCCTGCCGGAGATATGACCTAAGCCCGAATGTTTCGTTGAGTATTCACCGGTGGTCCATATATCGTGCTTCCAGGCGCCTTGGGGTATTCTCCAGTCAAAGGCGATAATTAGAAAGGTTGTTGAATAGTGGGTTGTGTGTAAGTCGACTGCGGCAACGTGAATAAGCTGAAGGAGTCAGTGCCTGCAGATGCAGTGCTGTTTATTGTCAGCAACCTTAGGATCACTATATAGAGAGAGAATCCAAATTTATATCAGAGAGGTACTCGGCTGGAGATTGACTGTTCATAGCACGCAGTGCGTTGCCCAGTGATATTCACTGATAACAAGCGGAGAGAATAAACCTTAAAATGAGACTAACTAGAGAGGGATCGCGAGAGCAGGCTCGACGTCGATATTGGCAGTATAGAAAGAACGTCGTAGAGTCTGCAACTTTGGGCTCTATGGGTTCGTTGGGCCTTACTGGAAGGCTGTATCTGTAATATGCTGGAGATCTGGATGTGGGGTGGCCTCAACGTCAATGACTCTATCGCGAGTTGAGGGTTGATTCAGCCTCTCGGGTCGCCTGCCGCGCTTCTGAAAGGTACCGCAAGCTCAATTACTCTGTGGGTTGGAAGAGCGTCTTTATTCCAACACTCGTGGTCGGGAGGAGTGCAGAGATGCTTCCTTTTTGTCTATAAGGCTGATTATGTTTCGTCCTTGATTTCAGGCACAGGGTGTTGGTGTTCTTGACAGTTAAGGTGAACCTGGCTCGCTGGAATCGACGGTTCCAGGCCCTAAAATAAAAGCGGTTCTTGGCGACAGGGTGTTGATGAGCTCTTGTCCACCTGAGCCAGCAACCCGCAACCTGCCCGCTCGAAAAGGGACCATACTCAGCTTTATCTAGCACACAACGCGAACATCATGCGAAATCTTTGGCAAACCCTTATTTTGAAGACCAGAAATGGATTCCACTGACGGACTATAGCTGACGTGGCATTCAAAATGTGATGATAGCATTATGTCATCAAGAATTGCCATTTCTCTTATTCCTTAGGATAACAGAGTTCGAAAGAACACAAAAACTTCTAACACCTAACTGTTTCTCCCTTGCAAACCAGCGCTTAACCTTTGACCTTCACTGATAGATATGAACCCGGGTTTACATATCCTGGGTTTTCGAGTTTGAAATACGCTCATTATCTAAGCAATGGTACAAATAGTCATGGAACTTCGCTAACAAGAAAACAATGAAATCTCAGATAACAATGATGATTGCAAGTGCTTTACTGCCTCAGCACTGTTTCTGGAGGTCTGTAGATGGTTCGTCACTGAAAGATGGACGGGTTATGGCTGAAGTGTGCGATTCTAAAAAGGTAACTTCACAGGACTTTGCGTGGCTTGCTGGTCTCTTACCATATGAGAATGCATCCGATGTTAATCATAACAATATGAATCTTTATCCTTGAGGATCAGGTTTGGAGCCTATGGAGCCTTTATTGTCGTTATTTTAGGACTCGGAGGCTCTGGAGCAAAATTTCGGAATATCTCCTGTGAACAGCGCTGAACCTGTGTGGTCTGAATATGGATGTCCCCTTCATCGTATTAATTTCTTTATTTAATTTTTTCATAGCCCTTAACTCTATAGATTATCTGTATGCCTCACTTTGTTTGCCGTTAAACTATAGATGTTAGTCTCTAGTTGACTGCCACATAGTTGGGGAAATAAATACAAACTCTACTGAAAGTTCATAGCCTTCCTATGCTGGTCACATGTCACGTGATTTACCCATTGACTGTACGTCAACCACAGGTCCCTGATCCTCTTCTCCAAAAGGATTGTATGCCTCAACAAGCCCTGCATTCTGGCTAACGACCCTAGCCCTCAGGGAATACCTACTCTGCTTTATGTTACTAGGGATATGACGCGACAGATTGACATCCAGCTGATGACAATATGAGCATGCCTTGATTGCAAAGTAGCTCTCTAGTCCAACGGAAACAATAACATACGACGACCCAAAGATTGTACCATAGTTGGCCCGCAAAAAGTGAGATCTTATCAATAATGCTGGTCGGCCGACCACTTGGTCGTCGTTGACCCATTACTCCGCCCGCCCCGCCACGACAGTAACACATGGTGAGTCCCATTATTACTAGCAGACGCAACCACTCGGTGCAGAAGAGTAGCAAGGCAATTTCAGCAACCAAATATTCCAATAGATAAAGCGAAAATGAAGTAGAAATACAAGCATAGCACTTCTTGTGATATCATATGCTTGAGACTCGGGATTGCCGACTATAATGAATAATTGATCATTTCTTTTCCGAGCATCTTTCTAGTTATGACTTGGGACGAGCCAAATAGATGAAACGCCTAGCACCCCACACCGGAACTTTGCTTCCCCTTCGTCATGCGACGCAGATGGATGCGTAATCTCAGCCTCCCTAGGTGTAGTAGTAGTTGTTGTTGTTGTTGCGTGGGCTTTCGTCTGACATGCTGACGATCACTCACTTCGCCAATCATATTATCAGTTGGAGTTAGAAGAAGTCTTTCTGGGAGGGCGAAGTTTGCTATTATTAGGTGCCACAAAGGGAACTAAGCGAACCCTTTTGGTGGTCCCGAAGCTAGTCTGAATATGGTAACACTCTGGCTGAAATCTCGTGTACGAGGCAAACCTTGAGAAGTGATTCCTTTTTGTTGATGAATTGAATTGTCAATCACAACGTCGCACAATAATGGATGTATAAGCCGGCATCCTGCCACTCATAAATTTATCCCTTTTTTTTTTGGGACGAAAGGATTGTGCTGAGTCTATTCTGTGCAATCCCTTTGGATTCCCTTTTTTCTAGGTGTTGAAGGTTCGTCACCACAGCCACCGCATACACCTACAACCCTGCTTAGGCCGCATTTTAGTGGTCGTCCAGGGCTGATCGCCCGGGTTTGCTGACTGCGCCATCTCCTGACGGGAAGAGCGTACATAAACACGAAACTCCTCCTGCAAAATCCTTATTTTCCACCACCCTTTTAATTCATCGCATCCTCCGACCTTCGTTAGAATAATCCAGCAACTTCTTGCTATCAACTACCACGCTCGCTCGATACCCATACCATCAAAATCAACATTTGGAATTCGCATCACCACTATCACAATGGGTGCAGGAAGATTTGTTTGCGTGGCTCTGCCATTCGGCCTCACAGTCGCCAGTTTGATCTGTCTCCTTATCACTTTGCTAGCAGGCATCACCAACAAGAATCTCGACATGTTCGAGGTCACTCCGAAGAACATGTCCATTTCCTCGGATGCGCTCACGAATATCGCCAATGCAGCAACCAAACGAGATATTGGGCTTGGAGCCAGCATCTCTTCAGCCTTGAACGGTGATTCTTCAGCCAACTTCACAGCTAGTAGCTTCAACCTGGCAGACACATATAAGGTATACCTATGGAACTATTGCTCGCAGACTGGAGAGAAAACGAACTGCACCAAGGCCAAGTTCGACTGGGCTTCTGAGTCGTTGAATGTTACGGCTATCAATGAGAAAGCCTCAGCTATCAGCATGGCATCCACTGGAAAGACTGCCACTCTTCCTAAGGATGTTACGACTGCATTGAAGGCGTTCGTCAAGGTCTCAAAGTGGACACAAGTCGTCTACATCATTGCCTTCATCCTTACCGTTCTTACTCTCATTACCGGTCTCTTCGGTTTCTGCTCCCGTGGAGGATCTTGCATCACTTACTTCGTCTCCGGCCTTGCCACAACTGCTATCATTATCGCCTCTACAATGGCCACTGTCTCCTCGGCTGTTGTTGTTGGAGCCGTGAAAACGACTTCCAAGGCATATGGTGTTAAGGCCAAGCTCATGACCCCGTTCTTGAGCATTACCTGGCTCGCAGCTGCATTCTCAATTGGTGCTGGCCTCTTCTGGCTCTTCACCATCTGCTGTTGCAAGTCTGAATCCCGCGGTAACAAGCGCAACAGCGAGAAGTTTGCACCAAGCAGCTACCAGCCTCTCCACGATAACAACACCGCCTACCAAGGTCAGCAACAGGGTGTGTACAACCCACAGGCCCACCAACCTGCGCGGGGTGCCGGGTACGAGCCTTATTCGCACTCCGCAGTGTAAATGGGGCGTGCTGGAA
Source organism: Bisporella sp. PMI_857 (assembly GCA_021307315.1). Taxonomy (NCBI): domain Eukaryota; kingdom Fungi; phylum Ascomycota; class Leotiomycetes; order Helotiales; family Helotiaceae; genus Bisporella; species Bisporella sp. PMI_857. The sequence goes on along the minus strand of JAJSPD010000016.1, from coordinate 92,137 downwards.
AATGATATAGGCAAGAGAATTGAGATAGGAGGGGATGTAATACTAGCGTGCATTGCTCAGGCGTTGATATGGTTCTTAGATTGGGATTTGAGGAAGCTACATGAATTGAAATGGGCTGTGGAACGACACTCACGATTTCGTTGGGTACAACATAAAGTGCATGGATATTACCAGCTATTTTCTAGCAGAATGATACCCTACTTAAAAAAAAAAACATTTTCTCCTTCTCAATATTCTACTTCATCTACCTACTCTCATCCCACTCTCCCTATACTTTCCTCCCCTGCTTCGAGAACCATCGCAAAAAAAAAGGGGGGGCACCAAAACTTTTCTCTGCAAGTGCAACCCCCTCAAACCAGTCTCAGATTTTTCCCCCATCCCCCGATCTGAAACGCGAACGTCGCCCGTGCACATCCTCGCCGCCCCCCTTCCCCGTCCTTGAAAAAGGAAAGCCTGCCAAGAAAACGCCAACCTCCGCCCACGATTCAGCTCCCTCAGGGCCCGATCCTAGCCTCAGCAAGTCCCTTGGGAGCAAAAAAATCATCCAACGCGTGCCTCCTCCTGCAGATGCATGTGTTGGTTGGGTTGGCAACATACATGGGCAGCTGATTTGTTTATTTTTTTTGGCGGTATTTTTTGGGGGTGGGGTTTGTTTTGGGTCTAATTGCAGGATGCAGGTGGGAAGAGGAACGATGGATGGGGAGGAAGTCTTTGCCTTGGATTGTTAGTGTTTGTTATTTGGGGGATTTTTTTTGGGGTGGCTTATTTAAGGAACGAGGCTGGGATGGTTGTTGTCTGTTATATACTTGTACCTATTTCGTTCTTTACATTGAGAGGTTGCTTATTGGGCTTTTGGAGTACGTGAGCTCATTGTATGGGTTGGTGAATGTCGAGTTTGTCTTGCGTTCTATTTTATGCCTGTAGGCATAGTGGAAAAAAGATGTAGGTTGATGAGGTGTTCTCTTAGCCTCGCTGTGGTCTTGCTTTTGCTGTACCAAGTTGTAGTACGAGTGTGTATGTAATTGGCACTTTTCCTGGTATAATTTACGTCTTCATGATGGCCTTCCGCTTGTCCCTCCAGGCCGCAGTCGGATCAGGTATTTTGGTATTGTCCGCCTTTCAATTACTCATTGCTCCAATCCCTCTGGCTATTGCAATTCCAGAGTTCTGTAAGGTTCCTATTATCCTTCTTAGTACTACACCACTTCATTTCAAGTCCACAAAGATTTAGAGGCGCATACAACAGCGAAACTAGATTCAACAACATGCCAAAAGCCTACGGCAGCTATATGCAAATCCTAAAAGCATAACAGTAGTAGCCTGCATATAAAACGTATCATAGGTTTACAATACAATCTTATACTCATATTACTTATGCAGATCTGCTAATTTCCAATGCACTTCTCTCTCCATATCCTATAATTAGGCTTCAAAACTCGATAGAATCTGCATCCATTAACCTAGCTCTATTCATCCGGGGTTACTTATAGGGATTGGGCGACGTGAGTCATTCCAAATAAAACTTGCCTTCACTTCATTCGTTCTTTCAATATTTTGAATTAGAGTAAAAATAATCCTCAATATTACCTTCTGTCACACTATTCATGATTAAGGCCAGGGTCTTGTACAACATACACTCTACTATAAAAGCGAGATAATCCAAGAGCTCCTTGTTCCTTAAAGCTTTTGGAAAGACCTGCAGTTTCTTGCATGCCTGTGGCCAATAGCTTTGAGCATAATTGAAGAAACCACAGAAAGTATTCACATACAGTTTAGTAGTCATTAGTATTGGGTGTAAGGACAAGTCTGTGAACCATTGCTCCACATTGCAGTGTTGAAAAAGGTATATTCAGGCATTGTACGTTTTGCAACGGCAGTTGTCCCCTAGCAACAAGGGCAGATCTAGCAGCAGCAAAATACCGCACTGTTGTGTAGCTCCTTTGCTAATGCTATTTCATTGTGCATGTTAAATTCCCGTTCCCGCAAGTCCTTTCCCATGCCAAGGTCTGGAGCTTTGACATCTTCACTTTTGATATGGTTACTTTTCAAGTTTAATTCCAAACATCATGATATATTTTATGTGCTATACACCCAGCGATATTGAAACAGCATATCTTTAGAGTCAGCGAGTATTTTATTGTTATTGCATTGCTCCGAAAACTTGGATAATCTCATGTAGACTCATTCACTTAAATTAAAAGTCAATGTAAACATATCTGCACACTCTTAAATAGTATATTCCACAATGAAAGATATTAAACCTGTTGCTTTAAATATATTTAAAGGAAGGTCTAGAAATCGCTGAGCTGTCTAAAGATCACGAAAGAGTTCAAGGAACCTGCATAGGACTGGCAGCAGCTTCTGGATCGTAACGTCGGTGATAAGAATTTTTGACAAAGGCTGTCTGAAAATTAGCCTATCCTCGAGAATTTTTACTGTAACCCTCAACCTGGTTAGTGAAGATTTACCGTTACTCTTCTTTGTCCAACATCTTGCAACAATAGTCCTGTATAAGACAGTACCTCTGCCATAGCAACAATATTGTGCAAAGCCTGAAACCTGCTATTTATTTGCAAGAAATTATAGATTCAAAACTATGTTTAAATGTGATTATAGGAAGTGTGCTCTGGCACCGTGCACAATTACATAATCGCTAATCTCGGATTGGAATCCATTACCCACTACTCATTAGTGTGCGAGCGAATTTTGCGTACAATAGTAATGCACTCAAAAGTGGCAATATATTAAATAGCTGCGTCTCAATCGACGCATCAATCTTCCTCCTTTTTATGTCGCTCCTTTCCTCTCTACTCCTGTTCGAACTCAACCGCCGGCTAATTTGATTACTCATCGCTGACGGTGAACGATTGAACCGTTTGAATAAGATTGGTCAGACAATAGACTGGTTGTTATCCGTCATGTGATATTCACCATGTTATGATATAGCCTAATTTGTGCTAGTGTAAGTGGGGCTGGATAGACCTTCTTGCCCTTCAACTAATCATCCTTATGCTCCCACCTCTAGCCGACTCCACAAGCTTATTCCTTTCCTTCAATATACGGAGCATACTGTTTGACTGCCCGCCATAAATCTTGTCACTCGGCACATTGAAACTTGACAAAAATGGGCGATGGCCATTTGTGCAAGATGCTCCACTGCGATACAGAAGCTGCGTCCTCAGGATCAGCAAGATGCACATATCACTAAAGAAAAGATTAATGTCCTGCTACCCCGGTATGGCTATACAAATATGCGTGATTGCTGGATCTGTTACAAATTCTCACGGTGGTTGGATGCTGAAAATCCCGAAATTTTCAATGCATGGTGTACAAGCTCCCTAGAGGTAGAATATTCTTTTTTTGGCCGCGTAGTTTTTGAAGAGCCTGGGCCAGATAATGTTTTATTGCCTTTCTTCATTTCCATCGCCCCGGCGAGCTATGATGGTGATAGCCTTGGCTGTGACATTGAGTTAAATTTCATACACCCTCAAGGTACAGTTAGTCTCCTTTGTCTGCATATATGTCGGACTTTTTAGTATAAAGAATGTAAGCTGACTCCGGAATAGATTCTGCTAAATATGTGATTGAAAAGCCGAGGTGTCATAGTTCTAACAGTATCAATTTTAATCTCGTCCACACATGGATTGACCGATGCACAAGAGAGCACAAGAAATGCAATAGAAATGACACCATTTCATGGTTCCCAACTCGATTATTGCACCTTGGATCTCAAGGTCAAGAAGTCAAGCTTATAATTTCTAAGGATACACCGCCGAATAGCCCCTACATGACTTTGAGTCATCGTTGGGGGCCTCAGTCGTATACACAATTGAAGCGTTCTACACTGGTGCAGCTACAGAATGCTATTGACGTCGTTAGCCTACCACAGGTCTTCCAAGATACTATTCGTATTGCCTGTGGTCTTGATATACATTATCTTTGGATTGATGCTCTTTGCATAATGCAAGATCAGGATGACCTATCAGACTGGAAGGCTGAATCTCAGATGATGAGTAAAGTATATTCATCCGCCATCCTAAACTTGTCGGCCACCTTATCCCTGGATGGCTCCGAGTCGCTTTTCCAAGAACGGTCTTGGGATGCTATTCTACCTTCTGAGATGACACTGGAGGTCAATGGACTATTACAGAAATATTATGTAGCCGACGGTGAGATCTGGGACGACGAAATAGCTAAAGCTCCACTCAATCAAAGAGGATGGGTTTTTCAAGAACGTTTCCTGGCTCGCAGGGTATTGCATTTCGGCAAACGTCAATTAGGGTGGGAATGTAAGGAACTTGAGGCGTTGGAGATCTTTCCAAATGGACTACCACCCGCGTCCGCTATGTCCTTCCTAAGGAAACCCGATATAAATGTGATAATGGAGACGGTCACCCAACGGTCTGATCTGTCCTTCAATAAAGACTTTGTCCAGCAGTGGCAAGACCTAGTGAGTGCATACTCCAAATGCCACCTCACAGTCTCCGAGGACAAGCTTGTTGCCTTTTCAGGTGTTGCAGGGAGCCTAATGTCCACCCAGGCGGACCACTACCTTGCTGGCATGTGGGAAAGCAGCTTGATATACGATCTTGCGTGGTGGCGATCTAGCACGGACCGCGAGGACTTTCCTATCAGTACAACTTCCTCTCGTGCTCCTAGCTGGTCCTGGGCATCGGTCGATGGAGAAATCTCCTTTCCAGAAATTTTTGGAGGTATAAAGGAATCCTTTGCCCGTATCCAAGAACTCTCGGACCCTGTCAGGGACAGAAGCAGTACTTTTGCTCCTCATGGCTCAGTCCGGATAGTAGGTTTCTGTCTTCCGCTGAGTATTGGGTGGCTGGATCACGCAGAAATGGCTAGCCTCAAGGTGGCAGGGTTTCGCTTCTCTATTAACGATGGACCTCTAATATCAAGTGTGGACCTCGAGGCCTCAAGGCAAGAAATACAAGAATTAGTACAACGGGGCAATCTGATACTCATGCCGTTGTTTGCAACCTCTTATTTTCTTCACACGATACTGCTAACAAAAGTTCGTGGACTTGGCATACATCGCCGGCTTGGAGCAGTTAGAATTGAGATAATGAAATCATCCGATGCTTTCGGGATCGGATCCAATTACCAGAGTGGGCAAGTAACGGAGGCGGCTACTAGCCAAAGCCAGGGCAAGGTTTGCTGGAACAAGCCTGCGCTGGGTCTCATACACTATTTACTTAAGGGACGGACTTCGTCCCGTACCATTGATATTATTTAAGAGGATAAAGCTCTATTTCTATTAACAAATCGGTATAAATTGTTATCCTGTCTGTCAAATTTAGCGTCCTGGTTAACTCATGATGAATTTGTTCCCTATTAACTACGTTTCGGTATTGGAACCTGAGCTATTGTTGAGGCCGATCTAAGCAAAGGCAGCGCGTGATCATATAACTCTAGTTTCCGAAAGTGTCCTGATTTTTATAGCAAAACAAGCAATGCTAATCTGTGATGCCGACATTGCAAGGTGAATCTGACATCTCAACGTCTCTTTTCAGAATTGTGCAGCTAGCACATCTTTTTTACATCTCCTTTTGTGGCATGCCCAATTTTATTATCAAAGTGAATGTATTGAAATTTCACCCTGTTGATTTTATATGTTATAAATAAGATCGCATCCGAATTTTTAGCGCTCTAATAGCTGAGAAAATTTTGCCGTTATGATTAGCCTACTTAACTGAATGTTTTTGACTGGAAGGGTTCGGGCAACCCCTTTCTGTTGTAGCTCGAACTACCTTGGTGGCCGCCCAACCCACAGGAATATAGGATGCTCTGTCGTGAGGGTGATCTGAGTGCTTGAGCAATCTCCAAGGGCTTTTTAGGAGCATATTTAATATGGACAACAGTAGAGTAAATCATAAAATGAGGATACCTTGCTAAGCTTCTCTGATATACAATACATGTTTTGTCTCTTTTCTGATAACAGGAGTATCGCCATCAACAGCGTGGTAGTTTTGAGTCGCACAGTTCGGCCGGTGGAGACTAAAGCCCATCCTGTAGAGGAATGTCGGCACACATCAAATAAGAAGACAGTGGCTCTAACAAACAGTCTAAGAATAGATATTTATAATTCCAAGGGGTCATAACTTTTCCAGGTAGGTCCGATCGGTTCACCTAGCCAGCCGTTTATATTTGCAAATCCCAAGACTAATGAAATCTCACCAGCATTTAGGAAACTACAATCCTAAGCAAGTCTGACAGCTTTCTAATCTTCAAAACTTATAGTCGACTAGCAGATAATTGCATGCGAGTGTAGAGATGGCTATAGACTGGGATGTAAAAAGAAATATGAGCAATGCCAGGGAAAATCCGGCCGGTAACTTTTCTTTCACTCTTGGCGAAAAGAGATACAGGATGCAGCCCCAAATCCAAGTACAATGGAACTAAGAATTATAACATATCATTGCGTAGATCCTATGTAAGATGGCCTGACATAATGAGTAAAGCAAAATGGCCAGAAGAGCAGAAGCATCTATACAAGCAAGATATCAACCCAAACATCTGAACCAGAGACTCCATAACCCACCCATTAGGCAAGTGCACTAATCAGATTTCTGAAGCTTAACTCCAGTTGATGGCAAGAATTCAAATACCGTAGCTTATGTCTCTGGCGCCTCTTATCACCTATCGAGCCTGCCCTCCAGGTTGTATAGCAAATCTACATATGATACTTTCTTTTTATTTTATAGATGTTATCTCCTCTCAACTTGAGATCTGAAGCCATTGATGACAAATGGAGGCGGTGGTCCCGTGTTGGGCTTATGTTAAGTCTAAAACCTCTCGACCCAAATCCCTGGTTAATGTGGGACCCATTGATTGCCAAGAAGTTGGCGGCTCCCTGATAGGGGAAAAACATAAGGCTGATGCTGAGCTGCTCAATTTCTATTTGATTGTTGTTAAGTTTTATGTCATTCAGGCGTTTCCTTCTTCCTGATTCTAAGTACAGGATCCCAGACACGCCCACGTAGCTATTGCACGGCCCCATTCCGTAACTTGCCCTATCTGGTATACTGGACCAATGCCGCCAAAGCTTTCATGAGCTTAACCGCTTGTGCTTACTGTGCGAAGTACCCCGTCAGCCAAAGGAGACCATTATTTGTTTTCCACATAGCCTCATTGCTATATTTCACTTCTTAACTGGGACTCCCGGTTGTTGGTCCCTTGCATGAATTAAGGTTGTCACTAATGCAACATTAATTGCTTCTCCGGGCTTTCCAGCCGGCTACTTGTCAAATAGCACGCTCTGAACAAGTAAGATGAGAAGGAACGAGTCTTTCATTCGTTATAGCATGCCAGCATGCCAGCTGGACGGTAGTGGATAGTGCTGACGCTCCAATTTCTACGCTTGGAAAATGATCCCGGCGCCTTCAGTACACATATATGATGCTGTACCACCAGCTTTTATCACCCATTAGGTGCTGAGGAAGCTCCTCAACAACTTCAAGGAAATGGAAACGAAATCAATCGCCATTATCCTATTTACTGGGGTGACCGCAATAGCGCTACAGTTCCTTTTTCGCCTTTATACCCATCGACGGCGATTCAATGACTTGGTAGGAAATCTCTTCCCCTTCTCTTGGACCGCCTTCCAACACTTCAAAATGATTAACATTTTGCTACAGCCAGGACCGCCACACAGCTTTCTCTGGGGCCACCTCAAAATCATGGGCGAGGCCGCAGCGCTCTTCCCACCAAATACCCACCCACAAGTATACATTACGACTATTGCGCAGAAATATGACTTAAAAGGAATCTTTTATTTGGATTTATGGCCGGTTGCGGATGCCCAGGTCATCCTGATCGAACCAGAACTCATGGACTCTGTTCAGGTGACTAGAAGCTTTGATCAACACCGTATAGGTGATGATTTAATGAACGCGCTTGTGGGTAGGAATGTCATTGCGACGGCTAATGGGGCGATCTGGAAGAAGCTGCATGGTGGAATGGCACCGGCATTCTTGATGCCTCATGTGAGGAGCCTGAGCGGGCTTATGGCCGACGAGACGATGATCTTCCGCAACACGCTGCTGAACCTCGCAAAGAGCGGTAAAGTATTTTCGATGGAAGCTGAGGCGGCAAAGGCCATCTTTGACATCGTGGGCAGAATCGTCTTCAATTTCCCCGTCAATGCCCAGACGGAAGGCAGCTCGTATCTGAACGATCTGAAAGAAACGCAAGAGCTGGTCAACCAGCTGCTATCAATGAACCCATTGGTAAAGCTCAAAGTGTACTTGAGGCGAAGTTTTGTTCGCAAGCGCATAGATATTTCGGTAACGAAAAAGATCCTCGAAAGGTTGGCTCTGCTCAGGGAAGAGAAAATTGTGCCGTCAAGGAAAGACCCGCTTAGTATTCTCGATCTTATGTTGCGTGATACTCTTTTGAAAGATGATTTACAGACAGCGCCAAAAACAGCACAGCTTCCGCCGGAAGAACTGAAACTATTGGTGACAAAGTGAGACCCCTAGTTGTGAGTTCAACGAGTTGAATCATTGTACTAACGTCTATTAGTGTCAAAGCCCTCCTTTTGGGTGGTCAAGGCACGACAGTGGACAGCCTATGTGTAAGGAGCTATATCCATTTAGTACGAGCTTTTACTCACACCCACTTAGTTTATCTACATTCTGCTCTCGAAGAACCCCGAGGTCATGCGCAAGCTCCGACAAGAGCACAACAGCGTCTTTGGCAAAGATATATCTGAAACTCCAACTATCCTTGGAGACTCTCCAAATAAGCTGAATGACCTGGAATACACAACAGCTGTCATCAAAGAAGCTCTGCGTCTCTTTCCCGTCGGGTTCGGCGTCAAGCAAGCACCGCCCGGGTATGCTCCCTTCCCCAATCTCCTATCCTAGCGCTGAAACTGACACACAATAGCGCCACCGTGACCTGGGATGGCCGTGCTTACCCACTCGATGACCTCGCCATCGTCCCAGCCTCGCATACGATGCACTACAACCCCAAATACTACCCCTCGCCCAGCACCTTCCAGCCCGAGCGTTTCCTCAACGACAAGATCCCGCGAGCCTGGTTCCGTACCTTCAGCCGCGGCCCGCGCGCGTGTTTGGGCCAGAACCTCGCACTGGACATCTTGCGTGTGATCTTGCTGCTCACGGTGCGAGATTTGGATTTTGAGTGTGAGGGGCTGCAGCCGAATGAGAAGCCGAGGAGCACGTATACGGATCTAGACCTGACGTATGGTGATACGATATTTCAGGAGCTGGCGATGGAGGCGAGGCCGAGAGGCCCGGTCCCAATGACTGTCAGAACCGTGACATAAAGTTGCCTCTAGCGCTTCTTGGGTGCTTGTAACAACGGCGTTGCGGATTGAAGTTTTAAACAGCCCACATGAATAAACAAGAATAAATAGGTTCTTCACGAGGACTTAATCTATATATAAGAGAACCTGCTCATGCTCGGTTCCAGAACCTCCATCTGCTCCCCCAATAGCCTACTCAATCTCCATTCCCAGTGTACTGCTTAGTCTGTTGCTCACACCAATCGTAGAACTCGGCAGCGAGACCCGTCCCACCCTCATCTCTTGACTTCAAGCTCTCTAGAATATCCTTTCTCGGGCTCGGATGCCAGCGCCCCCACGGGATAGCATATTTCCCCCCATCCTCAAGCCTCACATCCTCACTCAACCCGCACCAGAGCTCCGTATACGCGCCCATGATGGGCTCGTGCATGAACGGCCACATCGTCGCGCACTCTAGCCGGGACACCTTATCCCAACCCTTGGTCTTGAGAGTTCCGGGGCTCTGCGTGACGGACACGATACCGAACTTGGTGAGCCGCTTGTGGAACTCGGATGCCAGGAGCCAGTTCCCGGCTTTGGAGGAGCTGTAAACGGTTGGGATGTCTGTTGGAAAGTTTCCGGGAACGAGGTCCGTGAGCGAGAGGCCACCTGGGATGTTGGTGATATCGATGATGCCAGACGATGTCCATATGATGCGCACGCTGGCGGGAGGGGATATGTTGGCGGTGCGGATGAGGATAGGAAGCAGGAGTTTAGTCAAGAGGTGAGGGCCCACACAATTTGTACCCATTTGAGGTTCATAACCTTGGACGGTGGTCCCGGTAGCTCGGGAGACACCAGCATTGTTCCAGAGAACATCGAGGCGAGATTCTTGGGTGAGGAAAGCTGAAACACACAGTTGGATCGTGGTAAGGTCACTGAGGTCGATGTTGAGACCCTTCAGTTGGCCACGACTTTCTTGATAAGCGGATTTTATAGCCGTGATCTCGGTTGTGATGCTGGTGGTAGAGCGGCCGGCCATATATACCGTTCCTCCCTTGGAATACAGAACCTTGACAAGCTCCAATCCGATTCCTGCATTTCCGCCAGTGACTATGAAGACTTTGCCAATAAGAGAAGCGATGTTATTTTCGGTAAAGGTTGCCTTTCCGGGGAAGAACTGCATCCATAACCCTCTCATGCTGAACGGTCGGTATGATAGAGATGTTGCAAGATCAAAGGAGACGATTGACCTTGAGGGGGCTACTCAGCAGGCCGTATGAGAGACTATATATACGGATTTCCGCTGCTGATATGCAGTATGCGGCTGGTCTTTGATTGTTGGGACATAATGACATGCCAAGATGTCGGCTTGTCAGAATACGCTAAACCACACGGGAACGAAACAAGGTGACCAAGATTGGTTGTCATATTGCTGCGTGCGGTGTAGCTGCATTACCATATTGTAGATTAAGGGGCTAATACCAAAGGTTCCTCACCCCGTTGGCTTCTCCAAAAGTTTGTCGTATTAATAATTCCATCATCGATCAAGAACCACCATTTTCTTGCGAAAGTAGGCCCTAGATCCCATCAGCTTCCTTGTTCCGTGAATTAAAGGTGAATGATGAAAATATGAGTCTCTCATTCATGTCCGAACTGCTAAAGCACGGCTTTGGAACAAGTCACACTTTATATCATGCGACTGGCGATGTTACGGTCTGGAAGTTTGTCTTACCAACTTCCCACGCCATGGGATTCCATGGAGTACTGGCCCAAGCCTTCAAGCCCGCCATATCATTGACAAACTCTTCTTCATTGATTGCCGTGGTTGATTTCAGGATCCGGTCTCGTACCAATGGCCAAGGTACCATATCAACGTATGGCTTATGTGGAACTAATTGCTGTTGTAACGTTGGGGCCAGCGCTGATGGCAATGATTCTATAGGTGCGAGAATATTGAAGCCAGCAGCTGGGATAGATATTCCGACGCAAGGTACATCGTGTTGCAGGCAGGCCAAGTTTAAGATGTTTGCTATACAGATGAACGCGGACCATGTGCTTGAACTCTGCATGATGATATATTGAGTGTCTGTCGTCGGGTCTGACAGTCCACCCTGAAAAATGTTGCTTGAACTTGAATTGGCGAACACACACAAATCAGATCCAGTATTCGCAGACAAAGAAGAACATTCATTTGCGGAGCCTGCTACGCCGTCTTCTGTAGATTTGCGTCCAGACAGGCTGGAACCCTGAATTGAGCCATGCTTTTGTTTATGAACCATCAGCCTTAAACCTAAAACACTCTGTCAGTTTCACATGCTACGGTCACATAATCCAAAGCCATACGTCTTGCTCGCTGTGACAACCTATTTTGAGCCCGCTTCCGCTCAGCTGGGTCAGTTATTTCTGTCCAATTATCCTCTGGGGACTTTAGATACGGTTTCCAGGTCGAGTCCATGATAATTGGCCTAGCAGCAGGTTTTTAATAGACGAAAGCTCATAATGTTTACCGGAAGACTAGCATGAGAATATTATCCTTCAGTCGCAACTGTAAATGAATATTAGTGTAGGCATTCTGACATGCAGTCTGACACTGAAGTGGGTCCATCCACAAGCAGTCATCTATAAGCTATCACGTGCATTCGCTGACTTCAATCGTCACATGTATTTCATTATATCGATGACGATTTACTCAGTAGATATGCAATTTGATAGCGACAGACTGAATGCGTATTCAGCAATGTTTCAGCACTAGTATATTAAATGGTAGCTACGGTTAGCTCACGTGCAAAAGCCTAACACTGATGCCAAGTCATTATCTCAAGCTTACTCCTGTCCAATGACTTGTGTGGCCAATGAGGTAATTCTGTGCCCCCGAGACAAAGCCGCAATTCGTCGAGCTTCCAATCATCTTATGCCCGCACGGTGTAACACGGAATATACGGAGACGAGACGGGCAGCATGGAGACGATGTTGAATCAACCAAACTTCATCTTGAGCACCGCATCTTCTCCATTCCGACCATTTTTATTGCTGCAAGTTAAATATTAGTCAGCAATGACGGGTCGGCCGCTAAAATGTGCACTGGTTTGAGCAAGATTTGATTGGCTCTTTCCACTTCCCAAGAAGAGGAATTGAAGGATTCAAGCAACTACAAAATGGCGGCCGCAATCGCGTAGTCATTTGATATCGCGTATAACCTCATATTTTCTTCCCACTCGGCTACTCGTGCTGAGCTTCTTAAAGAGAATCACTCAAAGTTTTCAATTTTTTGGTGTTCAACATGTCCTCCATCTTGTCAAACCGTGGCCAAGAGAATGTGGCCGGGCTCAGTCTCCCATGGAGGTTTGCTCCCGGTCCTACAAACCGCTATGATAAAGTTAAAAACCCTAATGGGCTCATTTCGTTTGCCACTGCTGAAATTGTGAGTGACTACAGACCTCTTCTGTTTTGTGTGGTCACTGAATCTGTTCCCAGGTCGGCGTACAAGACGAGCTCGCAGAATTTGTTCAGAAGAATGTGACCATTCCGCCGGAAGCATTTCTATACAGCTTCTCCTCGGCAGGAGGACCACGATTTCCAGTAGCTATGGCAAATTTCTTGAATGAAAACTTTGCTCCTTTCAAGCCTGTTACCGCAGCGAACATTATCACAGGTGGTGGAGTAACCACTACCGAAAACATGATTGCCTTCAATATCGCCGATCCGGGTGATGGAATCTTGGTGAGCGCACCAATATATGGTAGGTTCGAGCTCGATTTTGGCAACGAAGCAAGATTGAAGATCGTATATGCAAGAATGAATGATGTCGACTCCTTCGCATCCGGGCCAGACGGTGTGGTTGGGAGATTCAGAGAGACTTTTGATAATGCGAAAAATCAAGGAATAAGGATCAGAGCTGTGCTTCTGAGTAATCCAAGTAATCCATTAGGCAAGCCTTCTCCTGATCCGAATCTGCTTATATAATGACATTGATTAAAGGCGAATACTATCCACGTCAGACATTGAAAGATATTCTTGAGTTCTGCGAAGAAAAGCAAATCCACCTCATCAGCGATGAAGTATACGGGCTTTCAAGCTTCGACACCGGTGTTACAGCAACACCGTTCACATCTGTTTTGTCTTTCGATACCATGGGTCTGATTAACCCTGATCTTGTCCACGTCTTGTATGGCCTAAGCAAAGATTTCGGTGCCGCAGGGCTCAGGCTAGGGTGTCTTATCACACGCAGCGAACCAGTGCTCCAAGGATGCACCTCAATAGTGTAAGAAAGTTCTTGTTCTAAAATGTCTGGTCTAATTAGCCTTTCCAGCCGTTTCCACAATCCCTCCGGTCCATCAATAGCCATTGGAACTGCAATACTAGAAGATAAAACTTTCTATAAATCCTTCTTAGCGCGTTGTCGTGAACATCTTGCCACCGGATACCGTACCGCATCTCAGGCTCTTGATCGCTTAGGTATCAACTATCGAAAGAGTGGAAATGCAGGTCTGTTCCTCTATGTTGACTTTTCAAAGTACCTGCCGAAAGAAGGTGAGCACAAAGAGCGTGAATTCGTTCTAGCACAGCATTTTGTTGATCATGGAATTTTTCTCCATCCTGGAGAAGAGCACTGTGAGAACCCAGGTTGGTTCAGGCTAGTATTTGCCTCGCTGACTGAGGAAGAGTTGGCTGAGGCGCTGAAACGGTAGGAAAGCCTATCCAATAAAAATTACTAAGGCTAATCGGAACTTCTGAATAGATTGTCGAGGGCTGTGAACCAGCCTCTAACCGCATTCAATGCGCCAAGTTGATGGGCATTGATGATCATGCTCGGAGCAGCATTAGTACCAGAACTTTTCAATAGCAAAGCCATATTTTGATGCTGGAATGATATCACTCATTCGAGTCTTCATTCGGACCATTCACACCGATCGGCATTTTCATATTCCATGACATGACTGTGCAGTAAGTAACATGTTCGATCCCTGGATCAATGTCTCTTGGCACATTCCTCACCCCCCCTAAGCGAGACCCCTATCCATTCCGCATCCTCCAACCTCAAAACCGCTTAGTGACGTTGCGCGTCCCAAAGACTGCCTTTCCACCACCGCATTCGCAGATCCATACAAGCTTTACATAAAGACGCGCACAAAAGTAGGCAGCTACTTTTCTTTGATTGGGTCCCTCGAGTATCGCTTAAACAAGCGTAAATAAAAAGTAGCAAAAAGGGCTGTGTATGCTTCGCCTACCCGTGCCATCTTGGCCATTAGCGAACTGCCTCCAGTTAACGAGGCTATCCGGATGCTCAACCCTGAACGACGAACAAGCCATGGTGAAAAGCGAATATGGTAGCTGAGAGTATATATGTTTATTAACTAGCCTCCTGGTCGAGAGAAGTCAAGAAGAAAATTAAATCCCCCCCAAAACACACACACACACACACACAAACTCTTCAAGAACACTTTTGCAAATCACAAAAATAGAACCCCAAAAACAAACACAAAAAATGCCCGACTTCCGCCCCCGCCTCCCAAGCGCCAAATTCGAGGTAGCCGTCCGCTCGTGCTCAGCGGTAGTCTCCCTCGTCCTCTTCATCTTCCTCATCATCCTCACGGCAAAGTACAGCTGGACGATCGGCACGGGCTACGCAGCAGTAAGTTCCAGTCTCCACTCCTTTCAATTCCGCAGCCTCCCCAAGTCCAGCAACCCGATAATAGAAACAAAACAACTCTTTCCACAACAACCCAAGAAAAAACCCAAAAATAATAATAATCTAACACGCTCAAACACAGGCCCTCTACTTCCTCGGCCTCGACGCAAGCGAAACGACATCCCTAACCTTCCCGCACCTCCCGCGCCTCCCTGTCGTCCTGGTGACCGTCCTAGACATTATCGGGTTCGTGCTGATCTCGGCGGGGGCTGCGGTCGAGGGGCTCTGCACGTCATACTGGAGCGAGGCGCGGGCGTACGACGAGCGCGAGGAGCGTTGGGCCATCAAGGTCATGATCGTGGGGTGTGTTGCCGCGTAAGTTTTACCCTCCTCCTCATATTTTACTCCCCTCCCCCCCAAAAAAGAAGAGAAAAGAAAAAGGGCTAACGAGGAAGATAGAGGGTTTCGGCTCGTGCTTGTGGTGATGAGCTTTACGCAGTGCTGTGTAGCGCGCAGGAAGCTGAAGCAGGCGAAGATGAAGGGAGAGCTGAGCAGTGCGTAAGCCGCGCTCTTGAGGTATGAGGGCCAGTGTCCTAGTTGATACCGACTAGAGATAGGCGCGGTGATCGAGCTAAGTTAACAGCGATACCGGGAAAATGCGCCATCAATCTTAATGTCTAATATATAATATCGGGGTTTTGACAGATACTTAATGTATAATGATAGTACATAATAGTCAGTTGGCATAATTATGGTGGCACTATTTCAGTGCCTGATCTCGCTATTGACGTCTAACTATTGACACATCTGACGAGCAAAGTCAAATCTAGGCCAAAAACCCTCTTTACAACCACATCGAGTATCACACCTCTCCTTGAACTTTCAAGTTTAATATATCTTTCACTCTATTGTCTGTTGCTGCTCCTAGTAGTATATACGTATATGTCTCAAAACTGCCAGGCCCAAGGTATCAGGTATCGTCTCACATCACTAGTCCTCATCACAATCCTCTTGACCAGGGTTCTTCTGAGAAGATATCAACTTCTTCCTCCCCCCCCCCCCCCCCCCCCCAAAAAAAACTCGTTCCCTTCACACTCTTTCTCTACGGCCATTGCTGACTCCATCTCCCGTCGCCGCCAGTGCTCAGCGAAGGCTTTCAATAGTATTTGAGGTCGGTACGAAGGATAAGCTACCAGAAGGAGATGGTGAAATAATTATAGTTGTACTCAGAGTCAAAGGACGGTTTGAGGGGATATTGGGCTGCCGTGGAACTTTTCGTTCGATATCCGATTTAAGTGATTCTGGTGGCACCAGGAGAATACCTGTAGACGTCTCGACATCGTGCTTGATGTTTCTGATGAGTCCAAGTCCAGGAAACTCGTTTTCTATAGTAACTTGGGTAGCACCAGCTATAGTTGGTTGGTTCCCTGCAGAAGCTCCAAAAACCAGATTTGCATTGGAAGCGGCCGTCGGAAATAAGTTTCCATTTCCAATCACATTATTGGTATTTCCTGTAGCTGCTTTCAAGACTCCGCTTCCGGCTGCACCAATATCTCCAAGGCCGCCATTAAGACCAATGCTACCTACCCCAGCAGTAACTCCACTGACAGCAGTCGAGAATACATTCCCGCCTTCAAGCCCGCCGTTTAGTGATGTTATTTCGACATTTCCATGTCCTACTATACTAGTTCCTACATCTGTGGATGTCGCTAAAGTATCAAGACCGCTTGTAGGTAATTCATTAGCGCCACTGCTAATGATGGCGATCACTGTACTTAATAGACCGCCGTTCAGGCCAGGAATGCTGCCCAGTACTGAAGCGAGCCTTGCTATGAAACTTTCTGCACCAACAACCACCTTTCCATCAGATGATGAAGGCAACGACGTTGCTGCAGTCTGGTCAGGGAAACATGAGGTAAGACAACCGCTGCCAGTACCAAGACCACCGAGGGCTCCAAAAGGTCCTTGGGCAGCAGTATGCGAAGCTACAGGAAAAGCTGTTTCGGCTCCCGAGAATGAAAATGTGGTAGATTCTCCTAGTAAAGAATTTGTACGAAAAGCAAGAAGCGAAGATGAAGGAAACCCAAAGAGGCAGTCCTCTACCAAGAACTCCAGGGATCCGTCAGCACACCTAATAGTCGGCAACAGGTTGCTAGATACTTGTGGGTTGACTTTTGGCGGAAGGCTTACGGTGAGAAAATTTGTAAAAAGGGCAGAGATTGGCCTTGTAGAGGAATAAGAGTATCTGAGATGGTATTGTAAATACATGGAGTTTAGGCTTAAAATAGACTTTGTTCGAGTGTAATATGGAAGGAACTTACGAGCCACCACTACCAAGGACGACTGAAGATTCCGTATTGACCGGATTGGCTGAGTTCTGCGCGCAACGTGCTGAGCAGGTGTGATTTGTGTTTGGAAAAGAGCGTGATGGAACAGGTGAGGCGTGCAATGTTGTGGTATTTGACCCAAAGCTGTATGGATTCGATTGTGGACAAAAACTTAGGGTACAATGTTAGCCTTACAAGACTGGCAGTTGTTAGGAGAAACAACCATTAGTATTGGATGACACAAGAATATGGACATAATAAATAAAACTCAGAAAAGCACAGTTTCCAAATGTCACTGAAGGACACTATTCTACTCACCTGATAATTTCTGTGATGGTGATTGCACTCATGAAGCTAAAAAACGTAGCTGTTGATTCATAGTGGGTACTGTGCCAAGTCTCAGTAACGTAGCAAGTGAATGTAACATGCTCAGGGCATGTTGGAGTAACCACTGGTGGGCATGCGGTGGGAATTGGAGGCAAAAATTGTAGAGGAGTTCCTATAGAAGAAGGGACCATATCACTCGAAAATGAAGGCGTTATCGTGAGGTTAAGCTTGAATAAAGGCGGAGAGCCATTTGAAACTGTCTGTGGGCTTATCTTGTTCGCAGGAGGAGAGGGAAGCTGATAGTTTGGTGATGAATTACGACAATCGCTTGACGAACTCTGCTGTATGTCAGTGGGGGTGCTCGTAAGTGGAGTATGGCTTCCTCCAGGTTCGCTGCTCAGTGTGGTAGATATGGTAGATGACCCGACAGTCGGGCTGGCCGCTAAGTCCTCTTCACCATCTCCGTTTTCAACCACAACATTGAGAACGGCTGAACCCTCGTTTAGAATGCTGGCCACAATCGACACAACGTTAATTCCTTCTGATACATCGACAGATACAAGCTTACTTCTGTCGTTTTCAAGTGCATCCGGAATGGCAGTACCCTTAGTTAGTTCTGGTTCAAGATTCGATCCGCTGGCTTGATCTGAAGAGGCTGCTTCTACGTTGTTTACTAGGTGTCTAAAAATACTTTAGTACGTGTACTTTCATTGTGCAGTGCCGATAGTCTATCACTCACCTCCACGGTAAGGTAAATTCAATGGTTGATCCATCCCTTTTGACAAGCTCAAGAGGTTCTTTCTTATTGGAGAAGAGTTCGAAGATTTCCCCGAGAAATATCAGGGTTACTATTGAAATACTCATAAGAATTATTGCCACAGCCTGCGGCCGTAATTCGCGGAGTGGCGTAGGCATGGCTACTCGAAATTATGATCAAGTCACTAGGCTAGTGATGGATTCCGAAATATAGTCTAAGACGGTTGATATGCCCAAATTAATGGTCGAGTAACTATTTTGTTACATGCTCTGATCCTATAAATACTGGTAGGTGAGGTTGAAATAATCGAGAAAAATGCAGAGCTCGCAAGGAGGAAATTGGCTAACAGGATGGTCTCGCTCGGGTGGAGGGGAAGGGTCAAAGAGAGGGGATAGAATAATCTCAGCGGCGCTGTCAGGACCTACTTGGCGGAGAGATTTTCGATACGCAGCAGTTTCGTGACTTAGACTGGCCAGAGAAACGGCAGCCTCTGGGTCCGGGCCACCAAGGTTATCAAGGAAATCCGTACCTCCCTGGTCAAAATCCTCGAGAAAGCCGGTGACGAAGCCCAACTCAGCGTCACTGAGTATATTCGGCGATTGTGGCAGCTGTGGTCGATTATGGCGATGCCAGAACTGAGTTCGAGGGAGAAACTCTCGTCTGAAGAAAAGTGTAAAATAGTGGTCAATGACAACAAAGGAGAGAGTCAGCGGATAGAGCAACCAACAAAAAATTATTGGGCCTGCTATTAGACCCAAAGGACCAGTGCAGAACACAGAGAGGCAAAGGAAGGTTGCATTGATATATACCCGTAATTTGAACCAATGCCACAGGAACAGCCAAAGCACATATAGCGATCTCAGACTAATAACCAGCAACTCCCAAAGTCGCATCTGATTGCCTGTGAGGAGGTTGACTCGATAGACCTCTTCCGCGATTGGATATGAAAGGTTTCGTAGACAGATCTCCTCCAAGTCTCCAGAGGTAGCGACGCTGTCAGCAGATCTATGGGCTCATGGAGTGGCCTATATTGTGGCGTACCGTATAGCTGAAGGCACCAGATGAGTAGACATAAGATGTGGATTTCCAAACTTATTGGAAGGGTGTGTCTATGAGGAGACAAACTTCGGTGTACTGCGAGCAGTCCGACAATCACGAACTTCAGCACAGGCAACTTCCAAGATACAGGCAGGATTTAAATGACCGTGGAGTGGAGCAGAAGGTGTATCAAGACGTCTAGCCTGTCGATCCTATGCATTAATGTTGGTGCATGCGTCCTATAGCAAGAGCAGAGGAGAAGATGAGCCAGGCATGGAATTGAGGACTTCAAGCTGTCAAACTTGAATCTGTCGAACAAGGGAAGGAAGGAGATCCGCACCGACGAACACAGGAGAGAAGCGAATGTGTGAATTGTAGTTGTGCAGCGAGACCGAGGACCTAAATACCAAAGGTTGAGCAAGTTGATGGACGAAAGAGAAGGAAGAGAGGAGAAAGAAGCATTCTGATAATATCTCCATAGATAATGTCGTTGTTTCCTCCACTGAGAGGATATGTGGACTTTTGGATCTTGTTTGGAGGTCCCCCCTTCCCTTATCGGGGACGTATGATGAGGTGGACATTGGCATGTTCTTTCCATATTTGTTGATGAAGTAAGGGTTCCACCAAAAAAATATGGACAATAAGAGAGGATATGAAGTTGTAGCAAAAATCAGGGAATTCAAGAGGTGGTACGCAAAGCTGTCTGTTGAGAGATTGAACTTATATATTGATGCGTAAGTGTTGTGATTTTGAGATTCAGAATACACTTTTCAGGAAGTAGATTTCGAGGTAATTGATTATAGGCACACGTATCAAGTGGAGTGAATGTATCGAGGAAACCTTTTATTGGCATAGCTACCCTTTTGGCTCCCTCTCAATGCAAGTCATTTCCCCAGTGAACCCCAAACGCAAACCGCGAATAATTCCCAAACTAGTATCGCTTGCCAGCCCGTAGAGTATCTCCGAACTCCTCCAAAGGACTGCGGATGAGCTTGGTCTCCTTCCATAAGTTGGGGGTCAAGTAGCCGTATGTGTTACCAACAGCAACGAAAGTGGCCTTGAGGGTGTTCTCCAGAGTCTTAGTAGATCCGGAAGAGGAGGTGTAGATATCATCGACACCAGCGAGCTGGAGAAGACGCTTGACAGCGGGCGAGGCGACCAAACCGGTACCACGGGGAGCTGGGATAAGCTACAAAAAAAATAAGCTAGAGGCTAGACATTTAAGATGCGCCAATACTTACACGGACGGAGACGGAACCGCACTTGCCACTCTCCTTAGTAGGGAGAGAGTGAGGAAGACCCAAATTTGTACCCCAGTATCCTCTTCGAATTGGCAGAACGCTCAACTTTGCGATAATGATAGCGGCACGGATAGCAGTCGCTACTTCCTTGGAGGTCTTGATACCGAGACCAACGTGTCCCTCAGAATCGCCGATAACAACGATGGCCTTGAAACGAGTGCGTTGACCGGCGCGAGTTTGCTTCTGAACTGGCTTGATCTGTAGATTACAAATATCAGTCTATGTTGCACATCCGGGACAAGTGCAAGTATGCGCCTACCTTCATCACCTCATCCTTAAGCTTTGGCAAGAAGAAATCAACAATTTGATACTCCTTGATAGGCAGAGAATGCAGATAGATCTCCTCCATTGACTTGATCTTTCCCTCCTTGACGAGACGACCAAGTTTGGTGACTGGCTGCCATTCCTTTTCTTCTGACTTGTTTGCTCCGCGACGGGGTCCTCGTCTTCCACGTCCACGCCCTCTGTCTCCACGGTCTCCTCCACGAGATCCAAATCCTCCACGATCGCCGCGGGAAGCAGCTCCGCCTCTGGGTGCATCAGCCATGTTGTCGAATTGGGTTGTAGTGGTCAATTCGAGAAGGCGTTGCGACGTTGAACTTTTGTAAATCACTTAGCACCAAAATTAATTTTGGTGGTGAGTCTAGCTTGTGTGAGTTGGTTAGCGAGATCACGTGACATAATATAATTCATGCCTTAGGCTGATAGGAGGGGTAACTTTTGATGCCTCCCCGGAGAGTCCTGATAGACCCACAAGCTTCAACTCCCGCCGAAATTTGTAAGTAAAATCTCATATACTGAATAGCTGCTCTGATGTGCATTTCCATCCTGAGAACTTTTGACTGGAGCGAGAATCGAATTATAGCACGGAACTTCTTATGGAGAATAGGCTGGGAAGGTGTTTATCACGCGTCAAACTCTAGTTAAGCCATCTCAAATTGATGGCTAGTATCCTCTGCAGGAGAATATAAGTGTAGTGGGTAAATTAACTTTTGATTGGAATGTGTTCAGCGAACAGACTTTGTGTTACGAAAGAAACATTCCATCCTTTCTCCTATAATCCTACAACGTTGGTTCCATTACTCCGTATATCCCATCCCCTCAGCCTATGATAACGCCTGGACGTAAAATGTATTTGTCCGATCTTGTTGTTGGGGATATAAGCCTTGAATTCAACCGGTCTCTCCTACGAGACAACGCCTGATCATCACACGTAGGTGTTGAACATGATAAGCCGTGCTGGTATTAGCACATTTCTTCAACCTTTATTCCTTCGCCTGACGCTATAAAATGCTTCATATGAATTGATCCAAGAGTCGTTGCATTATCTCTTGTGCTTCATTTCGACCACATCAACGCTTCTTTATTTTGCCTTTTTTACCATATTAGTCGAAACGCTACCAGGAGAAAGTCGTTTCCCTATAAGCGTGTGTGCCATTCGGACTAAGTACCGAGGATGTTAACTGGACCGCCAGCCAGCGTTCATCGGAGCTGAGGTTTAAGTACGTGATCATTTGTCGGGCCGGTTCTGGTATAGGCTCGGAGTCCTCCTGAATCCCTTCACCCTCAATGCTTGATAGCCATGCGCAAAGTCGAGCTACTGTAATTGTGTCAAAGCACAAGCCTTCCCGTCGAGCATGAGACCACAAAAGTGCGATAGATTGGCGGCGAATTCTCCGGTCTCGACATTTCGTAGCAGTTATAGCAAGAGGAAGGATGGTGCCCATGTCTAATGTGAATCTAGAG
This sequence comes from Bisporella sp. PMI_857, assembly GCA_021307315.1. Lineage (NCBI taxonomy): Eukaryota > Fungi > Ascomycota > Leotiomycetes > Helotiales > Helotiaceae > Bisporella > Bisporella sp. PMI_857. The sequence goes on along the minus strand of JAJSPD010000016.1, from coordinate 69,744 downwards.
GTATTGGTTGGATCATCCGTATTGGAGAGAAGATGGTTGCACTTGGACAGGATTTCAGCGAATAGATGATTATATTGGTCAAAGAGCATTTCCGTATGTTGGACGCTTGAAGCTAGAAGAATAGTAGCTAGGTTGTAGTAGATGCTAAGAACTGTCGACATGTCAGCCCTGATAGCTCCAGAGCTGAGTTCCTCAATGAATATTCCTTGAAATGACGTTCGCCATTGAAGTAATTGTGCCGTATAATGCTCGTGTTTCTGAAGCCAGACTGGGGTGAGAAGCTCCTCTGGACTCTGCTGAGAATGAATTACAGATTGTCGATATAATTGTGCTATACCGCAAAAGAGAAAGTCCCATTGCTCGCGAGCTTCCTGGGTGCTATCAAAATTATCCGGAACCACGACATCTTCCCATGGCAATTCCGGAGTAGGGAATGGCGGTTGTACATAGAGTGCTTGAGAATCGAGTCGTGCGAACATCCTTCCCAAATCATCCACCAAGCCATCTTGAATCTCTGATCTAGAATCCTGTGACAGACGGGCAGCTAGCCCTCTCCGAGCAAGCCTCCAATCTGTGAGCAACCTCGTACCACCCCTTAAATGTGTCAAAGATCCATCATAATTTCCTTGAAATGCTTCAAAACACATGAATAGAACGCAGGATGTTAAGGAGGTTCGCAAGTGGCGTCGTCCGTCATTAAGAATAGTTCTCAAGGATGCAACGGCTCTACTATAGTGTCTCAGTGCATGTTGATGATGTTCGTCTAGGCGATGTTGGTCAGGTTGTGGAAAGCCGGAAAGTGATAATTTGGTCGGAAAGGATGTGACCTCTAATGACTTAGCAAGGGCTCCCAAAGCGATCACTGCGAACCTAATGGGAGGATCGTGGTGGCATAGCTGTGGAACCTTTTCCGTCCAGAATCCAGGATCAAATGCCCCGCACAATTCTTTTGACGTTTTATCGCAAAATCTTTGGAAATACCGGCGCTCTTCGTTATCTCCAGGAATGGAAACGCTCGGCGAATATGCCACTGCTGTTAATGGCCGTGGGTGGATAGTGACAGGAGCAAGATTTTTGGAGGAGTCTTCTGCCATTTCTGGAGCATATCCACCACACTCCCGTCCAAGGTTTTGGCACCTAATACATCCTGGCTTTGTCTCATCGCACTTCACGCGACGCTGTCTGCATACAGTCAGTTTGATGGACCTTTGACAGAAAAGTCGTACATGCTGATTGAAAATAGAGACGAGTTATATGCTGACTCGTGGGTCGAGAGACGTACTTGCATGTCGAGCAGCCAGTCTTGGACCGTGGCCCACTCTTCCGCAGACCTTGACTTCTAGAAGAATGCTCTGGGGAAGCTTGGTCGGGAGCCGCGAACTGATTGAAGAATTTATAAACGTTTGGATAAGGAAGTTTCAAAGCCATTGTTAATTTTTGGATTTCTTATTATTCTCGGTATCGAGCAACGGGTTGCCACATCAGAGCCGATACCGCGGTTCAAATTCGCGGACCAGCAAAAGTTGCAAGTTGGACAAAGAGCTGTCGCTATATGTGTGATGTATCGGGCTGTCTGTGTAGAAAATCAAGTCCCACGCTCATGCCTTTTGGGTTCTGACAGCATAAAGAAGATGCAAAGGGCCATGTGCCGCTTAACAGCGTCTCCGGTCTGCGCTGCCCATGATAAAAGTGATGGAGCCCAGGAGGAGGAATACGTACGGTTTTGTCACAAAAGGCAGTGCGGTGGTGGCATGGTCACTATGCTATATGATTAATCTAGACCCGTGTCAACATAGCGCGCATGGGTGTTTAATAGGCTAAATGGGAAGCATGGGAAGCCCTATGGGTCCTAGTCGATAGAGGTTCCCAGCGCTGAGAGTGGACACACTTTGGGCCATCCCTGCACCCACTGGCAACATCGAGCATGCCGGATGGCCTATGATTGCTTCCAACACCCCTCGTTTGAGAGCAGTATCAATGACCCTATTTGTTACCAGACTTCGGAGTAGCACCATTAATATATGATGCACCACTAACAGTCCACGGCCAACATTTTAAAAGGGAGGAGAGACAGACGGAGGGCCGCATTGGCACACGCAGGTCACCTACCCCAGACGGAGCAAGGGAACCTCACGTGAAATTCTGCGAACAGACACTTTTTTAAAATTCCAAGGATATGTGCGTGTCTTGGCCTGTTCTTGGGGGATTTGATACGGGGGGGCGACGCCAGTTGCTGGAGAATCTTCTTTCCGTGAAAGCCACCACATCGGACATGGTATGGTGCCACCTTCTCGAAGGTGTGAAGAGTGGACTCATCAGAACCTTGTACAAATGTTCAGCAGTGTGGCTAGTACTGTACTGGGCGTGCGCAGCTTGGTGGGAAAGTCCAGTTCTAGCGAAGGGTGGCGGCCATGGCGAGCGTATGATCTCGAATGACCCCCTCTCATCCTCCCTCTCTCTAGAGCCTCTACTGTAGGAAGGGGAAGCTGAGGGAAGATGCAAATCTTGAAATGGAGTTCAAATTTAGAACCCATGCAATTTGATTAGATGTGCTTCGTAAGGCACTTTCCTGTACCCGTACTTGATATTAATAAAGGAAAGTCCAAGCCAATACAGTATGTCCTTTATACTGAAATACGATTATGCTGGGTGAGCTAAGGGCTAAGTCAACACGACCAGTACCAGTAATAGTATGGTAAAGTAAAATTAAATGGACTTTTTCCCAGGGTATGAAGCAAGGCAAATGGCGGTTCCTGTACAGTCATGCATGAACTGTACTCTATTCCTTTCTGTGATAAATAACGATGGGGCCAGGGAATGACAATGGACCGAGTTGGGGCTAATGAGACCGTCCATTGGTCAGACGGTCAGATATCTCCACTTTTACCCTTCCTTACGCTTTCAGCGCAGTGCCCAACAGATCATCTCGCGGAGAGAATGACCGATGTGCCGGATCCTCAAAGTCCATGACCCGTTGTTCTTATTCAGCTCGACGGCCCTTTGCGATTTGTCTATTAGAGTATTTGGGCAAGACGTTTTCCCTTTTCTTTTATTTATGTTCCCGATGACATACACATACCAAAAAAAAAAAAAGGAACAGAGGACGATAAACCTCAATATGAGGAAGAAGTACCATGCAGCGGGGTCCATGTCTTCCAGGTACATTACTTCAACGACTCCGTTTCCCTCCATTGCGAAAAGCTGCTTTAATGCACCAAGGCCCGACTGGCCATGCATGTGTCAAAGTCCATCTCAGTACTAGTCCTTCTGACCAACCTCACGTACAGGACATTTTGCATCTACGATAGCCTCCTGCTAGCCAGAATTGACTGATGGAGACCAGGATTCCCTTCAACATGATGATCAAGAGTAACCAACCAAGATGACCCATATGCCGTGCATGCGGCAGACGGCCGGCCAGCAGACCTAGTTGCTCTTGAGCCCAAATCAGCACAAGCCACATAACGGGATTCTTAACCAGCTGCTTCAGCTACACTGTCAACTCCCATACCTGTTGAAAAGGACAAAAATGATGGCCATAAGACAATGCCTGCGGGGTATGGATGATCCTAGGCCTTGAAGTGATGCACAATCACAGTACGCTTCTATTTGCGAATCGATGCATATGCATTTCTTGCTCCAACACTGGGGGCTATGCACGTCGTCTCTTCTCTCCAGCAAATGGCATGGTCATCGCTATCGATCTGTGTTCCTGCATTTTGCTTTTTTCTTGATCAGATTTCGAAAGTAGCCACCTTCAACCTTATCTACAATGTTTCTCCATCCATCCATTCGAAGCTGGTTCGGACCGCCTCACGGAGTCTTTATCCATCCATTCGAGGCTAGATTGTGTTTGCCAAATTGTGCTTCTTCTCCTCGCTTGTCTCAAACTTCCGAGTTTTTGGACCACCATAGCATAAGCTGCCACTACCCCTTTGCAATATAAACTCCCTTGCGCCAGGTTATGAGTGCCAGCTTCACTAGCAGACCATGAGACATTTAATATTCGACTCACGTATTTAATGCAATACTCTTGTTCGCGAACTCAGGCATGGCATCAATTCAGGAACAGTCCCTCGTGTCTAGAGAGCCCGCTTGACGAATAGACGTTATTCATTGAGGCAGTGTTCCAGAACTTCCATTTGTCTTATGTTGCTGACATATAAGCCATGGTTAAACATTATATGTTGCAGTTTGACAAGCCACTTATACAGTCCTCATAATGATGTCGTATCTCTAAATGTGATAGTGTTTGCGGGACCTGGCAGATTTACTTCAAGGATCCGAAACATTGCTGAGCCCATGCATTCTTCGTTATATGCTCAGCCTCTAATTACTGTGCTCCTGCTCGGAAGATTCCCCGGACTGGTGAGCACATGGCTGCCACGCCAGCTTCGCAGGACGCACGCACATGGTACTGTCAATCTGGTCCATACAAAGGCTTCGGCTCCTCCCTTTCAGGTCGACAGGTAGCAATTATCAATCACGGTCGCGAAACACTAATCTCGACAATCACTTAAATAGATTTGATACCAAGGTTCTCCTTGCCGCAAATCCTCGGTTACTCGGTAAGCAATTCCGAACTCACTGTTACACCAGCCCTATCATTGAGCGTCCCACGCGACAAGCAAACTCTAAAGTGATGTATTCTACACCACACTTTTGAAATTAGTTGTTGTGGCCTCTCATAGGCTAGCTCGGATAAAATATATACCAAATCGGGTGGATGGAAGAACAACAAGTGGCCATTACATCTGCTGTGGGAATCTAGCCGTCGCTGCCATGCAGCATTGCCACACCTCGCTTATCCTAGGAAACGCATCGTAGGATGAGTATGACTGTTTCAACTACCCCACAGGAGATTAACAGCCTTATGGCAATGCTCGTATAGCTATGATAAGACGCTTGATGATATGACTGCTTCGCGCTTAGGTGAGTATGAAACTTATTGCACCGTGGCCAATACATCGGGATTATTCTATATGCCCAAGTCTAGTTAAGCAACACTACTCTTTCTAGACATATGTCAATAGCAGCCATCAATAATTGAAAACGATGTCATGGAACGAACATGACATTCTAGAACATCGTCTCTTACGAGGCAGTAACAGGTGAGCACACTGCATTTAGTGGCTTGTTATCCTTGCCGATTTAGCAGACATTTTAATTCATCGAGATACACCCATACATGACCAATTTTGGAGGCAGGTATTTACTCAATCTACTATACATATGTGTGAATGTTCTATAGCCCATATATATTGTAATATGGCTGAAGATCCTGGTGTTCCTTGTGTTGGAGCTTTGAGAAACTGACAAGTCTTCCGAAATCCGAAAGTAATCCTGTTGGATATGTTTGATTTGGATTTTCTTCCTAAGCTGTTATGGTATTGAAAAGGATCTATATTCTCTTTCCCAGTTTACGGAGTGAAACATGGGATTCACTTCACAGGCATAACGCCTGGACCCACATTCCGAAAGAATTCTGATATCATGGTGGATACGGCCACAAGCTGGTACTTAAAGAGATTCAAAGCTCACACACATCGGGCAACATTCCCAAGCTAAAGTCCACCTACCACCCTTTCATCTATCAACACGATATGTGCCCTTCAGGCGGCTCAGCAGGAGATGAGCATATTTCGAATGCACCGCTCACAGGGACGTCCTCCTATGCAGGGGACTTTGGCGGCAGTGCAAGCACTACACTTTAGTTCGTTGTGAACCACGCGAAAAGAACCCTTCCAGTTAATCAGTACATCTCTAGATATTGAAATATTTCTTTTGGAAGCTTACGAGAGGGTTGGGATGGCCGCTGTCCGGGAGGATAGGACGACCGACCTGCTCATCCCCACGGATGGCGAAACGACCTTCAATGAGGGCTGCACCCCGTCTCCGGCGGGCGTTCTCTCTGGCAGCAGCAGCAGCGGTATCACCGAATGGGGTAAGGCCCTTATTGTAATGTCAGTTCTCTAAGAAGATCTATACCTTGTCTAGATGATGCTAACCTTTTGACCGCCTAGCACCTCCTCATTATGCTTCGTCTCATTGTCAGTATATGTTGATGTATCGTTCTGGGGGCATGGCAAACTTTGCTGCCGCTCTGGTCACCGTCTTTCTCCTTTGCCCCCTTGTCAGTCTTCTGCAGATCTATGACTCCTCAGGATGTCTCTGACCTTGCGTGCACTTCGGACCCTAGTCGCAAAGAGTTCTACCTCGTTGACTGAGGTGTCAGAGCTCCAGTTGGAGCTAGCGTCTCCGTTCTTAGAGAGACCACAGCCCATTGTTTCTGGTTGTTCAAGTACTTTTGAGAGTGCGATGGATTGACGAGCAAGTGTGATGGTGTGTTCGTCGAGATCTGCGGTGCTGGGCATGCTCTCAGCCTTCTCAGCAGTTTCAACCGCGTCATTTTCTTGGTCGATTAGTCGTCGAGACCCGCTTGTAGCGACAGAGAGATCGTTTACATTCATTTTTGGCATCGCGTTATTGAACATGGATGATGTGATGATCTGTGGTGCATGGACGAACAACGAAACTCTTGCAACAAAAGACTACGATATGATACGAACGTTATCGTTCGTATCTCTATCAACTTATGGGCAAATTTAATTCAATTGTTGACTGATTACTTGATTAGGAATAGCGGGTTATGATTCTAGATGACAGTTACAGCGGCATTGCGGTTTTCACAAGATCAACTTGATATGAATATTGCAATAAACGTCTATTTAGGTGTTTAAGTTCAATGGTTACGCAGTTTTTATTGTATTTCTCAATGTGCCTTACCCTCTTGTCGTCCTTGCCCACCACAATGGTCAATGGTTTGTCTGCGGATCGAAGTCAACCGATATGTACCGTATTTTCCTTTCTTTATTAGTTCGTTGTTTTATTCTGAAATATTCATCAGATCTTGCAGTTCCATATTCTAGAAAACTCATGCACACTCCTCTTTATATTTCAGTACCGCATTTTTGGATGGTAGCTTCCCGTAGAGGGCAGGCAATGAAGAGAAATCGGAATTCCAAATTTTAGCATCTGACGGTAATGTTAGAGAAGACCAAAGGTGTTCACTCAATGTTTGACAGTGGGAAACAAGAAGAGAGCTTCATGTTTCCATTGTCATAAGTTGACACTAAAACTGGAACTTGTTGGGCAGCAGGGTGACACCCCAATTTTTCTAATAGAAAAAGTTAAGCGAACAACAAAGTTGTGTTCTAGTTCAGGCTTGACTCTAAAGGAACTATAAACCCGCCAGTAGCTGCATGTCGACCAAAAGATCTTGTCACAACAGCAAGCTCATATTTTCAAGATCCTGATGACTACAATATTTGGCACGCTACGCAAGATCCAAGCTTCTTTTAAGATCTACATCGCAGCGTTGTCAATTAATCTTTCTCTATTTATGATCTTTGGAATACTAGCTATCTTCTGATAAATAGCAGAATTTTTAGCGGCTGAGACAAGTAGTCATGAGGCTCGATAAACATGCAAAATTCTTGGAACCCTACCAGCAATAGACAACATAAGAGAATCCCTGCACAAAAAAATTAGCAGGAGCGCTATGACACCATTAACTGTGCCGATATGATGAGCAGATGGAAATGCAGCTATGCTTAATAACCTGAAGGTCAGTCATCTATATGTAGTCAGCATCATGCATTATTGCAGGGCCGACAAGCCCAGTTTCCTTTAAAGCCTTTAAGCTCTTATCTGTCTTGAAGAGGTTAGTTGCATGAGTCGTGCAGTTTCTTTTACTATTGATCAAGTAGTGATACTATGGTTGTCGCAATATGCAAGAAGATCTTTTTGCAGCGCTAGCTTCGATCAGATTGGGCCACTCATTGTTCAGCGGCGGATCCCGGGCATGAATGCAACCGTAGCCATAATGAGACTGAGCTTTTGAGGATGTGGTAGGAGCACATCACAGTTACAAATAAGATGCAGTCAACATCGTAAATTTCCGAAGATATGCAGTAGTTTCATCCTTTGAAAGATTGCTGAGAGCATGCTGGAGAGGCAGCAATACCCCGCCTCAAGCCACCTTTGTTTGGTATTGGCTCAATAACCGTAGCGGTTGTAAAACCTACCATCTTTCCATCCGATCCTTCATTCTATCTAACTAATAGTTAGAATCGATATTGCTAGATAATTCATCGAATCTTGGTTGCAGCCGATTTCTTTTGAGTAGCGGATGGCTGAAACAGTCATCATTTTCGTGTGATGGAACACTGAAACAGCGCAGAGCCCAGCAGACATTTTCTATCAAGATTTATAGAGACGTCATGGCAATAGGTGAGAGGTTTCTTTATGCTGCAGCTTGACCGATTTGATATTCTTGTCGTTGTTAAGGGAAACATCGAGCTCAATGATCGGGATTAACCCATGTCTCACGGTTTCTCCCGAGGAGGAAGATGATGCTCAAACAGTATAACACTACCTATAAGAACAATATGATGGACAATACCTGTCCTCAATTATTGTACAATACCTCGTTTTGATGCAGATGGTCAATAAAAACGACAACGTGCATATCCGAGGGGCAGGACAAGATCATTTCCGGAGTGTGGGGTTTGAGGAACGTAAAGTCAAAATTCCCCAGGTATGGAATTTATTTAACAGCTCAAAGTCAGTGAGGCATAACTTATGAGTCCCATATACACCCAAAGGGCCTTTCTAGGTAAAAGTAAGCCACGATGACAAGTTAAGTGGTGGGTAGAAGTCTAGAAAGTGATGGAATGACCAGATTTGCGTTAGCGCGGGATTACCTCGCCTAAGAATAAGGGGTCGCCGAGAATTCATTTTTCGTGGCCACCCTAGCACTCCACAAAATTAGATACCTCACACCAGAACCTTATCCCCAAGCCCTCGCCCGACTTTTCCTCTCCCTATATCATCCCACCATCGCTTGTGAGTCCTCTCGTCATCCTTCATCATCGTTATCTGTTGGTCTTCGAGGAAGGCAAACACGTCGGTCTTGCTCCGCAGCCATGCCACCTAAGAAACGCCCTTCGGTGGTGGCACTCAAGTCCGTCAAGGCAACACCGATCAAGAAGGCCGCAAAGAAACCCTCAAATAGTTCGAGGAGAGGCACGCCGAGCTCGAAAGCGTCGCCGGCACCACCAGGGGAGTATTTGCATGAGCTGAGGTTTTATCCCTGGGACACACCGTAAGTCAGCTGTCGGAGCAATTTTGTTCCACGAGGCGTCTACCCTTCAGGATATGCACCACAGAGATATGCATATTTTGAGGGTAGATAAACTGGGAGATATTTTCTTTATTCAAAATGTGATTGAGATGTGGAAGCTGATTTTGAGTTTTGAAGGTGGAAGCCACATCCGGAGCCGGAGAAGAGGAAATTGTGTCCGCCGTGCTGGCTCGCGAAATCGAAGGGATGGGGACTGGCCGGTCCAGGGCTCCGAGAGGCTTCTGGGTGCGACCGGATTCCATGGTATATTTCTCCAACCTATTCCTCTTCATCGCTTTTCAGCTTCGTGATGATGACGTGATCTTCGTTCGTGCAAATCAGCTGACGGGAAATCTACAGCCGGAGCTGTAAGAGGAAGGGCTTTGGGACGGATGTTTGTTCGGGGTGCGTAGGTGAGGATGGGAGAGATCCTTGGGAGAAGCTGGAGGATGAGGTGATCAAGCAGGATGAGGATGTGCGGCATGCCATGGTTTGGTCGAGATAGAAATGTTCGGCTCAAAGGGAACCTCCTATTAGGAGGCTATCGGTATCACGAGCTGCATGCTATACAATATTTGGTATGCTAAGGGTTCGTGAGATCAAAGGCTGCATTTGTTTTGGGTTTAATCATCAAAGGAGGGGCTTTTCTTGCGACGATTGTTATGCCCCTTCCCCCATTAATATCATCAACGTCAAAAGGTTTGCATTAGTTCAAAGAGACATGCTGACAATCGACGCGCATCAAGATGTGATCTTCCGGAACAGTGTATAAAGACAGATTTGGGAATTAAATCATGGCTTATCTTCCGTGCTTCAGATCTCATCCAGAGGCAGTATTCATGCTACGCAACCACGTCCTCTTCAACTTAACGCTCACAATATGGAAAGTCTACCCATCCGGCCAAAACAAGGAACCAATCCGGAAACCAACAAATCAGATCGCCAGCTTCAGAAAGACATGCTGGAATCCATAGCCCGCTCCGCAATCACGATCTCCGATACCCAAAGCACCACCATCACCTCCTCCTTCACCTCCTCGCTCACCCCTCTCCCCAACCCACAAAGGGCAACACCACTCACCACCCCCTTCCGCACATCCGACTTCCACCCCAAAACCGGCAAGATCCGCCGCCCCCGCTCCGCCTCCTCCCTCTACAGCAGCTCCTCCTCCGACACGGAGCTCTCGCCCCTCCAGCTCTCGCAAAAGTGGAAAAAGGTGCCGTTCGGCGGGTGGATCTCCACCGCGACGTCCAAGTACGGCTTCAACAAGCCGAAGTGCCCGCCCTGCTATCGCCTGAAGAAGAAGGATCCGTGTCGCGGCCCGCCGCCGTGCAGGGAGTGCTTTCGCAAGGGGAGGAGGACCGCCGAGATGTGCCAGGAGTGGGGGGAGGGGTTTGTTCCTAGGCAGAAGAGGGATCGATTTGGGAGGTTTATAAGTGGGAAGGTGTAGGATGGGATTCTGGGCGCTATGGATACGGAGGATTTTGGGTTGGGTTTTGCTGGGGAGACTTGAGAGGGTGTTGGTATTGAGGGGTTGGATACTTTGAAGAGTGATGCATGTGTAGTACGGACATTTTAATGCAGATGCTTGAAATTGATTTAGTGGTTTAGAATTCAGCCCGGAGTGTTTGGCAATAAAATATGGATTAAAGAGTGCTCGCCTTACCGACCTATATCAAGAGAGTTGCAGAGATCTTGGATTCTGATGGTAAAATCCAGCCAATATCCATTTATTGCCCCTTAAGGAAGCGAAGAACAATAAGGGAAGATGCTCTTGCTAAGATATTATGCACAGAGCTTTGGAATTAGAGCTTCGGAAGCCATGATTATACACTGACAAATTGCCTTTCACTTCCTGCCTGCCACCTAGGTGATGAAAAAGACTTAGAATTTACATTCTCAAATGTAAATGAAGAAATTATAATAAACATGACAGTATCAACTCTTATACTAATAGAGATCTGTCTAAAAATGGAGGTCAGTCCTGTACAGGTTACAAGACAGCTCAACTCTCAACCCTCAACTCTCAAAATACCTGAGGCAATAGATTAGAATAAATGAGCGGTGAGTGGATAGCTTGCTCTCACATCACAATTCAACGACAAGATCGCTTTAATGTAGTACTGACAACACTTGCTAAGTGGATATCAGTGGCAACATTTTGGTGGCTTGCGAAGAAGATATTCTCTTTAAAAAATGATTACAGAGATATCAGAGAGTACAAGAGAGCAAAAGAGCCCTCGTGACACCTAAAAGTGTATTTCCCTCCAGACAATTAAGAGTGTCTGCTTTGAAGCAATTATATATAGTTTAACGCACGTGTAGATTGGAGCTTGAGGTGAAGTTGATGCCGACAAGGGTTGTTGCCAAGACTCGGCCGCCGGAAGCGCATTAACTTCGAAAATATCCCAATCAACTTTTTTTTTGACTTGAGCTTCGAAAAGTGCTGGATGTAAGCTCACGACAAATTCACCATGGATATCCACCGCTGCAGATTTGTACCTTATCCGCAGTCGACAATCAATGCGCTATCCTTCTCGCATTCCCATATATCCAAAAAACAAAAAACCGCTTCTCCAAGACTTGCTGTAGGCAGAGCAAACGGCGACATCGAGCTCTGGAACCCGCTCAAGGGATCATGGCTACAGGAAACAATCATTCGAGGTGGAAAAGACCGGAGTATTGCTGAGCTGGTGTGGACTCAGGATCCAAGCGAAAATGATGCCGAGAACAAGCCCATCATTGGGAAGTCCAGACTGTTCAGCGTGGGGTATACGACAGCGGTTACGGAATGGGACTTAGAGAAAGGCACGCCTTTACGGCAAGCCAGTGGAAATCACGGAGATATATGGTGTCTTGCTGCGCAACCGCCACTAAAGCCAGAGACAAAGGTCCCAGCTGGGCAATGGGAGGGACAGAATCTGGTCACTGGCTGCACAGACGGAGCATTAGTTTTATACTCGACCAAGGACGGAGATCTTCAATTCCAAAAGATACTCGTGCGCCCATCTGCAAAGAAAGCAAAGATCATAAGCGTTGCGTTCCAGAATCGAAATGTTGTCATTGCAGGTTGCACAGATAGTACGATCCGAGTGTTTGATATTCGAAGCGGACAGAATTTGAGGAGTATGTCGCTTGGAGCTGGGCCATCTGGTGGGCCAAAAAATATTGCGGTATGGGCTGTGAAAGCGCTGCCAAACGGTGACATTATATCTGGAGATTCGACCGGCGAGCTACGAGTATGGAGCGGCAAAACGTACACTCTCAAGCAGCGCATAAAGAGGCATTCGGAAGATGTATATACTCTGGCTACCAGTTTTGATGGAAACACCATATTCAGCGGAGGAAAGGACAGGAAAACTGTGGTATATAAGCAAGCTGGGAAAGGAAATCAATGGGCAGAAGTATCACATCAGAGATATCATGCCCTTGATGTCACCGCAATAGCTACTCTGGAGTATAAGGGAATGAGCGTGATAGTATCCGGAGGTGAGCATACTCAATTCCTGTTCGAGCTACACTTTTAACATAAACTCTAGGTCCTGACGCATCCCCAACAATTGTGCCTCTCCAGCAATATGGATTGGACAACCACCGGGCCCTTTCATTCCTTCCACAAGATTCTCCAGTGAAGAGTGCCATATTAGGGAAGAGACGACTGCTGATGAGTTTCTGGGACAGAGAAGTCCACATCTGGGAGCTCATGAAACCCAAATTCGAGGAGACAGAGGATCCCTTGGACACACCGGCTTCCCAGAACAAGAAGCTTGTTGCCAAGATTCTTATTAAAGGCGAAGCAAACATTACCTCCGCCGATATTAGCGCGAATGGCAGTCTTCTGGTAGTATCTACCATAACAGATGTTAAAGTTTTTCAGCTTAGGTCAAGGAAGTCTGGGGAAACCGACACCAGCCTAAAGATTTCAAGGATGGAGACGCCTAATAACTTTCAATCTGGGGCTAGACTCGTTCAGCTGTCTTCGGATGCAAGATGGTTGTGCATAGTTCGCGCCGATAGTCAAGTTGTCCTGAGACGTATTGTGTCTTCTGCATCTTCCCTCAAATTTCACCCACGATCAACAAAGCTCAAAAGACTTGATCGCAAGATTGAAAAGCGCATTTTACTAGGCGGTCTCGGCAGCTACGACAGGACAATCACTCAAGCCTCTTTCTCTGCCGATAGCAGGATCTTCGCTGTTTGTGACTTAGCGGGCTACATCGACACCTTCGTGTTATCCGGAGAAGAGAATCTCGGCCAAGCACCAAAAGAGGATGCCACGTCATCGTCAGATTCTTCGGACGAGGATTCAGATTCTGATGAGGAAGGCGAAAAAATTAATTTGGTCTACGGTCAGCGTTGGACGCGCAATCCATCTGCCTCGTTGATACCTAAGCTTCCTTCACCACCTACCGTCCTCTCCTTTCGGCCCGCTACAGCTACTCTTACCAACGGTGTGACGAGTCACACACATCATACACGGCATAATCCCAATCCGGTACCTCATGACATTCCCCATAGTGAAGATCGTTTACTTGTGGTGACTGCCGGTTCAGAAGTGTTCGAGTTCGAGGCAATACGTGGCGGATTGAGTACGTGGTCTCGTAAAAATCTGCCATTAAGCTTTCCAGAAAAGTATCGACAGATCCGAGATATAGCGAAAGGCTGCTTCTGGGATGTCAGTGGTGAGAAGCAAAGATTATGGCTCTATGGACCTTCCTGGATTTTCATGTTCAACTTGGCAATAGACTTCCCAGAAGCCCCGGTCGAGATAAATGGGGTGGCGAACGATGTAGCGAATGGCGTAGCGAATGGCAACACAAGGTTGAAGGAGCGTAAAAGGGGTAACAAAAGGAAGAGAGAAGGAAAGGAGGAGTCTTCAGGTGCAGGGTCAGCTATCCCAGATTCACAGCTGGGAACTGGCATGTCAAGAAAGATGCACAAGATAGTGCATGAGGAGCTCGTTCAGACGCAAGAACTACCATTGTGGCGCGAGAAGGTGGACGATGAGGATGAGGAAGCAGCCGATGATGACGCCCTGGTACGATTACCACGCGAAAAGTCCAATGCACCTGAGTCTGAAGAAGTGACTTCATGGCATACTTTGAAATACAGACCTATACTGGGGATCTGCGTCTTACGTCCAGGACATGATACGGTATACCTGATTTCCACTCACTTCGACCCTACAAAAAGCTAACAAATCTTCTAGACCGAGCCTGAAGTAGCCATAGTAGAACGGCCGCTATGGGAGGCCGATCTTCCTGATCGCTATCACGGGAATCAGGAATGGGACAAAAGCGGTATTTAATTATTCAATAGCCTTCACGTACGAAGATAGGATACCCCCAATGAAAGTCTTCAATGAAAATATTAACCTGTGGCGAACTTGTTTTCGTGGCTAAAGGATCGCATACGCGCGTCGTTCAAGGCATCTACATCAATCAAAAAGCTTGGCCTTTTGGCGAAGACAACCTTTCTGCGCTTCGCCAAGAGAAATTCAAAAGACTCTGATAGACAAGTGTCGAGATCAAGTGAGGTCATGTTATCATCAGCGACATAGAGGTTTTTCAAAATCTGCATTTCGTTGCCTTTATCACCCCCCCAAAATTCGCCGCTTCCCTCCCTGGCCACCTTCGTAAGCAGAACGAACCATTACCGATGAACCTCACGTCAACGAGCGATGGCTAGCTAAGCACTTACCTATTTCCCTCCCGTCGCTTTCAAAGCATGTCATTGGCGTTCGCCTCTTGAAGTAATCTGTATTTGCTATCCTGACGTCTCGTATCCGGGAAGATGGAGAATGTGCGCTTTTTTTTTTATGCGGATAGGCAGGGTAATAACCAAGAATAAGGCATCGCGTCTCTCTTCTAAAGGCTAGCTTGGACCAAGGTGGCCGGATCTAAGAATGGAAAATCTATTCACGGAACCCCCTCGCAACGTTTCGTGCATTCGTCCTCATCATCGTTTCTATAACCCTGAACCCGCCAACCACACCCCTCCATGAACCCTCTGCCTCTGTAACCATCTATCTACCCCCCAACCTTCCGCACGCTCGCGCGGCTCAAGCTCCTCCTGACGCCCCAATCCTCCTCCTCGGCCAGCCCACCATGCAGCACGCCATGAGGCAGCTCGACGGCGCGATCCAAGGCGACGGGCAGGCCGCGATGGCGACCGCGCAGCATGACGAGCACGAGGATCAGCTTGCTGGCCTTGTGCCAGCCGCCCGAGAAGCTGTACGCGTTGTCGGCGACGCCGGTGCTGATGCCGACGCAGCCGTACCCGGACACCACCTCGAAGCAGATGTTGAAGACCGAGTACGTCACCGGGTCGCGGTCGAAGCTCGTGCCTTCTATGCAGGAGATGGCGAAGATCGCTAGGATTAGCAGCCAGAGGTCGTGCGTTAGCTGGCCTGAGATCTGCTGCTTGACGAACTGGGTGCCTGTTGCGAGGGCGGTGGGTTTTAGCTTGGTTTTAGCAAAAGGGGATGGGGGAGGACGCTTCCTAAGGGTTATCGACTTACCTGTAGAGCCCATGCGTTGTGGGAGGTTGACCGCGGAATGGAATTTGGTTCCTAGCTTGGAGAGCAGCGACTGGCCCGCTTCCTTCTCGGGGTCTTGCGGGGAGGAGAGCGAGGTGTCGCCTGCGTAGATGCCGAGCGAGCGTTCTTCATAGACGTTGGAGTGTCGCATTGTGATGACGATGGGATAGGCGGAGATGTACATCATGATCACATAGAGGACTTGGAGGCCGATGCGGAGGTTTGGGATGGCGATAACGCTATACAAACGTGGTCAGCCAGCTTTATAGCAATACCGTGCGGTGCGCGAAGTGATGATGGCTCATTTATAGAAAAGAGGAGCTCATTTTCGTAAGGGACTCACTAGAATCCACCGGCGCGAACGGCTAGAGCTTGGAACAATCCATCCAGCACGCGGAATCCGGGAGGGAGCTTCTGGATATAAGGGTTATGCAGGTTTAAAAGCTCGAAGGCGACCCAGTCGATACCGTTTAAGATGAAAACCATGAAGAGGAGCCAGCGGGTTGCTGGGGCAGGGAAAATATGGGTGTAAACGCGGCGAGGATACTTGAGGATGAAACCTGCGAGTTTGTGGTTAGACTGAATTGTGTTGGGCAGTTAGGGGTGGAGGAAGCTTACGGAGAGTGGCTTTATATTCTGCACATTGCTCTTCTGATGGGTAGATGAGACCGATGGCTTTAAGCATGCTCCAGAGGATAAAGCGAAGGAATATAGGGTAGCTAGATCTTCTTAGAATGGTTACCAACAGAGCCACGGGAGAATTACGCTGTATTTCCCGCAAGAATCATAATTCCCATTTGCATGAGTGGATAAACAGCCGTTTGAAAGGGAATCTAGCATTTTTAATCCATTTTCACCAACATTCTCCGCGCTCATGGGGTAGACACTTACCATGTTCGCATCGAGTAAACTCATACCCGAGTTATTGAAGGCAGATGCACCATTGAATATACCCAACCACCAGGGGTTAATCCCGTTCGCCTCAGTAACATTGGCTTTATTATGCGCAAAATAAGCCGCAAGCCCAATACATCCTGTGGCTTGCCAGAAAATGAAATAACCAGGGACAACGTATCCAAGAAGCTTGATGGCGCGGTACTCGACACCTCCAAGATGCTCACGTTCTTCGCGGGTGAGGTTGAAGAACTGGGCATTGCGACCTGTGGTGTAACTAGTGAGGTAATTGGGGTATCTAGACAGAAGTTAGCTTGCTTTACCGAAAAAGCCTAACTTCTGGCTGTGCCCGAATATGAAGCAAGATTTACTCGGTAGTATCTAAATAATCCTCGTCCTTCTGATCAAGCTCTTTCTTCCGGCCACGGTTATATATCCCGTCGCTGCTATTCGCATAAGAAGCCTTATGGCTCGTACTCAAAGGATGCGCGCCCACGCCAGCAAAGCTCAAAACCCGCGCGCCAGCCTTCGGGCTCGCAGGAGGGGGGCTGGGCACATATCTCAGAAATGAGATATGATCCGGATCAGAAACCATCGCCGGGGACTCAACCAGGTAAGGGGACTCGTTCGACTGCTGAGCAGCCGCCGAGCCCCCATTGCCAGCCCCGGAAATGGGGTCGCGAGGCTCGGAGTGCCTGCTCTGAAACTCGGATTTGTCCCCATGCTCAGGGGAGAGGATGGAGGTGCGGCCGGCGGAGCGCTCGCGGCGGTGCATGCGGCGCGATTCCTTCTGCATCTTGATGAGGTGCTCGAAGCGGGATTCTATGACCCATTTCCGGGAGAGGACTGTGGCGATGGATACAAAGATGGAGGAGCCGATGACGATGAGACAGAAGAGCATGACTTGTTGTGCCTAGTTCTAGCTGTATCAGCACTTTTGTTCTTTAGAGCAGACGAGGAGTTTGTATCAGAGTAAAATATCTGTGTTAATATCATATCATGTGTGATTTCCATCACTGCACTTACCGTAGTCATCTCACTTAGATTGACCGTGTTCAGACCTGCCTCAGTCATAGCAGAAACCACCAGAAACAACGCGTCCGTATACTCAATGCTCATCCATGGATCACTACAAAGCCAAAACACCACGCTCATCACTAACAGCACCACAATAAAGTACAGATAATGCAAGGTGATATAATTGACAGGCGGTAGTTGTCGTGCTACACTCTTGAACCACTGGCTGTCCCTCACGTGCCAAACCTTGGGATGGAGAATCTCGGATGCCATTGTGATGCGCTTGGTTGCTGGTATTGTTTTTTTTGTGTCTTAAATGTCTCAATTTGTTTCAGTTTCCTATCTGATATCTGATGGAGAAAGGCGGGAAGAGAATGACAGTAGAGGGGGTGTTTAGTGGGATTTTTCACCGCCTCAGTTGACTCGGATAGTAGAACAGCGGGCCGAGCCTTGCAGGGCCAAAAGCCCCTCCTTTTGGACGCTTAGAAGAGTCCAAGTTGTAATACTGAGACTATACCGAGATGATATCTTAAGTCTGACCTAGGGATCGTGAAAGCAAAATGCTCTCGGGAAAGTTCCATTGTATCTCTGAAGAATTCTCAAAGAGAGATGTTTTGTGGCACGATTAAGCGAGTCAATAGGGGATAAATCAAGTTCAGGCATTTTACATGTGGTTGCCGGCAGATACCCTTACAACCCAAGAGAGCTTCACGTCAGGAGATAATCTTAACAGGTAACATGCTTTCATTGCCTCATCCCGTCTAGCTATGCACACTACGACCCTTTGATCCAAACATTAGAACATGTTCATGGACCTCGTCAGGAATATCGTAAACACCTGCAATGCATTTCTCCAACAAAGTAAACATAGTTAAAGTGAGGGTGGTATCACCCTAGTTCTCATACCCCAACGCCGGCTGTATCCAGGTGCTAGACCACAGCAGTTTCCCAAGTCTTCCCAATAGACAAATAAAATTATGTTATATTCCAGACGCCATCGAGGATCAAATGTATCCACAAATGCAATTGGTACATGCCTGCAATTGCAGGGGGTGGCAGCCGTCCGACATGCCAAATTTGTATATAAAGTTGTGTTGTAAATAGTAAAGAAGATAGTCAAGTGGTTGAATAGAAGTGAAGCTGGTGTCTATATCACGTCCTGCCTTCCACGGGACTTAGCCTCATGTAGACATTTATCGTGGACATGGGTACATCATGATGATCATCTCGGTGTGCTGATACCGTATCGACGGCTCGGGGGTCGACTGAAGATTAATCTCCACCAGTTTAGGCAGTAAAGTGCCTGATGCGACGTCGCTTTACGCGGTCGGTGTAAATGTGTATCAAGAACACAAAATCTTTCATAGTCCTCGATGGTCTCGTGGTGGATATCCTGGCTGATGACGAGACTGTCCGTTCTCACCTCTAGCGTTGACCCATTCCTGAGCACCACTTATCCGACCAGCAGGCTGCTCGGCAGGGAGTTTCTGATCTTCAGATGACGAGGATGCAGAGGTCATTGGACGGCCCGAGTTAGCCGACATCTGCATACCAGGCCTCAGATGCGAGACGACGGATTGAGTGATCGATGAGATAACATAGGCTCGGAGCTCTTTCTCTTCGGCAGCATCTTCTTTCTCGAGTCGAAATCGCTCATCCTTGGGCATATTTGATCGTCGAAGGCTTCGAATCTCATTCGTGATATAAAGCATGACGTCCTCTGGGCATCGATTTCTAGGCTTTTCATGCTCGCTTTTCCGAACGTATCGTCGAGTAACATCCGTTGCGCCATCGATGGAGAAGGCAATGCAATATGACATCGGCTTGCCCCATCCTTCGGTATACAGCCGTGGATTGTCCCATGACTCCTCACACGGATCCACATGAATCCATCGTTTCTGCATTTCGGAGTACACCTCGGTCCAGACATGGTCTTCAGCGTTCCATACCCATCTTACTCGGCCTCCCACGGCGCGACACAACATGCTGAAGCAGTTGACCCATTCGCCAGATCTGCCTTTCCGACTCTGTAGCAACCGCCATACATCGCCATATCGTGGGAACCGTTCATACGCTCCACAGTTTGCAGCAGAACACTGGTATAGCTCGACTCGAAGTGCACCATACGCAGTTTCTTCTTGAGTCGGAGGTGTCATTCCTTGGGCAGTAGTCGGTGAGAAGCAGACTGGACATGGTGGGTTGTTGACCCAAGAAAAGAAAGATCGTTTAAACCATCTGCTCTGAAGTCAGGACCATTCTCGTTAAAGGGCAATAATAATGATACATACCTCAGTAATGCGCGAATGACGCAGTCCTGGTATCCCCATTCCGGCTTGCGGCCATCACCCATACTTTCAGCTTGTGCCTGCAGCACTTGAGACTCTTCCTCTGCCTCCCCATATATCCTATCTAATGGAATGACTTGAAGTGCTTCATCGAGTAAACCTGGGTTCTCATACTTGGTTGGTGTTAAAGATAAAGATATTAGGAGGTTCCGGAATTTTTGCGACGCCGAGTCGGCTGGTGGTGATGGAATCTTTGGTTGACTTCTTAGCGATGCGTATGATGGAGGAGTCGCAGCATGCTGCGATCCGCTTGATGTGGAAGGTCGATATCCAGGCGATTGCGGGGGGGCCTGAGAGGCAGCAGCTGCCCTCAAGTTGGATGAAGATGCTCGTTCGATTGGCGCCGGGGAGCCATTTCGCGACCGTGAGTTACCCAGATCGTTCAGTCGCTTTGTCCGCAATAATCCCTCGAATTGTTGTGTTAAACCCTTTGCCCATTGCTCATCATATTCCCCGCCGGGCGATCGGTATCCATTGGGATCCATGTTGTCGTACCGAAGGAAGATATGGAGGGATTCGATGGAGTCTTCCACTCCCCTCGATTCACACCTCTCCCGAAAGCGTGCCTGTGCTACCGTAGTTGGAGATTTAATGGTGAAATGTCGCAAAGACAAGAAGTTGGATGTAAGTCAAGAAGACTTGGTGGTTGATGGCGAGGTGCTTGTTCTTTCACCCCCCAAGATTGCACAGCCTGGAACGAGCGTCGCAAGGTGGCGTAAGCGAATCGGTCTAGGATGGTTATAAGAATAGAAACGGTTGACTTGCGAAGACGTTGGAAGCAATCACAACAACGTCAACTCCACGATGATGATGATGATGATGATGATGATGTCGTATATCTCATGAGGTCTATCAGTGTTGGCGACGGTGAGGTTGTGGTGGTGATAAGAGGTATTATTGATCGAGAGGGAGGGAAGATGGATGGATGGGATTGGAGATTGTATGGGGTAGGTAGGGAGAGGAGAGGCTGCGCGGGTTGCGTATGGCTGTTCTAGCATGTGTTGTACGCGTGTTGCCCCTAAATTTGCCTTCAGGCCCCTTCACAGGCAACGGTCGCAGTTTGGAGATGGCGGAACTGCGTAATGATTGGCGGGAAAAGCGGGGCCCATGCAAGAAACGCGCGTTCGAAATGTAAAATTGATAATTGACCGCCTGCCAGGTTGGATTCTGCCGTCACTAGTCCTTTTTGAGAAAAACCACTCTCCCCCCTCTTTTTTTTTTAATTTTTTTATTTCTCCCGCACCCGATGGACAACCCACTATGTGCTGCACAGCTTCGGAGGAATCGTGACTGGGCCACTCAGCAAATTAGATATTACCGATTACCTGATTAACGATGATATTGATGATGTTGATATTGACAATGACCACAATATTATTTCTCCACTCAGCAGTAATACCTCTCTCTGGGGAGGGCCTGGTCTGCTGGTACTGTATTATTGATAAAGAATTAAGATTAATGATGATGATGATGATGCTGAATGCTGATGCTGATGCTGATGTTTATTAATAATCGGGATCCTGTCTTATCCAATCAGTAATCGGTCACGCCTCCGGGTGAGAACTGACCAACCAGAACATCAGACGATGTGCTACAATGTCACAGCCTTGTTCCCCCGGTTCGATTGGGTCACGTGGATGCTTTGTGCCAAGCTTATGGGGGGATGAAGAACGAGAAAGGATGTCGTCAAACTCTGTAACCCTTTTTGTTTGGGGCGCAGTTGAGCCTCACTCAATCTCTCCTAGGGAAAGCTGTGCGAGACGGGGCTGGCAGAAATGATCATCAACTAGACATCGGTATCCAGTGCTGCCGGTATCTGCATGTTTGATGCAACCAGCACAAACCCTCTCGCCTACCAAAGTATTTGAATTATTTGCAAAATTAGTCCTCCACCAAGGCAAGTGTTGGGATTCGCAAGCATGTCTTGTGTTACGCACTCTGGCCGCCCACACGCTTGCGATGCTGGATGACCGTCATCATTTTACTTTTTGGACCTACTTACTTGTCATGACACTGCTCTGGTTCGTACCCTCACCAACTTCTCACGTAAGGCGATGAAGCGTCACCAAACGAGTCGCCCCCTAGCTAATCGGGGTCAATGAGGACGAGTCTTGACACAATACACCCAAGGCCAGCCAAGGCAGCTAATAAACACTCTCCAGCATCTTGGTAGATCTACATTGCGAGTCCAATGATGATCGTGAACGCTGCGTAAAAGTTAACCATCGCCTTCCCCCCCCCCGAAACACAATTTAAAGTTGACCAGCAGAGGACGCGTCACGTTTACTCCGTGGTATCGGTTATATTTCTTAGTGCACCTCGCTTGCGCGGCGAACCCCTGAGATCCACGCCACGTTCGAGCTTCGAACTTCAAAGTCCGCTTTAAACATTGAAGCTTTCTCGCTCTAATCTACCGTTGTGTAGTCCTATTCAGAATACGCTGGGCTCTGCACTCAGACTGTGGCTTGCCGAGCGGTTTCGTTGTTATCCTCATTCTGGATTATTTGAGAATCTCTCTATCGGATAAAAAGAACTCGCAAAATACTATGGAACATCGTGTCATGTTTTCCTAAATTGCTCACCGCGAGTTCATAGCCCTTCAGAATCCACACTTCACCCAAGTTGACCCAAGTGTTACCTTACAGTGGACCTCTAGAGGGAAAGTGACAGACCCACTCAAATTTGAGATTGGCGGAGTGCCACGAGGCTACGAATATGATTACTGGATGGATTCTACCAACGTATTGTCGGCTCTTATTGGCGTTCAATATCAAGTGACAAACGCAAATCAATCTTAGGACCCGAGTAATGAGACGTTCATTTGCTAGAATCATCTCCTGTTCATTGATATCTAGATGAGAATGCGAGGACCAAACCTCCTTTCCATATATACATAGTTGACTTTCTCGCGATTGTCAAGAAGAGGTTGAGGCAAACAACATGATAGAATAGGAGCGCAGCCATACTGATGACACTGTGGTGATGCGATGGTTCACACAAGCTGTGTTTACCAAAAGATAGCGGGAGACTATTGATCGACCGTAAGCCCAATCTCCATTATTCCAAAATTCTTTACTAGAACCTTGAGAGAGTATTGAAACACTGAGTTACCCAGACCGACATGTGCAAAAAAATATCTCGGCAGTTCTGTTTTTAGGACGCGCGTACTGTCCTCGGCCGCGGCCCGAGAGTTCATTATATATATACCCGCCCGGGAAAAGACATCAACGTGCGATGCTTGTATGCAGACTGTATTTGGACGGGGAACGAGTACACCTATTAGATTGAGAGACCCAAAGCAGAAGAAACTTTAATAGGAGGAAGCTGCAGAGTCGAAGGCTGTTACTAAAACGGCTTCTTGCAGGTAAATTTGGGCTCCCACTATGTTTATTACTATGAAGTGGTGGCTAAAAAAAGCAACCGTTCCTACGCGCCATCGGCGCAGAAGAAGTTAACTTCAGTAAGCCACAAAGCCAGGTAGCAAATCCTCCTGCCGAGTATGGAAGACTGTAGAAAACCATCATGTGATCGATCTATCCATGCCTGCAAATGGTGGAATGCCCTCTTGTGCTTGCATTTTCCTATATTGGTAAGCACGAGAATCGCCCGTATCTTCAATAGAAAGCAGAGAGGTTTTTAGAGCTTAACTTGATAAGTTACAGATTACCAATTATTGCCTAAGTATTCTTCTGCCGCTTCGGAAGGACATATCTCCCATTCACTTGATTTTGCTACCCAAATAATATCGTTACTTAACCTTCAAAGGAAAGACATCTTGTTAAGACATTAAGGACGAAGCTTTGCTGTTTTGTTCAGCTGCCTTTAGTTCGAAGATACGGGAGACACTTAGAAATAAGAGGAATCCTCTTTCTTAGTCCACTAAAATTTTAAAGAGTAGAAGCTCTTCAAAGCACAAAACAAGACATGTCTGAAGTGCCTCGTAGCCGTATATATTCGAGACATCCTCGCCTTGAGGGTAGAAAGCTCTATTAAGTATCAAAATATGCACCATGCTAGAACTGAAGAACGATGGAGATGGAGAACGTTCCAAATCTTCTAGGGCAAGTATATATGACTCGAGTATGAGATACGATCTGCCATTCCCTTTTCTGTCGGTCCCTCACGGTATCATAATCAATATCACGAAAGATGCCAGTTACAAGATCCCGCAGCCTGGCTGCCTCAAACAATAACGGGATCCAAAGTAAGCTTCTCCAATTCTCACATGCTTCACCGACTAACACAGATCAGCACGCAGCTCAACGGCAGCTCGGAATAAAGCTCCTTCCAGATCCCAAGCAACCAGAAGACAAGCATCTCCACATCTCGCTGTCAGACGCAGCACTCGACTCGCAAGAAACCTTAAACTGCAAGCCAAACGGGAGCTTAGTGACAGCATTGACCCTGGCAACGGCTGGAAATTAAAGAGAATCCTCAAAGGTCCCGAATGGCGGCTTTTCTCAGATTACAACCGTGCCCAGAAAGCCTATCTTGTTGACTGGGCATCCATGGGTCGTCATAAATGGGTGCCTTCTTGGTCCGCACAACGGGATATTCATAAGGATGTGATAAAGAGGCATTTGCAGAAGGTCAAAGGGATGAGGAAGCCACGGGAGGAGGATCAAGTGAAGAGGGTGCTGTATCATGAGGAATATTTCTGGGATGCGGATGGGAGAAGGAGGAGGAGATGCTGGAGGTATCTGTGTGAGTTTTATGGAGAGGGTGTGCAACGGGGATGGAGGAGCCTAGGAAGGGTACGGAGGTTGTGGCGGAGATATGAGAGGATGGTCAAGAGACGGAAGAGGTGGGTGTCCGAGCATTGAGCGATGGGAGAAACTTAGGGTCACAAAGGAAAAGGCAATCTCTACTCTATCTGAGAGAATCTTTTTCTCTGCAAAATATACACCATCGAGACGTGCACACATAGTTCTCAGGAAACGCGATCGATATCAAGCCAAGTCTTAATATCAATCAACCATTACCATCCTCAAATCAGTGCCACAATCCTCAACCTGCAATCCCCATATCTCACCCATTTCCGCATTTCATCCATTCCCAAGTCCCAAGTTCCCGCAACCACCAATTCTCAACCACCCCTTCAAACAAGCTTTCAAGCAAGCAAACCGCTCATTCCACCATTCCCCTCCACACCCGCCCAGAAATCCCTCCCTCCTTCCACGACACCCGCACAAAGAAGCCGCCAAGCCCCCACGCCACAAACCACATCCGGATTCGCCCCCCTTGTGTGGCGCTCGCTTAGCCATCCACCTCATTAGAACGGGGTATAAAACAGCAGGAAGAGCTTGCTTAATACTGTACCAGAGTACGGCGCGAAGACCTCTATATCGTATATGCCTTCCAAAGCAGGATTCCATGGCCGCCATATCTCCTCCATCCTCACCTCGCCGCTGCGAAACAAAGCGAACATCCCGAACCTGCAAATCGTAATACCATCCCGGCAACGGCTCCAAAGCAATAACCTCACCACAACCAACCTCTAGCCCACCCGCAAGGCTCGCGAAACGCATTCGTGAGCCGAACATGCTGCGGCAACTTAACACACCGATCCTCTGCAGATCACGACGTTCCGAGCTAAATGCGCGGCGAACGTCCATACCTTGAGGCGGATCTCGGTGGGGAGGTCGGGGGACAGCGTGGATATGTTGGGGTCACCTTCAGCGCGGCCATGGGTCGTGGTCCGGCTTCCTGCTTCGCTGGAACTGCCATCATCAATGTCTTTGAGTTGAGAGATAGTCGCTAGAGTCGTCTTCTCCCATTTCAGATTCCGAACCGACTCATCCGACTTTGGCATGATGGCAGGGGTGAGGCTATGTGTCGTAATAGGTGCTAGCGAGTGATGATCCGGAACCATGCTTTACCTGGGTGAGAAAGGACTCATCAGGATATGGTCACAGCAAATACCAACCTAACGGCTTTGCTTCGGCTCGAGGCAGTTCGATGATCATGTGTCGCGCTTTGTTGAAGATGCCGTTTATCGATGTTGGCATCTTGAGTTGACAGAAGCGGCTTTTATCGCGTTGATACTGATACTGTTTAAAGTAGGCGATATGCGTATTTGTCACTTGCAGTTTTGGTCCTTCTGAAGTTGGTGGTATCGTAGTAGGCACGAGTAGAGGATTCTTTGTGTTCCTATTAGCGTGCCACTGAACCCATTTTGGGTCAATTCAATGTATGATTCACTCCACAGCTATTGCACGGGACTCAAATTTATCAGGTGGTTAGCAAAATTTCAACGTGGCTAGGCTATGATCAAGGAGAGGCACAACATGTGGCATTTGCACTTCTTCTACTGTCATGCTTTCCGTTTCTAGTCAAGGAGTTTGAACCCAATCAGAAACCTATTGTATATTCGCAGCTGCACCTTGAACGGATGTGTAGCAAGGGTGAGAATGCATAGCCACAAATGAGGCTTAAGATGCACAAGATGATATTATTATTATTATGGACTCAATCTAAGTGAGCAGCATGAGTCACAATGCTCTATGCTGAAACTGGCCCAGTTTGTGCCTCCGGGGTGGTTTTCTTTTCAAAGATTGAGCCTTCTGGAGAAACTTCCTTCGCCTTCGTTCTCTTGGCAGCCCAGCGCTCAACAAACCACATGCCCACTGAAGTCCACAGACCGAGACACACAACAAAGACAAGCGCTGCTGCATAGCCGTGGGTCTTTC
Organism: Bisporella sp. PMI_857; assembly: GCA_021307315.1. Classification (NCBI taxonomy): domain Eukaryota; kingdom Fungi; phylum Ascomycota; class Leotiomycetes; order Helotiales; family Helotiaceae; genus Bisporella; species Bisporella sp. PMI_857. Next base: position 43,077 of record JAJSPD010000016.1, on the reverse strand, counting down.
TGTACCTAGGGGCTTGGCTTGATGGAAACAAATACAGCTGGAAAGGAGTCACGACACCACTATAACGATATTAGAAGTTATTTCAAGCTTGAAGGCGTATCTGACTTACAGTCCGAGAGATGTAATCCAGGCCAAAGTAAAAGCTCTGAGTTGTTGATCACCGCCACAGCTGCTGTTCACCCATCCATAAAGGAGTGGCGAAATACAACCGTAACACCCGGTAAGGAAGAAAGCTGTAAACTTGAGTCCAGTTGGAACATCCCAGACGTTGAAGATGATGAAGCAGAATGTGAGAAGAGTACCCACGAAACCGCACACTGGAACTCGAGAACCTATCTTGTCGGCAGCATATCCCGTAGAAAGCATGAAGGTAAAGTTAACGGCTCCGATAGCAGTTGGGATGTTGTTTACATTTGTAGTCGACCAGCCGGCGGACTTCAAGTAGAGACCCATAAATTGTATAATGTACGATCCACAGGTCAATGACCAGAATACCCAGGCAAGAGAGAAGGCGTAAATTTGCCATGAAAAGACGATACGCTTCAGGACGGTTAAGTCCATCTTGCCCATAGGTTGTCGGCCTTCCTCTTCAATTCGCTCGATCACTCTCTTTTTCTCCCATTCATTCAACCACCAGGCATTGGTCCTGTGTGGTGTGTCAGGAAAGCAAAACTGTATGAGAAGTTAGAGTAATATCTTCGTCAGAGGAATTTGATACTTACCATTCCGTATATGGCAACTGGAATCGCCAAAAGAAAGTCAAAAATGAACAACCATCTCCAGGCTGCCATGCCTCCTTTCCCTTCCATTCCTGCAAATAGAGCAGCTTGCAGGTATCCAGAGAACATTTGCCCAAGAACTCCAGACACAACAAAAAGCGCACTGCGTCTTCCAAGCTCCGACTTACGGTACCATGACCCCAGAATGAAATGCAAACCGGGGCCAGCCGCTGACTCGAAAAGGCCGATGAAGAATCGAAGAACATAAAACTCCGTCGCGGTGTTGCACTTATAAAGGAACAATACAAAAAGAGACCAAGTCATCAGACAGCCGGTCAACCAGAAGCGTGGCCTTACGATTGTAATGATCATATTTGCCACTGGGCCGCCAATTATAATTCCAATGTTGAAACTACGTTCCCATTAGAGCTCTAACATATGTAATGGTTGGATAAGGTCTCACTATGTATTCATCCAACTAAGTTCATTCCCCTTTCCGAAGCCTAGTTCTTCTTTCATCCCGGACACGCTAGATGAGTCAGAATGAATGGAACAACCAAATGAAGCTTCAAATAGCTTTTAAAATTACACATACTATGCATTTGAAACGTTGTTTCCATCCAATTGCTTTAGAAAGAAGGTAAGACATGAAAAACTTAATAAGAACCAGTCCAGTTTGAAGATGAGCCTTTTCTCCTCTTTCGAAGTCCCCGGCTCATGCCATTGAAACCATCCGGACTTCGTTTCTTTGACAGCTGGTTGGATGGTGCTAGCCTCTAGATCAATCCGATCTCCGGGTGTCGGTTGGGCCGTCATATTGCAGAGTGGGACGAGCGAGGCAGTATGCCAGGTCAAAAACCGCGAGTGCAGGCGGTGAATGAGATTGAAAGCCTTCAGCAAATAATCCAGAAGCTGACTTCACCAATACATATGTATCGCAGCTCTTCCGGTATCATGTATGGAGAAATATTGTACCATTTTTGGGCCGCTTTGCGATTGCAACTTGAACAGAAGCACGGACCTTTGAATGTATGGAATCAGAGGCGCCATTGCGGTATTATGCGGAGTAGAATTGCTTTGCTCCTATCAATTTCTGTTCGGGTTGAGTAGCGGATGCTGCAGTCCAGCTATACTGACTCAAGAGAGTTTATGGCTAGCTACTGTGATGGGTTGAAAATCTTGACCCGGTTTTGGTGGGTCCAGCAGCGGGAACCACACCGCAGAAAAATTGCTGGTTTGGGAAATTATACTCCCTTCATCTCAGTAGTCAGTTTGCTTAATATGTCCGGGTAGGATTTATAACCCTTTCAGTGTTTATATTGAAATTTCGCCCGTAATAACGCAGTCCGCATTAATTACCTTGATTCGTATATTGTTCTTGATGTCCATGTTGATGCGGCTCAATTCAATGGGAAACACTCCACTATCACACCTTACTTGGACTCCATTCGGCTATCCATTACTATCCAGTTTTTGAACGTGTTAGGCTTCTTCTAGTCACTGTGGAATCTATCAAATCGCAAGAGAATTGCAAGTCCGAAAATCATTATGGCATTAGAAAGTATGTCAATCAACGGCGCCGAAATAAAGTATCGCCTTATAGGACCAGAAAATGCGCCTCTCATAATCACATTACACGGGGGCCGTGGCTTTGGTATTTGGCTCATCATAATGTGAAACACTCAAACATATCTAAATGATTTAGGTGACCATGTTGGAGACTTTACAGCCTTCTCTCCTTTGGCTGATGAATATCGGGTTCTTTCGTATGATATGAGAGGCCACGGACAGAGCTCGGTCACAGGTCCATTTACTTTCCAGCAGTTAGTGGAAGATATTGACGGCATTCGACAGCACTTCTTGGGTGCAGAAGGGAAAGTCATCATTCTCGGAGGCAGCTTTGGAGGGTATCTGGCTCAGCAATACGCGATCCAGTATGCTCAACATGTCTCCCATCTCATTCTCCGTGGCACAGCTCCTTCATACCATCGTGAGTCTCTGCATTTGGTTTCGAGCGGTTCTAGACTAACCTTCAAAAAGACGAAGATTCTGCTCTGAAAGTGCTCTTGAGCAGACTTGATCGTGCTCCACTGGTTTCTCCAGAAATGCTCGTCGACGGAGTCTTCGGCGCCTTCAAGAGCGACGAGGAGTTCCGGCTCGTGATATTTGCCATGGGACCACTGTATTCAGAAACATATGATCCATACTCAGCATTACAACGCAATCTTCAGATCATCTTTAGGGCAAAGGTTCATAGTGAGTCAAATTTAGCTATAACACATAGCTTACGCAAGTCTAACCATTGCCAGATGACCTGTACTCGCAAGAAGAGAAGTTCTTCGACTATCGTGACAAATTAAAAAACATCACAGCAAAGAGCCTGGTGATTGTCGGAGAGTTTGACTGGATATGCCCGCCAGGTATGCGCTTGGAGATTAACTGAAAGTTTTTGATTTAGATCCTAACAGAAGATAGAACAATCAGATATCATAGTTGAAAGAATACCTGTTTCGCGGTTGCTAAAGGTACCCAATGCAAACCACAGCGTTCATTTAGAGAAAGGAGAGTTAGTTCTTGGAGCAATCAGAAGCTTTCTGAAGGAATAAAATAGCGAAGTTAATTAATCTTTAAGCATTTTGTGTTTTATAGAGCTCCTAAAATAGTGTTTACAGGAGGGTGGCTAAGCGACCCTAGACACTGTACAGCCGACAAGGGCCTAACATCAAGCCCGATAATTAGCACAGCAACCTGTAAGCGCCTTCGGTAAGCCTGGAATCAGAGCAGGCCGAGCATATCCGATAAGCTACCCGGTAAGTGATCTTGAGAGAAATTCTCTTTAGACCGCCAGCCGCCTATAGCAAAGCTCTAGTGCGCACTTGAAAGCTACGATAACTTGAGTGCCTGACATCAGAATTACGTGCTCGGCGGCGGCAAGCATGATTGTAAATATCCTGTCTAGAAAGAAAGTCTGTGCTGTTGCGCTAGTGCGGATGAAGCAAGTTGCGGACGCTGTTGCGACTCGTAGCAAAAGTGGGCTCTCCCTATGAGCGGATACTCGTCTGGATGGCATCAGCTATATGGACTCGCTTCAGGGCGAAGGGAAGGCCGTAGGCACAAGTATCATCGAGAATTGCATATTTGTGACATCGGTGTTTGATATGGCTGACATTAGGATTGCTATCGGTGAGTATTGAGGTAGGAAGACATAGAAGATCGAAGTTAACAAAATATTCTAGATCGCGGTGGGACTTTCTGCGATGCAATTATCCAGATAACTGGTCGAGAAGATGTAGTTCTCAAGATCCTGAGCGAAGATCCCCAGAGATATCCTGATGCACCGACTGAGATTGTTCGTCGAGCTTTGGAGATTGCCGAGGGACGCAGTATTGCACTAGGCGAGAAACTTGATGGTTCAAGAATAGGTAGAATCTAATTGTGTCTTAATGCCGCGTGAGTTAAAATTAGGTAGAGGCATGTAGGATTGGAACGACAGTTGCTACCAATGCGTTACTTCAGCACAAAGGCGAGCCATTCGCTCTTCTCACCACAGAAGGTGTGTGGGTCTATCATAGAAATGACTACTTTAACTAATGCATATAAAGGTATGCAAGACATCTGTGAGCTGGGTGATCAGACGAGGCCAAAGCTTTTCTCCTTGAATATTCAGAAGGCAAGAGTCCTCTTTGACGAAGTTGTTGAGCTCGAAGAGCGGGTAACACCAGAAGACTATGAACTTAACCCTTTCCCTATCGCGGAAAAGGTCGAAGAAACCGATCCGGACGTTGTTCGGACAGCAAGTGGTGACTTGATCAGGATCCTAAAGAGATTGAATGTTGAAAAAACGCGAGAAGCATTACAGGCACTCAGGAAGAAGGGGTTCAACTCCGTGGCTATTGCTTTTATGCACTCACACATATTCCCAGGTAAGTTGTCATCTTATGTTCCAGAAAATGTTTTGAAATGGACTTTGACAACGTCAGATCATGAGAAGCAAGTGGCGGAAATAGCAAAAGAAGAAGGATTCGTTCACATCGCCATCTCATCTGAAGTATCTCCTCAGATCAAGTATAGAGAGAGAGCAACAGCAGTTTGCACAGAGGTCTATCTTTTGCCGGTCGTTCGAAATTATGTGGGCAATTTATTGTCTAATTTCGAAAAACCACCAAAGAGATTGGATTTCATGTGCTCTGATGGTGGCTTAAGAAGCGCTGATAAGTTTAGTGGAAACGCTGCTCTTTTGTCAGGACCAGCCGGTGGTGTGGTTGGGATTGCGAAGTCTTGTTTTGAGACCTCGGAGAAAATACCAATTATTGGCTTTGATATGGTGAGGATATATCTAGGCTTTGACCCCTTTCCTACCTAAATAGCCCTCTGAATGGTACTAATTAGATAAATCAGGGAGGTACCAGTACAGATATATGTCGGTTTGATGGAGAATACAAGAGGCTATATTCTACAGTTATTGCTGGTCGAAAAATTGCATCACCAATGCTGGAAATTTCTACAGTCGCTGCTGGCGGCGGCTCTATTCTACAGATCAGAAATGGTCTCTTTGCAGTTGGACCAGAGGTAAAAATTGCCTAAAGCTCAGTGTAATTCCGTTGCTGACGCCAAACAGAGCGCTGGAGCTCATCCAGGACCTGCATGCTATCGGAAAGGTGGACCGCTAACGATTACGGACGCAAACCTGTTCCTTGGCCGTTTGGTAACTTCGTCTTTCCCTTCAATTTTTGGTCCAAATGGCGATAAGCCTGTGGATTTAGAGACGGTTACCGCAAAATTCGAGCAGCTCACTAGAGATATCAATTCTGAGCTCATGGTCGAGTTGACACCACAGCAAGTTGCGCTTGGGTTCCTGAAAATTGCCAATGAGAATATGGGACGTCCTATTCGTAATGCAACAGAAGCCCGTGGATTTGCGACAGAAAATCATAACCTTGTAACATATGGAGGGGCTGGACCTCGTAGGTATTTCTTTCTATACGTTGAGCCTGTGAATTGACTTTTCCAGAACATGCTTGTGCCATCGCTTCATCTCTTGGCATCAATAGAATTATAATACACACCTACTCCTCTATCCTTTCAGCGTACGGAATTGCCGTCGCCGAAGTGGAGTCAGAAGCGGCAGAACCCTGTTCCTTAACCTTCTCCATGGACGTTCTGCCTCAAATTAGAGATCGGATCGAGGCACTAAAATCGAAGGTCAAGCAGGATCTTGTTTCTCAAGACATCAAAGAGGCATCAATAACCTATACAGCTTTATTGAGTCTTCACTATCAGGGCACAGAGACAATTTTACCAATAATAACGCCGAACGATGAAGATTACGGGAAAGCATTTGCGAAGATGCACCTTCGGGAATTCGGTTTCAACTTGGCTAAGAAGGTTTTGGTTTCTGAGATCAAAGTGAGAGCTACTGGTAGCGCCGCGCAAGATTCTAGAGCTTCCGAAGAAATTAATTTTGAGGAGCTGAATTTGCTTAAGGAGGAAAGCCATGAAGTCTCGCCGTCCGCTGCCCAGCCTGTTTATCTTGACGAGGGTTGGCAAGAAGTGCCTATCTATAAAGTGGAAGAAATTCCCCATGGAGCCAAGATATCTGTAGGTCGCCATTTCGATAGCTTACAATTTACTTTAATTGTGCTAATTAATTAGGGGCCTGCTTTACTGATCGACAAAACACAAAGCATTGTCATCGAAAAATACTTCTGCGCCTGCAAGCTTCGAAATCACATCATCATCGACAGGGCCGAAGAAGACGCAGCTCAAACAGGTCTTTCTACCACCATCAACCCTATCCAATTGTCTGTTTTTGCTAATAGATTCATGTCTATCGCTGAGCAAATGGGCAACACGCTTCAGAGAACATCCATCAGCACGAGTATTAAAGAACGACTTGACTTCTCATGCGCTATTTTCTCTCATGATGGTAAACTGGTTGCCAATGCACCCCATGTGTAGGTCATATTTGATTTATTATATTTTCCATGATGCTATCAATTTACAGAGTATGCCAAGAGCAATTTGGCTGACGGGAAACATATAGTCCGGTGCACCTCGGAAGTATGCAATTTGCAATTCAATATCAGCATCGCCTGTGGGAAGGGAAACTAGAACCTGGTGACGTACTATTGACCAATCATCCCTCATGCGGCGGTACCCATCTCCCAGATTTGACAGTCATTACACCCGTTTTCTTTGAGGAGAGACTCGTATTCTATGTCGCTTCAAGAGGTCATCACACAGACATAGGCGGCGTTGGAATTACAAGCATGGCACCAGAATCCAAGTACCTATGGGAAGAAGGGCTGAATGTCAAGTCTATGAAGATCATTAGTAATGGTGTGTTCTTGGAGGACGACATTCGTGCAGCATTTAACCGCGCTGCGGACTTCCCTGGCTGTAGTGTTACCAGGCGCATTAATGATAACCTCTCAGACCTAAAAGCACAAGCATCTTCGAACCAGAGGGGCATCAATCTTCTACAGAAACTGTGCTCGGAATTTGGTATCCCAGTAGTTCATAGTTACATGAATGGCATCCAAGACAATGCTGAGCTAGCAGTCCGCAATTACTTCCGCTCATTTCCACCAGAGAGACGAATTCTAGAAGCTATTGATTACTATGACGACGGCACGCCAGTAAAATTGAAGATCACGATAGATGGAGACACAGGTTCTGCGACCTTCGACTTTGAGGGAACTGGCCCTCAGATACATGGAAACATGAATGCGCCTATCTCCATAACTTATAGTGCTGTAATATACGCGCTTCGGTGTCTGATTGATATCGAGATACCTTTGAATCAAGGATGTCTCAACCCAGTCATCATTTCGATACCTGAAGGCACCATCCTCAATCCATCACCTAATGTGGGGATATGTGGTGGTACAATTTCAAGTCAGAGGATAACGGATACTATTTTTAGAGCATTTGGATCTTGCGCAGCAAGTCAAGGATGTGCGAATTCATTTGGTTGGGGGCTTGGAGGTAAAGATCCTGTGACTGGTTTGGCAATTCCAGGCTGGAACTATGGAGAAAGTCTTGGAGGAGGGAGCGGTGCAGGCCCAACATGGCGTAAGTCATCCTTCCCTTAGAACCCTGCGTCTATTTTACTACCAGTTATATTCTGGCGATTCAGACATATCGCAAAGTCAGAGGATACCTTGCACATTCGCTGACGATACATCCCAAGATGGTGCGCACGGAACACACGTCCACGGAACAAACACTCCTAGTACAGATCTAGAAATTATTGAGAAGCGAACAGCTGTTATCGTGCGAAAGTATGCCATTAATAGAGGGACAGGAGGCAAGGGACGTTTCTATGGTGGAGACGGAATCATCAGACGTGTCGAAGCACGATTACCACTCAAGTTTAGCATTATTTCTGAACGAAGAGTATTCCGACCCTACGGTATGGAAGGGGGCGAGCCAGGGTCTGTTGGTAGAAACTTTGTGTATAAGAGGGGGCAAGATGGGACGTTTGAGAAGAGCAATCTTGGAAGCAAGGCGATTGTGTGGTTGGAGCCTGGGGAGATAATAGAAATCCAAACACCAGGAGGTGGCGGATGGGGGACACCTGATAGTTAGCTAAGCATGTAGATGTAGATGCAATGAACTCAGTGCCTGAAGAAGAACAGGCGGGGCTCGTCCGTATCTGCTATTTTTTATGAAGCTCCACCTCTTATCACGCAATTGTAGCTTCGGCCGAGTGATTGAAGTAGGAAAAAACACAATAACAGATAAGGAATTCAGATATTTTAGCAGGAAACCATTTACTCTCAGGTCGGAACATTCTCCGCACGTCAAGCATCTTCTTTCAGACTATATTCGAAACTGATAGCCTGTCGGAAACCTCTCACGACTACTTTAATCACGTGTTAAAATAATTTCGCTGCCAAGCCCGGGTGCAGATAGATTTTACCCGTTCCGGCGCCTGTTACACCTCCTTCACCTTGCGGGTACTGTCCGCAATGGAGAAGTCACTCCACCGCTTCCGCATATCCAAAGCCCCGACGACGACGAACCGTGGTTCTGATGTTGGGCAAGACTCAGAAGTCCCTACTTCCCAGAGCGGAACTAGTCCCTCAAATGGCACTATTGACGTTCCCACAGTTGATAGCGATGTCACGCGTCGTAGGATATTGGCGCAGCCTGCCTGTGAACGCTGCAGGCGGATGAAGAGGAAATGTAGTAAGACTCGACCTGCTTGTACACTATGTCTCAATAGCGGATTACAATGCTCCTTCTCAGAGGCATCTGTGCCTCCCATACGCCAGGCTCGGCAACTGCAGGCAAGAGTTGAGTGGTTGTCGAGATACATCGATGAGAAAATCCTGTCAGGTGGCTCTTCGGTTGAGTGCCTTGAGACTGGAGCAGATATTTCCATGGAAACGGCGAAAGTGCCTACTCCTACCCATGAGAATGACACGGCAAGGAATGAGGATGCAGTATCGCTAGAAGAACAAACCAGCTCAATGGTACACGTGACTTCTCCCGATGGTGATCAAGATGTCACATCTGCCTCACCAACTGATCGTGCAAAAGAGGCTGTCGACCATGGCTCGGTAAATGCATTTATAGATAGCTTGCATCCTCAAAATCCTACACAACCACCCCAAACACTGATGGATGGTCCGTCGCACCAAAGTAACCCACAGCCACCGCAAGCGCGACTACTACAACGGATGCCCGTCACAGAGCGTATGCCAGACAAGTCTGCAGCTCTCATATTTGCCGAAGCTTACTTCCGCCACATACATAGATCTTATCCGTTTATGGATCAAGCTAAAGTCATGGCAGATATGAAAGGTTTGGGAATCTTCCAACCGCAATGTCTAGAGAAGATACCCACGAAGCTGTATATTCTTATGGCGATAGGTTGCACAACCTTACAACGAATTGGTCAAGTCCCGGACTCTACTGTTTCAAAGTTCAATATAGCCTACCCCAACATAATTCGTCAATGTCTTCTCGTCGATGACATCGATTCTGTCCAAACGTGTTTGTTACTTGGCCTCTATAGTCTATTTGAGCCCTCAACGATATGGCCGTGGAAAATAACGGGTGTGCTTACGCGTCAGGTAATCCGCATGGGACTCAGTCGACAAGCATTCGTTCATGAAGATCTGGGTATTCGCCAAGTAGAGATGAGACATAGATTGTTCTGGAGTGTCTGGACACTGGATCGAATAGTCTCAGCGACTTTGGGGCTTCCTTTTGGTATTCACGATGACAATATTAATGTCCCATTGCCAAGCATAACGTTGGAAGAATACAGCTCATCTGAAGCATCCCGTCATACCTTAACTCTCCAAATCAACAGGCATGTAATTGCTTTGCGACGACTAGAGGAGCAAATTCTCCAGCGGATACACTTTACAGATTCATATAAATCTACATCCCTCTCTTTGACAGACAAAAAAATTGTCATCCAGGAATTGCGATCAAAGATTGAGAATTGGTATACTCATGGATGTCTAGTTACCCCTCAGGAACGCGATGCCGTACCTTTCCATAATACGATCCCGTGGCTTAATTTCCGCTACCAGAACTTGCTACTCTTGCTATATAGCCCATCCCACTTCAACTCCTCAATTACAGACAGCCACCTCAAAGAACTGCAAAGCTGTGCGCAGAAGTACATACAGCTTAGCGGTGTGCTGTTTGAACACCGCCATATGCCGATGAACTATGTAACAATGTGCCGCTTCGTTGCGCTGACTCCGATTCTACTTTTTTGCATTGTGCGCAGCGGTCCAAATGGTCCGGACATGGGGAAAGAACTTGCGATGTGCGCTGAGATGCTTGAAGCATTTCCCGAACGGTGGACTCATGCAAAACGTACGGCACTAGTGTTCAGACGTCTAGTAGTATCCGTGAGCAATCAAGCGTCCATGCCTGTCAGCCCAGCTTCGTACACAGGCGATAATCCCCAAACCCAACCCATCTTTTCACTCGAGGATATGAACTCTCAGATTGCGAGCCTTGTTCATGATCTACTGGGCGAATCAAGCATATATAGCCGTGCTATCGACGCGTCTATTGAGGTTTTGCAGCAAAAATCCAGCGCAAACGGAACCGAAAAGTTGCAGGGGGACAATCTGCTCGATTCGGTTTGGACGGAAAACAACATGTTATGGTCTGAGCTAGGAGACTTTACGATGGGCGTTATCTAAATCTTGCCCAATTTCGATTTTTCGAATTCAAATCCAAGTTCTGCCAAAGTTTTGATCTTGTGTCTTCTATCCCCGAGAAGCCTCGACGCGGCTTTGACCTCAGGCATTATACTCCTTAGCCATCTTTTATCCTCGTTCCAATGCGCAGGAAGCTTCCCGATGCCGTCATTCTCCAGAATGACGTTTCGTTGAGCCAAAGAAGCCCAGCAATGCAATGAATTGATATAGTCGACGTCCTCTGGGAACTTCATATCGTGGAATGCCTTGTCATCAACGCGGCCAGCTAAACGCTGCTGCTCTTCGGCATGCATGGCTTTCCCAGAAGGCAACTGCAAACGTCCTGATAGTACACGTGCAATGGCAGCCATTTGGGCTTCAGCTATTGGAAAGGGAACGACCCGCTGCGGGAGACCAGTGAAAAATAGGGTTGGTGCGGGGTGATAGATCATGTTGAAGTAGATGTTCTCTACTCTAAGTCCAGAAGAGCAGACTGGGGGTAGTGGTGATAGATTCTGGAGGAAAGGGTACGAGTACATGTAACCAGTAGCAAAGAGTGTATAGTCAATGTGCTTTTCGATTCTACCGCACGAAAAGTGTATAGACCGATTGTCTTTATCGAACGAAGTGATCTCGCCCACAATCTCAATCGATGGGTTCTGGGTGATACTAAGTGTTCCAGAATTCCGCTCCGAAATCAACAAGGGGTTCGCTGATACCTTACAAATCTCGTTTGAGATGTCACTCCCTGACGCTGAGTTCCCTACGACCACAACCTTCTGCTACTCATCAGCTTAATCATGTCATACATCACCTAAACAGTACATACTTTCCCTCTATAATCCTCCGCCCTCCTATAAAACTTGGAATGCGAAATGCTTCCTGGGAATGATCTCTCCCACTCCACCAGTCCAGGTATATCCGGTAGATACGGATCATCATAATGCCCACTACTAACGATCACTGCGTCGTAGAGTTTCTGTTCCTCCTTCCCACTCACCACCTCTTTCGTAGTAACCCACCATCTCCCTCCCTCAACAGGCTTGACATCTAAGACTTGCGTCGAGAATTTGATTAAATGCCGTATATTCACCGAATAGTCTTCTAAGTATTGTCTCACGATCTTGTGAGATGGAAATAGCGGCACCGCATCCGGAAACGGGAAATCAGAAAAGTTCATCAGGGTGTGCGGGATATTTGTATCTAGGGAGTCGTAGACGGGCGAGACAAAGACCGGCCCCTTTGTGTTGCCATCTGGAGTGGATTGGAAGTGAGCTTGGGAAGGAACCTTTGATGGCCGGGTGCGCGGGATGGTGAATGTCGGATCCTGGGAGGCTTCGGGGGTAGCCACCCAGACGCCTGCTACGGAGGCGCGTTGCTCGAATATGTCGATCACCTCGAAACATTTTTCTGCCTTTAGATATCTAGACTATAAGTTAGCCGTATGACTTAGAAATGTGAACTCTAAGAAAGATATACTTTGCCGCTGCAAGACCCCCTGGACCGGCCCCGATCACAGCGATCCTTTGAGCTGTGGGAGAAATAGATCCCATTTCGAATAAAAGATATCAACTTTGGATGTGTGAACAGAAGTTGAAGATCATCTATATCATATGATAGAGCGAGTTATTTATGAAATGCGGAAGCCTGAGTCGTCATCTCCACTTCGCCGCCGAAAATTTCCTCTTTCGGAGCGGCATTCTTGGTGACTTTGCAAGTCACACCACTTCCTATGGTATGAGGATTAGTATGTTCATACGCGTTAGTCTGCGCATTTCAGAGTTCTATGTATCTAGGCTTTGAAGCTCTTGCAAGGGAAACAAAAACTCGGCTGGTGGTTATTAGTCACGTGATTAACCAATACTTCTTTTTGATACATGCTCCAGACGATCGAAGCGGCACTATCTAGAAAGAGCAAAAAGTTACAATATTGTTGCATGAATTAGGGACTTCCAATCTTCCGCCATAAGAGAGTGATTTGTGTTGGCAATGGAAGAGAGATAGGCGCCAAGACTTTCACATTCTTGATCTGCAACGGCCGCTTGCTCCCCTTTTAAGGCAGGACATCGACTAGAGTCACTCAGTATAAGGTAGATATCTCCCAGAGGCTTCATGTGTTTTCATTACCCCTATGTATGCGCCTCCGTGAAGTGTTTCACATCTACCGGCAGCTGATCTGTCGTAACGTTACCCCAAGCTTCTAGCGATGTCATGGGAAGGACTTGACTACGACCTAAGTAGATCTCTCCAGCCGAAGAACTTATACTATCCCGGTACCGAAATCTACGTAAAATGTACGACATCTGACTGAAGTTGGAGAGTGGCACGGCAAAAGAGCCCTAAATGAACAGCAAGATGCCCTGACGATCTCCCGCCCTACCTCATCTCCTTTTCCGCATCTAGACGCGACGTTACTGCGCGACGCGCTCTCCCTCGTTGGAATGTAAAATTACTTGCATGCAAGGCAGCGCTCTGTTTCGCCAGACATGCTACTCTATCAGTAGGGTCTTGATCAACTTCCTGAACGCGATTGATTTCACCTTCCAATCTCTTATCAGGATGGTCGTACAAGGCGCATTTCCATCTGTGCCGTATTGATACGGTGCACCTGTCGAGTATTAAGGTTTTTGGCCGCACATTTAAGATCTGTCATGCGATATTGAGAGGCCCTGGCTCTACCATCAAGCTCTCGCGAACATTGACCGCCGCGTGAGTAGGTCGCACCGACCCTTGATCACGAGGGCAAGGATGGGTATCTTGACTCTGGTGCTTGGGCTAAGAAGTCCTCGGCACCGCTGACAATGTCTTTCATTTTAAGATTGCATTTGGACCTCAGCTAGATCCAACCCTCCATGTTGTAAGTACCATCATGGGAGAGGTAGAAGTCGATGAAACCTTCCACTTCGCGCATGTACCTTAAGCTTGCCATCGCAAGATCTCTTGCTGGTTCCATTCAGGAAGTGTTCCATTTTGAGGGACCAACGGGTACAATATCATAGACATGTCCTGTTGCTATAAAGGCGGCTCTAGAACCTAGGTTTATATTTTCACAGTAGGGATTTCAACCTGTAGATATTCTATTCTTCACGCTCCTTTCATAAATTTGGCTATGGTTTCCTTTCAAGGCTTGAGCGCTTTGCTCACCCTAGTGCAAATCGTCTCTGCAGGCTATAACTCAGGATCGTTCAAGAACATTGCCGTCTATTGGGGTATGACCCCATGTCTGTTTGTGTAAGAAGCTCGAGTTGACCCTTCACAGGTCAAAATTCCATGAATGTTGGAACTCCCGGCATCGCCCAGGGTAGATTGTCTTTGTATTGCGCCAGTAAGTGGTACTCTTTTGGTAGCACGAAATTGACAGTATGCTAATCAAACCTAGGCACGAGCTTGAACGTGAGTCTATAAATATGCGAACCATACATACGGATAGGTCATAAAGGCGAACTAACCTTGGCTTGTATTCAGATTATCCCGGTTGCCTTCCTAGTCAGCCTCAAAAACCCAGAGATTAACCTTGCCAATCAACAAGACGGTTGCGCTACAATTACAGGATCGAAGCTGTTATATTGCAAAGATGTTGAGTGCGTAAGAACTTTTGATATATCTTTAATTCTCTGACAATTTTTAGGGCGGATATTGTGACCTGTCAAAAAACCTATGGCAAGACCATTTTACTCTCTATCGGAGGTGCAACCTACACAGAGGGTGGTTTTGACAGCGCTGCCGCCGCTACAGCCGGAGCACAGAATATCTGGAAGATCTTTGGCCCATATAACAGCGGTGTTCCCCGCCCATTTGGCACGTCAGCCGTGGATGGTTTTGATTTCGACTACGAGGCAACCGTTAACAACATGATCCCCTTTGGAGTAGAGCTCCGCCGACTCATGGATGCTGATAAAGCTTCCACTGGCAAGAACTGGCTTCTGACTGTCGCACCCCAATGCGAGTTTCCCGACAGAGCGAATGGAGCCATGTTGGACGGCCAAGTCTTCTTTGACATCGTCATGATCCAATTCTATAATAACTGGTGTGGTGTACAAAACTTCAACAACCCCAACGCCTGGAACTACCCTGTCTGGCATAATTGGGCGAAAACCGCTTCCAAGAACCCCAATGTTAAGCTCATGATCGGCGTCCCAGGCGGTCCTGGCGCTGCTGGCTCGGGATATGTCGATGCTGCCACTCTTGCCCCAATTATTCAGTACGGAAAGGGGTATGATACCTTTACTGGTATCATGATGTGGGATGCTAGTCGCGTGTGGCAAAACCCAGGGTTCTTGGATGCGGCGGCTAGTAATTTGGGGCTTCCGGCACCTACGACGACATTGACAACAATCACGACGGCCGGACCGACCCCAACCCCGACTGGCGGAACTGGAGGCACTATTCCTCAATGGGGACAAGTAAGTTAATTCCACCTCCAAATAGTCAATTCTCTTTCCAAGACCTGGGAACTGAAGCGCTGATTGAGAGCCGAGACAACCACTTACTTGGTAGTCTCGGCTCTTAAGACATTCACCGGAGCTCCCTCTCCTTTATTTAAAAGTAACAATTACGGAGCTAATCTATTGATAGTGTGGAGGTGAGGGATGGACTGGAACTGGCACTTGTGCAGCCCCTTACACTTGTGTTGGAAATGAATGGTGGAAGCAATGTCAGTGATGAGGTGGTTGATCAGTTTCCCGTGGCCTGCCATGGAACAGAGATTTTTATTCTTGTATATACTTCTTGCATGGTTCATTGTGAATATTTTTGTTCTTTGTATCTAATACTGTTGGGAATTTGTACATATTGGGTTAACCTTCCAGAGCGAAGCCGCGATATCAGCAACTGCGCTATATCATCATATTCTTCAAATCAATGACGAAGTTGAAATAGTGACAATATGAAGGTAGTCGACAGCACTGTGGTTTTTACTGTAGTTTGAATTTAAAAGATCAGGCAGAGCTCTATAACTTCGAGGATCTTTTTGGCTCAGCACAGCCCCAGGTTCAGGCTTCGATTGGTACTAAATAAAGTCTATTCGAATGCCTAGCTGGATACGAAAACAGCACTGCTCCTATTGGCTCTCTCAGAGGTTTACTGACAGCCCAGTCTAAATTAGAACAGGATACCTCTTCATTTATAAGACTTGCAGTATTATCGAATGACTCAAGAGAGTGCTCCTAAAGCTTATTGATCCATGTGGAATACGATTATTGGTTTCTTAATCAAAGTGCTTACTATAAAAGCACAGCAGGCACGCTCCAGAAAACTTTAAGAGATTTAAGAAAGGGAACGAAGAAAATGGCGATACATGATGTGAGTAAAGGCCCATTATAAACTAAAATGAATTGGGTTGACGCTCAGACTATGGTAATTCGACAAATATTACTGCTGAGATTTCTCTATACTTAGATTGAGCCGAGGATCATGCTCTTAGATAGAAAGCAAAGGTGAGGACACAGAGCATGTTAACAATAGCGATGGTTGTGATGAAACAGTGAGCGGATCTAGATTGACGCTTACAGGAAAGGAGTATGTAGTGTCGGTCTTTCTGATCTAAGATCGAGGTTCCCTGTTGCCTGAATTAGTGTTCTAGTTTATTCCGTACTATGAGCGCACGTGCCAAAATAGACTA
This sequence comes from Bisporella sp. PMI_857, assembly GCA_021307315.1. NCBI lineage: Eukaryota > Fungi > Ascomycota > Leotiomycetes > Helotiales > Helotiaceae > Bisporella > Bisporella sp. PMI_857. Next base: position 26,563 of record JAJSPD010000016.1, on the reverse strand, counting down.
GTTTCATGAAGCTCTTCCAGTTAGGCTCGTGATAATTAATACATCAAAATGTTCTCATTGCAGAAGCCCCTTGAAATTTTGAACCATCTATTTCCAATGGCTCTTCGATAGAAAAATGCTTGCTAGCCTATGCACACCAGGAGTGTGAGATCTTGATATAAAAGCTGAATAGCTCTCCTAGAAGTAAAAAGTCATAATAGTTTGTAAAGCCAACTTGGAGCAACACGGTCGGAGGAGTAATTATCCATCGCATGCGCGCAAATGAGCGGAACAAAGCTCTACCTTTGCATCTCCGCTGACGAACATTCTGTGTTGCACTCCTGTTTTGGTGGTTTGATAGGAGAGCTTGTAAGAGGTATAACAACGAATACATCATCGACAGCAAGGGTACCGGTAGCAGTTTAACATAGAATTTGATAAAATTAAAGAATGCTAAAGATGGTACTTGATCCGAGAATGAGGTGTATACACCGAATCGCAAAACACGCTGACCGATATTCCCTTCTCCTAGTACAGGGTAATGAAGCACCTTCCTGTCTCACCCTCTATATTCTTGAACACGTTCAAGCTTTTCAATTGCATAATTCGAAAGTCAGATTAATCTTAGGCTACTTTATAGATAATCCTTCCAAAGAGCTATCACCTGGAGACAAATATTTGTTCTTTTCTAGCTGTCAAGCTTTTGCTAGCTTCATAGTAAGTGCAAAATATCCTATTCGAGAAGCATTTTCTTGAACAAATTTTCCTTATAAAAGGACATGTTCAACAGTTTGGGATTGTCATTGATGAAGGAAGTGACTACCGAGTACGCGTACCCGTACACGTAGATATAGCTCTGAGTTATGCCTTCCCCCTGCTAGAGAATATTGCTGTAGATTATGTTGAAGTAAACTTAACTCGCCAGTGAGTAATAAGAATGTTTACGAAAATGACAACGACCAAAACACTGACAGCAACAACCCGGTTAGAACTAACTTCTCTCTTAGGGTACTTGCTATGGAAGCAACTTTTAAACTATCAATTTGACTACTTGGTGTAGCGTAGTGACAAATACAACTCCCAAAGGGGCAACATCACCGTGAGCGATGGAACTTCCAAGAAGTCCCATTGTAAGCGATATTGAGGAGCTTGCTTAATTACAAGTCTTTCACTAGAGCCTCCTGGGGAAATTGAAAGAGTCCTCGAAGTGAGATCCACTATTCTTTTTGAGTCTATTGTGAGGTAGTCTCATTGCTGATGCAGGCGGGCAGCCTAAATGGCTGTGAGTAGATCTGCATTTTGGTTCAATAAGGGAATATTTCCTGAGTACAATGATTCAAGCTGAGATCCGGAAACCATATTTGTAATGGCTCCAGTGACTAGCGAGGAACATCCGTAACTTCAAGATTGAGGCCCATGCATACTCCGAAGTATTATAAGTACGGAATATTTTCAAAAACATTAATATTTCCATTTCTTTCATATCTGGTAGCGCTGGTTACGATTGCAGTGGCTGCCCCATGCCACCATAAGTGATCATCTTTGTCACCTGGTATTCGCTGATACCATACTTGGACCCCTCACGTCCAAATCCACTCTCTTTTACACCACCAAATGGCGCGGCTGGATCACTGATCAAGCCGGTATTGACGCCGACCATTCCCACTTCTAACGCCTCGGCAACTCTGTATACTCGTTGGATATCTCTTGAGAAGAAATATCCTGCGAGACCGACTTCGGCTGAGTTTGCAATCTTGACAACCTCATCTTCAGTATCAAACTTGAAGAGTCCGGCAACTGGGCCAAATGTTTCTTCGGTGGCAATTTGCATATCGGTAGTCACACCAGTGATGACTGTGGGTTGGTAGAAATTGTCTCCTAGCTCAGGCATCTTCTGTCCTCCTTGAATAATCTTGCCGCCTTTCTTCTCAGCATCACGCACATGTGCATCGACTTTGCTGACAGCCCGGTCGTGGATCAGCGGCCCATGAGTGACACCTTCCTCATAGCCACCTCCAACTTTGAAGTCCTTAACCTTGGCAGCTAATTTTTGCGCGAACTCATCGTAGATGCCTGACTGAACAAAAATACGATTTGCGCACACACAAGTCTGGCCAGAGGAGCGAAATTTACTTGCAACAGCACCTGCAACGGCTGTATCTAGATTCGCATCATCGAATACAATGAAAGGGGCATTTCCTCCGAGCTCGAACGATAGCTTCTTCAATGTCGAAGAGGACTGTTTCATGAGAAGCTTTCCTACACCAGTTGAGCCAGTGAAGGAGACTTTCTTGATTATTGGTGAAGTAGTGAGTAGCTCTCCTACCTCTGGGGTGTTATGTAGTGCACTGACAATGTTGAACACGCCCTTAGGTATGCCAGCTCGGTGACCAAGCTCGGCGATTGCGAGAGATGTGAATGGTGTTTCTCCTGGAGATTTGGCAACCACGGTGCATCCTGCTGCCAAAGCTGGACCGATTTTCCTTGTAACCATGGCGGCCGGAAAGTTCCACGGTGTAATCAGACCACAGACTCCTACAGGTTCTTTTAATGTTACAATTCTGTTTCCTGGGATCGATGCAGGTATGGTGTCGCCGTATATTCTCGGTGCCTCCTCGCTGAACCATTCAAAGAAATTGGCCGCATAGATGACTTCTCCTTTTGCATCTGCCAATGGTTTGCCATTTTCCCATGTAATGAGCTTAGCAAGGTCGTCCGCATTCTCAATCTGCCAAAAACATCAATATTTACTCGTGATGTAACCGGCTGAAGCTTTACTGACCATCAAATCATACCATTTTCTCAACAGCTTCGATCTTTCACGACCAGTGGTGGTCTTGAAAGATGGGAAGGCGGCATAAGCGGCATCAATGGCTTTCTGAGTGTCCGCAGAGTCGAATTCTGGAGCATGCCCTATTATCTTGCCAGAAGATGGATCTAGAGTAGAGAAGTGAGCGAATTACAGTCATATTTGTGGAACACAAGTACCAGTGACCTCAAAGGTCTTTCCTGAGTTTGCTGCGACCCATTCGCCATTAACATAGGCAACATGGGTCTTCAGTAAGGACTGGTCCATGAGTTTTGGTACACTATGCGGCATGCTGGAAGCTTGTCGTTGAAGGGAAGGTAAGCTAAAGGCTTGAAACCTGGATCTGGGAGCAATTTGCGCAGACGACACTGCGAATCTATATAACGAAAGACGCATGATTGATGAAAACTGCCGAGAGCCGGATCTCTCTGCAAGATACAGCTGTTGAATCAAAAGAGGAGCGGCATCGGGGAAAGGCGGAGCATCAATTGGCGCGAACAGAAGGGTTGTTGGCTCCAGAACTGGTGTTTAGTTAAACAAATAATGAGGGGGGACATTTTAGAGCTTCTACGTCATGTCATAATAGGCAAGTATAACCGAGGAAGAGAAAGGATATCAAATTATCGTTGGTCACGTGCCAACGCGCATGCTCAGCGTGTCTTGGACTTTCTTGCCTCAGCTGGTATAGGAAGCTTAAAGAGCTCAACTTTACGACATCAAGAGTCTTTCGGGACATCATACAGGTGGTCGCTTCGGCTTCGGCGAGTGTCTTTTTTAACAGTAGCTATTTTACACCCATAAAGCTTTCTCATTGGCGCATCATTCCGAGCTTCTAATTAACACCACACCGATCTCAGCTTTGCCTATCTGCTCCTCCCGACCTAGCTTACAACCACTCGATAAGTACGCCCTACGCCTGCTTCACTACGCCGCACCCAATTAGCTACAAGATATCATGTACGACAACGACAGCCCGGCTGAAGAAGGCGCTGCCAACGGTGCTGGAAGCCAGGATATATCCAAAGGCGAACGGCGTGTCAACATTGTTGTCATAGATTCCAATGACAACGAGTTGCAATTCCAGCTCAAGGCCAAAACCAAATTAGGCAAGTTAATGGATGCCTACTGCAAGGAAAAGAACATCGATCCCGGATCGTGTCGGTTCCATTTTGATGGGAAGCGGCTTTTGCCAGATGATACTCCTAAGCTGGTACGTTATTCATGGCCGATGTTCGTGCGATGAGGAAGCTAATTTATGTAATCAGCTTGAGATGGGGGAAGGAAAGAATGAGGTTAAGGTCAATATTGAGCAGCTGGGCGGCCAGTGAACATTGATCGTGCACTGGGAACGAAGACATATAAAAGCCGGGCGATGGAGGTACAGAGGGGCAATTATCAGGTATGCCAATGTCCCCCAAGCGATATGACAAGCATATACCAATGTGCCAGGTTGGGATCTCCAATGGGCAACCCCAGGAAGCAAGCATACAGCCTAGACGTATTTATGCCTAAGGCTCTCTACTTGGACAATCCCATTCGGTCAAACCTACCAGATTTTACATCGCAAAGTTGGGCGTGTCTGGTGTTCAAGCACAATTGATGCATCTCTTCTGCACATCCTGCCGAGCAAGTATTCGCGTAATCGGACTAGATCGATATCTTGGGTCATTAATATTTTCTTGTTTTGCTTTAACTGTTGCCTTTTTCATAAATCAACCTGTGTGTAGCTTTCAATACCTATTGCAACTGAATTTTCTTAATGTGGAACCTAATGGATGATAAATATGCTGCGATTCCTTTACGCGCAGGTAGAGAGGGTACCTTTGCTATCGGATGATAACTGAGGGTCGTTCCCTTCCACATCTACATACTTTCCTGTTCTAGCTAGCGCACATATATCATAAGTTCATTTCTGGCAGTTCATATTGCAGCCCTTAATCAACTCTTTATACAAATAACACAGATTGCCACCTCATTCTATGACTTCGACTCTGATGTTAGAAGCGTAGCTTTACAAAATATATTCCCTTCTATCAAGTGCAGCGAGCGATGCCGTCCATGATTCTCTGCAAATGTACCTTCACACTTAACAAAAAACCCTTGTAGACCAAGAAATGGTAAAGCAAAGCCAGTGAAGTTGACGAACGCGGGGACGAGGTTGGCAGTATGCTCGTTATCGACGTCTTGGTCCTTGCCCAGTCATCATTCTTCGGAACAGTGGCGCATTGTTTTCAGAAGCTCCGACTTCTAAATCGGCCACGGTCTCCTTCTTTCTTTTGCGCATCCCATAATGCGAGGCTTTCCTGTCCTTCTCGCCCTTAGTCCCTTGATCAAGATCAAGACTGTCATATATATCCTGGAATCCCACAACAGCTCGACTACGCCTTCTAAGCGAGACGTGTGTTCGCGATCAAGATCACGGCGCTGTTCCTCTGTGTAAGCTACGAGGAATTTTGCCTGAAGTTTTCAGAGAGGTGACGTACAAGCCAGGTCCACCAAATAGCCATGATTACCAATGTAAGAGGTATGCTCACAACCCAATAGGGCCACAGTCTTGTAGATGCGACCGCAGACCATTTTTTGGCTTTCCAGTCAAACATGGACATGGAAAAGAATGACTATCTTGTTAGAGCATTCAGGATATATCTGAAAGGTAGCCTACCGCTACAAATGTTGCAGGCAGAAACACAATACTCATGAAGGCTAGGGTTCGCATAGCAGAACTATCGTATTTTGCAGCTTCCGCTATATCTTTCGATGCTGCTGCCATTCCCAGGTTGGATCGATTGTCTCTTTGGACGACGAGATTATATACCTTCTTCTGGTTAGGTATCACCGACAAAGAATACTCTTGACAAGATTAGGCATTCATGGAAGAGACCTACAACATCCAACTGGCTTTGAGCAATCCTCTGATTACATTTCACTTCTGCTAAAAGTGCCTGGTTCTCATTCGCAACTTCATCAATTCGAGAACGCAGGGGCTTGGAAGTCTTATCTTGTCCCCCCGGAAGTAGTGCTCGCATCCCTTAATATATTCCAGAGAATTGATAGTTGCCTCCAGGCGCATTTGGTGGAATGACAATCTCGATATAATCCCGTTCAATTTCCTAGTTACATCATCATAGTTTAGCTCCGTTGTTGTGTGCTTAGATCCAGGAAGGTCATAGCTATGCATTCGTGTTTGGAGCTCAACTTGGAAAAGATTGGATGATGCCTTTTGACGTTTCGAGAGTCAGAGTCAGTCCGAAGCTCGCAAAGTATTATGGGCAATTGCATGGGATGTGAATTGTGTGAGTTAAGGTCTCCGAGAAATGCTAGAACTTCTTCAAATTCTTTTGGGAGCAATCCAAAGACTATGCCGGTCGTGCGATTTTGAGCCTTATCCAAGGACATTGCCAACGCCCAGTTCTCAGTTATCGAATTTGGACAGCGGTACACGAAGCCTGATTCGAAATTAGTATATATCAGAGACTAAGTCCTTGGTCCACTCAATTTGTGTGGTAGAAGCATTACTCCCTATGAAGCAGGAAGTTCTGACTGTGCCGGTAAAAATTGCCTGCAGATATGCAGGTGGCAAATTAAATATTCTAAGTATCTTGAGAAACGTTGATTTGGAAAATGGAACTGTCATCGATGCTTCAGGGTCTTCCGCTTCTGCGAGAGCAAAACTTGGCTTACGTGTCAGATTTGTGACGAATATGGCAAGAAAGCTGGTTGTGGGCGATACATACATCATGTGTATAGATGGGACTACCTTCTCCGTAGGAAGACTGAAAGTATTCCCTAGCTCCCGTGGAGTGATATGTTGACTAGAAGACACAACTCTGGATATCCAATATTCTAGAGCATTCTCGGGTTTCTGTTCGCGTATATCGCTATTCTCGGTACTCCCAGATGGCTGCTAAAGTAAGTGTAGGAACAGCGAGGTGCGCAGATTATCTTTGAAGTGCTTACTTTACTAAAATTTCTTCTTACAATATGTATAGACTCAATATCAGATTCAATGATTGTTTGATTGAGATAATCTGCTGAGTTATATCCTCAAATAGGGGGGTTGCCCATCCATATCTTAAAAGTTTGTTTGGTGGGTAGCTTGATAAGATTGTCAACCCTCCAGAGCACCTCAGCAACTCTGCTTAATATTGGACCTAGTTCATCGACGCCTGGGGCCTTGAAATACGGGAGGCCATAATCGTCAAACAGTGATTTGGTACTGTTCAAAATTGCAGACAGTTGCAAGGCTTCTGAGACAAATTCCGCCACGGCTTCGTGGTGCGTTTGAAGTACTTTCTAGCCGTTGTAAATTCCTGCTCACGGCAATAGCTCTATATGCAAGCCTATTCAGCTCAGAAACGGTGTCTTCGACTACGCTGCTTCTGCTCACTGCCTCCGCCGTCGTCCGCGAGAGCTGGTGAGCCGGCTTGGTGGTTTAATGGGATTAACGGTGTTGTGGATAATTGAGAGCCTACTCGCAACAACAATATTTTCTTCTGTCTACTTCCTTATGGGGGCCAAAAGTGCAACCGCACGATTCATGGATCACTATCCACTCATTTATGCCACATTCTTCCGCATTAACTTATGTTACCCAGATTTACCCTCGCTGGTGTACCTGATACCGTAGCTTGTGAGATGAGCCTTGAAGTTGCATTGGCAGCTATGTCCGTGCCCCATTGCAGTTCTGGAGACCATACATCGGTTTGTGTAACACTGAACTTTCCCCCTTATGCCACGCCGTGGTCCTGGGTTTCTGATGGAAGGTGGGATTGAATAGATAAGCTCTAGTCGTGTCAGGCAGGTTAAATGTCTCGTATCAGGTGACTCGGTCATGATGCTAGAAAGAAAGAAAAAGAACTTGGATACAAGCTGCGCGGGAAAGACGAGCGTATGTGGTATCTTATTTTCAGGAATAGTCTAAAGTGCCAAGGTACAGACAAGATCCAGAGGATGCCTGAGCGCGCAAAGAATATGCATGAAGAGTGTATCTAAAAGCAATGCTCAACGCCAGTGAACACACCGATTCGCAAACTTGATATTCCAACGACGCCGAAAAGAACTTCGCTCTAAAAAGTGTAGACAAGCAGATAGGCTAGGAACCCAGAATCATCTGTTCCAACTTTTCCCTTTCACCACTCTCACTTACCATACCTCTAAATATTCCTTTAGCACTTTCCAACAACTCCTTCGGCGTCCCAAACTCTGCGACCTTTCCGTCATCCAGTACCAAGATCTTATCGAAATCAGCAATGGTGCTCAGTCGATGCGCGATTACAATTAGTGTTGAGTCAGTAAACTCCTCCCGAATGCTCCGCTGAATAAGAGTATCGGTCGCCATGTCGACAGCAGAGGTGGCTTCATCGAGAACCATGATCTTGGGACGGGCCACGATGGCGCGCGCTAGGCAGAGGAGCTGGCGTTGGCCTTGGGAGAGGTTGAGGCCGCCTTCTGTGATGGGCGAACTTAATGAGGTGAAAATATTCTTGTTCGAGTTTGTGTTAGAGCTTGACGCAGTGGCAGTGGCGGGGGAGTCGTCTGTTGTGTCCCTGGGTGTTGCCAAAGCGGAGGGAGTGACGAGATGAACGCGCTCTAAGGCATCACGGAGCTCAGAGTCGGTACGCTCATCGAAGGCGTCTAAATTGGATCGTACGGTACCAGAGAATAAAACGGGGTCTTGGGGGATGATTGCGAGACGCGAACGCAGCGCGTGAAGTTTGATGGTCGAGATGTCCAGTCCATCGATGTGGATGCTGCCTTCGCGAGCTTCAAGGAAGCGGAAGAGTGCAAGGGTCAAGGAAGATTTACCTGCGCCGGTGCGGCCAACAACACCGATGCGTTCGTTGCGCGCGACGCTGAAGCTTAGGCCTTTTAGGACAGGTGGGAGATCTGGCGCGTAGCCAATGACTAAGTCATTAACTTCGAGACGGCCCTCACTCGGCCATGCTGCAGGAGGATCAGCGCCATCGAGGGATTCGGTAGGCAAATTGGAATATTCAATGATGCGCTCTGCGGCATTCATGTCAAGTTCGAGATTAGTATAGTGCCTTATGGTCCAGATGACTGTTTGGCCGTAGTCGAGAGCGAAGCTAAGAGCGAAGCCGGCTAAGGAGGCGTCGATACCTGGTAGCAAGATGATCATGATTGCTACAACAGTTGCGAAAAAGCCTCCAACTATAGACATGCGCCAGCCCATCCAACGGTTGAAGACCCAAAGATGCCAGAACGTTGTGCTATGATCGTCAATCTTTTTGAACATTCGCTCTACGTAAATATCAGTCTTTGCAAAAGCACGGATTGTGCCGACTCCTGTCAACGCAGAGCCGAATTGTTCAAAGACTGGCGATTTGGCGTTTGATTCAAGTCGTTTGACTTCGCGAGCGCCGTGGAGGTAGAGTATGGCAATCCAGATGCAGAGTGCGAAGAGGATAAGTGCTAGGACAAGAACATAGGGCGATACGAAGACTCTAGACGGATATTAGCATATGTCAAAATAGTCTTTGAGTCAACACTTACCCAGCTACAACAACACCAATAAGGCGGAAGACATTGTGTGCACCGAAGGCGATATCACTTGAGAGTCTCGAGTCAACTACGTTGAAGTCGGCTGTAAACCTGTTCAAGATTCTTCCTAATGGGACAGTATCCATCCACCGTAGAGGTGTTCGCAAGATAGTGAAGCTGAGCTTCTCGAAAAGCTGTTTGGATGCACGGATCGCGCCGCAGAATATCCAGTAGTACCGGGCAACACCCATAAGAGCAGCCGAAGCGGAGAAAGCAACATATATTCCAAGATAGAAAGCTAAATTATCATCTTCGCGGTCTGATAATGCTTGCACGGTTGAATTGGAGCTTGTTGTAATAGTTTGGAAGTTGTATGTATGTAGGGAGTAGCTGAGGGCATGAGAAGTCGCCTTACTAGCTGTTTGGCCATCACCAGTCCAGATTTTGAGCCACCAGGAACGACCTATCATTTATTAGCATGCAAAATTACAATATATCCTTGAAAAAGAGCTGCCTTACCTGTTGTGAGTGACTGCAGCAATGAAAATAACAGCGCAGCAATGATCCAAAATGGGAAGCCTCCACTTGCCTTCAAATACCCCAAATATATATGACTTTTGACCCGGCCTTGCTCTCTTGATTCCTCCTCGACAAATTTCTTAGCGGTTTTATTAGATTCAATTTTCTTCAAAGGCTCGCCGATATCGGTATCAGAATCTTCTGAGTTAACTACCGTAGGATCTTCATCGATCTCTAACTCTTGTGGTTCGTGACTCAAGATCTTCTGTAATGTGCCAGCTTCCTCCAATTCTGAGAGTAGACCCGCATGCTCCACTGTTCCATCACCCAGCTCGACCACGTACTTTGCTCTTGACTTGACAAGAGAGACGTGGTGGGTTACTAGAATGCGTGTTCGTCCAACTCCCAGTTCGCCTGTCAACGCATTTTCGAAAATGTATCGTCCAACATGTGCATCAACCGCGCTGAAAATATCGTCTAGGACTAGTATACCAGCGCGGGAGTAAAGAGCGCGAGCGAATGTAACTCGCCAGCGCTGTCCACCACTAAGATTGATTCCATTCGCCCCAATTTCGGTATTCTCTCCATCCGTCAACATATCCAGATCCTTCTTAAGAGCACATACTTCAATAACCTTCTTGTATCGCTGCTCATCAAATGGTAAGCCGAACAGGATATTGTCCTGGATGCTGGCGTTTTCAATCCATGGGATCTGTGCCACGAAAGCTATGGATGATGGAATAATCCAGTCGGCGGCGGTTGCGAGGTGATCCCATCTATCACGCGTGTTTGGTTGACGAGGGACATTGATCTTTCCAGATAGCAGATCAACCTCTCCGAGTATAGCGGCTAGCAGCAAACTTTTGCCGGTGCCTGTCTTGCCGCTGACGACACTGAGCTCGTTCTCAGGAAACGAGATGTTCACCTTGTTGAGGACATATCGGTCGTCCCCATCTTCCTTCTCTTCATCTGAGGGCCAAGCAAACGATGCATTTTCGAATGAAATGTTGGAACCGTCGCTCGTGTTCTTGCTGATCTCAGGCGCGTTGAGATATTTATCGACTCTCTCCACGGATATATAAGCGTCAATGAGATCAGTAGTCAATTCTGGAATAACAGCCAAAGTAACCTCAAGATTTGCGAACACTCCAATAGCTGTGAATGCGACAGCAGGGGTGAGTGTTTCGTATTGGAAAGCGTATACCGCTAAAGCAGTCGCCGAAAGAAGAATTGGGCTTGCGATCCAGCAACTACGATCATTAGCTGAAGCTCAAGGGGCTTTTCAAACATTCAATTCACAGATCGCTTTATAGTTAGTAATATTAACTTACAAGAGGAGAAATGTATCGGAGCTATCAGATATTAGTTTATCAATCCACAAGGTTTATGCCAAGACTCACATGTATACAGCCCACTGCTCATTTAATTCCTTTCGTCGCACCTTTCCAATTTTTTCGTGCCAATTTGCCTCAAGGGCAGAAAATTTGATTTGTCGAATGCCTATCCATGATTAGTGATCCATGAGACAAATACGCTGGGTGTGCAATAGTACCTTGTAGTGCTTCAGTAACCACCCCCATTTTGACATCACGGACTTTCATGAGCCTATCCTGAGCATTCGCGTAGCGCTTGCTGAAGTAGATATTTACAGGTATTGTGAGGGCCATTGCACAAAAGCCAGCGATTAAGGCTCTCCAGCCAATGATGCTCAACAGGAAAGTAAACGACACAATGAGTTTAAAAAGACTGCCTGGGAAGAAGTAATTGAAAGAGCAGAAGTCAGAAATTCGCTTTGCATCAACACCAATCAAGTTCACTGTAGACTGCTTTGTTTTTGGATCCGCTTCCTCCTCTCCATCCTCAGGAGGGAGCTCTGGCTTGTCTTGAGCGGATGAGTCTCCCATTGCTGTCTCTGAAACATCCGGTCCTTCTGCGTTCGCCTTCTTCGATTTAGTTGCTCCTTTCACATCCTTTCGCCGCAAAGCCTTCTGGAATATGAGGGCTGAGAGCTGGGCTCGAATCGGAATCGCAACTTCGGACCAAGATATCCAAAAGAGCCAAGACTCGATCCAGGACGCACCAATAGTGGCTACTGTTAGTACCACTACCCAGATCCAAGCCTCCTTATTGATGGGTTGTCCAGGAATTCGACCTTCGAGAATTTTCAGAAGGTGAAAATTAACAAATTGTGGGGCGAAATTTCCAAATGCTTGAATCAAGGTTAGGAACCACTGGATAATAAACGGCCACTTGTGGGCAATGAGAACTTCAATCCATAACTTCCGAGGCCGTTCTTTGGCAGTCCAAGACTGACTGAGGTCTTTGGAACGAGTATAATGGTCCATCTTTGTAAGATCTTCCAGCTCGAGGCGCCGTTTCTTATTCGCAAGCGCGAGCAGGTGCGCAACCCACGAAAAGCTATATCTGCTAAGTGCCGAAGCAGTATACATACCGTCAACTAGTTTTCCATCCTTGTAAACCTCTGGTCGGCGGGTGAGAGAAACTCCAGTAAATGCGGTAAGAATAGCGAGTACGAGCTGGGTTATCCGAAGGGCCGTATGCTCTGAAGGTCCAAGCCCATCGATGGCAGGATTGCCTAGAAGCAAGCCATCCTGAAGGAGGAGCGCTGCTAGAAGGAACGCGCATGATATCGTTGTGTAAACCCCAAGGGTGTAACTTCTTGTAGTTTTGCGAGTAACTGTACCAATAGTCTGGATAACTATGAGGCCCTGAATAGTGTTAGCAACTTGGATTCTTCGGAGAACATGCACTTACCCAAGCTGCTACATTCATCCAGTTCTCGACCCACAAGGGATCATCATGGTACTTGCGCTGGTCCAAGACCGACAGAGCAATTGCGGTCAGAAGACCTGCGGTAGTAAAAGTTGATAAAAATACCTTTGAAATAGCAGTTGAATATTTGGCCATTGATTCCTCGGTAGCTACTCCATCCTTGTCCTCATAGAGGATTGCCTTTTCCTTTCGCTCGCGAAAATGAGCTACATGATCTAGCACGGATGGGATAGCGAATAGAGCAATCACAGCTAGTGCAGCAGCTCCTGCAGCAGTTGATTTCTCGTGTAAGTCGAGCATCTTGACTCCGTTTTACCTGACAAGAAATTTAGGAAACGCTGCCTGTTAACATTTTAATAGAGAATGTTGAGCTTAAAGGATGACGCAGGCACTCCCACAAAATTTACGGCGAAGAAAAGTACTCTGATTGGGTTGAGTCAAAGCGGTATATCAAGATGAATTGATCACACAAGTACGACGTGAGCGTACTAGGGAGATTAGATATACTGCCTGAGTCACCGGGCAAGAAATGACTGTTGGATAATGTTCAAGGACAAGACTACGGGCGGCGTTGCACAAGAGATCTAGGGTGGGGTGTGATGTATGAGAAAGGCGTGATAGGGCACAAGCAGAAAGGCGGAGGGCAAGGGGGGGGGACAACCCGCCTTCACTAAAATACTCCGTGTTCACGGTAAGCTCCAAGGGAAGCTTGACTAATATAGCTTCGCTTGAGGTTGAGAATGGAAGGTGGTTGACTCTTCTTGTTTTTCTTCTTTGTTGCTGCTGCCTGAGAAGAAAATTTTAAAATTCATTGCTCTCCTGAGCTAGTCAACAAACAAGTAAGCGGCGTGAATCGGAGTCAAGATTCCTCTCTTCTTCTAGGGAATCCGTTTTCTACTCCGAGATCTTAAGACCCGCTAACGGCTCCAACTAAGAAAAAAGCGTATGTGTTCATGATAAGCTTGACTTCATGTACGGACCTTTCTTAGCGAATAAAACCGAAATCCAACACCGGCAGCTTTCCGTGTGGATTAGTTCCAGTGACCATACTTTGGTAATGGATTCCATCATGCTGGTGAAGAGAACCCATGCATACTACTGCACGGGCAATACCCCGGTTACCAGGCGGATAAATGTCCAAAATGGAGCCCTTTCGCTTTGGCTGACTCTCTGGCGGTGAGGATTTTAAATGGTGGCTGCAGATGAGGCAAAACCAGGGTGCACCACGCTCCATAAGAGTCATCACTACATACGTAGCTTATTTTCGGAATGCCTTCTTCACAAAGAGTCTCTCGCCTTGGTTATTATGATATTAGTTGGATTGATGCATAGTGTATCCCTCTACAGCAAGCTTAAGCTTATTGTAACTGCGTGGAAACTAAGATCGGTCCGTTGAGAAAGCTGGCTTTCTATTGTGCAATTTTATATAGCTTGCCTGTATGTTCTGGTAAAACAGGTTGAATAGGATCTGGCGGTTCCAGAGTAATCGCAAGTCGGTGACGATTTGTAGCATATCAGGTATGATAAACACATAATTTATCGTGAATCACCGAATGTATGGAATGACGCTGGCGCCAGTATCAGCATACTACCACCTACTTCATTTATGGGACAGTCCCCGATGACTAACCTGCTGAAAATTGATCAAATGCTTCATTCGAAAGTTTTAATACAGAACAGCAACTCTTAACTATGTAAAGAAGTATGCAGGACGATGAAGTTGCACCGCTGGAGAGCTCCAAGAAGATCAGCTGTAGCAGGAGAGGGGAAGGAGTCATGGGAGGAGAGCGAGCAATCAAGCAATGTCGTTTCGCTCTCTTAGTAAGTAGCTGTTAAATTCATCTTATTGATAAAACGACGCAGCAGTGGTAAGTCGGATAAATCAATATTTTAAATACGAACAGGACGAAGTGAGGGTAAAGAAAAGGATGCTCCTAGGCCACCCCTCCATAGAATGTCGAGCAAGTGCGGGCGCGTCTGAGGCGCGTTTAGTGCCTTACCCAAGTCGACGTGCCTGAGCATGTGCCCCGTAACTTGTTCAGAGCTCAGCACATCTCCATAACTTAACGATCATTCCATTCCATCTGTCAATTGAATCTGACGTCTATCAACAATACGAATGCAAACAAAGAAGATTGCTCTTCATCGCTGATTGTCTTGATCCTGGTGTTTCGTCTGCAGCACACGAGGAAGCATCAAAAAGCCCAATACCCTACTGCCAGACTCCAACTTATTCCTCCCCTCCTCGAAACTCTAGATATATTTCAATCCTTCTGAAACATATTCTACACCTTTGTACAAAATTCCTGGGAGCTCCAGACGCTTGAATCCTGACTCAATCCAGCCTCGATAAGGTTGGCTGCACTGCTTCTGCCGTTGTCAGTTGTTCGTGCACCACGAAAAATAACAGCCCAGCCCACCATGAAGAGTACGCCACTAATCATCAACTGGCATGAATCCAATTCTCCAATATATTCCGCCGATTTCCAGAAAGGGGAGAACGGAAGACTGGCCACGGCAGGAGGGGACAATAATGTTAGGGTTAGTAGACAATGCACCTGGGAACTTTGCTCGCCTCGCTGATATTCATGGGCAGCTATGGAGGCTAGAGTCTGATGGGGAGGATCGCACGATCAATTATCTTGCAACTTTATCCAGGCATACCCAGACTGTCAATTGCGTCCGTTGGGCACCTCGGGGTAGGTAAATATGGTTCGATTAGCCAGGCGTATTGACTGACTGGAAGTAGGCGATGTCCTAGCATCCGCCGGTGACGATGGAGTGGTGATGCTTTGGGCACTAGACGAAAGCAAGTCCGCGGTTCCGGTATTTGGTGGAGATGGAATTGAAGATAAGGAGTCATGGAGAGAGAGGCACATGTGCCGTTCGTCGGGGGCCGAGATTTACGATCTTGCATGGTCGCCAGACGCCATGTATTTCATTATCGGTAGCATGGACAATGTTGCCAGGATTTATAATGCCCAAACCGGTGAGCCATACTGTGAAAGGGATCGTAACCTCAAAAATTAACTTGGCGTAGGGCATCTTGTCCGTCAGATAGCAGAGCACCAGCACTATGTTCAAGGCGTTGCTTGGGATCCACTCAACGAGTACATCGCCACCCAGTCCTCTGATCGCTCTGTCCACATCTACTCATTGAGAACCAAGGATGGCCAATTTACCCTCGACAATCGAGACATTGAATCTAAGCTCACAAAAATTGGAAGCAATGTGAAGATGGATCTACCTGGACGGAGAATTTCGTCCGACAGCCCAGCGCCTCCCGAAATGGGGTTCCGCTCCCAGACCCAAAATGAATCGTCCATCCTTGCCATAGGATCTCCTGTACCATCGTGTCCTGGTACACCAACATCATTGGCATTGCCAATGAACCCACCTAGCGTTATTAGCCATAGCAGACGGTCTTCTTTTGGGGCCTCGTCGCCAGCTATGTCCATGAGAAGATCAGTTTCGCCTGCTCCCTCTCTTCCTTTACCAGCTGTGATGCCTATGGAGTCACCACGGCCGTCTATGAGCGCTGCGGTGAGGAACGCTCACATATATGCTAACGATACGATGAAGTCATTCTTCCGGCGATTGACATTCACACCAGACGGTAGCCTTCTTCTCACGCCTGCTGGACTGTATCAGACTCAGCACAAAGGGCCAGAAGAGGGCGCAAAAACCCTATATGAGGTTATTAATACGGTGTATATTTATACTAGAGGTGGCATCAATAAGCCTCCCATAGCACATCTTCCGGGACATAAGAAACCGTCAGTGGCTGTCAAGTGTTCACCGATTTACTACGCACTCCGAAAAGCCACCTCGAAAACTAAACACATCACGATTGATACTTCATCTAACGAGACAATGCCGGAACTTCCAGAGCCAGCCATTGGGAAATCGGCATCACAAGATATGGAACCACCACCGGCTGTGCCTAAGGACACTCAAACTCCTCCATCAGAAGTGGAGCCAGATGCTTCAACCCAAGGACCAGCTATGGCTTTTGTATTACCATATCGCATGGTATATGCAGTGGCAACCGAGGACTCCGTACTGTTATATGATACACAACAGCAGACACCGCTCTGTGTTGTCAGCAACTTACATTGTGCGACATTTACGGATCTTTCTTGGTGAGTAAGTCGGGGTGATTAGTGTCTTTGCTTACGAGTTTTCAGGTCAAATGATGGTCTCACACTATTGATGACCTCCTCTGACGGCTTCTGCTCCACGTTGACCTTTACAGAGGGAGAACTTGGAACGCCATACACCGGTGAGGTAACAACAAATAAACACCCTGCTCTCAGCACTGCTGCATCTTCTTCACAAAATACCCCTATCCCTACACCGACCTCTACCTTTGCACCACAATCACCATTCCCAAGCACAGGTCATCAGCGCACCTCGTCCAATGTCTCTGTTGCTCCTTCTCCTCCGCCCATCTCGCTTGGCACCAATATCAGACCATCCTCTCCTACACGATCTAATTCAAATTCGTCTTCGCATGCTGGAACAATAATAAGTAACCCAACACTTGTAGGCGGGACGCTGCCTGCGACTGTAGCCGGTCCATCTGGTCTGGGACTTGTAGCAGGACTGCCAATGACAACGCCACCGCAAACACCTCGGAGTACAGCAAGCTCGGCTAGTGGTGTGAAACGTGATGCTAGTGAGAGTGAGCGCGAAGATGGAGGCCAGGAGAAGAAAAGGAGGAGGATTGCGCCAACAGGTAAGCCAATCTCATCTGCTAATTTCTGTCGAAGGAATGATGCAGCTTAAGGGCTGCTTCAATCGCACATTTCTCCCCGACCCAGGTACTGATATGTAGCAGCAGTGGTTCGAGAATAACAACCTAAGGAATTGTTGGACTTTCACCAGCGTCCGTGTACTAATGATGATGTTTAAGGGGCAACTGGGATATGCATTTAGCGGGAGTTCGATGGTCTATCTAGGGATGAGGCTCTTGCTTCTATGGTTTGGATAGAATCTAGTCATGGAGGCTAGACACTATCATACTGTATGTATCGGTTCTTACAAATACGGTAGAGTGGCTTTAATTCTGGCTATACTACAATTATTCACTCCGCCCTGGTGAAGCAATCATGCCTTGGTTGGCAGTGGGCATTGCACGACCCGATAGCCTACCTTGTGTTTTATGTCTTTTGCCTCCTGATCTATTATTTCTACAGTTTCTTCAGCATTTTTGTTATATTTTGGTTCCTGATATAGTCTTTATCTCGCCAATACGATTACAGTAAAGTAGTGCCAGACGCGTGGTCACTAACAAGGATCTCCGAGTGCTAATCACGAATATCCTTTGAAGTAACATTCACTCTTTCATAGGTACTGCGGCAGGCGAATGATTTCGAAATCAGGAACATCCAAACAGGATATGAACACAATGCCAGATCGTTCCATATTCAAGCGTACAAATATAGCGTCTTAGAATTTAGCGAAGAATTCAATAATGTATCATATCCTCTCGAATGCATAATTATTGCCTTGGTTAGGTCCTCAAATTTCCAGCCACCACATCGAGACTACAGAAATCCCGAATCTCAGTCCCACGCCTTCTTATACCGGAGACACGAAGCTTCTACCCTCCAGATCATCCGTCTCCACATCACACCCTCTACCAATTAGTGCCGAGTTGGTACTGATTCTTTTGAAACCAGCCGTACTATGCCTATCTTTACCCTCATGGGTACTCAAGACGTATGCCTTAGAAGCGTCTCCATGCTTTCCAGAACCCGACCTGAAAGTGGAGAGACTAAGAAGGCCGCGAAGTGGAGTAGTCGATATTAGTCGGAATATGGGTCGAAGAGTGGGCAGGCATGCACAGACAACAGCGAGGCAGCATTCGGGGACTGTCCAATAGAACAAGGGTGCATTGTCATCTATACCACAGGTCAGTGAGAGATTCTAGGACACATTGGTAATTGGGAAATGGCCTTCGGTCGGAAGGAGATGCTCACATGTGAGGTCGTGGTATTTTCTAAGCCGATCCCCAACAGTGAAGAAGGTGTAGCATTTCCCAATGCTGACGGCCGTGACTCTGTTCTATATATCAGCGAGGCATTTTGCGAAAATGTTTGAAGGTAGTTCGAATACGGAGCAACTTACATGGCACCTAGCCCGAACATTGCAAGCACCACGACTTTCTTCCTCCAGTCCATTCTCAACTTTAGGACTTCTCGCCATGGCATCGCCAACACCAGCACATCTAACACTATTGTGGCAATGCTATACCAATAATGTACCTCCGTCCCAATACACCCCGTCCTATCGCCCCCCGATTGGTCCAGACACGATGTATGGGATTGCATTGAAAGAGATAGGCGAAAGTGAAAGCAACGCCCCAAATGATGTTCAGGATGTGGAGAGGTATGAGGGCTTTTCGAAAAGAGGGAGTTGAGAATATTCGCCTATAGAATAGGAGGATTGAGAGGCGAGCAAACGTTATGGAGACTGTGACAAGGGGCTCTGACACGTATACCATCTGTGGTGGGTAAGCCTCGAATAAAGCAGGTGATGAAAAGATATGGTGGGAGTGTTTCACTGACTTTCCCAAGAGCAATCAATTTTGGCTGAAGGTATTGATACCCTACCTCTTCCAGCACATTGTGCCGGCCGAGATCTGCCTTGAAAGCTCCTGCATTGCCTTATTTAGCAAGGATTCTTCTCATTGAGGTTTTATATTTTCCATTTACCATAAAGAACACTGATTGCGTTTCCAATGGAGCAGGCCTGTTGCAGTTAGAAGAATGATGTATCGAAGTTAATAGCAAGACACACCAAGGCAGGCAAAATTAGCCAATCGTCAGCGAAGAATTTCGACTTCTGAATGTATCCCGCCCAAAATCTGGCAACGACAGCGGCGATGGCAAAGATAGGAAACACAATGCACAAGATTAGTGCTCTTGGATCAACAGGCCCCATGACTTTTGAGGATTAGAATTTCACATTCAAAGAAGACAGTGGCTTTTTTTTCTTTCAGGAGTGGATTTGGGCCCCATTATATACAGTCAGCGCGGCCCGGCTCGATGTAATGTCAAGCGGCATGACAAGAATAAAGACAATCTCACGACGATGACCGTTCATCCAGGTCCCTTTTTTTTTATCTCCCACCCCCCATGAATGTGGCACGGAAGGGGGGATGCACGGCATTCGGTACTACCCTCTGCAGCAAGTCCCTCCGGGGAAAGACCCGCACTGCCACTGCCGTACCTTGAATCCATCCACTCGCATCATATTACGCTTTTGAGAGAACACTTCGCCAAGCGGGCATTTATCCAGCACTGTAGTAGAAACCCGGCCCCCATTCACCCCCCCATCCCAGAATAGCACGAGGCGCTTGTGATAAGGCTGAGCCGCATCGCGCAATAGACCTTATCACATTTACTTTTTGTCGTTCGTTGCGAGATCTTGCAAGTGGGCTGTATAATCAGACCAGGCACAAATTGAAAGCATTATTTGTTGAACCACCAACGCACCCAGTAATCTGGTAACTCATTTCTCTACAAGAAAGTTCGAGTAGATGGTTCGAATTTTCTTTCAATAAATTTCATTAACATGATCTATGCCATTTGCCTGCAGAATCTTTGTTGAGTTTTATCATGTTATTTTAAGGGACTTTTTTAGTGGCAGATATCATATCCCTGTGTTTAGGAGCTCTTGGTATTTTCTGACCAAGCAGAAAATTTGATAAAGAATAGAGGTCTAGTGTCTGCTTTTTAGTACTATTCCTAGATCATGGTGTACAGGACAAGAAACGTTAAAAAATTTAACAAACTCTAAAACCTGGAACTTTCGAACTTGCAGCCTGTTAGAAGTATATTATTTTTGAGCGACTCTATTGTAGACCATGGGTTACACATCGCAGTTCAGTGTAGCATTAATCGTGCTCTAAGTGGTTTTCTATATATTTGACCAAACTTGCAATCCAGGGGTCGGCGTTAGGGGTCTATAAAAGAGCTCGGATCCCAAACCCTCAATATCCTCGGTAGGAGCCACCCTTGGGGCTCGAGCTCCTGAACATAAGCAACTTGAAGAACCGTCTTTTTTGATAGTTTGGGGGGCAACTAAAAAAAGTATGGATATACTCATGGGTCATAACACAAGTGCTGTCACGATAACCAATGCCTTCTTCAACCTTTATTGAAATCTTCCTATTTTGGGCCAAGTTTCGCTTGGAAGTCTTCCGTGCTGAAGGTGCGCCATTGACCTTTGGGCCACTAATAAACTTACATTCGTGCAGTGTATCATCAAGGAAAGTAGGTATTGTTCTTAGGTCTAGGCTTTTGAGTATCGTTCTCGACTTTTATGGAACTGTATCCGCTTACAGACTGCAGCGCTCCAATTGTATCGCGTGCTCCCACCGACACTCGCATCGCATATAATTGCATTGTCTCGCCGATTGGCGGAGGGCCTGATGGAATAGCTCCGATATTCATACCAAAGGGATCTGGAGTCGCGACTTCATTTCTGGCGCTGCATAGACTGGCACCGTGCTATCGGCCAAACCCCGAAGTGCTTCGATCAGAGCACTGGGAAAAAACAAGGCCGAACTGAGCTTATCTTCCATACGGAGGAGGGACGCGAATGTGCCCCGGCCTCAACTTACCTTGACAGGGGTAGCCTACAAGTTGACTAGAATATCGCAGTTATGGCCAAAGATTGAATGTAGAGATAGAATTATGGAGCGGGTAGAAGAGTTGAAGATAACGCCTTCGAGCCGGAATGGAGCGAAGGTCTGATCGACAGCTAATTAGAACAGGTCGAATAGACTATTGAGACGATAGACAAAGCCACCAAAAGTCGAGAGCGGCTGAGGGTGCAGAAGAATTAACGGAAGGGAATCCACCAAAAGCATACTTTATGAGGCTCAAAAAACACTCTATATTTCTTAGGGTCCAAAAAAGGTAGCCAGACTGATGCAACGAGGCTGCCACAGACCGGACTCATCTGCCAGCCAGAAACCATGGCCGGGTGGCCGGCCAGTCCTATTCGATGGAAATCCAGGATAACTTGGGCCATAGCCTGGTGCATATCCATAGTCAGGTTTATCGTACCCATATTGGGGTGGTCGATATGGGGGGCCTCTTCCAGGACCTCTACCAGGACCTCCGCCTATCATAATCAGCGGCCACATAGGAATATAACACCTCTCATCCCATTCGCACTTCCTGTCGCATTGTGCCCATTCTCCAGCCCAACCAAGCCACGCCATCAATTCTTCCACACCTTCGATCCATCGTAAGACTTCTTGCTCAACAATCCTTCTATCTATAGTGTCTCTTTCATCTGCAGTGCTTACAAGGTTGAATTTCTGCTGCCAAAGAGACTCCACGGAAAGTCCCACATCCACGAGCACATTGCAAATCCCACCCATGACCTCTTCAACGGCCCATTTTAAAGCAGACTCTTCAGGGTTGAGGGAGATTCCTTCTTCAAGGTCTAGAAGTCTTGTGCTATGGAAACGACAGCGCAGATATGTATTATTGAAAAGTTGCGAGTTCCTCGTGTACTGGCCTCCAGTTGAGTTTTCTGGGTATTGAATGAAAGGTAGGAGAAAGGTATGGGTGTCCTCTCGTACACTTGCCAACCACTCTTTCACAGCTGTCTTGTTATTGTGCGATATGTCTCCTAGTTTATTTAGCACCTTTAGGAGAGATGGTAAAGGCTCAGCATATGTCTGGACTATTTCGTTGGTCATGACCGTCCAATCCATGCCACTGCAGCTTGACGTTCCATTCACGATCTGACTTAGCACTCTCTCCGAGTTCGACCTCATCACTGCTGCATCAGAAGAACTTGTATCTCCAAGCGTGTGAAGCCTCCTCCGTCTTGTTAGCGAGGTCAAACCACCATATCTAGTACCATTGGAACCTGGTCCTTTCCATATCCCATCCTCAGTTAGGTTCAGACTTTCCTTCTCTCCCGCAACACGCGCAAGTGATTGACTGGAAAATATCTCTGAATAGTAACTGAGAAACCCACACCCCAATAATCTAACCCGATTTTCCCCTAGACCCGCTGCACCGCCATCCGAGCCGTAATGTTTGGTCGAAGCAACGATCCAGTTCCACGATTGGCTCTTTGAGAAGGGTTCGCGTCCCCAATATTGTCGCCAGTTAGGCGGCGCAGGCGGATTCGCAGGATCTGTCGCTTTATCAGGTCGTGTTGGCTCCGGAGGCAGCGGGTAATAACTTGTTTTAGTTGCCTCTTTTGCTTCATAGTCTTCGGCAGTGGTGGGAAGGAGAGGTGCTGTTACGTTCAGATGCGATACCAATCTTAGTGACGGACTAGTGAAGTTACACCATATCATTTCAAACCCAGCATTCATCCTTACAATACCTTCAAAGCCCCATCCTCTGCCACCTAAATTTTTATCTTCGATCCAGTCACATAGTCCAATGGCGCGTGCATATTCTTCCCAGAGTCCCCTAAAGCGATCTTCTGGGTTTTGTGGTGGGCCGGTAATATTTCCCCAGATATGAAGCATTTGGGAGTCTAGTTGGCCACTCCCAAATAAAGTTGCGGACTCGCCATCAAAGTAGATGCATTTTACTGGCCGTGTAGTTTGGTAAATTAACATATGAGAATTTCGAGAGCCACCCATGATTCCGTAGGACATGCCTCTACTAATTTTTAGTCTTGTCCTTTAGATATACTATTAACAACATACATATCAAAGGCTAACCACTCTGGACTAGGCGGGACATCTCCATCCATTCTCCCATGATAGAGTTTTGTGTAAGCAGGAACTTCGCATGGCACAATGCTATGGCCATTTGGGAAGAAAGTATTGGACCATTGTTGCATCAAGCCATAAGCCGAAGCAAAGTAATGAGGTGCAGATGATGAATAGTTGAAGTTCCAGTTGAAATCCTCCACAAACAAATTAGGGGCGGAGAGTGGAGTCTGTTGGGGCGAAGCTATTCCGAAATGTAAAAGGAGAGCCCCAAAATGAGCAAATGCCCTCATCTTGCCCTAGGCAATAAGGGAGGAATGTAAGCGACGAGTATATCCTCGAAACTCTACATTTCGATAGTTTATCGATTTGCGCAACACTTAAATTCGTAGACGCGTCACCTAGCTGATAAGAATATGCCCCTCCCTCTCCACTTGTCAGCCTTGCATTGTTCGACAACCCACTTTCTCAGCCCTAATGATGACATAATATGATGTGTTTTGCCTGAGATGCTTTCAAACTGAACAACAGCCCACCTCAACCCGCACCGCTTTCACACAATGGGCTCTTCAGCATCGAGGGTGGCGAAGGCAGCTCCTGGAAATGTGGTGCGCAAATATCCAACTCGTGCACCTGCTCCGCAGCCCAGACATGCGCCAAAGTCTCAGCATCAAGTGCCAGAACGGGGATGGCTCCACGCAGCGAATGAAGCTTCTCAGCCATCCCCTGAAGCTCGTGGTACGTCTGCTGTTCCATTCCGTTAAATTTTTCTATGAAAGGGGAACATAGCTAACAATCAACAGCGGAACCAGTCGGTGCGGATCCAGAGTTAGCAGCCCGCCTCCAATCTCTTGGACCAGTACAACCCCATCCCACACAATCAAACTCCTCAATATATAACCTCTCAACCCGCGCTCCGCTCAAAGACCCTAAAAAAGACTCCACACCACCCTCATCGTCTAAACCATCGTATTCTAAAGTATCTCCCTCCGCAGCTTTAGCAGGCGATCCAAACAACCCTATCTCGCAATTCTCGTCGCAGTTCCAGCCCTCCGCCTCCAACCCCGCACAATCGATATTTCCATCCAGAGGCGCGGATCCGCGGCAGAACCCGGCAGTCAGCTTGTTGACTGCGCGGTATCGACTGGCGGGAGAAGCGGACCAAGAGTTTGCAAGCATTGGAAAGAGTACATATAAGGGACGACAGTTTCTAGATGTTGTGACCATCAGGCAGATCTTGTTGCTACGGGATGACAAAGGTGTTCCGGCGGAGGCTATTGAGCACCAGTTAGGCTTAAGGCCTGGTGTGGTGGCCCGGTTAGGCAGGAGAGGCGTGGTGAACGTTGAAAATCGATAAATGTATTGGACTTCGAATGAACAGACCCTTGAAAAGGGAAGGAATGCCCTATCAAGGATATCGTCTAAAATAGCATATTCAGCGTTGGCGTTCATGGAAACTTGTATCATATGGGATCATGTTTGACTAGTTTAGCTCAGAAGAACAATGTAAATACGATTCTACTCATGCTCAAGCCAGGAGACATTTTGAAACAGCAGAGCTCGTGGTTAATCTCACAATTTTGAATTTGCCTGACCACGCAACATGTAGTAAAAATGCGAAGAGCTTCAGCACACATCGAATGAGCGAGCAAGAGAAATTATCGATTTCATAAAGTCGCTCCTTTGGTAGATAATGCCACAGTCATTCTCATAATTTCATGTGCTTTCATCAACGTATGTCCATCACCATGCACAATGTCCACCATCAACTGCAAATGTAAAGTTAGCAAATATTCAGCAATACCGTTCTATATTGAAACTTACTCCTTAAATCTGACCCTGTCATAAAACTACTCGCATCACTCAACAAGAAGACCGCCGCACCTCTATACTCATTAGGCGTGCTAAGCCTCCCCAGCATGTTATCTTTCGGCCAATCCACCCTCCTCTCCGGAAACTTCACAAACAAATCCTCGACCATTTTGGTCACTATGTAGCCCGGGCTTATGGTATTTACCCTAATCCCATGCTTTCCCCACTCCATAGCCAGATTCCTTCCAAGTTGTAAAACTGCTGCTTTGGAGGCATTGTATAGGGGACAGATGAGGCCTTTGTTGGCGACTGTTCCGCTCATACTTGCGATCAGCACGATGCTGCCGGGATTGGATCGTTTGACCATTTGTTTAGCCACCGCCTGGGCCGTGAGAAAAACGCCAGTAACATTGACGCCCAGCATGCGGTCTGCGTCGTCCTTGGTGTATTCAAGCGCTGGCGTTTCTTGTTGGATACCTGCTGCGGCAATTAAGCCATCGATCTTCCCATGCTTCTCTGCTATTTCTTCGACCGCGGCGTTTAACTTCTCCACCTCGCGAACATCGGTCCGCACGTAGTGCAGTTCCGTGCCCAGTTCTGATTTGGCGCGTTCCTGGAGAGGGGAGAATTCGTCTGAAGGTTCAGGAAGAAGGTCAAGTGCATATACTGTGCTTGCATTAGATGGTACCTTGAAGGATCAACCGGATACACAAGTTACCGATAGCACCAGCTTCAAGAAGTGCTTCTGCCTGTGCAAGACCCAGTCCCCTGGCACCTCCGGAGACGAGAATGATCCTCCCGGCTAAGCTGAACTCTGGGAGGTTTCGAGCAAGCTTAGCATCGTGAGCTGGGGGAGCGGATATTATTTCTGGAGAGGCCATGGTCAGTTGTAAGATATTGTTGAAGCTACGATTTTTGAATGATTTATTGAAGAAACAAACACGATGCTTGAGGATAGCTTTGATTACACGAGAGGGTCGTATTTAAGCAGAGGAATTCGCTCTCCGTTTCGACGTAATGGGAATCCCACATCGACCCCGCTGGTTTGGGTTGCTCCACGAGGACTAAAAATGCGGGTCATGACTTCCTCGAACCTCTGGCGGGCGGCACTACCCAGGTATCATGCTTTCTCGTGGAGTACGAGTTGATGAAAGACGTTTTATCGAAGATGTGAGATTACCGGTATGTTCATCACAGCCCTTCAATGTATAAAACTAGTCCATTACATCAACAGCCATGACGTAGGCTCTAAAGTTGCTACGACTCCACGTTTGTGATCTTTACTTCCAACATCACTAGTAAGAAAATCCGCTCTCAGGACTCCTGCGTATAATTGATATTGTCAAAACCTTTAACATCAAGCATGACATTAGGGAGATGTGAAGTAAACTTCAGAGATGCCAATCGGAAGGGATACAGTCACTGAGCTAAGCCTCTAGGCTTGGTTA